>CM024754.1:43065383-43190954 GCA_014218235.1 Colocasia esculenta
CTCTGATCATTCAAAGAAGATCCAACGATCTTAGAGCAAAGATCATGACAGTCAAGGATATGCTAAAGGTCAATCAGTCCACCAGACCTCCATTCTTTGATGGAGAGGACTAACAATATTGGAAGATGCGAATGGAATGCTTCATTCGGGGCACAGACTTCGATCTGTGGCAGGTAATAGAGTAGGTGATTTGTTGTTGTTCCTGTTCCAGACACTACTGCTATTACAATAGCTGATGAAAATAAACTATCTTTAAACTTTAAAGCTAAGAACTATTTATGTTGTGCTTTATCCAAAAAAGAATTTAGTAGAGTATCTGCATGTAAATCTTCTAAAGAAATGTGGGATAAACTGCAGATAACTATGAAGGAACAGATAAAGTAAAAACAAACTATGATAGATATTCTTATCTCTCAATATGAGCAATTTAAAATGCTTCCTAACGAAAACATTACTTCTATGTATAATAGATTTCAAGCATAGTAGTAGGTTTAAATTCTCTTGGTAAAACTCTTCTAATGAAGAAACCGTTAGAAGGTTACTTAGGTCTTTAACTCTTCCATGGACACCAAAAGTAACTGCTATGAAGAAGCCATGACTTAACCAAACTTTCTATTGATAACTTAATAGGTTCCCTCATGGCACATGATGAATAATATGGAGCGACTATCTAAAAGCTCATTAAAGAAAAAATGTACTAATGCTCTTAAGTTGCAGCTGCTCCTTCCACTTCTTCTTCTTCTAGTTCAAAAGATGCAGATTCTAAGACAGTGATGTAGATGATGTACTGTCCAAGCTTCAGAAAATTCTCAAGAAGAGAAGAAAAATGGATCAAGAAGGATTCAAAAGAAAGAGAGAAAGGAAAAATAACCAGTCTGCTATGAATGCAGAAAACCTGGACATCTAAGACCAGATGTCCTAGACTAAAGAAGACTGGTCAACCAGAAAAGTCCAAAATGAGCACAAGAAATTCAAAAGAAAAGCCATGGCGGCTGCTTGGGAAAATGAAGAGACCACATGCTCAGAATCATCAAGTTCAGAATCAGAGAAAGAGCAAGGTAAATCTAGCCCTCATGGTAGGACTAGAGACGGTACATTCTAACTCATCTTTGATTTTGCACGATTCAGGATCAGAATCTGAAGATTTAGATCAAGTTTTTAATGAACTTTATGATAAACACAAGGTGTTGTAAAAAGAATTGAAAAATATCAAGAACAACCTTACTTGTTTAGAAAACACTAATTCTGATCTAAATCAGAAATGGAACAATTAGAAGATCAATTAAAAGAATGTAAAGATAATAATTATCTTTTAAATGAAGATGTGAAAAGTAAGAATAATGAGAAGTTAGAGTTAGAAGAAAAATTAAAAACTCTAACTGAAGAAAATCTGTATTTAAAAGAATCAGTTAGAAAATTAACTAAAGGAAAAACATCTTTAGCCCTATGCTTAAACGGATCAAAATCTGGAAATAACAAACAAGGGCTTGGTTACATACCTCCTGAAAAAGGAAAATATGTCATAATTCTAAAAATATCTATTACCAAAATTTGTAAAAGAAACCAAGATGCCTCAGAAAAAGACCCATGTAAAAGAAAAGGTTTCCAAAAATCATATTCTAAACAGATAGTACAAAGATAATAAGAATGACAAAACAATTATATTCATTGTTGTTCTCATTGCAATAAATTAGGACATACAGTAAACACCTGCACAACAAGGCACCTAGTATGGATCCCGAAAGGATATTTTTATGCGTCTAATCATCAAGGACCCAAAAATTGGGGTACCTACTTCTGAGTAGTTTATTTGCAGGATAGCCTTAGAGCATCAGGAACAAGGATGCTCAAGGCACTGATGACTGCCAGCTCTTCATCCAACTCATATATAAAGAGGGAGTAGTCACCTATTTATTTTTAAATTATAATATTACTAACAACTATTTGCAAGTCTCATTCAGGTTGAGTCTCTCATTCAGGTGGAGCACAGACTAAGGGAGAGTTATTCATTAATGTCAATTATTGTTGAACCCCTCAATGGTAAGAAATTTTCACAAAGGGGACAGAATGCTTGGTAAGATCCTTCCTTTTTGGTTAGTGACAAAAAGGGGGAGAGTATGCATGGTATGCATTATCCATGAATTTTCTGTATTTTCTATGTTTTAAGTATTTTTGTCAGAAATTCTCATAAATTTTTCATCACCAAAAAGGGGGAGATTGTTGAACCACTCCTGTATTTTACTCTTATATTTTGGTGATAAACAAAATTATGATTAATTAAATATTATTAAAATATTTAATATCATATTTTTCTTAATAAATATAAATTCATGTGATTAATTAAATATTAAATATATTTAATACCATGTTTTTTAATAATAAATTAAATATCATGTTTTCCAATAAATATAAATTTATGACATTATTGCCGTGTGATTTGCACTAAAAAGATAAAACCGATGTCCATCAATATACATCGAT
Source organism: Colocasia esculenta (assembly GCA_014218235.1). Taxonomy (NCBI): domain Eukaryota; kingdom Viridiplantae; phylum Streptophyta; class Magnoliopsida; order Alismatales; family Araceae; genus Colocasia; species Colocasia esculenta. Next base: position 43,067,865 of record CM024754.1, read on the forward strand.
TTCAGTTTACAAAGTGTCATAACGATTCACTCTCTAAGGATTCAATCTCATAAGGATTCGCTCTCATAAGGATTCACTCTCATAACGATTCGCTCTCATAAGTGTTGGGTTGAGTGTGTTTTGGAATTTCCTAAAGTTGTATTTTAATGATGACAATGAACATCACTCATACTTTGATTTTGATGATGACATATTGTGATTTTGATGATGACATGTTGAACATGTTATACATTTTATACATATCACAATAATGCTTAAACAATGTTTTTGATGTTTAATCTCATATTTTAATGATAATATCTTGTACTAATGGCTTATGTGTTAAATTTTCAGGAATATCCAGATTTTGTCATGGTAGTGTCGACACGACCAGTTGGTGTGTCGACACTAGACCCAGTTTCCAGAAGAACTTTTCTGCCTGACTGGGACGTGTGTCGACACGACCAGTGGTAGTGTCGACACTAGACCCAGTTTCCAGAAGAACTTTTCTGCCTGACTGGGACAGTGTGTCGACACGACCAGTGGTAGTGTCGTCGATACACTCCGACTGAAACTCAAAAACATGAATTTCTCTGGACATGTAGCCGTTTGGGGATCAAGGGAATCTACCTAGGTTCTGTGCCCATGCACCCCAAGGCACCTATGGACATATGGGGCTATAAATACCCCCAATCCTTGTACTCCAAAGGAGAGCCACGGAAGAGAGCCCATACACTTCAGAAGAAGCTTTTGGCGGCAAAAGGGGCTTTCCAGATCTTGCTCCATCTCCAGAAGTTGCAGGCCATTCTTTCAAGAGGAAGGACGTGGGAATCAAGGGGAATCTCTGGAGAGAAGGTTGCTTTGCTAGGGAAGGGAGCAGATCCAACTGAAGAGGAGCAGTAGAAGAAGGATTTCTGGCATTTCAGATGCCATCAAAGCAGAGCATTACCAATTGAGGAGAATCTCCATCGATTTCCATCAAGGCTCCTCAATTCAAGTGTCTGCAAGCCCTCTTCATCGAAGAACACTCATTCTACATCCATTTCTCTCACTTTAGAGTTTGTTCTTTCTTATTTCGTCTATGAGATTTGTGCATGAAGTTCTGCACAAATTTCTGTGTACAAAACTGTCTTGAATCAGATCATTGCTAGAGGATCTGATCTCTTGTGTTTGATCTAGCTTTTGTTTGTGAGCTGTCGAGCTCTGGTTTGTGAGGTCGTCGCACTCACTGTGTGGTTTGAGCCGTCGTGCTCAATTTGGAGTCGTCGTGCTCCGGTTGTTGTTTGAGCCGTCGTGCTCAGTTTGTTGAGCCGTTGTGCTCAAGTGTTGTTGGAGTCGTCGTTCTCCAGTGTGTGTTGTACTCAAGGTTTTGAGTAGTATGGCCTCACTGTGTGAGGGATGGACGTAGGAGTCACTGGAGGTGATTTCCGAACCACCTAAAAATCCTCTGTGCAGTGGTTTGAATTGTGGTTTGACTTTGTATTGCGCTAGATGCATGCATAGGGATTTCGTTCACACTTCTAATTGATTTGCTCACACACACTAATCACACATAATCTACACACACCACACTCATATCAGTAAATTGTTTGTCTGAATTGATCTCTGATTCGAAGTAATTTTGAATTGCTTAAGCTTCTGCATTAATTGATGTTAGATCTATTCAACCCCCCCTTCTAGATCTGATCCATCCACCTATTCGATCCTACAATTGGTATCAGAGCGGATTAATATCTGTTTCTGATCTGATTTGATTGCTTCTGTTTGATCTCTGTGTTAATTGCTTGAATTGTTTGCTTGCTCTTTCACTATCTCATTTTAATGATGGATTCTCAAGGATTTGTAGCTGAGGGTCATTCCATTAATAGACCACCATATTTCGATGGGTCTGATTATTCATACTGGAAAATCGCATGCAAGTTTTTCTTAGGGCTCAAAACTATGAAATCTGGAGGATAGTTGAAGTGGGTGGTCCTTATGAAAATAAGGGAGATGAGGAGAGAATTGGACTAGAGAGCAGATTAGAAAGCTACTCTTAATTACAGTGCCATGAACATGCTTCAGTGTGCAGTCCACCCTAAAAAATATCAAGAATATCCATGTGTAAACTTGCTAAAGAGATGTGGGATAAACTTGAATTAATGTATGAGGGAACATCTCAAGTTAGGGAAATCAAAGCAAGCATACTTGTTTCTGAATATGAATTGTTTATGATGAAATCTGACGAATCAATTTCTGAAATGTTTGCTAGGTTTATGACAATTGTCAATGGACTGAAGGCACTAGGTAAGGAATACACTGATGCTGATCTGGTAAGAAAAATCTTGCGCTCTCTATCATCTTTGTGCCACAAAGGCTACAGTGATTGAAGATTCTAAGATTTATCTAAAATTTCTTTAGATGAACTCATAGGATCTTTAATGACTTATGAAATAAATCTGAAAAGAAGTGAAGAACATTTGCTTAAAGCTAAACCAGTAGCACTTAAAGCTTCATCAAGCAATAAGAGAAAAGTTAAGAAAAATCAAGTTCTGAAGAGTCTGAGTCTAATGAGGATGAACTTGCCCCATAACTAGGCAATTCAGAAAATTTTTAAAATCAAGAAGAGGAAAATTCAATGGAAAGAAAAAATTTCTTCTAGTAAAAGGAATGCTTCTTCTTCAAATTTTAATGCTAGCAGAAATAAAAAAACTGATGAAGATATTGTTTGCTACAAGTGCAACAAGACAAGACACATGAAGGATGAGTGTCCTGAGATCAAAAAGGATAAATACAAGAAGAACAACAAAATAAAGAAGCCAAAAGCCATGATAGCAACTTGGTCAGATGAAGACCAAAGTGAGGATGAAGAAGAGAACTCCTCAAGTTTAGCAAATGAGGAGTTATGCTTTATGGCCCATAGCAGTGATGGAAAGGATTCACAAAGAAAAGGAGCAAAAGAAATTCACAAGTGCTTAATGGCAAAGAAGAGCTTCAATGAATCCAGAAAATCAACAATTCAAAAAACTTTGGCTCTAACAGTACATTCCATGAGCTCAGAGCATTCTTCATCCTCTTCAGAACACAAGAGTTTAAATGGGTCTACAAGGTCGGTAATCAATTCCAGATCCATTTATGTATTCTAATTCTGACTCTGATGTAGATGAAGGCATGTCTTATGTTGAATTGATTGAATTCTGTGAAAAGATGCAAAATCTTAATGCAAAGCTGAACACTAAAAATAAGATTTGAAAAGGACTTTAAAACATTGCCACAAAGAGAGTGAAAATTTGAAAATACACTTGAATGCTCCAGAACAATGATAAAGTGTTGGCCTCTTTCGGTATGGCAGCAAGCTAGCCTAGAGGGGGGGGTGAATAGGTTTTTCTGAAATCTGAAATAGAAACTTAACACAGAAATTAACACTTGAAGGTTTGGTTAGTTTAGTGTGATAAAGAGTAGTAGTGCGGAAGCAAATAAATAATCACACAAAGGACACAAGGAATTTATCCTGGTCGGCCCTTCCCACATGGAAGTCCTACATCCAGTCCCCAAGCAACCTCTTGGGATTTTACTAACCAAGGGTACAGTCCCCCTCAAGGACAATACAACACCCAGCACCCTAGCTGGTCTTCTTCTCTTTCCCGGCAAGAAGGCAGCCCACTTCTCTTACAGGTAAAGAAGCCAACCTCCGGTACAAACCCCAGTGCAGTTCTGCTAGACACAAACCCCTAGCTAGGTTCTACACTGTATACAGTCCTACAGCTGGACAGAAGTCTTTCTTAGAAAAGAAAGAACAAAGCTGAGAGTTGGAACAAATGAAAACCAACTAAAAGAACTCTCAGCAAAAAGACTCTCTCCCCAGATTACAAAGATGCACACAGAGAGAGTGAAGAGAGAAAGGAGCTTGAAGCTTGAGGGCTTCAGATGCTTGAACACTTCTTCTTGGGCTCAGGCTCTTTCCCCTCTTTTCCTTTGAGTGTATGTGGAGTTGAGGTTCTTCCCGGATGTACACTCTTGAAAAAATCTTCAGGAAAGCTCATGCTTCTTCTTCAGCCTTGCTTCATCTTTTATATGAGCAATTTGAATAAATCCTTTGGAGTTCTAGCCGTTGCTCATCTTCTCTTTCTTCTGATAATTTGTGGTCTACGAGGTCTGCAAGCATAGAAAAAAGTGTTTAGATAAAAAGTGTTTTTCTGTCAAAAAAGGCTAATACCTCTATGTTTCCTGTTGCCACCCAGAAGTAGTAAGTAATCCCCTTTTTGTTGGCAGGAAAGAAAGATCTAGAGAGATAAGCAAAAAGATCTCCTGTCAGAAAGATAGAGGATACGCAAATCAAGAATATTTGACTTTTTCACTAGATGCCAAAAAATATTTTGAAATATAAAAGAAATCTATGTTTAAGTGAAATCCACGTTGAAATCCATGTTCTTACAAAGGAATCCATATTTTACAAAGGAATCCATGTTTTACAAAGGAATCCATGTGAGAGTGAATCCTTATGAGAGCGAATCGTTATGAGAGCGAATCCTTATGAGAGTCACTTATCGAATCCTTATGAGAGCGAATCGTTATGAGAGCGAATCCTTATGAGAGTCACTTATCGAATCCTTATGAGAGCGAATCGTTATGAGAGCGAATCGTTATGAGAGCGAATCCTTATGAGAGTCACTTATCGAATCCTTATGAGAGCGAATCGTTATGAGAGCGAATCCTTATGAGATTGATTCCTTTAGAGAGCGAATCCTTTGAGATCGATTTCTTTAGAGAGCAATCCTTATGAGAGCGAATTATTAATCATGATGCAAACTGAAATCGATGTGGCACTTTGAACTGAAATATATATTGAATGGACATCGATTTATCTGTTTAGTGCAAATCACACATCAATAATGTCATAAAATTATATTATTAGAAAATCATGATATTTAATTTATTATTAGAAAAATCATGGTAATAAATATATTTAATATTCAATTAATCATGTAAATTTATATTTATAAGAAAAACATGATATTAAATATTTTAATAATAATGATTAAACATAAATTTTATTATCACCAAAATAAAGGGTAAAATATAGGAGGTTCAACATAAAGATCCTTCACAAGAAAATGAGAATTTGAAAATTGAAGTTCAGAAACTGAATTCTGAAAAGAAATTTGAAAGATAAAATCAAAATTTGTGAAAACAAGTTGTCAAAGTTGAAAGAAAATCATGATCAATTGGAATATGAAAATCTTGATTTGAAATATGAAAATGAAAAATTGATTGATCTCAATGAAAACTTCAAATTTGATAATGATCAATTAAACAAACAGATTTCTAACATGGCTCATGATCATCAAATAAATGAAAGATGCAAACAACTTGTTGAAGAAAATTGTCACTTAAAGAGAAAGATTGAATGCTTGTTACATGACAACCATTAGATAATAATTGTAGCAATTTCAGTAATAAAATTGCTGATATGGAAAAATAAATTGCTCAATTTGAAAATGAAAAGAATAAGATGAAAAATGGTTTGGATGTCATGCTAAACAAGTTTCATTTCAGAAAAAGAAGTTGTTGCATTAAAAAGCTGAAAACAGAAGCTTCAACATGAATTGAAAGATACTAAATACACAAGTCTTGCTTCTGTGAGAGATAAGAAAAATAAAATAAAACAAATTAATTTGTTAAAGCTACTGTGAACAAGAACTCTGTTATTCTAATGAAACTTGTGAAGTTCTTGTTCAGAAACAGACAGATAAACAAAAAATGCTACTGTTAAGAAGATTCATCTACTTCCTCCATCAGTCCAAAAAGCTCCAAGGCAATTTCCAAATTCACATCATGCCAAGAGCCACCAAAAGGTACCTCCTTCTCCTCATGGTAAGCCTCCTCACATGAAAAGGAGATTCCGCAATTCATACAACAGCCAAGGTAGTACCTACAGGTAAGAAATGATCTCATTTGCTTAATTGTTAAACCTGGTCATTTAGCCAAATCTTGCTGGATAGAGATCAACATTTCCATAAATATGTCAAATCAGTCCAGTGCGTCACATGTCATAAATTTGGGCATACTTCTAGGGAATGTTGGCATAGAATTGATAATCTTGGCAGCTCACATTTCATGTTAATGTACATAAGAATAAAGATCATGTACTTCATGCTGAAAACACTCAGAAATTCTATGTACATGAAAAAGGAACTGTTGCACAAAAGATCTCTTCTGAATTCCATGTTAAAAATCTCAATGATAAAAAAATCTAAAAATAGAAAAAACTTGTTCAGTATGTTAGTGGTGCATTCTATATCAATGACTCTAGATTAGAAATCAAGATTCTAGTGTTTCTAGTCTTCAGAAAAATGCACCCAATATCAAATCTTTTGGATTCAAAAATCGTTGTTGCAGATTCATGGAAGATACCTTAGGACCCAAACAGTTTGGGTTCTGAATGTGCTGCTTGAATGTTGGATGCAGGGATCCTTGTAGTCAATTTCAAGATGAAGCTTCATGATAAGTTACAAGGAAAGTAAGTGAGAGAATGAAAGAAAATGAAATCTCACCAGTTAATACTTCTGGAGATTCCCTGCTAATAAAAACTGAAATCAATTGGGACTCTTATGCAAAGATCAATTGTATATCAAATGGTGAACTGTGGAAGACAGTCAGGCTTGTCTGAAACTATCATTATGTGTGAGGAATAACCTCCGCCAAGTACCTATGATCTTCCTTGTGTAAGAGTCATTAATTAAAAAAAACTGGTTGTGATTGAAACATGACTCTTGTTTATTTCTTTCTTCCATGATGATTTTACTTTAATTACTTACAAAGTTTTTCACATCATGCACATGTACCTAAGAATCATGATTTTGTTGAAAATTGCTCAGAAACTCCATGTAATATAAATTGAACATTTCATGAAAAACAGATTATTAACAAAGATAATTGTGTTATGGAACTAATGTTTCTCATAGCTCCATTAATGACAAAGTGCATCTATACCAAAAATAAAATTATTTTGGATTCAGAAATCGTTATTGCACTCTAACATTGATTTCATTGCAGGACCCAAGTAAGTGTGGTTCCCAAAACCAGCTTGATCAGCAAGCTGAGGAGTCTTGCAGCCATACATTGTAAATGATTCAAAATATTGCTGTGCAAGGCAAGAATGATTAGAGAACACAGGTAAAATCTTTCAAAAAGAAATGAAGACTATTCAGGTAAAACCTCATATCATTTCAAAATTGAACTGCTTAATTAAGGAAAATTCTTAGAGTTTTCTGAACATGAAGAGTGTGTTTTGATGTTGCTCCCAACAATGGTGTGCATAATCATGTGTGAATTGCTTGCTAGCTTTTTCATTCATGCACATATTAAGGGGGAGTAAATTTGAAAAAATACAAATGTTCTTGAAAATGCATGAATTTCATACAAAAATTAAAGAATAATTGACCTTTTTGAAGTGACTATGTGGTATATCAATGGTGAAATGTGAAAGGACAAGTTAGCTTATCTGGAAACTCCATCATGCGTGAGAAAAATTCTCTGCCAAGTATCAATAGTCTTTTTCTGCATAAAGGTCATCAAGAAAATAAAATCTCAAAAACTTTATTTTAAGTCTTTGAAATAGTTTGAGTTTTTGCAAAAACTTTTCTCCTTCAATAATTGTCTGGTTGATATATGCTTGATCATGTTCATACTCTTTCTATGTAAACTGCTCGGAATGAACATATCTGAATTGCTTAAATGATCATTTCATATCATGCATATCTTATGGGGGAGTGAGTCAAAGAATCTTTGAGTGAAATGCTGAGAATATTCCTTCATATCTGATTTATCAACAACCTCTCATTCAGTTAGTTGTCAAATGTTCTTGCAAAGCTGCAAGAAAAGTCTTCCTGTTCTTGCAAATAATTCCTCACTCTCACATTGCATTGGCATTCTTGGTATATCAAATGGTGATTTGAAGAAAGACAAGTCAGGCTTGTCTGACACTTTCATTATGCGTGTATATGTCTCCGCCAAGTATCAAGAGTCCTTGTATGCATTGTTGAGGGGGAGTCCTTGTCTTTCAATAAAACATTCTTGCTCATCTCTTTTTACTTCATTTCATTCCTATTTCTTCAATAATCCACATGTTCACCTTGTGAATGAGAGATACATGAAAGGGGGAGTCATTGTCACATTCCTTGACTTTACTTGTTTATCTTGAACCCCAAACTCATCAGAATGTTTGTGTCATTGTGTTATTTCTTATGAGAGAATTAAGACATTAAAACTAACTCATTGTGTATTTAGTTTAATTTCAAATTCATTATCATTTCAAGGTTAGTAATCTTAATACTGAATGTTTTTTAAATGATTTGAAAAACACTATTTAGGCACATGAGTGGCTTAAATATTTCACATGTGTATGTTTAAGCTTCATTTTTACACCACATGTTAGAATAATTTTTCTAATTCGTAGTCATGACTTTTCTGGTCAAAGCCAACATATCCCGTAAAACATAAAAAAAAATGATCAACAATCTGGAAAGATACAACAGAGCAATGCAATTCTTGACCACTAAGTAACCGGGTCATTTCACTTAAAAAGTGATTTGTTTCGCGTCAAAAAGTGGAATCAAAGTTTTCAACTCTGTATAGATAATGAAAGTTAAACCACTGAGTAATCAGGAGGTCTTTGCAATCTGATCAATGTGATCTCTTGCACTGAAAAGTGAGATTTAATAATTTATTCTTGTATTCTTTCCCAGTTCAAAATGAAGAAAATCAACTTGACAGGATGGAAAACTTAAAACCTTAATAAAGTTCATGTTTACTGAGTTTAGACCTATTATTCTACATTGTGTTACATTAAAGCTCCTAACATCCTTGTTAAATATTTCTGCTCACTCATATAGGTCACTTTACTTCACATTTGCATCATTATTTTAACTACATTCAGATCATTATATTTTACTATACTTTGTGTTGAGTGTGTCTTTGTGATTAAACTTTATTGCACAATACAAAAACACACAATAACTTCTCTCATATGTCAATATCAACTTTGCCTCATTATTTTGATCATTTCTGACCATCATTTCCCACATTTCATTTCTTGATCTCCTATAATCTTTGTTTCTCTCTCTTATCTATCTTTTTGATGCTGTAAAAAGGGGAGAAAGTTCCTTAAAAGGGGAGAAAGTTCTTTAAAGGGGAGAAAGTTTTCTATGGAGAAAATTCAAAAAGGGGAGATTTGAGTCAGATTATTGGGAGATTGTGCATATATTTTGTCATCATCAAAAAGGGGAGAATGTTGGGTTGAGTGTGTTTTAGATTTTCCTAAGTTGTATTTTAATGATGACCAATGAACATCACTCATACTTGATTTTGATGATGACATATTGTGATTTTGATGATGACATGTTGAACTGTTATACATTTTATACATATCACAATAATGTTTAAACAACATGTTTTTTGATGTTTAATATCTATATTTTAATGATAATATCTTGTACTAATGGCTTATGGTTTAAATTTTTCAGGAATATCCAGATTTTGTCATGGTAGTGTCGACACGACCATGTAGTTTCGACACTAGACCCAGTTTCCAGAAGAACTTTTCTGCCTGACTGGGACAGTGTGTCGACACGACCAGTGGTAGTGTCGACACTAGACCCAGTTTCTAGAAGACTTTTCTGCCCAACTGGGACAATGTGTCGACACGACCATGGTATGTCGACACACTCCGCTGAAACTCAAAACGTGAATTTCTCTGGACCCGTGGCGTAACGTCGCGCATTTTCCGGATCCCCATGGATCCAAGTTTAACGGGTTTGGTGGCCAATGTGTGGCCCATTAGCTTGTGTGTTTCTTATTGGATCCTTACCGGGCTTGGTTATGGATCTTGTTTCAGTGCGCTGGACATCAATTGTAGGTTGGCGTCCAGGTTGTGACGTCGACTGTGTGTTGGCGGCAATGGTGTTGCCGTTAACATTTTGTTTTTGGATCCATCGATGTGGACGTCTAGCGTGATGAACTTGGCGGCGAGCGTTGTGGACGCCTAGTTGGGGCGGTTTGGTTAGCGGCGCAGAGGTTGACGTTAACCTGTGGCGCCTGTGTTTTAGGGCTGACCCGAGCCTTGTTCTTTTCCCCTCTCTCCTCTCCTCTTCCCCCACCTTCACCTTGAGCCTCTTCACGAGTTCCGGTGGTCGACGGGAGTACGAGGGGCAGCCGTGGTGCGCGTGGTAGCGGCAAATCAGGCGAGGAATGACGAATTGGAGCGCGGTGTTCGCGGGGCGTTCCTCGGTTTCGGCGTGATTCAAGGTTCTCTCGGGAGTTCAATCGCATTTCTGAGGTAGGGACTGGACCCGTTGATCTTCCCTGGTTAATTTGTTATGTTTTCTTTGCATAAATCGGTTGTTAATTGAGTTTTTGGGAAAGAGGGTCTTCATGCTGGGAAATCGGGTGGTTTGATTGATCCAAGCGTTGGATCATGTTTTTCCGGTTTAATTGTGGTTGCTAGATGTAAGGGGAAGTGTTTCCCCTTATTTTTCTATTGAATTTATGGCTAGATTGCCCGTGCAATCGGCCTAGGGCCATTTTGTGTGTTCTGGCAGGTTCTGCAGTGAAGATCTTGACGTCAACATCGGTTGACGCAAAGTTCTTCGTTGGAGATTGCGGCTAGGTATCTAGCCGTTGATTGTGGGTAAACGGCCAAGTGGTGGTCGCTTACTTGGTGTTGACGGCAAGGGACATTGTCGTCTATATCCTTTGAACGGCAATCGATGTCGCCGCCAACCTGTGCATGTGCATAGTGTGTTTTTAATGGCATTCTGGTTATAAGTGTTGCGGTGTATTAACACCTGTGGTGCTCTTGGAGCACGGGGCTTTTGAGGTCAGTTTACCGGCTATGAAGTTGTGAAATATTACAGGGTTTTGATGTCGTGCAAGTGGTTTGTATATGCATGGCACATCGTACGCTATCATGTTTATTATATATTAAGTATTGTGGTGTTGTGGCGATGAGGTTCACGTCTGAACCTAGCCTCGATCTTCTAGAATCTTTTATAGATTATCCTGGATGGATAATTAGTAAAGTGTAAGTATGATTATTATGTAAGTATTGTGGTCAGTGTTTAATGTGACCTCTACTGTCACAAGATGATCAATGATAGGCCAAGTATGATTGGCTATCGTGGTTTATATATGTGTTTGTGTGAATTAGTTTGGAGGTCACTGTGACCAATACAGGCCGTGGTATTAATAATGATTATATGTGTATTGTGTAGGTTAGCTTGTAGTCATCTTGTGATTGGATCAAGCTATTCTAATATGTGTACGTCCGTGATTGTAATAGAAAGTGTTATGAAGTGTTTGTGAATATATCGTGGTTTGACTTGCCGAGTGTGGTGGTCCGGCGCCTATTCCGGAATGCCTCTCTAGTCGGGTACCCCAGGTTCTTTGTGAGCCAGGCACTGTGTTTCTTGTGCTCGGGGTTTTGTCCCGGTACTTGTGTTGTACCGTGAGGTATGTGTCGTCTTCCTGGACACCCTCACTCATGTGTTTGAGTTGTACGTCCGGCTGAGGGAAAGACACAGTAGGGCAGCGGCTTGTGTTGGTGGGTGTGCAGTCGCTTGTAGCGCGCTCGTAGTTGGGGGTACGGACACCAGTAGTCGACACTGGTCCCCAGCTAGTCCTGTTTTCCAGTGCCTCACTTTAGGGTGCTCCGGCCAGAGACTCTAGAGGTGCCAGGCATGGACCTGCAGTTGTGTGCTGCAGGTGTGGTGTTGGTTGGTCTCCACAGTTGTTTTGACTTGTTCTCGTGGAGCGGCAGTTGGACCTTTCGTCCGTGACTGCGAGGCTGAGGTTGTTCTTGTGTTGTGTTGTCCGGGTTGGATACTGGCCTGATCAGCCAGTAGTCCATTCCCGTGTGGTGGCGTTGTTCCTTTCCGACTCGTGCTTTGCTACTTGTCGTGGTTCGTGAGTTTGTGACTCGTAGTCGAGGTTTGACTCGTTCGAGGTGTGCCCTGGTGTTGGCACATTGTGACTGTGGTCGTGGCTTGTGGTGTGCCCGAGTGGTGGCACAGTTTTGGTTATGATTGGTGAGTGTTGACTCACCACAAATGTGTTTAGTTTGCTATGGTGTGCCCTGTTACGGCACTGGTTTACTTGCGGTTTCTGTGCTGGTGCCTTGTGGTAATAGGTACCTGTACCCTGTGTGGGTAATGGTTTGTGGTGGTATGTCATATACCAGTCTTTCTAGTGTTGACGTGGAACTGTGTTTCGTGGAGGTCGTGTGGTGTGACCTTCCACTCAATGTGTTTTTACCTTCCTCGGGTAAACTACCGTATATGGTTTTCATGTGTGATGGATTGGCCTGCTGTAGCCGATCATGTCACTTAGTGTGTGTGGTTATTGTCATATTGTGTTTGGGCATAAAGGGCCAGCTTTGGTTAGCAGTCCTGTTACCCACGTACTTGAGATTTGCCTGTGAACTTATAAGCCTAGGCAGTGGTTGACTTGTGCGCTTATAGCTTAAATGATTGGTTGTGACTGTAATTGCCTGTGAGGCTTGCGGCCTAGGCATTTCAGTTGTTGAGCGGACTAGCCGTGGTTCCCTCTTTCTTTAAAAGGAATATGCTTTTGTTTATCAATTACGTTTAAGCTGTTATTTAAATATAATGTTGTGAGCATGAAATGGTTTGGCTATTGGTGTTGCCAGTGAGACCCATTGGGTTGAGGTGTCCGTGGTTACGGTGTGTTTTTGGGTAGCCCCTACTGAGCCAGTGACTTGTTGAGGCTCACTCCCCTACAGTTCTTTTCAGGGCTTGCCGAGTGTTTGGCTTGCAGCGGCGTTGTGTCAGACTTGTACCACCAGCAGTTGTGTAGTAGTTAGTGTTCTGTGAGCTTGTGCTCCCTCGGGTATGCCCCAGGTAGTTGTACTTTTTATTGGACATGTATTAATGTAATGGGACAGTTGTAAATTGTTATATGCAGGTATGAGCACATGTACTTTCTTGTGTCTTATACTGTTGTGGTTTGTCTTTTATATTCTTACTGGACAGTTGTGTGAGCTATCCCTTGCGAGACTTCGGTCCGTTCGCGGAGGCGGATCTGGATATGGAGCCTTAATGGGCATAAATACCCCGGTCCGTCACACGTGCTGCTTGGGGATCAAGGGAATCTGGCCTAGGTTTTCCATGCCCATGCACCCCAAGGCACCTATGGACATATAGGGCTTATAAATCCCCCAATCCTTTACTCCAAGGAGAGCCTACGGAAGAGGCCCATACACTTCCAGAAGAAGCTTTTTGGCGGCAAAAGGGTGCTTTCCAGATCTTGCTCCATCTCCAGAAGTTGCAGGCCATCCTTTCAAGAGGAAGGAGTTGGGAATCAAGGGAATCTCTGGAGAGAAGGTTGCTTTTGCTAGGGAAGGGAGCAGATCCAACTGAAGAGGAGCAGTAGAAGAAGGATTTCTGGCATTTCAGATGCCATCAAAGCAGAGCATCGCCATTGAGGAGAATCTCCATCGATTTCCATCAAGGCTCGTCAATTCAGTGTCTTCAAGCCCTCTTCATCGAAGAACCTCATTCTACATCCATTTCTCTCACTTCAGAGTTTGTTCTTTCTTATTTCGTCTATGAGATTTGTGCATGAAGTTCTGCACAAATTTCTGTGTACGAAACTGTCTTGAATCAGAACATTGCTAGAGGATCTGATCTCTTTTGTGTTTGATCTAGCTTTTGTACTGTGAGCCGTCGAGCTCTGGTTGTGAGTCGTCGCACTCACTGTGTGGTTTGAGCCGTCGTGCTCAATTTGGAGTCATCGTGCTCCGGTTGTTGTTTGAGCCGTCGTGCTCAGTTTGTTGAGCCGTCGTGCTCAAGGTTGTTTGGAGTCGTCGTGCTCCAGTGTGTGTTGTACTCAAGGTTTTGAGTAGTGTGGCCTCACTGTGTGAGGGGTGGACGTAGGAGTCACTGGAGGTGATTTCCGAACCACCTAAAAATCCTCTGTGCAGTGGTTTGAATTGTGGTTTGACTTTGTATTGCGCTAGATGCATGCATAGGGATTTCGTTCACACTTCTAATTAATTTGCTCACACACACTAATCACACATAATCACACACACCCACACTTCATATCAGTAAATTGTTTGTATGAATTGATCTCTGATTCGAAGTAATTTTGAATTAATTAAGCTTCGCATTAATTGGTGTTAGATCTATTCAACCCCCCCTTCTAGATCTGATCCATCCACCTATTCGATCCTACAATAAGGATTCGATAAGTGACTCTCATATTGATTCGCTCTCATATCGATTCGCTCTCATAACGATTCACTCTCATAAGGATTCGATAAGTGACTCTCATATCGATTTGCTCTCATAACGATTCGCTCTCATAAGGATTCACTCTCATAAGGATTTGATAAGTGACTCTCACATGGATTTGCTTCTCACATGGATTTCATAAGTGAAACATGGATTCGCTTGTAAAACATGGATTTCACTTAAACATAGATTTCCTTTATATTCTAAAATATTTTTTGGCATCTAGTGAAAAAGTCAAATATTCTTGATTTACGTAATCCTCTATCTTTCTGACAGGAGATCTTTTTGCTTATCTCTCTAGATCTCTTCTTTCCTGCCATAAAAAAGGATTACTTACTACTTCTGGGTGGCAACATGAAACAGAGAGGTATGAGCCTTTTTGACAGAAACACTCTTTTATCTAAACACTTTCTTCTATGCTTGCAGACCTCGTAGACCACAAATTATCAGAAGAAAGAGAAGATGAGCAACGGCTAGAACTCCAACAGATTTATTCAAAGTTGTTCATATAAAAGATGAAGCATGGCTGAAGAATAAAGTAGAGAGCTTTTTCTGAAGATCATTCAAGGAGTGTACAACCAGTGAGGAACCTCAACTCCACATACACTCAAAGAAAGAGAGAAGAGCTCGAGCCAAATCAAGAGAAGCTTTTCATAGCAGAAGTCTTCAATGCTTTCAAGCCTTCCTCTCTTCACTCTCTCTCTGCAGTCATTGTAATTTCTGGGGAGAGTATTTTGCTGAGAGTTTCTGAGTTACAGATCATTCTTGTAAAACTCTTAGTGTTGTTCTTTCTTTTGTAAGAAAGATCATTGTCCAGCTGTGGACTGTATACAGTGTAGAACCTAACTAGGGGTTTGTGTCTAGCAGACCGCACTGAGGTTTGTACCAGGAGGTGGCTTCTTTACCTGTAAGAGAAGTGGGCTGCCTTTTTGCCCGGGAAAGAGAAGAAGACCAGCTAGGGTGCTGGGTGTTGTATTGTCCTTGAGGGGGACTGTACCCTTGGTTAGTAAAATCCCAAGAGGTTGCTTGGGGACTGACGTAGAACTTCTATGTGGGAAGGGCCGAACCAGGATAAATCTCTTGTGTTATTTGTGTGATTGTTTATTTGCTTCCGCACTGCTACTCTTTATCACACTAAACTAACCAAACTTTCAAGTGATAATTTTTCTGTGTTAAGTTTCTATTTCATATTTCAAAAACCTATTCACCCCCCCTGTAGGTTAGCTTGCTGCCATACCAAAAGGGCCAACAGTCCAGTCAGGCAACAAGAAACCCGCACAGTAGAGACGACACAATAGGTCACCACAACCTATCGCACCATAAGAAAACACGCGCACGAGGAGAGCAAACAGCTCAACCTCAAGACAGCTCAAGAGGAAGGGACCTTCGCCACGAAGGTCGCCATGGTGTGCAACACGGCACTAAATGCCATGGTAGAGCACCACCACCCCGAGCAACCACGGAAAGCAGAGGAAGAAGGCACACAATTGGCTTCTTCCTCACACAAAGGAGAAAAATAGCACGCAAGGCCAGCACTCACACAGAGGCACAGCCAACCAAACACCTGCTACACTCACCAGACTACCATCTGGGAGAGTACACAGGGCGCGAGAAACGAAGCAAACTTCTCGACCAGGGGGACGCACGAAGTCCCACCAGCACAGTCGAGAACAAGAACGAACAGGAAGACAACTGGCCAGCACAACATCCAAACATACTGTCAAAGGCACCACACACCTTGACCGACAACGCCCAGGCAAACTGTAACACGGACAGTCCAAACCGCGACAACGACAGCTCATCTCAACCGAGAGAGAGCAGCAACCATCAAGACAACAAGGCAGCTTTGGGGAAGAACCTCCACCCAAAGCACCAAGAGCCGTCTGGGAACCATCACCAGAACCCAGCCCAAACAAATGGCCAACAGAGAAAACATAGCAGACAGCGGAAGCAAAAGAAACTGGTTCTGGGAGAACCTCCACCAGAACCACCGAGGCACCGTTCTGGGAAAACCCACCAGAACGCAACAGCCAACACAACATCAGCATACCTCAACCTTGAGGTAGCACAACACCAGGCGGAAAACGAGCCCGGAACAGTCTCGAGAGCAACCCTCACCAAGACAAAAGCCAGCGATGCACCCCACTCCACCCAGAGGGCAACGCAACAGCAACCAACCAGACAACAGAGACCTCAAAGCAAAAAGCAAGCATAGAGGAAGACTCTAATCGAGCACAGAAGCAGTCCCATAGGGGGAGGAACCCTCACTAGGACACGACAAACAGTTCTGGGAAACACCACCAGAACATAGCAGCCAAACGATGCACCTCAACCTAGAGGGCAACACCGCAACAACCAGAAACGAGCACAACACAGTTCTGGGGAAACCTCACCTCCACCAGAACCAACAGAGAAAACTCTGGAGCACACCTCCCAGGTTCACAGCCAGTCAGCACAAAGCTGACAACAACCACAGACAGGTGTTGCAGCGCGCTCAACCAGCGTGCAACACAGCACACAAGCATCTGCTTAGCTCGAGCAAGGCGTCGACTGAGCAAAGCACGCGCCCAATGGCGCACAGGCACACAGGCCAAAACACACAGCCAACAAGGACACACCCCAATCAACAAGGGGAACTGCCAGCAAGCAAGGAACACCTTCTACCAGTTCCGCAGACCACAACCCTGCACCGATGAAGGCCACACATACGTAGGCTCTCTTAGCCTTCGCGACACACCCACACGGACGCGCAATCCTACACGAACCCAACCGCAGCACGAGCAAACCAGCAAACCACGCTCGAAGCATGCATACCCAGCAACAGCAGCAACGCCTCTCCTGCAGCTCACACTCGGACCCTGCTGGAAAGCTAATCACCTGCAATAAAGACCAAATGCTCACTTAAAAGCAACTCTACACGGACGGGCCAGCAGCGTACTAGCACCTTTCTTGGGACAACCATAGTTATTAACTCATTACAAATCTCGTTGGACCCCTGAGCTCTGATACCACTGTAACGACCCGACCTCTCGGACCCCCGCTAGGGACCCCGAAGGTCGCACCGCCACCCACGGATCCGAAGACCCGGAAGGGTTAGAATTTAGTCCAGTGAGATAAGCAATGAATTCAAATAACTATAACAAGAAAGTTCATACATTTAATAAAGAAATTATGTACAACAGTCCCAAATAAAGTACAGGTACAGAAAAAAGGCGCAGTCCTTAAGGGGCATACTCCGAGAACTTGCAAAAGGCCACTCTCAACTCACGCTACAAGCGCTCACGCTCACAACTCACACTGCTGGCAAACGCACGGCGCAACAACCGCCACCATGACCGTCCGGCAACGAACTCCTGCGACAGCGAGTGCCTACCTGAAGAGAGTAGGAGGGTGAGCCTCGCGACCATGGCTCAGTAGGGATTACCCGTCCCTTACCAGCCAGAGCAGCAGGAACTCCACAAGCGTAAGGAAAACTACTCTATAAAGCATTAAAGTGAGAAACAGCTACTGCAGAGTACTACAAAGCAGCAGAAATAGAGTAAACGCCTCGACCACAACCCGGGTCAGGTCAAAGATGACTCCCGCAGAACTAGAGGAGTCAAAAACATGCGGAAGAACAGAGTAACGTAACGCGACGACCCGCAACCAGGTCGGGTCAGAGCAACACAATGTGGAAGCAAACCCTCGGCACACACCCGCCGAGACAAAGAAGCTCACGGAACACCGAAGCGACCACGTGAGACCAGAGTCTCATGACACAAGCACCCAACTCCCAGACCTCCACGATGTCGGTAAAGAATAACTAGGTGTCACCACGAGTGACACCGAACAACCATGTGAGAAGCAACGTCTCACCACAGGCATGACCACTCAGACTCCACAAGGTCGAGGGCCACAAGCAGAACCACCCTGCACCTCGGACACTCCATGAGTCAGCAAACTACACCTACCGGTGCCACCACGAATGACACCAAGGAACGGATTTCAGAAACAACAGTTGGGTGTCTACACAGACACCCTGAGAGAAACCTGCAAAACGGAAACCACTAAACACGGCCCACCAGGCCAAACCCGCAATGCCCACGAAAGCTAGACACGGCTAGGCTACAACCCCCGTGCAAGCTCGGGCAACGAGAAACCGTTCTCGAAAACAACTTGAAACCTCGTCACAGCAAGTGCAACCAAGCCACCGCCACATGCAGCTAAGAGGAGGACACACAGTCCACTCCCCCAGCTCACCAGCCTTGACTCTGCCTACGACCTCCCCGTAGAGTGAGGCTAGCAAGTCACGCAAGGACAACCACAACAACCACAACCACACAGCCCGGCCGAGCTGCGGCCCCACGCCTGACCTCCCTACATGGCTCCGGAACCAACACAGAGTGAGGCAGTGAGATGGACTAGCTGGTCCGCACCGAACGAGCACCAACCCACCTCGGAGACCAGACCCAGCTAAGAGATCTCTACAGATGACTCATGCCACCATCCCCACCATTTTCCCCTCTGCTTCTAGTCGGTGACTCGAGTACGCCCGCCGCCCAGAGAAACTCCCTCCGACACAGGCGCGCGGGGATGGGGGTCCCATGTAACGGAACAACCTGTCTCGCGGACAAGCCCTCAAGTGCCTAGCACCGGGCGAATAGAACAAGAACTGGCGGGGCAACCATCACAGAAACAGCACAGCTAGCTTGTAACCAAGACAAGCCGAGCTGGCATAGGCACGCACGGCACCCCTTTCGGGAACAACCTCCAGAAGGGTCGTCGGCCAACGCCGGCACACACGGCACGGCCCGAGAAGCCAGAACACCACCAAACAACACAGAAACCAACGCTCTTCTAATAATCGATCGGCGACCAGACCATCGATTATTAGACAGCTGTGAGCCTCCTAACGACACCGCTAGGACACGGCCACGAAGGGGTCACCTTCGGTCACTGAACGTAGGGAGGCAAACTGCCGCGTTCCCATCAGAACGTCCTAAGGGCACACCCTGCTCTGGGGCACACGCCGACACGCCATCCGTGACCACAGATAACACCCACGGCAACACAAGCCTTGTCGCGCCCTCCTATCCTGTCGCGATCACATCGCGACGGTCAGGGCCACCGCGACAAGAACCTATTGCGACGGGGAAGCGGGTCGCGACAACAGAGTTGTCACGACAGGAACCCAGGTCGTGACACCATTGTCGCGACCGCCGACCACGCCGCGACAGCAACCCTGTCGGGACGGGAAACTGGGTCGCGATGTGACCCTTATCGCGACGGCCACCCGCGCCACGATAAGGTCGCGTCGGACTGGGGCGACGCCTTCTCTGATGTCGCGACGCGCTCGGTGGTCGCGACATCAGCTGGAAGGCCGACCGACGGGATCCACATCCCGTGATCACCCACAAACGCTACAACTAGCTCAACACGGGGAGGGGATCATGGTGAAAGCGGTAAAAGCATGCATTCCACAAATTGAACCCCCAAACCATACGAACAAGTAAGGGTACAAGAATCCCTACAGAAATTGGAAGAACCAAACCCCAAAGGGGGCCTTCACGAAGAGCTTGCCACCTCCTCCTCGCTCCTCGCCGCCACTCCAGCTCCGCCACGAGCAGCCGCCGGCGCCACCGGGGGCGCCACCGAGCTCCACCGCCGGAGAAGGGGGAAAACACTTCTCCTCCTCGGAGAGGAGAAGGAAAGGAGAAAGGAAAAGAAGGGGGAAGGGGCGCCGGCCAAGGCTTTTAACCTCCGGCCCCCAGAACGCGACGGGGCGGGGCGTCGCGATACAAACCTTATCGCGACGGCCGCCCAGACTGCGACCAGAACGCGTCCCACCTGGGCGTCGTGACAACCCGACAGGTCAGTCTGCCACCTGCCACTCTGACAGGAGCCAGATGACCAAAAAGTAGAACCTGTCGCGACCCGTTGACCGGGCGCGCAGGAACGCGACCCACCTAGTGGTCGCAACAGGGATGACTGTCGCGACGGGCACCTCCGTCGCGAAAGGCCATCATCCCATCACACACAAGCGAAGCCCGGAAAGCCGGAAAGCCCGAGATTTTACAACACACATCCTTTGGAGAACAAGTGTTTGCACCCAGCAAGGTCAAAGGACGAACCAAAGAACCAGAGCTTCTTCCAGGCAATTTCTTCAAGGTTTGTTGTGCGAGTTCAAGGTGTTCAACGTTCAGATATCATGCATACATTGTGCCACGTCTAGGAAGGCCTGTGCAAGAATCCATACTCTTCTCCAACGTTTCTCAACCACGCTAGATAGGAGATTTTTGAACTTTGAATTTCATCTTTCTTCTCTAGTTCTTGGGTTAGAAAATATACTTCAAACTTGTTTACACAAACATCATCGTGTGTGTGTGTGTATATGCTCAGTTTGTGAGCATGTGATTGGTGTGTAGTGCATGTTGCAAGTACACATCAGTTTGTCTCATCCCCGGAAATGAGATGGGGTTGGTGTTGTCCCCGGAAATAATATTGTGTAGGGGTTTACGCTTTTACCTGAGAACCAAGTTAGTGAAAATCCTTACGGGGGTGTGAGGTAGTGGATGTAGGCACACACGGGTGTGTTTTCCAAACAACTCTAAATCCTGCGTGTACGTGTGGTTTGATATCCTTCTTTCCTATCTCCATTCTACGCATGTTAAGATAGTTGGTATCAGTGTTTAATTATTTTTCCAGTATACATCTCACTTAGTAGATTTGCTTAATTGAGTTTAATCTATTCTATGTAAAAGAATTTTTATTTAGGAAATAACCAATTCACCCCTCCCCTCTTGGTTGTTCATCACACGTATTTCTCTCTTTATCTCACTGACAAATATATCAGTCCCCTTCCTCTTATGAGTCCTTTCAAATACCTTGTGGAATGAGGGAGGACGCTGGAGCTCTTGAGTCTATTTAAAAATCATAAAAATTTGAATATATATTAATAAAATATTAATCAATCAAGATTTTTTTTACCATTTTATCTTTGTGGGTCGCATAAGACAGCGACCCGCTCATATGCAATTTTTTTTTGGTTGTGCGACCTGGTTAGCTTTGGCTGCCAGGGACTTCTCTTGCTATAGAGGATTGGCCCATCTGTCACAGAGGGGCTCCTAATACTCCCTCCTCATCCACCCTGAGCCATACTCCTTCCATATATTTGGATCCTAGCTGCGAGAAAGTTTTGTCGCACCCATCCGGTCAACTCCATCTTTAAACTCCTCTGACACCATCTGGCCAACTATTCTATAATACATACATGAAAATTGTTGAGACATTTTCCTTACAGCCACTAAATGTTAACTCACAAGAGATTTGAAATTCACAAATTCTAAAGAAAATTTAACCCATCCTTACATTGTTTGACGTAGACAACATATATAGGAAGAGAATATTATTTAGATTATCACTTTTTAACCCATCTGTGAAGTTCTATCGCATGATCAATTCCTATATGTGTTGTACAATAGACTAAAAATTTCAACAGCATCTCCCCACACCTCTCCAATATACCACAAAAATTTATTGATTAAGAAATTTTCTTAAACACTTACTAGTAAGTGGTTAAGAAAATATTCATAATCAATAAATGTATACCAGAGAAGAGTGAGTAGACGCAACCAAAATTTTCAACATACAGTGCAGACACAGATAGTAAGTGACCACCTAAGTGCGATCAAACATTAACGGACTATCCAAATTGGACAATTCAAGATTTTGAGTTAGATATATACATTCTCATCACAATAATGAGAAAAATACATAAAATCTCAAAATCTTGAACGTGTAGGTCATTGACACATACTTAACACAATCTCTTGAGATGCGTGTACTATTGGGTTACACACACGCACCTCAGCTCTGTTGGGTTACAATGTGTATGATGATTGTGCTTAAGTGTTTTTTATGATGAATGCCATAATTGATGTTGCATATGAATGACATAATTGATGTTGTCTTGATGTTGGAAACATGATAAATATGACAAAGACATGAAAGAAATGAACAAATCAAACAATGCTTCTATGACTATTCATGTATTCATTATATCTCACTTAGAATGTCTTTTAATGTAGGTGTGAATGTACACAGGACAAGCAAAAAAAATCCAAGTGCAAAAGAACAAGAAAATATACTTCAAATGGTCATGTGTCGACAGCCCCCAAGGCATGTGTCGACAGATAGACAAGTCAAAACAAGACAAGCTGCTGGAAGCACTTAAAAAGCAGTAGTTGTTGACAGATGCACAGTACCTGTCGACAGATACAGAGTAGCTGTCGACAGCCAGCAAATCGCCTGTCGACAGATGCTGTTTTTCCAGCAACACCATGGTTCTGGAAACCAGAAATGTGCAGTAGCTGTCGACAGCTATGAAGTGTCTATCGACAGACGAAGAGAAATCTCAGATACGAGATTTGGATATGTTCTATATTATGGTGTTTCCTTTTAGCACATCTCTCCATACTTGGACACCACTATATATAGATCATATAGAGGTATTTTCGCAGCAAGGAGCCACCATACCAAAACCCTAAGCAAAGGTCAAGAAGAAAGGCTTCTTCCTGTTGCTCTGCTTGCTCAACTCTCTGTTCTGCTCAAGGAAGATCCATCTCAAGAGAGGAGTTGAAGTCGGTTTGTCCACGAATCAAGCTTCGTCTACATGTCTGATCATCATCAACACGAAGCTTGGTGTTCTTCTGGACGACCACATTGAAGAGTTCTCCATAGGATTTGATTCTTCAATCAGAACTCTTCCTTCCTTCCACTTTTCATATCTCTGTGTGTGTGGCTGTGGTTCGAGCATTCTTTGTGCTTGATCCACGTATGGATTGTTGTTCTGATTGCGTGTTTGCATTAGACAACGTGCATGTGTGGTGTGTTGATCAGATCAAGGCTAGAGGATCTAATCTTTTGTGGACTTGATCTAGCGTGTGTGTGGTGTGGTTGAGCCGTTGTGCTCGTGTGTGTGTGTTGTACTCAGTTCTTAAGTAGTGTGTCCTCACTGTGTGAGGGGTGGACGTAGGAGCCACTGGGTGTGATCTCCGAATCACCTAAAAATCTCTTGTGCACTGTGGTTTGAATTGTGGTTTGACTTACATTACGTTAGATGCATGCATAAGATTTCGTCTACAAACTACTTATTATTTGTTCATACACATTACATCAGATCAAATGAGTTTTAATTGGGTAGATATTTTAATCCAAAGTAATTTTTAAATTACTTAAGTTTCCGCTGCAAATCTATTCAACCCCCCCCCCCCCCTTCTAACTTTGCCTCACCCGAATATCCGATTCTAACAAGCTCATATAGAACAACCTTAGTAATTAAAAAAAATCATATTAAAAAAATCTACTCATTGATATGAGTACATACATCGAACAAAACAACTTATAATTTAAAGAACATTTAAATAAATAATTTCTAACATGTATCAATGAATTAAATAACATAGAATTAGTTAAATGTCGATGTATTAACATATTAAGATATTAAGATAGATCCATCACCATTAATACCAGAACATTAACATGCAACCAAGAGCAGGGGATGATAAAAATATTGGTGCAGCACTTAAATTAACAATATGAATGGTATAAAAAATCGAGCTAAAACAATAAAAAAAATGATGAATGGGTCTGCACTCTGATATCAAAACACATACTACTTCATTTGTATTTTTCATAAATTTATTTGTTCCGCTTATTTGTTCCATTAAATGAACGGGATAAACACTCCCCCACAAACATTGCCGAGGACAGCTGGAGCAGTGGCCCAATGGATGCTATGCTACCCCGCCATAGCATAAAATGAGAAAGGCCCTGCAGTGGTCACAACCAAAACCTCATCCCATGGAATTTTGCTTCTTGGTTTCAATGGTTCTCTTTTTATGCTTCCATAAGATTAATTTCTTTGCCACAATATTATATCAAATTGCTGAGGCATATTCCCAGACACAAGGCCATCCTTCAACAGTCCAAAGTTCAACGTTGTTCTTTTTCTTGGACAAGGAGACAGGATATTATATTAAACTAGAAGAGAGGTACATATTATAAGTAGAGCATGGCTGCCCATACCACAAGAGTATGGCAGCCAACCACTATAATGCAAGCCAACAAACAAAGATAACATATCCTAATAGATAACAGCAGTTCGATTGCTCCAGCCCGAAGGTGAGAGCACGAACAAGCATATCTTGATGAAGCTAAAGGGGAAGCACCAGACAATAACGGGAGCAACACTCCTATGGAGCAACTGCAACTCTAATGTGCAGCAAACTTGGAGCTCAGAAGACGTACATTCCGAAGTTCCAAAATAGGGAACAAGAGGAGTAATAACACTCTGATGGAGAAACTACAACTCTAATGTGCAGCAAACTTGGAGCTCAGAAGATGTACATAAGCTGAGAGTGTACATAATAACCACAATTGCGAGCATTACCATAGTTCCAAAACGTGGAATAGGAGGAGTGAGACAAACCACTACCAGCAGGGCAAAATCCCCCAAGCTATGCAGTGCAAACAGACTTGAGATGCGAAGGAGAAACCAAACAAAAGTAGAAACCACAAGAGGATACTAGGCCATGGAAAGAAGGCACTGCTTGCAAATTAACCCCACGCCAAAGAAACCAAAAGGTTTAAGGCGCACCCAAAATAGAGCACTGCACATATTAAACAGAAGGAGGGAAGGGGCAAATACTATGTCTATGTGGGAGGCTGTGGAGGGAGCAAGAAGAGGATGGTGACAGGGGGCGGTGCACACTGGTTAGAGCGGGGAGAAGGAGAGGGGACATGACCTGAGACAGATTGGGGGAAGGATGATGAAGGCGGCAACAGAGAGAAAAAAATAGAGAGAGAGGGAAAGGGAACACCGGAGGGAAGAAAAAGAGGGGTCGGGGAGGAGTCCTATCGACGACGTCCCCCTCCTCCCCACCCAGATAACTTTATCATATCAAATGAAATTTTAAATAAAATATCTATTATCTTTATCAAGTTATTTTTTTTGATGAAATCATATTGCATATCTTCTGATCAAATTTTTTTTTGAAAACATCTTTGAAAAATGATTAAAGTATTCTCAGACATATTTTAAGTATCCTTAGCGATTTGAACACATGAAATTCAAATCTCCCGCCGTATGTTAATATTTCACATAAGCATTCAAATATGTCTTTCATACGCATAACTTGTTGCTAGATATAGCTCCCATGCAGTATGACTTTTTGACTAACTGTCCTTTTCATGATAAGTCTTCTAATATTTTACGTGTGAACAGAAAGGAACATATCTTTCTTGGAAACACATCTTCTCATATAAATATTCTAAGATATCTGTCTGTGGCTTGGTTAGTCACGGGACACGGCTCCCTTGCAAAAAGTGCTTTACGATTTGCCATTTTTATAACAAGTCTTTTTATACTTTATATGGTGACAGAATGGATATATCTATTTTATGTATAACATCTGTCTTGCATTTAATGTCTGCATGCCCTTTTTCTGCTCATAATCAACACATTGTGATCTACTATATGTGCCCCTAGTTATACGCTCCAGCTGGAAGAATTTTTTGTTCCAAGGAGCTAGTAGGCACAAGAAAGAAGCCGTTAGACTTAAGAGAAGGAGAAGAACAAGAGCAACAACTATTCTTCAACAGATCTTTTTCATCTGTTTGATAAAAAGATGAAGCAATGACTAAAGAAAGAGAAGAAGTGTGAACAACCTGAAGATCTTCTAAGGAGTGTACATTCAGTAAGCATCCAACTCCATACACACTCAAAGTAAGAGAGGAAGAGCTCGAGCCCATTCAAGCAGAAGCATTCAAGCTATCTTCCTTCTTCCTCATTCTCTCTGTGTGTCTTTGTGTATTTGCGAGAGAGAGCTTGAGGTTTTGCCTAAGAGAGTTTTTTCTTATATACTCTTTTATTCTTAGGCTTAATCTTAGATCAAACATTTCACTTGCTCATCTTGAGCTTGATCTAGGGGCTTTAGGTCTTAGCTTCTGTGTTCATAAGTGTTTCTCTTCAGTTGGAAGATAAGGTTTGTTGTGCAAATATTTTCCTTGTGTTAAGGAAGAGCTGCACTGTGGTTTGTATCAGAAGGTTGACTTCTTGACATGTAAAAGAAGTGGATTACCTTCTTACTCGGAAAGAGAAGAAGATCAGTTTGTGTTTGGTGGTGTAACCGTACTGGGGTTCATTCCAACAGATTTACTTCTGAGCCTGTAAAAGAAGTGGGCTACTTTCTTGTCCAGAAAAGAGAAGAAGACCAGCATGGGTTGGGTGTTGTATGTTTTTAAGGGGACTGTACCCTTGATTACTGAAATCCTAAGAATTTACTTGGAGTCTAGATGCAGAACTTCTATTTGGAAAGGCCGAATCAGAATAAATCTTTGTGTTCTTTGCGTACTTGCTTCCGCACTTTTAATTTCATTGCACATGTTTATTTATACTAATCAAATATTTTTAAGTGGTGATTTTTATTTCAGTTTTCAGATTACCTTCACCCCCTCTAAATTAGTCTTGCTGCCATATCAAGTGAACCAACACCCACACCCTGACAACTCCGCTAGAGAGGGGAGACTATAAGAGCGCCGAGATGCACGACGAAACCACAAACATCGTCGAGGGAGATTGAAAGAGTTGACGATGTGAACCAAAACGAGATGACGTTAGGAGATTCATGGGGCACCTAGGGAAAACCCCATATAGCTTCTCCCTCTTGACTCGTCTAGAGAGAGAGCACCCACCATATACTAAGAGTAGCAGTACATATATATACCCTTTCTCTGCAATCATTGTACGTTAGTGTCCTTCACCATGTTTACATATGTTACATCATGAGCCGGTTGGGTGTGGGTAGCTGGGTACTTCAATGTTGCAAGAGGTGCATGCACTGTTGACATAAGACCGTGTGTTATGGGTTTCAGAATTATGTCAATGGCTGTGTGGGTCATGGGACGCTAAACCTCACTGCCTGATAAGAGAAAGATCAACGTGCAGTCTTCCACCCACTGTTTGATGTTGCCATTGACGAGCCTAGGCCTGCTGCCTCCTCGTGGATAACCCAATTGCGGTTTCTCGCCCATTATTTTATGTTGTCCAGTTGCATTATAATATGATTCATAAGTAGAAGAGATCACATGTCACAAGAACATTAATTAAAGAGAAGTTTTATTGTACTTATATATTATAATATGACTAGATAATAACCTACATGACACTCCTCACATAAGAAGTGATAAAATGGCAATCCAATTGTTAGATGACACATAAACTTGTTACCTAATCTCTTAATTAAAATCTAGCTGCGCTGCCTACCCTACGCATGGGTCTGTATGTATATATAGGGACTTTGCCACCCTGTGCTGTAGTTTTGTATATATTAAAGCACCCGACCGATCCCAATTATTACAGGTGTGTCATGAGGACACCCATAATTGATTGAAATATCGAGAAGCAACTGTTTTGTTTGATGTAAGATATCGAAAGAAAACACCTACATTTTTTTTTTTTGTGTGCTCATGGGAACTCATCATATATAATACTTGAACAATTTCTTATTGCGTTATACAATAGCAAGCTGTTTGATTTGACGTAAAAGTATTGTAATATGCACACCTGGAATAGGGAAATTCAAGTCATTTTGAGCCATTCTGTGGCATATCAAACAACCTGTAATACTCTCCAACCTAGCCAACAATGTCATGGCTTGTTCAGCAAAAAACAATAGATTCGGAAGCTGTTTAGATTTGTCTTTGATATTTTCGGGTAAAACATCTACTAACCAATACCTCCCCTACTCATATTTTTTTTTTTTTCTTTCAGCATTAATCTGAGGAAATTAAGAAAGCCACAGTTTGAAGCCCACAAAATATTATGTAGGCAAAAAACAGATGGGAAACACATACTAGTATGCAGTCAGAGACTCCTGATGTACAAAATGGCATAGCCCAGGGATTGCATGGATCTGTCTTGTACTATCAAGAATCCCCACCATTAAATTGGAGACCTGGGTCTGCTGCGAGGTTGCTCTCACCAAGACAGAGACTCTTTTTTGCCAGCTGCAGATGAGGTCAATCCTCCCAGCGGGTCATGCGGTGCTGCCTTCACACATGCCTGAGTCTCCTCAGCCCTCGCATATTAATACTACTTCCGCGGGCAACCTGGGCGGCTGCGTACGGGGGATCAGTTTGCACCACGTTTTGCCAACTAATCGATAGGTCATGCTTCAGTCAGCCATATTAAAAGAGAAATTAAGGAGAGAGAGAGAGAGAGAGAGTTGCTCCGAGGCGGCGAGAACCCAAGTGGAGGGAGCCCCTCTCAGAAACTTCTGTGCGTCCCCTAGGTCGTCGTCATCAGCCGCGGCTGGCATTCCTGGAAAGTTCCTACTGCTGAGAGGTTGTTCAGTCTCTAAATGATGGACTTCGGGCCTGGCTGCGGTGGTGGGTGGCCTCTGTTAAGAAACAATTGTTCAGATGATGGATTACTAGTACTCTTAGCTGTTTTAAAATATTTAAATTAATTTTGTATCTATTCTCTAAATATAAAATTATTATTTTTAATATATATCAGATATAATTTAAGAAATGTTTGATAATTAATTTAAATAACATCTGAATTTAATGTAGTTAATTAAAATATTACATTTCTAATAGATAAGTCTTGAGTTCAAAAACTAATGGTCAAAAATATATTTTTTTAAATTGAGTCGCCGATGATCGCCAGCCGTCGAAGCTGGCCGCCGCCGACTCACTGGATTTCGACGATCGACGTCGAATTCGACTGGCGGCAAGCCAAAATCCGACGACCGTTGGCGCGTCGGATTCCAACGATATTCACCGCCGATCGCCGATCTAAAAAAAGTGATACATCTTAACTTTAAAATTAGTGATTTTTACATTTAAGTGATTAATTAAAATATAATTTTAAATATTTTATTCTATAATTTAAATTTTTAAAAATTAAAAATTTCACATTTTAGACTTTGAATAGGTGTTATCAAATAGAGCCTTAGTAGCAATCGACTAATCGGTGTTGATTCCATTACACGTTTGCACATGATAATATGCGTTATAGATGGGCTTCAGAAGATCAATATTAATCTTTGTCAGAAAACATGCACTCAACTAAGGCAAAGGGTTGGAGGGGGGTGAGAACGAATGGATGGAGCGGCCGGTTTAATTTGGTGTGTACGTATTCGGCTCGAGGCGGCGTCACATGCAGCGATTCTAGTACTATTTGCTCTTGTAGTGCTTGCTTGCCCAAGCGGCAGAACATCTTGCCTCTGCGGTTAACGGCGGACGCAGAATTTTTATTTAGTGAGGTTATTTTAATAATTAGGATCTATTTATAAATTTATTTTAAAATTTTAATGATTTTTTTTAAAAAAGAATTTCTAATCAAAATTAATATAATAAAATTTTTTGATCTCTTTAATAAAATTTTAAAAATTTAATGAGATCTTGTGACTCCACCAAATTTAAGGTAGATCCGCCTGCTGCTGTCCCTATCTTATGAGCTTGAGACAAGTTCGAAACGGAACAGGAAACTCCGGACAGGTTCACATCACGACGAACTGCTTCATGCATGTTATCAACCTGCAGTGGGAAGCGTTGTTCACACCGTGGAGACGTTACAGAGGGGTTTCGCTTTTCGATCGGTCCCATGGGAAAGCTCCTTCCATTCCCTACGATCGGGCAAGCGCGCGTGCGGACTGGTCAGGCCGTGCGCGTCGGGAGGTGCGTGTGGAATGGTACGGGGATCGTTGGCAGTGGACCAGCACTCATGCATCAGACTAGTCTGCACTGCGGCAACTTACAACACGGTGCTGGGTTGTCCAGTGGCGGATGTCTCTGAATTATTAACAAAAAAAAACAAATTACAACACGGTTTCCATTCTCACGGTCACGGGAATGGACTGGTCCTCCTCTGTTTCAAACGCCCAGGCATCCTCTTGCTAATTAATATATAATTATCCACATCATGTTCGGTACGAAGTTATCTCCCAACGACTGTTTCACCTACGAAAGTATGTAACTTCGTAATTACATACTTATAAAGTTACATGTGTAATTACGTAAGTATGTAATGTTGGTAACTGCGTAATTACATACTTATGCAGTTACATATGTAACTATGTAAATATGTAAGTACATAATTTTTACGTCTAAAGTTCGTAAATATTACTCCTATAACTATGTAACAAGATATTAAATATACTACAAAGATTAGCGCATATACGACCGATATTGCGACCGAAATATCGGTCTCTACGTTGTCGCATATAGCGACTGAACAGTGATCAGACTAATCTTCCCACTATTGCAACCAACTAGCGATCGAAATCATTTCGCGGCCGCTAAACATAGCGACCGAATTACGTTGGTCGCTAATCGGTCTCTATTTGCGACCGATTATGACTGATATTTTTCGGTCGCAAAGTCGGTCGCTACAAACCTTAATTTCCCCCACCCCAGTTCCCCTCTCGCGCAGACACTTGCGGATGCCCTCTCGCCTGAGAACTCTGCTCTCTGCGGATGCCTGCTGCCGTGGCCGTCACTGCCGCCTGCTGCCATGGCCGTCACCGTCGTCGTCGCCGCCGCCGCCGACATAGCACACGCGCCTTGTTCCTAACCATCGCCGCCATTGTTATATTAGTTGACTTGGTGAAAGTGCTTTTTTGTAATGGGTATGGGTTTTTGGTAACCCACGTACCCATTATCCCTACCCATTATCACACCCAAAACATTATTTTGGTGTAGGAGATCCAACACGTCCTTGCGTACGCAAGGACGTGCTGGGTATTAGTTGGGGAATTTTTTTTCCCTTTTGCTGGTGAGTTACGCAAGACATGCTGCTGCCGTGGGTGTTGCGACGGCTGTGGCGTTTTTGAGGTTTTCTCTGTGCTCTTTCTCCTCGTCATCAGTAGGTGGAGATAGCGGTGCGCTGTTCGAGACTCTACGGATCATTTGAGAGGCACCGTTTCAGAAGAAGAAAGGGTCGATTTGAGGGTTGCTTGCTCCGTTTGAGGAAGATCGCTCGGTGTCGTTGTAAGAGTATTTTTCTGATGTATTTCTTCTTCTACATCATAGTGGTATCTCTCTGCTCTCTTCGTGGATGTAGGAAGGCACATCGCCTTTCCGACCACGTAAATCTCGTTGTCTCTCTTTGTGGTGTGTTTGTCAATTTTGTCGCAGAATATTCTCGCGTGTTCTCTCGACGCACGCATCGCTTGTCGATTCACACTTTTGATTGTCCGTATTATTGCGGATATATATTGCCCCACTGTTACAACATTTGGTGCCCACCGTGGGGCCTCCTGTGTGATTCTAACAAGTTTTCGGTGCTGTCCGAGATGTCGATTGCGAAGTTCAAAGTGCAGAAATTCGATGGCAAGATTGACTTTGGTTTGTGGCAGAAGAGAGTGAAAGCAGTTCTGGTGCAGAACAATCTTCACAATGCTCTTCTCGGCAAGGAGAAGTCCGGTAAAAAAGACGATGATTGGGACGAGCTTGATCTGAAGGCTATGAGCACAATTCATTATGCCTGGCAGATGAGTGTAATGTATAACGTTGCGATATTGAGACTACTATTGATTTGTGGGAGAAATTAGAAAGCTTATATGTCCAAATCCCTTACAAATAAATTGTATCTGAAAAAGCAACTTTATAGTTTACGCATGTCTGATGGTTCTGATCTTCTTGAGCGTATGAATGGTTTCAATAGATTGATTTCTCAACTTTGTAGTATGGGAGTCAAGGTGGAGGAAGAAGATCAGGCTCTTCTTCTTCTTTCATCTTTGCCAAAGTCCTATGATCATCTTATCACAACTATCCTCTATGGTAAAGATACTTTGAAAATGGAGGAGGTTAAAACAACTTTGCTATCAAACGAAGTTAGGCACAAATCTGGTGCAGGTGAGAGTTTGGTAGTAAAGGATTCGGGTCAGGATAGAGGACGTCAGAAACAGAAGGGTGGCAAGAAGAACAGGTTCAGATCCAAGTCAAAGGAAAGGACAACATATGCCGCTATTGCAAAGAAGAAGGTCATTGGAAAGCTGACTGCCCCAAGCTTCAGGACAAATCCAAGAAAAAGAACAAACAACCAGAAGAGGCCAGTGTGGCTTCAGATTCAGGAAAGAAGGAGATGTGCTGACCATCTCCTCAGGTATGGATTCTACTGATGCCTGGATTCTTGATTCTGGCTGTTCCTATCATATGTGCCCGCATAGAGATTGGTTTGATACTTATGCATCTCATGCTGGGGGTAGTAGTTTTGATGGGTAACACACTGAATGCAGATCTATTGGGATAGGAACAATAAGAATTAAGATGTTTGAGGGGTAGTTAAACATTGACTGAAGTCAGACATGTTCCTGATTTGCGTAAAAGTCTTATTTCCCTTGGTGCACTTGATGCAATTGGTTGTCATTTCAATGGTGTTAATGGCATTTTGAAAGTTAAAAGGGGTGCATTATTGTCATGAAGGGAGAAAGATTGGATCCCTGTACAGGTTTGCTTGGAAAAACTGTGACAGGGGATGCTTCTATTTCATCCTCTTCTGATGTTGATACCACTCTATTGTGGCATGCACGGCTCGGCCACATGAGTGAGAGGGGGATATTAGAATTGCATAATAGAAATCTGCTCAAGGTATAAAACTTGCAACTGGTTTTTTGTGAATCATGTGTTCTTGCAAACAGTGCAGGGTCAGATTTGTTACTTCTTCTAATAGAAGTAAAGAAATCCTTGAGTATATTCATTCAGATGTCTGGGGGGCAGCACCAGTAACATCTCAAGGAGGCAAGATATTTTGTTACCTTTATTGATGATTTTCCAGGAAAGTTTGGGTGTATTTCTTAAAGCACAAGTCATAAGTGTTTGAGAAATTCAAAAGCTGGAAGGCCAGAGTTGAAAAGCAGACTGGTAAACAGTAAAAGTTCTGCGAACAGATAATGGTGGTGAGTAAACCTCAAAAGAATTCAAAAATTTTTGTGAACAGGAAGGCATTGTTCATCATTTCACTATTCCTGGGAAGCCACAACAGAACGGAGTATCTGAGAGGATGAACAAGACTTTTTTGGAGAGAGCTCGCTGCATGAGACTGTTTGCAAACTTGCCAAAGCAGTTCTGGGCTGAGGCAGTTAACACAACGCGTGTTATTTGGTGAATCGGTCCCCTCTACAGCATTGGAGTTGAAAACTCCGCAGGAGGTTTGGTCTGGCAAGCCTGTTGATTACTCTGATATTCATATTTTTGGTTGTCCTGTTTATGTCTTATTGCAGGATGAGGAGAGGACTAAGCTTGATGCAAAGTCAAGAAATGTATCTATCTGGGCTACAAGGTTGGAGTGAAGGGTTACAAGCTTTGGAACCCTACCACTCAGAAGGTGGAGCTCAGTAGAGATGTCAGATTTGATGAAGCTTCTATGTTCAAGAAAATTGAACAGCAGAGTCAGAATATGGAGAAGCCCAGTACCTCGGTTCAGGTGGAGCCAGGAAATGAAGATAGTGATGGTGACATCAGTCAGGGGGAGTCTCCACAGGATGATGATGCAATTGAACAACCACATTCAGAAGAGCCTTACAGTATTGCACATGGAAGAGCCAGAAGAGATACCCAGTTGCCATTGAGGTTTAGAGACACTGTGGCATTTGCTTTTCCTGTTATTTCTTTGACCCTTGTTCATTTCAGGAGGTAATTGAATGTAAGGACAACAAAAAGTGGCTAAGTGCCATGGATGAAGAAATGGATTCTCTTCGCAAGAATCAGACTTGGGAGTGGTAAGACTTCCCAAGGGCAAAAAGGCAATTGGCTGCAAGTGGTGTTTAGAAAAGAAGGAAGCTTCAGTTGATGGAGAACCGTAAAAATATAAGGCAAGATTAGTAGCTAAGGGCTATGGTCAGAGAAAAGGAATAGATTTCACAGAAATATTCTCTCCAGTGGTAAAGCACTGTTCGATTAGAGTCATGCTAGCTATGGTAGCAATGTGGGATTTGGAGCTGGAGCAACTTGATGTGAAGACAACATTTCTGCATGGCAGTTTAGATGAAGAGATATATATGTTGCAGCCAGATGGTTTTATCAAGAAAGGCAATGAGAAGCTGGTGTGCAGATTGAAAGGTCTTTATATGGATTGAAGCAAGCTCCGCGTCAGTGGTATAAAAGATTTGATACTTTTATGGTTTCACATGGCTACAGTAGGAGCAGGTATGACAATTGTGTTTATTTTCGTTTTCTCAGTGATGGTTCTATTGTTCTCCTCATGCTTTATGTGATGATATGCTTATTGCCTGTAAGCATATGCAAGAATTGTTAAGCTTAAACAGTAACTCGGTCAGAATTGAGATGAAAGACTGAGGTGGTGCCAAGAAGATTCTAGGCATGGAGATCCAGAGAGATCGACATAGCGAGAACTGTGGTTAACCCAAAAGGGTTATATTCAGAAAGTATTGGCCAAATTCAACATGAATAAGGCCAAGGCTGTAAGTACACCTCTTTCTCAGCAATTTAGATTATCATTGCAGCAGTGTCCTCAGACAGAGAAAGAACGTCAGGAGATGCTAAAAATACCGTACTCTAGTGCGGTTGGTTGTCGATGTATGCTATGATTTGCACTAGGCCTGATTGTCTCCCAGTCAGTGTAGTTAGCAGGTATATGGCAGATCCAGGAAAAGAGCATTGGAATGCAGTAAATGGATTTTGCGAT
Source organism: Colocasia esculenta (assembly GCA_014218235.1). Lineage (NCBI taxonomy): Eukaryota > Viridiplantae > Streptophyta > Magnoliopsida > Alismatales > Araceae > Colocasia > Colocasia esculenta. The sequence goes on from CM024754.1 coordinate 43,102,824, forward strand.
ATCTGAAGGGTTCATCAGATGTTGGTTTGTTGTTTCAAAAGAGTATTAGTACTGATGTTTTAGTTGGTTATGTTGACTCAGATTATGCAGGTGATCTGGACAGAAGAAATCTAACATGGGTATATTTTTACTCTAAGTGGAGCTCCCATCAGTTGGAAGGCAATGTTGCAGGACATCGCGGCATTGTCAACAACGGAGGCTGAGTATATTGCTGCAGTTGAGCCGCTAAAGAGGCAGTGTGGTTGAAGGTTTGGTGAAAAGAACTCAATGTTTCTCAGAGAAGCGTCAGGTTGTATTGTGATAGTCAGAGTGCAATTTGTCTTGCAAAAGATCTTGTTTATCATGCAAGGACAAACATATAGATGTCAGATATCACAAGCTGCGGGAGTTCGTTGCACATGGTGACATTCAACTTGAGAAGATTCCTTCAGAGGAGAATGTTGCTGATATGATGACAAAACCATTGCCAACAGTCAAGTTCAGACACTGTTTGGACTTGGCTAATGTTCGTGATTGTTGAGATGTGAAGGCCCCAGGGAGAGGGGGTGTTTTACTTAGAGAGAGATTTTTTTTTTATGTAGAAATGTGTTGGAGCATTTGTTCTTTTGTATTTTGACCAAGTCAAATTGGTGGAGATTGTTATATTAGTTGACTTGGTCAAAGTGCTTTTTTGTAATGGGTATGGGTTTGGTAACCCGTACCCATTATCACACCTAAAACCTGTTATTTTGGTGTAGGAGATCCAACACGTCCTTGCGTACGCAAGGGCGTGCTGGGTATTAGTTGGGAAATTTTTTTCCCTTTTGCTGGTGAGTTATGCAAGGACGTGCTGCTGCCATGGGTGTTGAGGCGGCTGTGGTGTTTTTGGGGTTTTCTTTGTGCTCTTCTCTTCCTCGTCATCAGTAGGTGGAGATAGCGGGTCTGCTGTTCGAGACTCTACGGAGTCATTTGAGAGGCACCGTTTCAGAGGAAGAAAGGGTCGTTTGAGGGTTGCTTGCTCCGTTGAGGAAGATCGCTTGGTGTCGTTGTAAGAGCATCTTTCTGATTTGTATTTCTTCTACATCATAGTGTATCTCTCTACTCTCCCCTCCCATGGATGTAGGAAGGCACATCGCCTTTCCGAACACGTAAATCTCGTTGTCTCTCTTTGTGGTGTTTTGTCAATTTGTCGCAGAATATTCTCGCGTGTTCTCGACGCACGCATCGCTTGTCGATTCACCCTTTTTATTGTCCGTATTATTGCAGATATATATTGCCCCACTATTACAACACCATCGCCTCCCTCCGTCCGATCATCTCATCTCTCTCTCTCTCACTCTCTCTCTCTCTCTCTTGCTGGAGGGTGGAGGCTCAGCCGTGGCCCTCTTCCCCTCTCCCACTCCCTCCCCCTATCCCCCACTGTGCCGACCACCGCTCTGCCACCATTGCCCCCTCCTAGTCCCCAACTCCATCTCCCTACGACAGATGGAGGACGACAGGGGACGGGGTGGTACGGCGGCGACATGGCTAGAAGGAGCTTGCCGTGGGGTGCTGGCCCTGGTGGTGCTCTGAAAGAAGGAATGGCCCCGAAGCTATGTCTGTCTATGTGAATTTGTTGTAGTCTTTGATGCTGACTTCCAGCCAGAATCGATTTCCTCATGCGGACAATCCCATTCCTCATTCACAACCCAAAGATTGCTCTTGTCCAATCACGTTTGGATTTTGGCCCCCTTATTTAGATCATTAAGTTGCAGTACTAGAAGAAATAACTTGCAGCCCTTTTAAGGTATTTGGTTATTCAGTTCCATCCTGTTCATGTTTATTCATGTTAAACTAGGAACATTGAAAGAAATTTAGAGGCTGGCAAAGTAGCATTGAACATGTGGGACCTGTTAGGTGACATCCCACTTGAAATATGGTGAACTGGGGTTTCACACTTTATATATCTGAAAGAATTGGAGTTCTTAGAAATCAGACTACTGAAATAAGCAAAAAAAACCAAGTCATATAATCATTTTTTTTCTATCTTTTGTTTAGACCCAATCAAGTAGGATCCGCCATGGCATTTTTTTGCCATTCAAAAAATGAACTATGTTCTTCATCATAGTTGCTCATTTCTCATGGATAATGTGGGATTTTGTTCTTCTTGTGGAGCATAAATAAGGCAAATCAATCTTTCTGCCCATCTTTTCAAAGTTTCTTTTTATTCTGGTTGGTATCTAAGGTATCCACTTATGCATCTCTATCTATGGTCCATCTCAGAGGTTAAATAACAAAATCACAAAACCATTATTATCACTATTAGCTTGTCATCATTTTTTAATGAAGTCATGGATGAGTCTGATGAATATGCTTACTACGAAACACCTTGCATATCTTTAAGAATATGAATTTTCCATTCAGTAAATTGGAGAAAAGAACTTGGCATTCAATACTACACTCTATGAATCACAGTTTTATTCATTATTTCTTTGAAACTAGTCCAAGCAGTGGAAAACAAAAAGATCTAGGAATCAGTTAGGGTCCATAATATTGAGGAGGCTGGAAGGTGCAGGAAATGGGGAATTTGTTTCATATCACAGAATAACGGTAGGCAGATTTGGTATTGAGTTGACCATCTTGAGTTTTAGACCACACCAACTGATCATAGTCCTCCCCAGATTCTGTGGGAGTCTAATTCTCATAATGGCCTCCTTATCCCTCTCCTCAACAATCCTAATAAGCAGTTGTTCATTCAATGTCCATTAACTATAAGCTCAGCTACTAAAGAAGACAGTGAACCATTGTGATCCTCCTAGGGATCAGAGGATCCACTTTATCTGGTATCCATTTGTCTTCCCAAATTTTAATGTTATACCCTATTTTGAACACCTAGAAACAACTTTCTTTAAGTACTTTTCTGATGGACATAATGAACTGCCAAACATAGGATGCCTTCCTGTTGCCCTTGAGATGCCAAAAGAGTTAGTACTGCAGTATTTAGCCCTCAAGAGTCTAGACCACAGCTTGAAATTTCTTTGAGGAATCTCTAGGCTAGCTTCATAATGCAGCTTTATTAAATTCATGCATGTCCCTAATCCGAGGCCGCCTAACCACTTGGTTTTTACATTTTGATCCAGGCTAGCAGTGGAGTTTTCTGAATGCCATTTTTTGTTGCCCCACTAAAAATTCTTTGGATAGCATGCAGCTTATTCATAGTACCTTTGGGAATTAGTAATGTATTCATTAGGTGGACTGGAATCCTGCTGTATTATGAATATTTTAAAATTATAATTACATGCACACTAGAATGATCATAATAGTTAAGCTAAATAGCATCCTGTTGTATTTCATTTTTGCTCTTATGAATATGTTGGATGTTAAATTTGATTTCTAGCTTTGTAAATTTGCTTTCTAGCTTCCTGTTGAATATGCTTTCTAGCTTTCCTATTGAATGGTCATCAGCACAAAGTCAATCTTACTTGTTTTATGTCTTGCTGATATATTTTATATGTATAGAGTTTTTAGAATACTTATTTTTATGTTTTTAGAATGTGTTATTATCTTATCAATATTTAATTAGTTGGGTGTTGTATGTTAGCTGAGATGCGTGTGTAAGGCCCTCAATTTTACCCTCTTATATAGTGTTTGATTGTGTGAAAATTGATGATTGTGTGCGTAGCTATGTATATATAACTATTCGAGTAGTGTTTACATATATGTATATTTTGTTGTGTATGTTATTTATTTACATTATATAAATAGTATTTTAAAGTATGTATTGTAAATTTCATGTATTTATATTATATAACGAATTTTATGTAAATTCTGAGTGCTGGCCAAGCGACCTGTTGGCGTCAACATGAGTTGACGTTAATAGGGAGTAAGCGGCCACATCGATGGACGCTAACCCCAGACCAGCGACCAATGATGTTGACATTAACATCCCAGATCTGTTGCGTCTTCAGATCCGGAAACACCCCTGAAAATCTCGCCCTCTATTTTGGTAACCGACCCCAACTTTCAGGAAACCCTACCTAAGCGTGTCTCCGACCCCTAACCCTATACAATACCCAATCTGGTGCCAGAGCAGCAGGTAGAGCCAGAGAAGGAGCAGCCAGTTCGTCAGCAGCATCGGGTACTGGGAGTACCCCAGCTGGCCGGAGGAGGGACGTCGGTTACGGAGGACAGGACCGCTCTCCTAGAGAGATTCTTGTGTCTTTGGTCACCGATGTTCCACGGTGAGTATGATCCAGATAAGGCAGAGAGCTGGACCCATGAGTTAGAGCGCATCTTTGAGACCATGGAGTGCACTGAGGAGGACCAAGTTTGACTGGCGGTGTACCAGCTTAAGGGAGCAGCCCATGAGTGGTGGAGAGTTCAGAGGCAGACTCACTTCCAGAGGCAGAGGTTGGATCACATCACTTGGCAGCGATTTTCGGAGGTCTTTCACACGAGTACTTCCCCGACTACGCTCGACGTGAGAGACGAGACCAGTTCCACGCGTTGGTTCAGGGCGACCTCAAAGTTTCTCAGTACCACCAGAGGTTTCTTTGGTTGTTGAGGCATGTGCCTCATGTCGCAAGCATCGATCAGGCGTGTGCAGAGAAGTTCATAGCAGAACTGAGACTAGACTGAGTTGGGGTGTGACGGCGCACATGTGTACCACCTTGGGAGAGGCCGTGGCGAAGGCCACCACCTTGGACAAAGAGACCTGGCAGCCTCAGCAGCAGCAGCAGTAGGGAGGAGCCTCTTCCAGGTCCTCGCCTTAACAGCGTCTAGCGGGTAGCCGCGGTAGTGGCGACTTCCTCTTCCTCCGGCTCGGGCAGTTTCGGCAGCACCGGGATTCACTCGCAGTTTTGGAAGTTGTCTACTTGCGGGGGCGGTCGGAGCCGGCGCAGAAGCGCTAGTCCAGGTTTGCAGAGCAGTCATCATCCAGGGAGCTAAGCAGGCAATCAGGAGGCAGTTTGCTACACCTGTGGCTTACCAAGCCACTTTAGGAGGGATTGCCTCATGGGGCAAGCCCCTCAGCAGCAGCAGCCAGTTCAGTACGCTCAGAAGCCGCCTCAGTACCAGTACCCTCCTCAGCAGTAGGCACCACGTCAGCAGCAGCGGAGGCAGTACCAGCAGTAGGCTCAGCAGTTTCCACAGCTGCAGTAGTACCACCGTACCAACAGCAGCAGCAGTACCCTCAACCTCAGCCGCCACAGCAGCAGCAGCCCCAGCAGGCGCACGCGTGGGCGTGGTCATGGTCATGTGATGGCACTCACCCGGAGTAGGAAGAGGCATTAAACATTGTTATAGGTACTCTACCTATCCTTGGCAAGCTGCTCGAGTTTTGGTCGACCCCGGTGCTTCTTTGTGTTTTTGCTTCCGAAGAATTCTCTGAGTCCCTAGCTTGTCACGCTCCTGAGAGGCAGTGTGACGTGATGGTCGATCTCCCGTCTTGTGACTATATGCCTTCTTTTGGTTACTTGGAGGTGTGGCAGTCGAGGTTGAGGGGTACCAGTTGCCGGCCAGGTTGTACGCACTGCAGCTTTGCGAATTTGACGTCATCTTGGGCATGGACTGGTTGGAGGCTCACTCAGCCGTGGTTGATTGCCACCGAAGACCGTTCGGTTTAGGATGCCCAGAGAGCCCGTCCTCTGCTTCCGAGGTATCCTGTCTACCCGTCGGCCATTTATTTCCTTGTGTAGAGCTCGTCGTTTGATCCGCGATGGCTGTGTGGCGTACCTTGCTTCGGTGTGTTCTTTGGAGCCTAGTATCTCCAGTTTCTGACGTGCTGGTTGTTTCTGAGTTCTTCGACGTCTTTCCCGGAGGATCTATCTGGTTTGCCGCCTGAGCGGGAGGTAGAGTTCTCCATTGAGCTTTTTGCCCGTACGATGCCTTTGTCCAAGGCACCTTACCGGATGGCCCGACGGAGCTGCGTGAGCTGAAGCGCCAGCTGCAGGAGCTTCTTGAGCTGGGCATCATTCACCCGAGTCGTTCGCCGTAGGGCGTGCCTGTTTTGTTTGTGAGGAAGAAGGATGGTACTCTTCGTTTTGCATCAATTATCGCAGTTGAACCACTTTTGAAGAACAGGTACCCGTTGCCGAGGATCGATGATTTGTTTGATCAGTTGCAGTGGCCAAAGTTTTCTTGAAGATTGACTTGAGATCCGGGTACTATCAGATGCAGATCAGAGAGTCAGATATTGGTTTGATGGCTTTCCGTTCCAGGTACGGTCACTTCGAGTTCGTCGTGATGCCGTTTGGGCTGACGAACGCACCTACACATTCATAGATCGATGCATAGGGTGTTCAGTGAGTACCTAGATCGTTTTGTGGTTGTTTTTGTTGATGATATTTTGGTCTACTCGGCTTCTGAGGAGGAGCACCTGAGGATCGTGCTGGAGACCATGTGGATTCACCGTCTTTATGCCAAGTTCGACAAGTGTGAATTTTGGCTAGGGGGGTGCACTTTCTCGGGCATGTGATCTCGAGTTCTGGTGTGGCAGTGGACCCTGCCAAGGTGGAGGCCGTGTTTTGTGGGACAGCCCACTTGGTGTTAGAGGTCCGCAGTTTTCTGAGTTTGACTGGTTACTACTGAGGTTTATTCAAGATTTTTCCAAGATTGCGCGCCGTTGATCAGTTGACTAGCAAGACGTCAGTTTGTTTGGTCAAAGGACTATGAGCAGAGTTTTCGAGAGCTGAAGATGAGGTTGACTTCACGCCAGTGTTGGTCTTCCGTCGGGCAGCGGTGGTTTCGTGGTCTACACCCATGCGTCGAGGTCAGGTTTAGGTGCTGTGCTGATGCAGCACGGTGGGGCCGTTGCCTAGCTTCTCGGCAACTCAAGAAGCATGAGGAGAACTACCCCACCCATACTTGGAGATGGCAGCAGTGGCGTTCACTCTCAAGTTGTGGAGGCACTACCTGTATGGCGGGCTTTTCAGATCTTCACCGATCACCAGAGTCTACAGTATATCTTCACCCAGAGGGATCTGAACTTGAGGCAGCACCGATGGATGGAGTATTTGAAGGACTACGACCTAACCCTTTCCTATCACCCAGGAAGGGCTAACGTCGTAGTCGATGCTTTGAGCAGGCACGTGCGCTTGAGTTCACTGATGGTTAGAGAGTGGAGGCTGTTCGAGGAGCTGTCCCAGGGAGTGTTTGTTCCGTCGAGGACCAGAGACCGTGCTATGGCGAGCAGTTTGTCAGTTTGGCCGTCAGTGTTCAGGCAGGTGTTGCCGCACAGTAGTAGACCCTCAGTTGGCAGACATTTTACAGATGCCAGATGTTGAGCTCGACGAGGACAGCGAGGTCAGATTCAGAGCCGCTTGTACGTTCTTGAGGAGAGCGCGCCGGCAATTTTGTCAGAGGCTCATAGATCGAGTATGCAGTTCATCCTGCTCCACCAAGATGTACCATTGCTTGAGAGGTTCTTCTGGTGGCCAGGGATGAAGAGGGGAGTGGCAGAGTTTGTTGCTTGGTGTCTTACCTGTCAGCAGCTAAACGGTCAGCAGTCAGCGTCCGGTGGTGAGCTGCAACGTTACCCATGTCCCGAGTGGAAGTGGGATGACATCACCATGGACTTTGTAGTTGTTTGCCCCACACCCCACGAGGCACGATGGTATCTGGGTGATTGTGTTCGTTTTGACCAAGGCAGCACATTTTTTTTTCGATCAGGATGTCGTGGTCAGTGGACAGGTTTAGCCAGGCTATATGTGGACAGAGTTGTTTCATTGCAACGGGATCCCCGTTTTGGTCATCTCCGACAGAGATCCGAGGTTCACGTCAGGGTTTTGGTGCAGTCTTCAGAGCCACTGGGCACAGAGTTGAGGTTCAGCACAGTGTACCACCCTCAGACAGATGCCCAGTCAGAGCGGACCATTCAGACACTGGAGGACATGCTGAGAGCATGCTGTTTAGACTGGAGCGCACTTGGGTCGCACCTTCCAATGGTAGAGTTCGCGTATAACAACAGTTATCACTCGAGCATCGGAATAGCACCATACAGTCTTTGTATGGTCGCGCCGTGCAGGACTCACTTCACTAGTTCGAGGTCGGTGAGAGGTAGCTTTGGGGCCAAGTTAGTGCAGCAGTGTGCAGACACGGTCAGTCTGATCAGGCAGAGGCTTTGGGGGCGGCGTAGAGCACAGACTAGCTACGCTGACGTCCGCAGGAGACCGTTAATGTTCAGTGTTGTGATCTTGTCTTCTTGCGGGTCTCGCCGACCAAGGGCGTCATGAGGTTTGGCAGAAGGAAAGCTCAGTCCAAGGTACGTCAGCCTTTCCCTATCACCGAGAGGGCCGGCAAGGTAGCTTAAGGTTGAGTCTCTAGTAGAGCTGCAGGGGTGCATAGTGGTTGTTTCACGTTCGCAGCTCAGAAGGTACGTTGCAGATACTTCGAACGTGTTGGACTACTCGCAGCTTGAGGTGGCACTAGACTTGTCAGTGCCAAAGTACCCATCAGCGTTGTCGACTGCAAAGTTCAACAGTTCTCCCCTCTCCTTCCCTCTCGTGTTTCCTTTGCGGATTCTTGGCGGTTCTTGGCGTTTGAGGCGTTCGTGCTGAGGTGGTGCCATCCTACTCGTGCAGGGGATGTTCGTGTCGTTTGGAGCGAGGAGGAGGCGTCCTTTCCTACGAGAAGGCCCCAACGGGTTCGTTCTTCGCGTGTGTAGGGACTCTTGATCCTCTCGCCCTAAGCATGCTCCCTTCCCCCTCTAAAGCGTGGTTTCTCTGTGGTTTGGGGCTTGGGAGTGTGAGAGCTCCATGCTCGAGGTTGAGTGAGGTTCTTCTTCAGTGTAGATCCATGTTTGTGGTGTTTTAAGGGTGGTTTGGATGCTTTACTAGCTTTCTAGAATGTTGACATGATCCCCTCCCCCTTGTGTGGTTGTTTCCTCGTTTTTGGGGTGGTTCTCGAAGGGGTTTCTCCGGAACTCCCCTCTGTCTGAGAATGCGATGATCGTGTAGGTCGCGATCTGGTCGCGACGGCCTGGCCTGTCGCGACAAGATCACGACGCTCTTGGGTGTCGCGACCCGGTCGCGGCGGCTCGGGCCCCCGCGATGGGATCGCGATAAGGTGGGGCGTCGCTGTAGCAACCTGAATTTTTAAGAAAAAAAAATTTAAATAAAGAATTAAAACCTAGCAAATGGATATTTAAATGAAAAGAGCATTAAATAAAACCCATTAAATGGAAAAGAGTAATGGACTTTGCTTAATGGACCCTCTAGAATTTATTGGGTCAAATGTGAATTTACAAAGGGAGAATAATAAGAAATACCCTAAATTCGGAGTTTAATTATCTCATAATTGGAAAGGGTTTATTAAAGTAATAAAAGTAACAATTAGAGTTGGAATTGGATTCCTAAACCACCCCATATGGTCTAGCACAAATTTAGATACTATCCTAACCCAATTAGAGATTGGGAAGCAGGGAGGAAAGGTGGAGTTAGGAAATCTCATAATTAAAGAGGATTTGAGTAGTAGTAGGAATAGGAACTTGTGTTTTATATATACACCTCTTAAATCCTCATGGTCGACCCTAGCTTGTGCAAAGGGTTCTTGGATGTGGAGAAGAGGCCAAGGAGGAGGAGAAATCGAGGAGAGGAAGATCCATCAAACTTCTTCCTTCGTTCTTGGAGTTCTAAGCCCTAGAAGACAATCGAGTCAAAGGTAGGCATCTCACGAGCAAAATTAAATTAAACGTCTGTAGGTAGTTCCAATCACCACGAACAAAAGCCCTCTTGTTTCATAATTTTCCATCGAGCCAATCTTTTGTTCTTGATTTTAGAAGATCTGCAAACATGATAACCCCGAGACATCATGTTTAATTTAAATCTCTATTTATACTTGACCCTAGGATACAAATTTTTACTGTAGATACTTCATGTTGTTAGGGATCTTTTGCCCCTAAAAGCCCTAAATTTCATTGAGCATGTGCTCGAATTAAATCGATCTTACTCTCTGTATCATGTTCTATGTTACTCGTTATTGTTCACGCCCAAACCATGTTCCAACCATGCTTTCTCTCTAATTCCTATTTACTGAAGTACTCTCTCATGTCTAGTTCCATTTCCCACTAATTTTGTGATTTTTCATCATGTATATATTAGTTATGATTTTATAAACGACCCTATATCAAAATTTGAATGTTCTAGTCCGCAATCCAATGTCTGGTCTGACTTCTGTCAGAGTCAGGCGCAGATCACCAGATCGCGACTGCCCGATATGTCACCTTCTGGGGTCCGTTGCGACAGCCTACCCGTCGCGACCCAGAGGTGATAGTAAGCCATCACGTTTCCAGTACCTGATTCTCAAGCCCGTCGCGACGCCTCTTCTTGTCGCGTTCTGAACGCGACAGACCACCCCGTCGCGTTCTGGGCCGCCTGAGCAGACAGCCCTGTCGCGACCCGTACAGACCCTATCGCCTTCTATCATGACCTTGTCGCGACCCTTACATGGGTACGTCGCCTTCACAGGATTTTGATGAAAACCCATAAAAAATATTTTTCTGTCGCTTTCTAAATAATTCTTACGCCTTTTTACAGTTATACCCCCAGTAAAACTTGTTTTAAAATGGAGCTACATTGAATGATTAAAATACATATTCACGACTTATTTCTATCTATGATTTCTCTTACACATGCACACACATGAACCATCCATATTGACTGAAATCTGGCATAAATATCTCATATTGTATCTGGGAATTTATTGCAATAAAGTATATTAATAGCCATATTTTAAAGGACTTGTATCGTTTCTTGCGTGGTTATATATCGATATCGACGCTCCACTGTTCTAGAATTCCTCTAGAACGTCGAGCACCTGTTTTATATACACACTTTACTTGGCTTGTGGTGAACTCTCCATCGGATATTCCTTTCGCCGGACTAGTGAACCCTTGCACAAGGCCTCCGTAAGTCTCCTTTGATCATGGATTCCCACATGGTCGACGCCGGTTGTACCCTAACACCCATTACATCTTTAGGGATCTATATGATCCAAACGGCTATTAAAAGTTCGCTCTTACCTTAAATCACGTCGGACCTCTGGACCTGTGCTTAGCCTGGCCAGTAGTAGGGTCGTGAGTTTCCACCTGACTGCCAATACGACGTGCGCGTGTTTGTGCAATTGTTACTATCGTTTGTTTACCCATCGCATTACGTGTAATGTCCATTAGCTCTCATCTATACTCTATTCACTCATCTATTCACGTTCACTCTATTATCTCGTCTATTCATCTAGTGCTCTCATCTACTTCTTCGTACTCTATATTGGCCATTGACTGATTGTCTAAAGATAAACATATAACCAATGCCTGGCAATATATAAAGGGCCCGATCTGGTCTTGGGATGTGCGCCCGAAAGTGCTAGTGCCCATGGGAGTTAAATGATCAGAGTGTTTGGCATTACACTCAAGTGCTATCTATCTCGACTATCTATATGACAATCAAAACCAAAACGTGCTATACTCTCTCGATGTCTAGAATGACAAACAAGTGCTATACTCGTCGTGCTATTACCATACTTGTGCTAGTTGTGCTATGGCCATCCTTCTATCCGTGCTATACTCGATGTTTATGCTATTTTTAAACTATACTCGATCTCGTGCTATTGTGCTATCTTGTTACTGTTGTGCTATCTCTTGATATATTTAACTCTCTTGTACCTGCTATCTTTAGATACTCTGCCATTAAATGTGTTAATTATTTTAACCTGCTTGAGCCGAGATTTAAGTCCTACTGGGCGTTATCGCTCACCCTACGTTATTTGATGTTGTGTTCTCAGGTGAAACCGAGGATGACACATACACTCACGAGGAAGGGAATGACCAAGAGTGAAGCCAGAGTACCCTCGAGTCTTTATGATATCTTAGAGTTGTAGTTAGTTATTTCCATTTATTGCAATGTAATTGGGCCCTATAGAAGGTTTCTGATAGTAGTGGTTGTAACTAGACATTTGAGAAGATATTAATGAGAAAGATTTGCTTTAGTATTATTCAATGTGCAATGGTTTGATGTCTATATTTGCTCTATACCTTTTTCTTGCAACTGCCTTCGTGCTCCGATATTCCACGTCGGGGCGTGACAGTCGCGACCAGGTCGAGGCGACCTGCTGCGTCGCGACCAGGTCGCGGCGGCCCGCTATGTCGTGACCTCAGCCGTGAGACAAGTTTGATCTTCTCCGTTTTCCGTTTCGTTTACTGTACCTGTGGCACTTGTGCTAGTTCCCTAGTACGATCTACACTAGTCTTTCGCCCGTGCTCGGCAGTTGAGGGCTTGTCCCGTGTGAGAGGTTGTACTGTTGCCTAGGACCCCCTCCTCGGGAGCCTGTCGAGGGAGTACTCTGGGCTACGAGTGTGCTCGAGCTGGCAGCCACCAAGCGGACTCTGGAGCTTAGGGAAAATGTGGTTAGGACAGTGGCGTTGAGTCTCTTGCAGAGCTCTCGTGGTTGGACTGGGACGCTGAGTCAGTTTCAGAGTTCTTCCCAGCGTAGTCCAGCTAGTCCTTTTCTCACTGCCTCGCTCTTTGCGGCCCCAGAACTGCTTAGAGAGGCCAGGCGTGGGACCGTAGTCCGTCTAGACTACGACGGTTACTGTTTGTTACTTGTGTCCTACCTCGCTCTCTGACGAGACGTGAGGATTAGGACCCGTTTCGAGGACAAGACATCAGTGGGCGCACCTGACCTTGACTAGTGGTAGCGCTTCCCGTAGCTAGTGTTCCCTGTCCAGGGGAGTCTCCTCTGTCTGTGTTTGCTAGCCGGTGGTGGTCATGATGAGCAGTCGTGCAGAGTTTCCGACCGTGTGTACTTTCCGTACTATGCTAGTTTTAGTTTCACTTACGCACTTCCGTTGTAGTAGAAGATATAAATTGCTGTCATTTTTTTATATTTATATTCTTCTGCCTGTTTAGAGCCAGTAGGGGATTAGTAGTCCCTACTAAGCTTCTGTTGTGAAGCTCATCCCTCCTTTTCCTAGGTGAGACTTCTCAGCAGCGGTAGGGCGCGCACCGGCGGAGGGGACGGGGCGGTAGTCGGGGTCCCGTAGCTAGCAGTGGTTCCCATTTTTTCAGTGTACGTCACCCACGGGGTATGCCCCTAAGGGACTTGTTCTTTCCCTACCTTTTACTTGTACTAGCATGTGTGCGTTGAGACTGTACTTAGAGTGGTACGTGGTGGTCTCACTCTCTTTTCTATTTCCGCACATACACTTCTAGATTAGCAGTTGATGTTTACTTTCGTTACATATCCTGTTAGACGTAGATTATCGCCCTTCTGGGTCCCCGGATCCGTGGGCAGCGACCGTAAAAATTGGGTCCTCGGCGTGGGCCAAGGGTCGGGTTCTCAGGTCGTTACACTTCCTACTCCACCGCTGGCTATTTCGTAACACCATACAACCTTCTGCCAAACATGTGCATGAAACGAGAGCATTTATTTCTATCATTATTGATCCCTGGTCCAAAAGTCTTGGAAAAAACTAGACTATATCTCAGGCCGTTGATTGATGAGTTGAAATTGTTATGACCGATGGGGTTACTACCTATGATGCATCCAAAAGAAAATTTCACTATGAAGGCTGAATTGATGTGGAAAATAAGTGACTTTCCTGCATATGAAATGTTATCTGGCTGGGCACCCACGGAAAACTAGCATGTCCTTATTGTATGGATAGTACCAAATCATTTGTACTTAAGCATGGTGGTAAGTCATGTTGGTTTGATTGTCATCGACGATTTCTACCAAGGACCATCCTTTTAGAAGGAAAAAGATGCATTCTTAAAGACAAAATTGAATGGAAGAAGTTGATTTTGAATGGTTGTCTGGTCCACATTTAGCAGCAAGGGTACAAAACTTACCAGATATAGCACAATTGTCGAGCAGCATAAGACAACTCCCTGGATTTGGGAAGGATCATGATAGCCCACAAATGCGTCGTTAACACGTGGATATCAATCTTAAATAGTTGGCCTACACTAATATTTTTAACAATAGTTAAGTGGTGAGACCGAGTCGAATCCACGGGGAAAAGATTTTAGAGTTGAAAACCTTGGATTTTTTTATTTAAGAAAATAACGTGGTGATATTAAAACTAGTTAAGCAAAATAAATCTAAACTAAGAGAAATAGATAAAGAGTACCATGGAGATGAGAATCCACTAAATATATAAAAGATTACCAACAGAATATTCTATGCTAAAATAAATCAACACCTTATTACAAGAAAGGGGAAAAGAGAGAGAAGTGAAGAGAAATAGAGAGATGGGAGAGAGAAGAGAGAGAACGGAAGAGAAGAGAGATAAAGACGAAAAGAGAGAGAGACGTGACTAAAGAGAGAAGAGAGAGAAGTGAGTGGAGATATAGAGAGAGAGACGAGAGAGAGAGGGGGGAGAGAGACTATAGATTAGAGAGAGAGAGAGGGCGCGAGAGGAGAGAAGAGAGGAATGAGAGAGAACAAGAGAGATGAGAGAGGGGGGGTGCACCTCTCTACGTGCATGCATGCACGTAGAGAGGAGAAGGGCAGTGGGCTCGCGCGGGCAGGCGCGTGGCGCAGGCGGGGCAGCGGGCTCGCGCGGCGGGCGCATGGCGAGGGCGCGGGGTCGCACGCTGGGCGGCCTGGCGGCGAGGGTAGCGGCAGCACGGGCGGGCGCGTGGCGAGGTGCAGGGTCATGCGCGGGGAGGGCTCGCGTGGGCGGCGCGCTACAGGCGCGTGCGGGCGGGCGCGGGCACGATCGGCAGGGGCCTCTGGCGAGCCTGGGCGACGGCTGTGCGGAAGGGCTGGCGTGGCGTGCGCGGGGCGCCTGCTGCTGCGCTGCTCTGCATGCCAAAGAGAGAGACACTGGGAGAGAGAGAAAGAAAGAGAAAGAGAAGGCAGAAGAGAAGAAGAGAGGAGGAGAGAGGAAGAAGAGAGAGCTACCAGCAGAAGGGAAGAGGAGGATCGCCGAGGAAAGGAAGAGAGAAAGAGCGAGGAAGGGAAAGAAGAAGAGAAAGAGAAGAGGAGGAGGAAGACCTCCGGTCCAAGAGAGGGAGAAGAGAGAAAAGAAGATAGGAATGAGAGGAAAGGGAGAGAGAGCGAGAGAAGATAGGAAGAGAGAAATATCTTTTTAAAAAATAGGTGGAGAAAAGAGAGGAAAGAGGAGAGATTAAAGGGGAGGGATTTTTGGAAAATAGAAGATGGATTTTAATAATGAGAGGGAGTTTTAAAATTGAAAAGAAAGAGAGAGAGAGGGAAGATTTTAAAATTAGAATCTCTCATTATTTTCTCTTGATCCAATTAAATTCATCGGCCCATTTGAAACTTCATTTCTTGCCCATATCCTGCAAACACGGCACATACAAGGATTTAATCAAGTATTATTTTTGTAATAAAATCGCAATGGATTAATGTCAAACTAAAGACCATTAGATAATAAAATATCATGATTATCGACAATAACAACGCAATTATCACACCCCCCAACTTACTCATTGCTAGTCCCTTAGCAATGCACACAAGTGAATAATTGATATAAACAAGAGTTCAAAACGTCATACTTCATGACAAGAAGTAAGAATGAGAATACTTGATCATAAGTATTTCAAGTTCCAGTCGAGAGTGTCAAAGCAAATATGTCAGTTCATGTCATTAGACAGTTCCTCAAGATACTACAAAATTTCATGAATTCTTGTTCAATGTTTGAGCATCATAAGAGGATGTATGGGCTTTTTACCTATCACTCAAGGATGGTATCAACTCTACACTCCTTAAATCGATCCTCGAATTACAGGTAGCTTTCACTCTGCCTAATTCTTTTTTTTTCATGTCTTTTTCTTTTCTTTTTAGTTACATGGTGCTGCACTTTCTTTCACTGTTTGACGCGAGTCTCAACTCTTGCCTTAGGAGCAGGAGCCCGGTTACTAAGATCAGAGGCATTTTCCATTTTTTTTCACTACATTTGCACATTTATTTGAAGGCAGGTAGCTTTTTCCCCCACGATTGGTCTTCATAGGAGTGTAGAATATTAATCAATAAACATGAATGCTAGGTAAAACTCTCATCATCCATCTGAATACTCCTAACAATCTTTTAATGTACTAAAGGAATTTCAAATGTATCTTGAGGAGGCTGCTAAGAACATAATTAGTTAACTTACCCTTTAACTCACCACTTTCACAAGTACACACTGTGAGTCAGGCTAGAAAAAATTTCTTGCATGAAATATGAAACATGAAGCACAATATTAGGGACAAAATTTGAATACAATTTGTCTCTCCCCCCAACTTGAATGACATTGTCCTCAGTGGCATAAAAATAATGAAATAGAATAAAGCCAATATAAGTTAAGAAAGGAGAGACGCAACCTGGTGATCATATGAGGGTGGTTGCATAATAGCTTCATCTAAGGATAGTGGACTCCAAACACCTAATAGGGTGTTTGGTTGTAATTTTTTACCTGTTTTTTCTCTAAATTTTAAAAAAGAGAGAAGATAGACATGAAGACCCGTTTGGCAAGCAGTTTTTTTTTTTAGAGCAAAATTTTTTTCCTATGTAAATCTCTCTAAAAAAAAAACAAGTCTGACCCTATTTTTATATTTAAAAACAAGTCTGACCCCAGACCCCTGCGCCCCCCCCCCCCAACCCCACCTCCTCCTCCCCTCCCCCCACCCCAAACACCCCTGCCCCCCCCCAGCAGCAGCACCCCCCCCCCCCACAGACCTGCCCCCCCCCCCCCCCCCCCCTTCCCCCCCCCCCCCCCCCCCCCCCCCCCACAGACCCCCCAGCAGCACCCCCCCCCCCCAACAGACCTTCCCACCCCCCCATAGACCCCCACAGCCCCCCCCCACCCCCCTCCTCCTCCCCCCCCCCCACACCCCGCGCACCCCCCCCAACCCCACCTCCTCCTCCCCTCCCCCCCCCCAAACACCCCTGTGCCCCCCCCAGCAGCACCCCCCCACAGACCCCCCAGCAGCCCCCCCCCCCCCCCCAACCCCACCTCCTCCTCCCCCAAACACCCCTGCGCCCCCCCAGCAGCAGCACCCCCCCCCCCCACAGACCTGCCCACCCCCCCCCCCCCCCCACAGACCTTCCCCCCCCCCCCCCCCACAGACCCCCCAGCAGCACCCCCCCCCCCCAACAGACCTTCCCACCCCCCCATAGACCCCCAGCAGCCCCCCCCACCCCACCTCCTCCTCCCCTCCCCCCCCACACCCCTGCGCACCCCCCCCAACCCCACCTCCTCCTCCCCTCCCCCCCCCAAACACCCCTGTGCCCCCCCCAGCAGCACCCCCCCAGACCCCCCAGCAGCCCCCCCCCCCCCCCCCAACCCCACCTCCTCCTCCCCCAAACACCCCTGCGCCCCCCCAGCAGCACCCCCCCCCCCCCACAGACCTGCCCCCCCCCCCCCAACCCCACCTCCTCCTCCCCCCCCCCCCCCCAAACACCCCTGCGCCCCCCCTCCAACCCCACCTCCTCCTCCTCCCCTCCCCCCCCCCAAACACCCCTGCCCCCCCCCCCCCCCCACAGACCTGCCCCCCCCCCGCCCCAACCCCACTCCTCCTCCTTCCCTCCCCCCCCCCAAACACCCCTGCGCCCCCCCCCCCCCCCACAGACCTGCCCACCCCCTCGCCCCCCACAGCCCTCCCCCCCCCAACACCCCTGCGCCCCCCCCCCCCCCCCCCAGACCTGCCCACCCCCCCGCCCCCCACAGACCCCCCAGCAGCCCCCCCCCCCCCCAACCCCACCTCCTCTTCCCCTCCCCCCCAACACCCCTGCGCCCCCCCCCCCCCCCCCCCCCCCACCCACCAAACACTTCAAAATAAATTTAAAAAATTTTATTATTTTTACCAAACATGTAACATCACATTCTCATAATTTTAAATTTAAAATTAAAAGAGAACTCAACATTATTTTTAGATAGAAATAGTTTTAAAAAAAAGTTGCTCCCAAACACCCCATAAGACCAAATAAAAACTAAATCAATAGAAATCAAATTTCCTAAAATATTGGGTTGCCTCCCAACAAGCGCTAAGTTTAATGTCTTCAGCCAGACAGATAGAGATAACAGGTTCACGTAACACCCCCAATCAATTGATGCCAAATTTTTTCTTTGTAAGGCATCACCAGCCATGGTGGGTCAAGTGGTCCAAATGTACTCAGTAGATCAGTAAATGATAGAGAAATTTGGGCATTCAATTCATATCTTCAATTAAAAATATTCATTTGTACACTTAAGATCCTTATGGTTTTGAGCACTTCAATGCGGACTTTACTTTCCCCCTCATTTGTGATGTTGACATTTGTATCATCAATTGCAAAAAATCCTCTTCCTTATTAGATCTTTATATGCATTGAACCCTTCAATTTGGACTATATTATTTTCACTATTATCACCCACCACTTCCATTTTCAGATCCTCCTTAATTATGTTGAGGTCAGATTGAGTTGAATTCTCAGAGGATTGCTTGAACTCCACGGGCTGCTTGTGTCAAAGATAGTAGCATGATTTGGAATGAAATGACTTTCAGCACAAGGATGCTTAAAAGGTTCAAGTGTAGTTGACCAATCAGCTTGTGTAGCCTGTCCATGAACATATTAGATTTGCCAGGGTCAGGGAGAGGTAGGAGTTCCATGTCTTTCTTGAACTCAAGAGAGACCCAGTCAATGTGAACTTCAGGCAGAATTTCTAATTCTTCTCTTACCCAAGAAGAATGATTGATGATTACGTCCAGCTCTTTCTCCACACTCACCTCTTCTTCGTCACCCACTTGAAATAATGTCACATCAAACTTGAATCCAACATCTAGATGACATTCTTTCTCTTCTCCCCCCAACTTGAGTTTAGCTAACTCACTAGAGCTTTCCTCAAATATGACATTATGGATGGAGTTTTCTTGATGGTCAGTTTCAAGTTGGGCCAAGACTATGGATTGATTTTTAGTGGCACCCATCTCCTCTTGATTTGACTCATTAAAATTATCTCTCATTTTCCAAGTGGGCATGTCCACAATCATATTGGACTGAGAAGTTTCGAATGGAATTTGAGAGTCAAATTGTTGGTCACAATCAAGATAATGATGTTCATGATTGTCAATGGGTTGACATGGTGATTGTCTATCTTTCCTTTTGATTTCTATGATTTGAGCAATCAGGAAGTCAGTTTTGACAAAGGATTGCTCTAATTCTTGTTGTTGGGTGAATGTTTGCTCAAAGACTTGTTGATTATCATGAATTTTTGCATAAATTGCCCAAGTTGATCATCAAGAGGCTTGATTGCGAGGGAGATGTATGAGTGGGCTGTGGATATGCACGTTCTCCCTCGTGATGGCTTTTATCATGAATATCAATTTGGAATTGGGCCCAATGTTGAAAGTTGTGGATTGGTGGACTTTGGGCATGGGCCACATTAGTTGATCTCTAAGTGTCAAGTGTGGCATTACTTCTCCAAGTTGTTGGAAAGGTGTGCCTTCAGGAGCATTTGCTAAGCACATCGGCAGATCAATGCCAAATTTTTTATTATCAAACCATGATATGATTTCAGCACCTAGAAAGGATCCTTAAATCTCTCCTAGAGGATTTTGATAGAGTAAACTCAATTTCTCAGGAGAGACACCTTGGTCAACTTTTGAGTAAGAGTGGGTGTGGATAACACTTGAAAATTTTGGTCTGTTCTTGGGTTGAGGGAGGTGATGAGGTGTAAAGCGTGTCAACATAGTTGCTCCACCCTGAATCATACATGTGATCTGTAATTGGGTGACCATGAATCAGATGGGCTTGAGTCCATTTGGAGCCATTGGACTGGTAAGTAGAGGTTGATGGATAAAGTGGGTTAGGTTGAGAGTGCATACCATAATGGGCTGATCCAATTTGCCCAATTGATGTGCCAATTTCATAACCATGATTGTCAACCCACATAAATCTTTTTTTTTAATTTTTTTTGTTGTTTTGAAATATTTGATTTTTTTTTTGTATTTTCAAATAAGTTAGCAACCCATTAGTCCTATGACACCTATGGTTCCCTAGGACATAAACATTTGACTTCTCACTAATGAACTGAGGCCTAGCTTAAATCCGATCTCAAGCCCGTTAACTGGCCAAGTAAGATGGGAAAGGGGAGGTTCCCCCTGCTGTCGCAGGGACCTAATTAAGTAACCACTTGTCCACTTAGGCGTTTGCCTATGAACCTCTAGCCTTAGACACCAGTCTCCAAACTTGATAGTGGGCCCAAGTGGGCCTAAGTCTCAAAGCGAACCCTAGGTCAAGTTTCTACTTTCTTTTATTGGCTTGGGAATGCAAAAGATGGAAGAAGTTGTGGTTTGTGGGCTAAGGAAGGGTGATCAAATCCCCACCTTATCTTGTTAAGGAAACTGCCCTTAAAATATTTTAGAAATGATGTGCACACCAAAAATCAAGAAAGGGGTTCTATGCAAGCATGGAAATGCATGATCATGATTTTAAGAAAGTTGAGATTCTCACCTTGCCTCCCGCAATCTTCGACAAGAAAGGAAACTTTCAAAAAAAAAACTACCTAAAGATGAAGTCTAAATGATGCATGTCCTAAAGATGGAAAGTTTCTAATCTTGACATGACATCTTTTATTGGATTCAAGTGATTGATTTTTTTTAATTAATTATCTAAACATGGCACTAAGAAAAGTAAACTCAATTACAGGGTTTTAAGGGTACTTACCTCCAACGCAATCCCTCGTTCTTTTGAAATTAACACAAATAGAAAGAGTGAGAGAGAGAAGGAAACTCACCTCACTTACCTTTTTTCTTATTTTTTTCTGCAATTTTTGGATTTTTTTTTCAAAACAGCTCCTTTTACTTACAGATCTTCTTTTAGTGATAGATTTCTGACAGATTCTCCAATTTTGCAATTTTCAGGCTTTTTCACTTTTTATTTGACACCTACAAAAAGAAAAAAATGTTAACATGAATATATACAAAGACACCAATTATCAAAACTAAAAATCTAATCCCGCGCAACGGCGCCAAAAATTGATAGCCCACAAATGCGTCATTAAACACGTGGATATCAATCTTAAATAATCGGCCTACACTAAATTTTTAACAATAGTTAAGTGGTGAGATCGAGTCGAATCTACGGGAAAAAGATTTTAGAGTTGAAAACCTTGGATTTGTTTATTTAAGAAATAAACGTGGTGATATTAAAACTAAGTTAAGCAAATAAATCTAAACTAAGCGAAATAGATAAAGAGTAATGAGATGAGATTTAAAACTACAATCCACTAAATAATATAAGATTAACAACAGAATATTCTATACTAAAAAAAATCAACAACTTATTACAAGAAACATGGGAAATAGAGAGAGAAGTGAAGAGAAGAGAGATAGAAGAGAGATGAGAGAGAACGGAAGAGAAGAGAGATAGAGATGAAAAAAGAGAGAGACGTGACTAAAGAGAAGAGAGAGAAGCGAGTGGAGAGATAGAGGAGACAGACGAGAGAGAGAGAGGGGAGAGAGAGACGATAGACAAGAGAGAGGAGAGAGGTGCGAGAGGAGAGAGAGAGAGGAATGAGAGAGAACAAGAGAGATGAGAGAGAGGGGATGCACCTCTCTACGTGCATGCATGCACGTAGAGAGGAGAAGGGTGGTGGGCTTGCGAGGGTAGGCGCGTGGCACAGGCGGGGCGGCGGGCTCGCGCGGGCGGGCGCGTGGCGAGGGCACAGGGTCGCACGCGGGGCGGCCTGGCGGTGAGGCAGCGGTAGGCGCGGGCGGCGCGTGGCGTGACGCAGGGCGCGGGTCGCACGCGGGCGGGCTCACGTGGGCAGGCGGCTGCAGCCGCGCCCGGGCGGGCGCGGGCGGGCGCGATCGGCAGGGGCCGCTGGCGAGCCTAGGCGAGGGCTGCATGGCAAGGGCTGGCGTGGCGCACGCGGGGGCGGCCTGCTGCTGCTCTGCGTGCCGAAGAGAGAGACACCGGGAAGAGAGAAAGAAGAAAGAGAAAGAGAAAGGCAGAGAGGAAGAAGAGGAGGAGGAAGAAAGGAAGGAGAGAGAGCTACCAGCAGAAGAGAATAGGAGGATCGGCGGGGAAAGGAAGAGAGAAAGAGCGCGAGAAGGGAAAGAAGAAGAGAAAGAGAAGAGGAGGAGGAAGACCGCCGTCCAAGAGAGGGAGAAGATAGAACAAAAGATAGGAATGAGAGAGAGATCTCGAGAATGAGAGGAAAGGGAGAGAGAGAGAGAGAGGAGATAGGAATGAAGAAATATCTTTTTAAAAAATAGGTGGAGAGAAGAGAGGAAGAGGAGAGATTAAATGGGAGGGATTTTGGAAAATAGATGAGGGGATTTTAAAATGAGAGGGAGTTTTAAAAATTGAAAAGAAAGAGAGAGAGGGAAGATTTTAAAATTAGAATCTCTCATTATTTTCTCTTGATCCAATTAAATCCATCGGCCATTTGAAACTTCATTTCTTGGCCCATTAATCCTGCAAACACAGCACATACAAGGATTTAATCAAAGTATTTTTTGTAATAAAATCGCAATGGATTAATGTCAAACTAAATACCATTAGATAATAAATATCATGATTATCGACAATAACAATGCAATTATCAGATCACAACTGGGTCAAAAAAGTATCTTCTGGGAATTGCCTTATTAGTCACTCTTCTTATACAACATAACCTCAACGTCATGCATGTTGAGATGAATGTTTTTGATAATGGTTCAGCACCATTATGGACATAAAAGGTAAAACAAAGGACAATGTGAAAGCTCGTTTAGACTTGAAAATACATTGTAAACATCTAGAACTAGAACTTCTTGATAGAAATGGTACAATAGTTAAACTGAAAGTAATTTACGCCCTTGGAGCTGCACAGATTAAAGAAGTTTGCTTTTGGCTAAAACAATTGAGATTTCCAGATGGCTATGTGTCCAACATTGCTCATTGTGTGAATACAAATGAGGGGAGTTGATATGGGGAGTAGTTACTGAGTTAAGTCAGTTTTTTCAAGATTTTATGTGCATCAGAGCTCAGGTATGAAGATGTGGAAACTATTGAACAGAATGTGATCACGACAGTTTGTAGATTGGAAAAGATATTTCCACTGCATTATTCGATTCGATGGAGCACCTACTTATACACCTATCATATGAGGCTAAAGTAGGAGTGTCACTATCTCCTGCGATATGTTTTTCATTATCCTATGAATGTTCTGGTAGGTGCATGCATGAATTGAAAATGAAAGTTCGCAACAAGGCAAAGGTAGAGGGTTCCATTGTGGAGGCGTACATTATGGAAGACATATCAAATTTTTGTTCAATGTACTTTGAACCTGAGATACAAACTCGTCGTACTCGACCACCACGTAATGACGATGGGGGAGACTCTATTCAATCTGATCGCCTCTCTATATTTAAGTATCCTGGACGTGCGTATGGACGTTCTTCGAGTCGGATGCTAAATGTAACGCCTCGACGTGGAATATCGGAGCGATATTACAGTTATAAATAGTACAAAGCGAGAAATAAATGACAAATCATTTCACAATTGGAATAATGCCAAATGAAATCCATTTCCATTATAGTCCATGAAATATCTATTACATTCATCAAACAGAGCCATAACTAGGGCCCACCAACACTTTATTCGATCTAAATTGATATATAACAACTGACTAATGTCTAACTCATAACTATACTAACTAACTACTAACAGTGGATTGTCGAACGGTCACTCTTGGATGTCCTCCTCAGTCCCTTCCTCGTGAGTGTGGTCATCTCCTTCAGACTCACCTGGACACATGAAATAATAACGCATGATGCGAATAACGCTCAGTAGGACTTAATATCTCATGAGAACAAGCATGCTTTAATAATTAGTGTCTTTAAGGGCAGGATATCTAGAGAGAATAGTCACGTAAATCAAGCAACGATGGCAAGATAATGATATCACTTATACAGGGAAATAGCACAACAAGAACGATAAACGAAATGACCATGTAACGATAATAGCACGTAATGATATCACTGGTATAGCACTTGAATAGATAGCACTTTGATTGTCATAGATTAATCTTGATAGTATAATAGCACTGAGTGTATGTCGTACACACCCTTGATCATTTTAACTCCCATGGCCACTGGCACTTTTCGGACACTCTCCCCAGGACCAGATCGGGCCCTATTGTGCTAGCATAAGTCATTTTCTTATCTTAGACAATCAATTGTATGGCCAAATAGAGTACCAAGAAAAGATGAGAGTAATAGATGAAATAGATGAGAGTATAGACTGAAAGTGAACAGATGAGAGTAACGAGATAATAGATGAGATAAGGGTATAATCGTAAAACAACGTTAACCATCGATAGTAACAGTTGCACAGCACTAGGTCGGGTGCCAGCAGTCTGGTAGAAGTCACCACCGCTCACTAGCCGTGCTATGAACATAGGCCAGATGGTCCGGCGTGATCACAAGGTAAGAAGGATACACACTAAGGCCATGGATCGTGTTGATCCTTAAGGGTGTAACGGGTGTTAAGGTTACAACCAGCTCGTTGGCTAAGGACGTGCACCAAAGCCAAGAGACTTACGGACGGCTTGACAAGGAGTCCCTAGTCCTGTCAGGAGTATTCCCAACGGAGAGGTGGTCCAAGCCAAGAAGTGTGTAGAAACTAGGGTCCGTCGTGCCTCGAGTGCTCGAAGGCCAGGGAAACGATCACAATATTCAAATCATGCGATAAAACGAGTTACAAGTGTAAATAATTAAATAGGGAAAATGTAAGTGAATTATTACACTTAATAATTACCAGATATATTATTGGGTATTTTAATAAGGTCTCATTGCAATAAACAATGTTTAGTGGGTGCACGTGTAAAGAAATCATGAGAGTATGATAAATCGTGCATATGGCTTTAATTAATGGAATTTATATAAATATTGCTCATTAATGGTTAATCGGGTCAAAATGTTAATAATAGTGTTCAATTAAGGCTAAACAATGACTAAATAGCAATTAGAATAGGGGTATGGAAGCAATTTCACATTCTTGGCTGAAATCTTCAAACGCGACGGGGCGACTCGGGAGCGTCAGGCGAACCGGCCAGCTGGCCCGATTCGGGGGAAAGAACGCGACAACTCCGGCCATCGCGTTCATGTCGCGACAGACCAGCCGACCGCATCCCCTTTGTGGTCGCGACGGGTCGGGCCGTCGCGACTTCAGAGGAGTGGCCCAACCCAGAAAAGGGAATTTTTTTCCTTTTTGAATTCGTTCCATCCCTCCCATGCATGATACATAGCACTTCTAAAATCGATATAAAATCACAGGAACATCCAAAAAATCATGAGATCAATTTTAAATGAAATTAGACATGTAGATCTACCACTAGACATGAGTAATTAGAATATAAATATGATTAGGCATGCTTTGATTATGTTACTTTTCGGTGACTAAATCATACATAGTCATGGATCAAAGAAATAATTAGCGATGGATACATGATGAAAATTAGGGAAACTGGGGGCATTCGAAAGCCAACAACATGTAGTATTTATGAGAATAATCGCATGACATGAGTTCATGTACATGCATGATTGAAGACAACAAAGTAGATTCGGGTATATGAGGATAATAGGGTTTCACAGAATTAATTCTCCCTCAAGGATGAACGAAAAATAGCAAAGCCAGAGGGCTTTTGAAGAGGATCATGTGGGCTACCTAGGGTTAAATTTACACGATTTGTGCTTGAGAGATTACCTACCTTTCACGCGTTTAAGATCTTAGGGTTTGAAACGACGAAGAACGAGATGAAATCTCCTTTGTCCAAGCTTCCTTCCCTTGCTCCTTCGTTCTTCAGCCTTCCCCTTCATTTCCCAGAGCTCCAACAACGAACAATGGGGTGATAGGGCCGAATTAGGGCATTTTTGGCTCGCTACAAGAGTCCTCCTTTCTAAAAACTCTTCATTTCTTTAAAATTTCGAATTTCCATAATTATCACCTTCCCTCCTAGCATTTATCTCCTATTTAGGGTGGAGGAGAGGCCAATTTCGTGGGAAGATGGGTTATGGTGAGGTTATGACTCTTTTTAGGATAAATATGAGTTATTTTATTACTTATCTTAACCCTTCATTATCTATTATTTAATTAGGTATGAAATTCACTTAATTAATTTCTATCCCATGATGGGCTCTTCACATTTGGGCCCATTCTTTCATGCTTGGGCCATTAGTACAACCCACTCCTAATTTTAGTTAATGGGTATTGATTTAATGCCCTTTTATTTCAAATTTTTCTCTCTTTATTCTAAATTAACTCTATTTATCACATTTATTAATTAAATTTTTTATTTTATTTGGGATTTTAAAAATCAAGGTTGCTACATCCTCCCCCTCTTAAAAAGAATTTGGTCCCCAAATCATATGATCATGAGAGGAAGAGGGACTTATTGAATAACTCCGGATAATTCCGTAGCATGGTTGCTTCGGGTTCCCATGTGGCTTCCTCAACTTCGTGATTCCTCCATAGTATTTTGACCATGGGTATAGATCGATTCCAAAGTTGTTGCATCTCTTTGTCTAATATTCTTACCGGCCTCTCTTCATAGGTCATATCTTTGTTCAAAATGATATCATCAAAGCTGATTACGTGTGATGGATCATACACGTACTTCCTCAGCATTGACACATGGAAGACATTGTGTAATGTTGAGAACTTGGGAGGTAGTGCCAGACGATACGCCACCTCGCCAACTCTTTCCAATACCTCAAATGGACGTATGAATCTTCGTCTTAGCTTGCCTTTCATCCCAAACCTTTGGAATCCTTAGGTCGGGGATACTTTAAGCATCACATGATCTCTGATTTAAAATTCTAAGTCTCGTCTCCTCTTGTCTGCATAGCTCTTCTGTCTGGACTGAGCTATCTTAATTCTGTCTCTAATGATCTGTATATCACTGCTAGTGTTCTGCATCATGTCTGGTCCCAGCCATTGCTGCTCACCTACCTCATTCCAACACACTGGTGACCTAACTTCTGCCGTACAATGTTTCAAATGGTGCCATCTTAATGCTGGCCTGATAACTGTTGTTGTAGGCGAATTCTATTAGTGACAATTTTTTATTCCAATACCCCTCAAAGTCTATGGTGCAGTCTGATTAGTTCTTTCCGTCTGTCGGTCAGTCTGTGGGTGGAATGCTGTGCTAAAGTTGAGTTTAGTGCCTAGAGCAGTCTGAAGTCCCTTCCAGAATCTAGAAGTGAATCTAGGGTCATGATCTGAAACAATGGACATGGGGACTCCATGTAGTCTTACTATCTCCTTTACATATAATGCTGCAAGTACATCTACACTCCAAGTACTCTTAATTGCAAGGAAATGTGCGGACTTAGTCAAATAGCATCAAGTCCACCACGAGTTCGAGGTAAACCCATAATGAAATCCATGTCGATACTCTCCCACTTCCATTCAGGTATGTCCAGTGGGTCTGAGTACACCCGCAGGATGACGATGTTCAGCTTTTACCTGTTGACATGTGAGGCAGTGCGTGGCATGCTCAGCCACCTCACGCTTCATGTTTGGCCACCAAAATGACCTTTTCATGTCTTGGTACATCTTGATTGCTTCTGGGTGTATGGTGTATTTAGTCTTGTGGGCTTCATCCATCAACTTTCTCTTCAGCTCTTCATTGTCAGGCACACATGTCCTGGCTTGGAATAATATTCTTCCATCCTCAGTGATGGAGAAATCAGATTTGTCTGCTATGGTTTCCCTGACTCGGAACAAGAATGGGTTGTTATCCTACTGCTCCCTGATCTTGGCAAAGACGTCAGGTTGAGCTTTAAGATTGGCGACTAACATCTTATCGCTTCTCTTCTCAATGTTCAGATCCAGGTCAGCAAATTGTTCTAATAGCTGCATTTCACCCATGACTAAACAAGATAAGGATGCCATAGGCTTCCTGCTAAGTGCATCAGCTACTGCATTACCTTTACCAAGGTGATATTGGATATTGAAATCAAAATCCTTCAAGTATTCCAGCCATCTCCTTTGTCGCATATTCAGCTCCTTCTGGGAAAATAGATACTTCAGACTCTTATGGTCGGAGTAGACAATGAACTGCTCCCTATACAGATAATGCCTCCAGATCTTGAGTTCAAATACCACTGCGGCTAGCTATAAGTCATGACAGGATAATTAACTTTATGAGGCTTTAACTATCTTGATGAATAAGCTATCACTTTCTCGTTCTACATTAACATGCAGCCTAGACCGATTCCAGATGCATCAGTGTAGACTGAGAATCCTTTACCCTCGACTGGTAATGCAACGACAGGTGCAGAGGTCAAACATTGCTTCAGTGTTTTGAAGCTCTTCTCACATTCCTTGCTCCAGACATAGGGGTTCCTTTTCGCATA
This sequence comes from Colocasia esculenta, assembly GCA_014218235.1. NCBI lineage: Eukaryota > Viridiplantae > Streptophyta > Magnoliopsida > Alismatales > Araceae > Colocasia > Colocasia esculenta. The sequence continues at coordinate 43,131,110 of CM024754.1, forward strand.
AGGCGAGTAAGAGGTATAGCTATCTTGGAGAAGTCTTTTATGAACCGTCTGTAATAACCAGCCAGCCCAAGAAAGCTTCTGATCTCGGTAACATTAGTCGGTCTCTCCCCATTTAGCATAGCTTCAACCTTGGAAGAATCGACAGCGATACCATCCTTGGATATAACGTGGCCCAGAAACGACACCTACTCGAGCCAGAATTCACACATGCTCAATTTGGCATAGAGCTTGTTGTCCCTCAAGATCTGAAGAGCGATCCTCAGATGCTCCTCATGTTCTTCCTTGGTCTTGGAATATATGAGAATAACATCAATAAATACCACGATGAATTTGTCGAGGTAGGGCCGATAAATGTTGTTCTTCGTTGCATGAAAGCTGCAGGAACATTGGTTAGTCCAAAAGGCATGACTACAAATTCATAGTGACCATACCTGCTCCTAAAAGCCGTCTTGTAAATATCTGCATCTTTAATCCTCATCTGATGATATCCCGATCTAAGGTCAATCTTAGAGAAATACTCAGCTCCTGAGATTTGATCAAATAACTCATCAACACGAGGCAAAGGGTATTTGCTCTTGATAGTGAGATTATTCAACTACCGGTAGTCGATGTATAGCCTCAGAGATCCGTCCTTCTTCTTGACGAACAACACTGGTGCTCCCCAAGGAGAAGTACTTGGTCTGATAAATCTCTTTTCCAGCAACTCCATCAATTATTCCTTCAACACTTCTAATTCAGCGGGGGACATTCTGTAGGGTTGGCATGATACCGGTGCAGCCCCAGGTATTAAATCAATTGAGAAATTCACATCCCTCTCAGTGGAATGCATGGCAACTCATCGGGGAACACGTCTGGGTATTCTTGCACTATATGGATGTCTGATATCTTAGATGATTTCTTCTCAACAACTATGGTGGCAAGAAATACCACACATCCCTTTCTTATTATGTTTTGTGCCTTTATAGCAGAGACGAGAGACAAGTGTCTCTTGTGTCTACATCCTGTGAAGGTCAATTTAGGGAATTCACTAAAGGAGATCTTTCCTCTTCTACAATCCACGATAGCCCCATACGTGGACAGCCAATCGGCTCTCAGAATCACATCGTAGCCCTCCATGGGCATACAGACCAAGTCAGCTCTTAGATTGAGATCATCATTCTTAACATCAGCTAATGGAAAGTATTTATTTAATTGAGATTTTTTTCCCAATGGTGTAGTGACAGGTAATTCAAATTCCATGGATGTAGGTTTTTCATTTAATGTATCAGCAATGCTTGTGATATAAATGAATGTGTTGCGCCAGTGTCAAACAAAACAAATGCTGATTGGGAAAAGACTAGTAATGTACCTTCTATGACTCCACCTTCCTCGGTGGTCTCCACTTCCTGTAAGGCCTACAGTCTGCCTGGTTTCTTCTATCCCATAGGACACTTCTCATTTTCCTTCAACAATAGGCATTCGGGAATCCGATGATCTCGGCTCCCACAGCGTAGGCATGAGCCTGCCTTTCTCCAGCATTCTTCTACCGTGTGACCTAGCTTGTCACAGTGCTTGCATCTTGGTTTGTTTGTGGTAGAGGGGGTAAAGACTTTGGGCTTCCGCTCCTTGCTTGGCCCTTTAGTGATACTTAACGGCCTTTTCTTGCCGTTAGTGGGCTTGCTTGATGCTCCCGATGTTTGCTCTTTCCTTACCATTCTACCCTTGATGCGATCTGTAAGATCGATCGCATCCTCCAGCAGTTGCACTTTTTTGACCATCTCTGGATAAGTCTGGATGTCCTGAGGTGGAAGTTGAGTGATATATGCGGGCCTGAGCCCAATCAGAAAGCGCTTCGCCTTCATTCTCTTGGTGCGACCAGATGATTGGCATATCGCGCAAACCGGGAAAACTGAGCTTCATACTCAGTGACTGTGAGGTTCCTTTGCTTCAATGCAGCAAACTCGGATGCCTTTCATTCTTGGACTCTTTCGGAGATGTACTTGGAGTTAAAGTGCTCCTTGAACTCCTCTCATGTGAATTATGCATCGGCCCTAGTGGCCTCAAATGACTCCCGCCACGCACGGGCGTCCCTTTCGAGCTGGAATGTGGCTAGCAGTAACTTGTCACCATTCGCGCATTGCATAACGTGGAAAACTCATTCAATCTCTTTAAGCCCATTTTTTGCCTCATCAGGATCAGTGGTTCTACTGAATCGAGGCGGAATCAGATTACAAAAATTTCGGTGTAGCTCTCTAGCTCCTCGGTTATTATTATTATTAGCTCCAGCAGCATGAAGCAACGCCTGTGTGAGCTGCTGAATGGTGTGTTGGATATCACGGAGTTGCACGCTCCGCTGCCATTGCTTAAGTTCCTTCAAAAGAGAGATTTTAATGTAAGATATTTGAAGTTGTACTAAGTTTGTGCGTGTGTAAGTTTGTTTTACCTTATTACCCTTGGTTCTACCCATCTCTCACATAGGTATGGATTTAGACTTTTAGGTCAAGGCAGGTCGAATCTAGATCATCCTATACTTAAGAATAACCTAGGCTCTGATACCACAAAACTGTAACGCCCCGATGCGGAATATCGGAGCGATATTACAGTTATTAAATAGTACAAAGCGAGAAATAAATGACAAACCATTTCACAATTGGAATAATGCCAAATGAAATCCATTTCCATTAATAGTCCATCAAATATCTATTACATTCACCAAACAGAGCCATAACTAGGGCCCACAACACTTTATTCGATCCAAACTGATATATAACAACTGACTAATGTCTGACTCATAACTATACTAACTAACTACTAAATAGTGGATTGCCAAACTGGTCACTCTTGGACGTCCTCCTCTGTCCCTTCCTCGTGAGTGTGGTCATCTCCTTCAGACTCACCTGGACACATGAAATAATAACGCAGGATGAGCGAATAACGCCCAGTAGGGCTTAATATCTCATGAGAAAAAGCATGCTTTAAATAATTAGTGTCTTTAAGGGCAGGATATCTAGAGAGAACAGTCACGTAAATCAAGCAACGATGGCAAGATAACGATAGCACTTGTACAGGGAAATAGCACAACAAGAACGATAAACGAAATGACCATGTAACGATAATAGCACGTAACGATATCACTGGTATAGCACTTGAATAGATTGCAATTGTATAGATAGCACTTTGATTGTCATAGATTAATCTTGATAGTATAATAGCACTAAGTGTATGTTGTACACACCCTTGACCATTTTAACTCTCATGGGCAGTGGCACTTTTCGAGTGCTCTCCCAGGACCAGATCGGGCCCTATTGTGCTGACATAAATAATTTTCTTATCTTAGACAATCATTGTATGGCAAAATAGAGTACCAAGAAGATGAGAGTAATAGACGAAATAGATGAGAGTATAGAGTGAAAGTGAACAGATGAGAGTAACGAGATAATAGATGAGATAGGGGTATTATCGTAAAACAATGTTAACCATCGATAGTAACAGTTGCACAGTATTAGGTCGGTGCCGTAGTCTGGTAGAAGTCACCACCGCCCACTAGCCGTGCTATGAACATAGGCCAGATGGTCCGACGTGATCACAAGGTAAGAAGGATACACACTAAGGCCATGGATCGTGCTGATCCCTAAGGGTGTAACGGGTGTTAAGGGTACAACCAGCTCGTCGGCTAAGGACGTGCGCCAAAGCCAAGAAGACTTACGGAGGCCTTGACAAGGAGTCCCTGGTCCTGTCAGGAGTATTCCCAACGGAGAGGTGGTCCAAGCCAAGAAAGTGTGTAGAAACTAGGGTCCGTCGTGCCTCGAGTGCTCGAAGGCCGAGGGAAGCGATCACGGTATTCAAATCATGCGATAAAATGAATTACAAGTGTAAATAATTAAATAGGGAAAATTTAAGTGAATTAATTACACTTAATAATTACCAGATATATTATTGGGTATTTTAATAGGTCTCATTGCAATAAACAATGTTTAGTGGGTGCACGTGAAAGAAATCATGAGAGTATGATAAATCGTGCATATGGCCTTAATTAATGGAATTTATATAAATATTGCTCATTAATGGTTAATCGGGTCGAAATGTTAATAATAGTGTTCAATTAAGGCTAAAATGGGTAAATAGCAATTAGAATAGCGGTATGGAAGCAATTTCACATTCCTGGCCGAACCTGAAACACGACGGGGGTACACCTCGCGATTCAAGTCGCGACGGGGCGGCCCGGCGCGTTAGGCGAACCGACCGGCTGGCCCGGTTCGGGGGAAAGAACGCGATGGCTCCGGCTGTCGCGTTCATGTAATGACGGACCGCCGACCGCATCCCCTCTGAGGTCGCGACGGGTAGAGCCGTCGTGACTTCAGAGGAGCGGCCCGACCCAGAAAAGGGTTTTTTTTTTAACTTTGTGAGTTCGGTCCATCCCTCCCATGCATGATACATAGCACTTCTAAAATTGATATAAACACAGGAATATCAAAAAATCATGAGATCAATTTTAAACAAAATTAGACATGTAGATCTACCACTAGACATGAGTAATTAGAATATAAACATGATTAGAGCATGCTTTGATTAGGTTACTTTTCGATGACCAATCATACACAGTCATGGATCAAATAATTAATTGGCGATGGATACATGATAAAAATTAGGGGGACTCAGGGCGTTTGAAAGCCAACAACATGTAGTATTTATGAGAATAATCGCGTGGCATGAGTTCATGTACATGCATGAATTGAAGACAACAAAGTAGATTCGGTATATGAGGATAATAGGGTTTCATAGAATTAATTCTCCCTCAAGGATGAACGAAAAATAACGAATCTAGAGGGCTTTTGAAGAGGATCATGTGGGCTACCTAGTGTTAAATTTACATGATTTTGCTTGAGAGATTGCCTACCTTTCACGCGTTTAAGATCTTAGGGTTTGAAACGACGAAGAACGAGATGAAATCCCCTTTATCCAAGCTTCCTTCCTTTGCTCCTTCGTTCTTCAGCCTCCCCCTTCGTCTCTCAGAGCTCCAACAACAAACAATGGGGTGCTAGGGCCGAATTAGGTCATTTTTGGCTTGCTACAAGAGCCTCCTTTCTAAAAACTCTTCATTTCTTTAAAATTTTGAATTTCCATAATTATCACCTTCCCTCCTAGCATTTATCTCCTATTTAGGGTGGAGGAGAGGCCAATTTCGTAGGAAGATGGGTTAGGGGAGGTTAGGACTCTTTTTAGGATAATATGAGTTATTATTAATTTCTCTTAACCCTTCATTATTTATTATTAATTAGGTACAAATTCACTTAATTAATTTCCAACCTATGATGGGCTCTTCACATTTGGGCCAATTCTTTCATGCTTGGGCCATTAGTACAACCCATTTCTAATTTTAGTTAATGGGTATTGATTTAATGCCCTTTTATTTCAATTTTTCTCTCTTTATTCTAAATTAACTCTATTTATCACATTTATTAATTAAAATTTTTATTTTATTTGGGATTTTAAAAATCAGGTTGCTACACTAAATAATAGAGATTGCAGTGTGTAGAGTTGTATATTCTTTTAATTGTATGGAGGTTGAATCTTATGTTGCGTAGTGATCTGTTCACATTACGTTATGTCGATAACTTGTTATTTTTCATTCCATCTATAATGCTATATGTTCGTAATACAGACAATTTGACTCAAAATTAATCCAAAGATGTTCATATCTCACTGACATGGAGGTTGAAAAAGAACAAGAGAAATCATTAGCTTATTGGCTGAAACATCGTGTAAGCATGATTACTTTTTCTTCTTATTAGGCCAATGTCAAATTCTGACTAGTGTACTCTCCATATGTAGGTTGAAAATGGTTTTATTACTGATCAAGAAATTCGAGAGATAAGTTATGGCCCATTGAAAGTTGCACGTACATATCCAGCATTTATTATGAATGGATATAGATTTCACACTAGACAATATGGGCAGAATAAGTCAACAATGAACAACGGGGTATGTGTGAAAGGAAGTACATAAATGAAAATGAATGTGATTATTATGGTATTATTGAGGAGATCTTAGAATTACAATATCTCAGAGATGGCAACCATATATTTTTGTTCAAGTGTCATTGGTTTGATCCTAATTCTGTTCGAAATGACACAACATATGTGATTGTTGATATCAGACATAAGTCCAAATTGAATACTTATGATCCATTATTTTGCCGCACAAGCCTAGCAGGTCTATTATACAGAGTATCTATCGTCTAGAAATAAGAAAGAAATGATTGGTGGGCAGTTTGCAAGGTTAAGACAAGGCTTTTTCCAGATTATGAGTTGGATTTGACTAAAACAGTGGAGTTGGATATCAATGTGAAATTCTTTCAATCATACTTAGCTGATGATGTAGAGTTGCCTGCTTCTAGTGATGAATCTGTGGAGGCACTTTCTTTATCTAAAGAGAATGAAGTGGAAGAAGTCGATTCACAAGAACCTGAAATACAGTTAGGGGACTTCGATGAGGAGGAATATACTAGTGATCAAAACGAATCTGATAATGAAGATGCCAATGCTGAATTGATATATCCCCTGTAACACCCCGAAAATTTTATTTTCTAGAAAAATGTGAATAATTTGATGATTAAACATAACTATTATCATGAGATGTAATTAATCATAATTTAGGACTTATATAAGATAATAAATGATATTTCAAGTGTCGTACTTAGAGGCACGCGCTTCGATAGGGCGACAATAGAATTCTGTAACAAAAATAAAATTTGAAACCACCATAATTTCTAGAAAAATGTGGTGATCTCAGAAGTATAATATCTAGAATTGTTGACGTATGGATTTCGAGATTAAGCCGACGCAACTATTTTTGGGCGATTTTTCACCCAGTATAAACTAGATTCTAAAAATTAAAATAAAATCACCATAATTTGTAAAACCATTACATTAGCCTATGGCTGAAATGTCAATACAAATGACATCATTTGAATGTGTTTACATGAGGATTATTGGGCCAGCTGATTTATGGGCTAATTACGGTGGAGATTTTTGGGCAGCTGATTTATGGGCCAATTACGGTGGTGATTTTTGGTGGAATTAAAATGGCCTACGTGTGAGGCGCTGGGAAGGCCACCACACAAGGGGATGGAGTCTACACGTTAGTTACCTATGTGTAAGCATTGGAAGGATTGCATGGGACAGGTGTAACCGTAAAAACCAAATGGTTTTTACCGCGACACCTTGGTAGCCAACGTGCCACCGTGCATGGGAAGGTTGGCTGGGTTATAAAAACACCCCCTCACCCTCGTACGAACCTTTCCACTCTTTGCTCTGGCTTATCTCCTGCTCATGCTTCTGCTGCTGCTGCTGTGGGCTACTGCTACTGAAGTTATAGCTGTTGCCATTGCCTGGAGGAGGTAGCTGCATGCTAGAGTTGCTGTTGCTTCTTCCGCTTATGGCCACACTCTCACCTGCACTTGCTGTAGCTGCTTCTGCTGTTGCTATGTTTGCCATTTTGTGAAGGTCTTCTCTTGATAGTTGTGGACTTTCTCGTTGAAAACAAGTGAGGATTATTATCCTATTTAGTAAGGTAGGATTCGTTTCCTCCTTCCTCAGTCTTGTCTTCTCTACATGCTCAAATAGCTCCTGTCAAGTGTTTAAGTTTTCCTGTTCCTTCTCTAATAACTGTAGACTTTTTACGTTGGGAAGAAAAATAGTCTTGTTCTAATCAATGTAGGATTCTCTTCCTTTCTCTCTCAATCTAACCCACTTGACTTGCTATGAAGCCTCTTGTGTAGGTGTTCCAATCCTCAAACTATCGCTTTGACTTAAACACTCTTGGAAGGTGTGTGTTCATCCTATAGAACTTCTTGTTGAGTACCTAATTGTTGTTATAGGAGTGTTCTCTCGGTATCACGTTGTGCTAAGCCTTAGCTAATCATGTGTAGAATTCATTCCATAAACTCTTTTTCTTGTATCTTATATTGGCTTCATGACTGAAGTTGAGCTTATCACCGTGTTTATACCTTTGTTCAGACCTTTGGGGATAGTTTCATGATAGTTCTTCTTTATCTTTGATAAGTTTGTCAAGTTGAGATCATGTTAACCTCAAGTATGTCTTGATAAAATGATTGGTAGAGGTAGAGAAGAGGTTCTTAGAAGAATTACTCTTCCAGTAATCTTCTTCCTTGAGCTCTTGTCATCTTTGTGTACCATGCTGAATTTCCTTTTCTCATTTCCTTTTGTTCATGGATTTGGTGTTTTGAGGATTAGATTGTATTCATGTAATGTGGTAGTCATGTTAGGAATGGTTGGAGTACTTAGTAAAACATTCATGGTTGTTTTGGACGTTTTCTGGAAGTTTGCAAAGTACTTGTCGACAACCGTAACCTTACCTATCGACAGGAACCATGTTCCCAGAACCAAAGCTTCTGGAAAAGCAGTGGCTATCGACAGATAGCTTTCATCTGTCGACAGATGGCTCTATCCTATGGACAGGCAAACCATACCTATCGGCAGATATTGTCCAGGCTCCAAAAATCTATTCTGGAAGCCTGCACCTGCCGACAACCACTTCCTGGCTGTCGACACATGTTGTCTTTCCCAGTTTTCCAACACCATTCCTTGTGCAATCTCCTGTTGTTTCACTATGCTATTGGCCTAGCAAGTTGTGTCCCTCACACTCTTTGATTCCTATTACATTAACTATAAAAGGGATCACACAATTGCCTTCATATTTACTTTGAGCTACCTTTGAGAATTTCCAGTGCAATTGACCCTGTGAAGTTATCACCATTGAAGGATCGAGAAATGATGAGGACAAGATCTAGAAGGGGGGGGGGGGTTGAATAGATCTACGCCTACTAATGCGAAAGCTTAACCAATTTTAAAAACTCTTAAATCAGAGACAAATTGAAAAACAGATTTACATATTCGAAGATAAATGAGTGAGTTGTGCAACGGAGTGTGTGAACAAATTGATTAGATGAATTCAAACGATCCTATGCATGCATCTAACGAATGGTAAATTCAAACCACAATCAGATCAATGCACAGAGATTTTTAGGTGGTTCGGAAATCACACAATGTGATTCCTACATCACCCCTCACACAGTGAGGATCCACTAATCAACTTGGGTACAACACACCCACTGGAGCCTGACAACTCCAACAACCTAAGTTTACAACTCACACAAACTCTAGAGTAAGACTACTCTAGAACCCTGAGCAAGACTGCTCAACTACAACTTGAGTACGACGACTCAAAACCACTGAGCACGACGGCTCACAAACAACTTGCTAGAAAAAACACAAGACTCAGATCCTCTAGCAACAGATCTAGTCCAACAAGGTAATTCATGAGACTCATGCAACAACCCATGCACAATCTCAGAATCACTCAGAAGAGAAAAGGAAAATGAGAATTGTATTGATGAGCTTTTCTCTTCAGATGTACTCCCTTATAGAAGGTCGAATTGTGAAGAGCTTTGATCTCTGGAAGTTCCTGGGCGATGCTCTGCAATCTGATCTTCAGGATCTTCCTTGAATTCTTCACAGGAGTCGGCTTCTATTTGATCTGCTTCCTTGAGGTGATCCAATTGCTTCTTCAACGATCAATTTCCACTTCTCATGCTTGAACAAATGAGAATTTGGCTTGAGGAAGCACCAGGAAGGCAAGAACAGGGAGGAGAACTCTTCTAGCCGCCAACGGATTTTTGGGAGGCTCTGAAAGGGTTCTTTTTATGTTGGATAGCCAATAGAAGGGTATTTATACCCCTAATAGTCCAATGTACCCTTGGGGGTCGTGGGCACACGATCCAAGGCTAATCTAACAATTCCCTAGGGTGCCACGTGTCCAGAACAAAATTGAAGTCACAGAGATTCCGGAGTGTGTCGACCTGCCCATGAGGGTGTCGACACACTGTCCCAGACTGGCAAATCATCCCTGGGAGAGGTCTCTAGTGTGACTGCCCATGAGGTGTGTCGACACATGTCCCAAACTGGCAAATCATCCCCTGGGAGAGGTCTCTAGTGTCGACTGAGATCCAGTGTCGACACCCTGTCCAGACAGCAAAACAGGCCTTCTGGGAGCCATCTAGTGTCGACCTGCCTGCATTTGGTGTCACCTGACTGAAGCCATCTGAAAAACAGGCCTTCTGGGAAGGCTCTCTAGTGTCGACACCATCTGGTTAGTGTCGACCTGAGATAGAAACCTGTTAACATATTTCTCTGGGATCTGTCTCTAGTGTCGACCTGCCTGGTCTAGTGTCGACACTAGTTGACCATTTCTTCATCTTTGCCTTAGCTTGGAACATTGTGTCGACACCAGTGTGAGGTGGTGTGTCGACACACCCTTGCAATAAATGTTGTCCCTGAGAAATAAACACATAAATCATTAGTTAAATATATTATCATGAATATAAATGATAAATGTGCTTGGAAACATGCTTTTTGAATATTGTTATTTCAGGTGTGATGTATTTCACATGTTCCAATTGTTATGCATTAAAATCACAACTTGTCATCATCAAAATGTGAGGAGAAATATATTATATTCACACTCAACCCAACAATCTCCCCTTTTTGATGATGGCAACATTAAATTCATATGGAAGTAGAAAGTTTCAATGAAATGTGATTTTAAGCATTTTCATTTCCTTTTATTCATACTTGTCAAAGACCTTTGAACATTTTTTAGTGACATTTGAAGTTTCACACATGAAAGACACAATGTTACTAGAAATAAGCTATTCTCACACAAAGGTCAAGCAGCTTGACAAGCATTCATCACATTCACATTCATTCAAAGAGTTTTCAATCACATTGAAGACACAAAGGTTTCTATTCATTTCATTCAAAGATATGAACATTACAATCTTCAAAAACACATTTAAAAAACATTACAATTCTTGCTATGAATGGGTATCAAGATGGTCTCAATATCGTCAGTCTCTTTTCCATTGAAGTCAGACTGAACTTCATTTGAGCTTGGATAGTTGAGAGTCTTGTATGTAAAAGATGTTCCATTCTCTCTGAGTTCTCTGACATTGTAGCTTGAAGGGCACTGAAGTCAGTTGACATTGGCTGTGAAGATGAAGAAGAACCAGCTGACCAACCATGTCTATTCAAACTTTTGAATTCCTTTTTAGTTCAGTCATTTCTTCATCAATATGAGCAGATAAGTTCTTCATGCTCTCCAAGTCATCTACCAGATGTGCAAAAGACAGTCTTGTCTTAGAAATCTGAGAGAGTGTCTCCTTGGTGTTGAAGACATCAGCTTGGGAATTTGCCAAAATTCCCTTAAGAACTGTTTCCAACTCCTCTTGATGTTTTTTAGCTCAACTGAAGCATCTGCCAATGTGCCATCAGCCTGTTGAACCTTTGCGCTGCATGGTCAGAAGGCTTTTTGTTCAATAATTTGGCAGACACAGTGTTCTCCAACCTCTGAACCCTCAACTCAAAATTTTCTGACATAGTCTGAATGGAGGTGTTCAAAGCATCAAATTTGTCATTTAAAAAGGTGTATAACTCTGGTGGAACAGAAGGTCCACCAAAGGATGTGGATTCATGAACTGGAGGTTGTGGAGAAAAAGATGGAATTTCAGTTTCAGGGTTCAGGGAGGAGGAGGGCTGAAGTTGAGGTGAAAGAGGGGCATTAATGGGTCCATCAACTTCAACTGCCACATGAGGCTGATCCTCTTGAGCTGGAGGATGCATCCTCTTGGAACCACAGGGGCCTCTACTGCAGCTGGCCCTCTCCTAACCTGATCACCCACAATCCTAAAGCCCATAAACTTTTGAACATGCTTGAAACAATAAATGTTGGACTTAGGAATTTCTGGGACTTCTCATTCTCAAGAGACACACAAAAGTTTTAAAGACTTGAGTCAAATGGGCTGCATAAGGAAGTGATCTATGCAAATCTGCCCTAGTTGTCTCAGAGATGATCTGGTACATGATGACATGGAGGTTGATCTTTATGTCCTTGTTCATGCAGTATATCACAAATCTTTGAATGTCAGTGAGTCTATCCCTCCCACCACCTTGGGGTGTTATGATAGTGGTGAGAATATGATGGGTAAGCCTCAACACAGGTGGAAAAGTATTGTGTTGAATTTAGTAACATGAGTTTGCTTGGGATCAGACTCATCTGCTTGCAATCCAGTTAGATTGTGTAGGCTTCATGAAGTTGAATTCAAATTATGGTAGTCTGCTCCTTCATCTGGAATTTTGAATATGGTGGCTGCTAGGTCTGTAGGCATATCAATCTCAATCCCTTTGACTTTTGACTTGTAGCCCTCATCAGTGCATTCCAAATGCATGTAGAATTCCTGGACAAGTCTAGGGTATACAATGCGAAACTCAGAGATGAAAGATTGCCAAGACTGAAACTTAAAGAAGTTGAGGACTTCAGGAAAGGAGCATTCAATTCACTGTCCTCTAAGTCCACTGCTCTGGGCTTTAGAATGATCTTCCCTTCACGAAGTGGTTTGGAAGAGTTGCCTCAGAGGATGATGAGGATGACTGCTCAGAGACTTCAGGAGAAGAATCCAGAATTTTCCTCCTAGGGTACGCAGACCCTCTACCTCGACCAGAAGAGGAGTTCTACCTCTCTTAGCAGATGATGGGGATGCAGAGGAAGGCCCTGGCTGCTCCGCAGGGTCATGGCGCCTCTTGCTTCTCCTTTCAGAGGGAGGAGCATCATCCTCCGGAATGGGCCTTGCCGTAGCCCTTGATCTTGCTCCACGCGAGGGGCCTGCTTGTGGGCCATGGAAACAAGATGGAGTGGAATAGGAGAGGATGAAGAGGAAGGAATGTAAGAAGAAGGACAGGGATGGATTGGAGGAGGGAAAGGGTGGAAAGCCTGCCGGATTCAAGGTAGAAGACGGCCATCGGGTCGACCTGCAGAAGAAAAAGGGGTTTTCAGGGTACACTATCCGCAGGAACAACCAAACCTTAACCGGCGCCCACGTCGTAAATGACTCTGGCAGGGGGTCAGTGTCGACACTAGAGGAGGTGAGTGTCGACCTGAGCTAAAGTGTGTCGACACTAGATGAAGGTAGTGTCGACCTGGCCTGATGAAAAAGTTAGATTTGAGTATGGAAAAAATTTGTGACTTTTGGGATATCTTTATAATGATAAGCAATGGGTGGAATAATCATTTCAAGGATTTTAAGAGGCTAAAAAAATCATGTGTTATATTTTGCAAAAAATTCAACACAATTCAAGTTTTACACAATATCCAACAGGATATGAGCATTCAGTGACTTGAGTCATTAAAATGATGATTTGAGGGATATAATACATTTAACAATCAACTACACACTACCATATTCTTCAAGTCCAAAGAAATAAAAAAAATCTTTTAGACTGAAATCAAGTGTGTTGAAAGTAAACAACTTTTTAAGAACAACTTGATGATGGATAAGAATGATTCTTTTAAAACAATTCTCCAATGATATACACATATTGTTTTTGAAACAAACTATCAAATGAGATACATTTTGTTCACTCAAGAACTAATGCTTTTCACACACTATAGTCCCTGGATACTAAAGATTTATCCATTATCAAGTCTCAAAGGGGTAAATGATGACCTTTTGACATGAAAATATACGTTTTTAGACGCCAATATTTCCAGTTACTCAGTCATCATAAAAAGGATAGGATATATTATTTTGCTTTGCATTTATTTTTGATTTTGAACCCCTTTGAACAGAGATAGCATTAGTGCCTCATGACATACATGCACTTCATTCATTGTGAAGGTGTGCAGTTTCTCAGCACATGTGCCATTGCTCTGTTGAATTGACAAATTTTGGAGAGTTTTTGACAAAAAAGACATCATCTATATCCAACATCAGTTGCAAACAAAAACATGTTTAGATTCAAGGCACACATTATTCTTCAGTCTTTGAAAGAAATCTGAATTCTATATTTTGAAGAAATATGTGAGAGTTGACAAATGAATATAGTAGATCACTCAAAGGATCATTTTGAGACTCTAGACACCTGAATGAGGACATCATGCAAGGAAATTGATGTAATGCAAGAAAAGTTTTGAATTTTTCAAAAAATATGACTTGAATTCTCTAGCTCCCCTGAGATGAGGATTTCAACCACTTTTCATCAGAATAAAGATATGCAAGTTTTGAAATCAGGAATATTCTCTTTGAACAACAAAAGCTCCCCCTCAACAATTGCATATTAATTTCTTGGTACTTGGCGGAGACATATACTCTCGCATAGTGAAAGTGTCCAGACAAGCAGAACTTGTCTTCTTCAAATCACCATTTGATATACCAAGAAGTTCAACACAATGTGAGTTGAAGAGTTCATTGTCAAAAAGAAATAGAAGTGAAATGGAGAGAGATATGATCAGTGTGAATCAAGGAAGCAAATGAATATGATGATGCAAAGAACTCCCCCTCAGAAGATGCCTAACACTCAACCCAATCCCAATGAGAGAGATCAAGAAAATGGACATTTACAAAGACCAAGTTCTCTCCTTAAAGATGAGAATCTACTGTCAGGAAGGGGTTTGGTGAAGATGTCAGCAATTTGTTTTTCAGTTTCTATGAAGTGGAGTTCAAAGGATTTCTTTGCTACCTCATCTCTCAAGAAATGATGCCTAATTTCAATATGCTTGGTTCTGGAATGCTGAATGGGGTTTTTAGACAGATTTATTGCACTTGTGTTATCACATAGAATGGGAACACAACCTAAGTCTTGGTTATAATCAAGAAGTTGATGTTTCACCAAAGAATTTGAGTTCCACATCTACCTTCTGCAACATACTCAGCCTCTGCAGTTGACAGAGCAACTGAATGTTGCTTTTTAGAAGCCAAGAAATTAGGCACCCACCTAACCTGCAACACTCAGCCTGTAGTTGACAGAGCAACTAAATGTTGCTTTTTAGAAGCCAAGAAATTAGGCACCCACTAAGTAACAAAAGCTTGTGCTTTTCTATCTAATTTACATCAGCATAGTCAGCATCACAATAGGCAATCAAATCTAACTTGCAATTAGCAGGATACCAAATTCCTAAATCACATGTTCCAACAAGATATTTGAAAATTCTTTTAACAGCTAACATGTGACTTTCTTTAGGATTTGATTGAAATCTAGCACACAAACACACACTAAACTGAATATCAGGTCTAGAAGTTGTAAGATAAAGTAGAGAAACAATCATACCTCTGTAGGTCTTTGGGTCTACTGACTTACCAAGAGAGTCTTCTTCTAGCTTAGCATTAATAGCAATTGGTGTGTTTGAATGCTTGAGGTTCTGAAAGTCAAACCTTTTCAAAAGTTCTTGACATACTTGGTTTGACTGATGAAGATTCCTCATGTGTTTGGTTAACCTGCAATCCCAAGAAAAACTTTAGATCTCCCATTAAACTCATTTCAAATTCATTTTTCATTTGATTTGAAAATTCATTACACAGGCCTTTATTGGTTGATCCAAATATTATGTCATCAACATAAATTTGACTGCAATTATTTTATTATTGACTATTTTTGTGAACAAAGTTTGATCAACATTTCCTCTAAATATCCTTTTTCAAGCAAAAAGGAACTCAAACGGTCATACCAAGCTCTTGGAGCTTGTTTAAGACCATAGAGAGCCTTATGAAGCTTGAAAACATGGTTAGGATGTTTTTCATTTTCAAATCCAGGAGGTTGTTCAACAAAAATATTTTCCTTGATATATCCATTTAAGAATGCACTTTTGACATCCATTTGATAAACTCTAAATTTCATGGAGGATGCAAAAGCAAGGAAAATCCTAACTGCTTCTAGTCTAGCTACAGGGGCATATGATTCTTCAAAGTCAATTCCAAACTCTTGATTGTACCCCTTTGCAACTAGCCTAGCTTTATTTCTTATGACTTGACCATTCTCATTCAACTTATTTCTAAAAACCATCTAGTGCCAATGACTGTTTGGTCACTAGGTCTAGGTACTAATTCCCATACTTGATTTCTTTCAAATTGATGAAGTTCATCATGCATGGCATTAATCCAATCAGAACTTGATAAAGCTCATCAATTGACTTTGGTTCAATTTGGGAAATTAGAGCTAGTTGGTCTTCTTCAATAGCATGCAGGAATGATGATCTAGTCCTAACTCTATCATGCAAATTGCCAACTACATTATCTAATGGGTGATCTCTCAAAATTCGATGTTCAGAATTACCTGTTGAGGGGTACTTAAATCTGGAGCAATGTTACCTGATCCACTTGAAGATGGTGAATTGATGTTCAAGTTCTCACCAATGTCTTCAAGCTCCTCAACAGTTGGTGAAGAGTCCACAATGAAATCATCCTCTTCACTGTCTTGTCTTTCCCTGCAAGATTTAGAATTATTAGTTGAAAATGAATTTTCATCAAAGATAATATGTGGAGATTCTTCAACAGTTTGTTTTTGAGAATGTACACTCTGAAAGCTCTTGACACTTCTGAATAGCCAAGGAAGATGGCTTCCTGACTCTTAGCATCAAACTTGTCAAGATTTTCTTTATTATTATTGTGTACATAACATTTGCACCCAAAGGTTTTGAAATAAGAAACAGTTGGCTTTTTGTTTTTCAATAACTCATAGGGTTTTTTTCTGATTTTTGGTCTGATCAAAGCTCTATTTAGAATGTGATTTGCTGTGTTTACAGCTTCAGCCCAGAAGGATTTGGGCAAATTGCTTTCTAAGAGCATGGATCTAGCCATTTCCACAAGAGTTCTATTTTTTCTTTCCACAACTCCATTTTGTTCTGGAGTTCTTGGTGAAGAAAACTTGTGAAATATTTGAAGTTCAGCACATAAATCAGAAAAGGATTGGTTTTCAAATTCACCCCCATGATCAGTCAAATGTTTTTGATTTTATATGAAAAGTTTGTTAAGGCATTGGTACAGAATTTCCTGAACTCAAGACAAGTATCACTTTTGTGGGACAAGAAGATAACCCATGTAAATCTGGTAAAATCATCAATGATTACAAACCCATATCTCTTGCCACTTAGACTTAGAATTCTTGTTGGCCAAAAAGGTCCATGTGAAGTAATCTAGTGGTCTAGACGTGAGTACCTCATTGAAGGTTTAAAAGATTTCCTGGTTTGTTTTCCTTGGGCACAGATCCCACAAACTTGATTTTCAATGTTAGAAAATGATTCAGGAAGACCCTTAACCAAATTCAACCTTAACAATTTATTCATTGTTCTGAAACTTGCATGGCCAAGTCTTTTGTGCCAAGTCCATGCAATTTCATCTTTATTAGCAACAAAACAAAGATTTTCAGAAATTTTTTATTAAGGTCGATCATGTAAACATTGTTTTTCTTTTTCCAAAAAATTTTATTTTATCAGTTGATGAATCAATGATATTATAGAAATTGGATTCAAACACAACTTTGTGACCTTTGTCACATAGTTGGCTAATACTCAGCAAGTTGTAATCTAGACCATCAACTAATAAAACATTATCAACAGAGTTTGAGGAAGTTTGACCAACCTTTTCAGATCCAATGATCTTTCCTTTATTTTTACCTCCAAATGTTACTGAACCTCCCTCCTTCTCAATCAGGAAAGAAAATTGGCTCTATCTCCAGTCATGTGTCGTGAACACCCACTGTCAAGGAACCACACATTTGAATTGGGTGCACGACCTTCCTGCAAAATCAATCAATGGAGAGAAGATTTTGGTACCCAAACAGTGTTGGGACCATCAGAATGTTTGGACATTGTCATCAAATCTTTTCTCACCCAAATTTGATTTGTTTTTGATTTTTGTTTTATTACAGTGGTGTTCTCAGTCTTTTTCAGTTTATTCTTTCCCTTAGGAATGAAAACACCTGTGTTTTTTTTTTAGTAGGAGGGGTGTTTTTCATTGGATATGAGGAGGTGGAATCCAAGGATTTTGTTGGTACATCAAGAAATTTGGATAGAAGAATTGAGGATGATACCAACATGGGTTGTGATACCATTGGCTCAAGAATTGGTCCAATCAGCTTGATATGTGTCTTGGAGGTCCAAGGTTTTTTAT
The DNA here is from genome assembly GCA_014218235.1 of Colocasia esculenta. NCBI lineage: Eukaryota > Viridiplantae > Streptophyta > Magnoliopsida > Alismatales > Araceae > Colocasia > Colocasia esculenta. The sequence continues at coordinate 43,149,105 of CM024754.1, forward strand.
GAATGACTCCTTTGACTTTTTCTTATTTTTCAAATTTTATTTGAATTTTTCATTTTGTGGTTTGTTTTTGTTGATGTTGAGCAGGTCGACCTCTCCTTGACTAGTGTCGACACCACAGCCACAGAAACCTTCTTCTTGTGGACTGGTGTCGACCTGTCAGGTGACTGTGTCGACCTGGTTGCCTGTTTGATTCTGAGTTTTTGGACTTTTTGGTGTTTTGCTTGATGTTTGTTTGATTTCTGTGTTCTCAAGACTAGGGCCTTTGACAAATTAATTAATGGTGCTTTATCCTTCTTCTCACCAGATTTGTCTTTCTTAGGTTTTTGTTTATTAAATCCTAGTCCATGAGAATTGATTTCATTTTTGCTCCCAGCATGGCCTCCAGATTATCTTTACCATTTGTGAATGTTTCAAACTTCATCCTTTTCTTTTAGGGTTTGTAAGGTTTTGATTTCTTTAACCTTTTGTTGTTTATCGTGGTTTTCCATTTCCAGCTTTCCAGACAGTTCTTTGAATTCATGGGTGGCCTTTTGAGAGGCTAGCTTAAGCTCATCAATCAAATTCAGAAGATTTTCTTTTTCTTCATTCAGTTCTGTTACTTCATTTTCTAGTTCACAAATTCTTTTGTTTGAGGATTGGTTATGGTAAATGTTTTCAATTTTCTTTTTGAGATGTTTATTTTCTTTCCTTATTTCAGTGTATTTTTCAACAAGTTCTGCATAAGCATCTTGCCAATCCTCAACTGAATAGTCTTCAAAGGATGTACTTACCTTTCCATCAGAGCTATTCGCCATGAAGCAGATTTCCTCACTTTCCGAACTTGAGGATTTTTCGTCTTCTTCCTTCTCACTTGAGTCTTCATCAGACCAAGTGGCTACCATGGCCTTTGGCTTTTGAACTTGTGAAACTTCTTGTGCTTCTCCTTCTTGTTTTTAGGACATTCTCCCTTCATATGTCCTGGCTTGTTGCACCTGTGACAGATGACAATCTCGTCAGATTTTTATTCTTGTTAGAATTAGCATTAGAAAAGGAAGTGTTTCTCTTACCTGATGAATATTTCTTTTTGCCAGAAAGTTTTCCTTTTATATTTCAAGAATTTTCTGAATTGCCTGGTCATGAGGGCAATCTCATCCTCATTTGACTCAGACTCATCAGAACTGGTTTTATCCTGACTCTTGTCTTTGTTACTAGATGAGGCCTTTAGAGCTACTGCTTGGTTTTGATTATATGTTCTTCATTTCTCTTTAGATTGATTTCATATGTCATTAAAGATCCTATCAACTCATCCAAAGAAATTTTGGACAGATCTTTAGAATCTTCAATGACAGTGGCTTTTGTGTGCCAAATTGAAGAGAGAGAACGTAGAATTTTTCTTACCAAGTCAGCATCCGTATAGTCCTTACTAAGGCCTTCAGTCCATTGACTATGATCATAAACCTGGCAAACATTTCAGAAATTGTCTCATTAGATTTCATCATAAACAATTCATATTCAGAGACAAGAATGTTAGCCTTGGTTTCTTAACCTGAGATGTTCCCTCATAGAGTAACTCAAGTTTATCCCACATCTCTTTGGCAGATTTACACATTGAGATTGAGTGTTGTACTCTTTGGGTGAACAGCACATTGAATCATATTCATGGCACTGTAATTCAATGTAGCTCTTATTATCTGTTCCTAGTCCAGGTTTCTTCCTCTCCTGGTTCTCATAGGGGCCTACCTCCACTACTTCCAGATTCATAATTTTGGGCTCTAAGAAAAACTTGCATTCTATTTTTCCAATAAGAATAGTCCGTTCCATTAAAAAATGGTGGCCTATTAATGGAATGACCCTCAGCTATGAACCCTCTGGAATCCATTGAATTAAAAGGATGGTGCAAAGAGAAACACTCATCAAGCAAACAAGCAAGCAAACAAATCACACAGAACACTCAGAAATTACTCAGATCAAATCAGATCAAGTGTAAACCCTCTCTGATACCAATTGAAGGATCGAGAAATGATGAGGACAAGATCTAGAAGGGGGGGTGAATAGATCTACGCCTACTAATGCGGAAGCTTAACCAATTTTAAAAACTCTTGAATCAGAGACAAATTGAAAAACAGATTTCACAGATTCGAAGATAATTGAGTGAGTTGTGCAAACAGAGTATGTGAACAAATTGATTAGATGAATTCAAACGATCCTATGCATGCATCTAACGAAGGGTAAATTCAAACCACAATCACTTCAATGCACAGAGATTTTTAGGTGGTTCGGAAATCACACCATGTGATTCCTACATCCACCCCTCACACAGTGAGGATCCACTAATCAACCTAGGTACAACACACCCACTGGAGCCTGACAACTCCAACACCTGAGTTTACAACTCACACAAACTCTAGAGTAAGACTACTCTAGAACCCTGAGCAAGACTGCTCAACTACAACTTGAGTACGACGACTCAAAAACCTGAGCATGACGGCTCACAAACAACTTGCTAGAAAAACACAAGACTCAGATCCTCTAGCAACAGATCTAGTCCAACAAGAGTTAATTCATGAGACTCATGCAACAACCCATGCACAATCTCAGAATCACTCAGAAGAGAAAAGGAAAATGAGAATTGTATTGATGAGCTTTTCTCTTCAGATGTACTCCCTTATAGAAGGTCGAATGTGAAGAGCTTTGATCTCTGGAAGTTCCTGGGCGATGCTCTGCAATCTGATCTTCAGGATCTTCCTTGAATTCTTTACAGGAGTCGGCTTCTATTTGATCTGCTTCCTTGAGGTGATCCAATTGCTTCTTCAACGATCAATTTCCACTTCTCATGCTTGAACAGATGAGAATTTGGCTTGAGGAAGCACCAGGAAGGCAAGAACAGGGAGGAGAACTCTTCTAGCCGCCAACGGGATTTCTGGGAGGCTCTGAAAGGGTTCTTTTATGTTGTATAGCCAATAGAAGGGTATTTATACCCCTAATAGTCCAAATGTACCCTTGGGGGTCGTGGGCACACGATCCAAGGCTAATCCAACAATTCCCTAGGGTGCCACATGTCCAGAAAAAATTTAAGTCATAGAGATTCTGGAGTGTGTCGACCTGCCCATGAGGTGTGTCAACACACTGTCCCAGACTGGCAAATCAATTCCCTGGGAGAGGTCTCTAGTGTCGACCTGAGATGATCCAGTGTCGACACCTTGTCCCAGACAGCAAAACGGCCTTCTAGGAGAGCCATCTAGTGTCGACCTGCCTGCATTGGTGTCGACCTGACTGAAGAGATCTGAAAAACAGGCCTTCTGGGAAGGCTCTTAGTGTCGACCACTCTGGTTTAGTGTCGACCTGAGATAGAAACCTGTTAACATATTTCTCTGGGATCTGTCTCTAGTGTCGACTGCCCTGGTCTAGTGTCGACACTAGTTGACCATTTCTTCATCTTTTGCCTTAGGGCTTGGAACATTGTGTCGACACCAGTGTGAGGTGTGTCGACACCACCCTTGCAATGGAGGGACCAACCTTGGCGACATTTTACTTTTGAGATTGTAAATCAAAATCATGTAACACCTATCGAATGGCAAATAATAATTTTTATTTAGTGAAGCCTCCGAGCAAACTTCTGCTCAATTAGTTCAAATTTTACTCTTGATTTCTCATTCGTTCACATTCCAGCATTATAGTTATATAAATATAGTGACGTGACATCCCCAACATCTGAAGATGAAATGGAGAATGTTTGATTAATGGTAGACTATTTTACCAGAAATTCTAATATCTACATCTTTCTTTTTCCACTATTGATGAATATGCATGTATTTATTACCACTTGAAGATGGTTCGAGGACAACGTGTGACTTCTTCAGGTGGGACGAGAGAGAGTAGTGGGAGGAGATTTACTACCTTTTCTACACCTCCACCACTGGCAGTAGGTATGTATACTTTTATTTGTATGCATTACGATATTTATTTAAATAATTCTTTATGTCATTGTGGTATCTTATTTTATCCTTACAGGACCCACGACCTCTGCACCGCTACCACGACAGCAAGTATATATGTCATGATTAGTATGCATTCCAATATTTGTTTAATATAATTCTTTATGTCATTGTGGTATCTTATTCTTATCCTTACAGGACCCACGACCTTTACACCGCTACCACTGACAACAGGTATGTCATGATTAGTATGCATTGCAGTATTTGTTTTATATAATTCTTTATATTTTTGTGGTATCTTATTCTTATCCTTACAGGACCCACAACCTCTACACCTCTACCACCGGCAGCAGGTAGATTGACAGCCTCTGCATCTCCATCACACATGGCAAGTGGATCTACACCTCCTCCATTTGAGTCAGTTATGTTCATTCACATTTATAGGTAAATTTTTGATAATTTGTCTTACTTATGCTAATTAATTCGTATAGTACATGCTGATGACGAGACGAGTCATCACGAGGGGAGGGCAGTTATAATGAGACAATGCGGGCTGTGTGGATAAATGAAGAGTATGTAATACACTATTTTTGTTATCTATTCGTCATTGTGGTATTAATATTTTCAATTTCAGGAATAAAATAGAGCCAGCCCAAGCATCACAATTTATTACAAAGACTCTTCAAGCACATTTTCCTGGCCCTATCCATCGATTTGCTGATTTTCCGATGGATGTTCAGGATTTATTGTATGATATGTTCATGGTATGTATCTTCTTTTATCAAACTAAGTCTTTTTCAATTCTAAGTCTAACACACTACTTCTTATGTTGTATATAATTCATTTTTTTTGTTAATATGCAGAGGAATAATAGATTCACAGAGCAAACAGATGAGTTACGTGCTAGATCTGCATGGAAAACCACTGCAAGAGCAAATTTCAAACATCTTATGTACAATGTTCAAAGAAATGTAGAAAGAGTTTGTGCAAGTACAGATAAGAACTGGTGGAAGGAGCATGGACCTGTTTGGATGAGAAAGGAGTATTGGATTGAGCTGTGCGCGATATGGGGAGGGGAGAAATGGAATGAAAATTCTATCAAAGCAAAGCAAAACAGAGCTGCGCATCCTAAGGCAAATGTACGCACGAGTGGCTCTGTCTCTTTTGCAACGCATAAAGCGCGATGGTAAGTACACGTCTACATTTTTAAAATTTTATAAATCTAATAATAAACTGTGATTTATTTGAAAAATAGGAAGCACAGCTCAAGCGGCCACCCAATTTCAAGAACTTTTTGATCAAACTCATAAGAAGAAAGGGACAGATGATTACATTAGTCAGAAAGCTCAGGAGGCAGCGGTAAGTGTATACCCAATACTTTTCATTTAAAAGTAAAATGTGAAGTAAGATTTTTTTTTTTTGCAGGAGTCATATAGTAGAGGAATGGATGAGAGGTACGAGGACAACAGTCAGCGTCCAGAGTTGGATCCTAACATTTGGGTTGCAGCATCTGGGGCACCCCAAAAAGGCCATGTGTATGGTTTTGGACATAGCTTGGGCACGACCAGGGTGATATCATCATGCTCGAGCTCCGTCTCACATGCGACCTCTCCATTTACCACACTTACAGCCCCAGGTGGTTCTTCCAGTGCCGCCCCGACCATGACCCCGGCTCAGTATAGGGAGATCGTCAACGAGACCATCTCTCAGAATATCTCAACTATTGTCTCTCAGACTGTCTCCCAGAGGCTCGCACAGTTGGGAATTCTTGGAGATAGAGCACCTCCTGCACAGCAACCTCCGGTACGTATTTTATTTGATTAATTTTTTATTTCTCAATTCTAAATATCATCTTGTAAAATGTAAGAACTTGGGTTGATGAGGGTGAATTATAAACACTTTCTAAAAGAACATAGTTTAAAGTCCATAAACACAGGTTTAGGAGGGTAAAAAAATGTAAATGGACTCCAAGTGAAAGTAACCTGTAGAAACTGACAGAGTCTAATTGGACTCCAGATTTGAGCTCGATGCTCAAATTTACATCTTCTAAAAGAACATAGTTTAAAGTCTATTAACACGGGTTTAAGAGGGTCAAAATTAAAAATATAGGTTCGAGTAATTTGTTAATGACTCCAACACGACCGGAAAGGTGAGAGTGACTCTTAGAAACTGACGGAGTCCAAATTGAACACCGGATCTAGACTAGGCAATCAATTTTTCATTTTCTTAACTAGTGTTGTTTAAAATCTATGAACTTGAGTTTGATGGTCCAAAATTTAAAAGAGAGGTCCAATCAGCCTATCGATTGTTCCAACATGACTTGGGGGGGGGGGTTGAAAGTAACCCGTAGAAACTAACGGAGTTCAAATTGAACTCCAAGTTTAAGCTTGATGCTCAAATTTATATTTTCTAAAAGAATTTACTTTAAAGTCAATAAACATGGGTTAAGAGGGTCAAAATTAAAATATAGGTCCGAGTAATTTGTCAATGACTCCAACACGACCGGGAATGTGAGAGTGACTTGTAGAAACTGACGGAGTCCAAATTGGACTCCTGATCTGGACTGGGCAATCAATTTTTCATTTTCTTAACTAGGTTGTTTAAAATCTATGAACTGGGTTTGAGGGTCCAAAATTTAAAAGAGAGGTCCAATCAGCCTTCGATGTTCCAACACGACTTGGAGGGTGAAAGTAACCCGTAGAAACTAACGGAGTCTAAATTGGACTCCAGATTTGAGCTCGATGCTCAATTTACATCTTCTAAAAGAACTTACTTTAAAGTCAATAAACATGGTTTAAAAGGGTCAAAATTAAAATATAGGTTGATTAATTTGTCATGACTCCAACACGACCAGGAAGGTGAGAGTGACTTGTAGAAACTGACGGAGTCCAAATTGGACTCCCGATCTAGACTGGGCAATCAATTTTTCATTTTCTTAACTAGTGTTGTTTAAAATCTATGAACTTGGGTTTGAGGGTCCAAAATTTAAAAGAGAGGTCCAATTAGCCTATCGATTGTTCCAACATGACTTGGGGGGTGAAAGTAACCTGTAGAAACTGACAGAGTCTAAATTGGACTCTAGATTTGAGCTCGATGCTCAAATTTACATCTTCTAAAAGAACATTCTTTAAAGTCAATAACATGATTTAAGATGGTCAAAATTAAAAATATAGGTCCGATTAATTTGTCATTGACTCCAACACGAACGAGAAGGTGAGAGTGACTTGTAGAAAATAACGGAGTCCAAATTGGACTCCCGATCTAGACTAGACAATCAATTTTTCATTTTCTTAACTAGTATTGTTTAAAATCTATGAACTTGGGTTTGAGGGTCCAAAATTTAAAAGAGAGGTCCAATCAGCCTATCATTGTTCCAACACGACTTGGAGGGTGAAAGTAACCCGTAGAAACTGACGGAGTCTAAATTGGACTCCATATTTGATCTCGATGCTCAAATTTACATCTTCTAAAAGAACTTACTTTAAAGTCAATAACATGGGTTTAAAAGGGTCAAAATTAAAAATATAGGTTTATTATTTGTCAATGACTCCAACACGACCAAGAAGGTGAGAGTGACTTGTAGAAACTGATGGAGTCCAAATTGGACTCCCGATCTAGACTAGGCAATCAATTTTTCATTTTCTTAACTAGTGTTGTTTAAAATCTATGAACTTGGGTTTGAGGGTCCAAAATTTAAAAGAGATGTCCAATCAGCCTATCGATTGTTCCAACATGACTTGGGGGGTGAAAGTAACCCGTAGAAACTGACAGAGTCTAAATTGGACTCTAGATTTGAGCTCGATGCTCAAATTTACATCTTCTAAAAGAACTTTCTTTAAAGTCAATAAACATGAGTTTAAGATGGTCAAAATTAAAAATATTGGTCCGATTAATTTGTCATTGACTCCAACACGACCGGGAAGGTGAGAGTGACTTGTAGAAACTAACGCAGTCCAAATTGGACTCCTGATCTGGACTGGACAATCAATTTTTCATTTTCTTAACTAGTATTGTTTAAAATCTGTGAACTTGGGTTTGAGGAGTCCAAAATTTAAAAGAGTGGTCTAATCATCCTATCAATTGTTCCAACACGACTTGGGGGGTGAAAGTAACCCGTAGAAACTGACAGAGTCTAAATTGGACTCTAGATTTGAGCTCGATGCTCAAATTTACATCTTCTAAAAGACTTTCTTTAAAGTCAATAAACATGAGTTTAAGATGGTCAAAATTAAAATATTGGTCCGATTAATTTGTCATTGACTCCAACACGACCGGGAAGGTGAGAGTGACTTGTAGAAACTAACGCAGTCCAAATTGGACTCCTGATCTGGACTGGACAATCAATTTTTCATTTTCTTAACTAGTATTGTTTAAAATCTGTGAACTTGGGTTTGAGAGTCCAAAATTTAAAAGAGTGGTCTAATCATCCTATCAATTGTTCCAACACGACTTGGGGGGTGAAAGTAACCTGTAGAAATTGACGGAGTCTAAATTGGACTCCAGATTTGAGCTCGATGCTCAAATTTACATTTTCTAAAATAACTTACTTTAAAGTCAATAAACATGGGTTTAAGAGGGTTTAAAATAAAAAATATAGGTCCGATTAATTTCTCAATTATTTCAACATGACTGGGAAGGTGAGAGTGACTTGTAGAAACTGACGGAGTCCAAATTGGACTCTCGATTTGAGCAAAACGTTCAAAACTATCATTCGTCAAATTAAGTTAAATGAAAAGCATCTTGCTTTCAATTTTAAAGAAAAAATAATTTATTTATTAAGTATTTGATTTTAATTTTTTATAAATGATATACAGGATCATCCGTCGCGAGGTGTTGGGTGAGACGAGGACCAGGATGACACATATGCAGAGGATTTATGATTTCATATTACTTGTGTGGATGTTGTCACTTTATGATGGATGTATGATGGGTTTGTATGTTTGTTGTGGTTTATGTGATGAGATATTGTGATTTGTGTAGTAGATGTATTGTGATTTATTTTATTGTCACTTATCAGGTGATTTATTTCCATTTATGTTAAATTAAAAAATATATATTGTAATAATAGCGACCGACCTTAGTCAGTCGCTAATCCATCGCTATTATTAGTCGCTACTCATACAACGACCACATCAATACTGGTCGCAAATCAGACTCTAATTTAGAGACCGATATAGCGACCGATATTGCGACGTAAAATATCGGTCGCTAATAGCGACGGACTATGTCGGTCACTGATAGCGACCGATCTTGCCACCGTTAATGGTCAGTGGCTATTAGCGACTGAAATAGAGACCGATTAATTTCGGTCGCTTAATAGCGACCAGTATATAGTGACCGATATTTCGGTCTCAAATCGGTTGTAACTCGGTCGTTGTACTATTTAGCGACTGAATTGCGACTGATAGTGTCGGTCGCTATCGACGCTTTTTCTTGTAGTGATAGTTACATAGTTAATGTGTAACTGCATAAGTATGTATTACCTAGTTTTATTGTACGAAAGTCTATTTGTAACTGCGTAAGTATGTACTTACAGAGTTACATGTGTGATTGCGTTAGTATGTAATTCTTATTACTACGTAAGTATGTAATTATATACTTATGCAGTTACACATGTAACTCTGTAATTACATAGAGATTTTGTAAGTTTGTAACTCTGTAACTAGGACATACCTAGTTACAGACTTATAGTTTCAAAAAGACTTACCTAGTTATCAGGACTTACCTAATTATTGGGCTTACCTAAGACTTACCTAGTCACAGAATTATATGTGTAATTCTTGTAACTGCGTAAGTATGTAATTTATGTAACTACATAAGTATGTAGTTATAGAGTTACATGTGTAACTTTGTAACTACATGTAAGTGTGTAATTACACATGTACATATTATGTAACTACACAGTAACTCTGCAACTACATACTCTGTAATTATAGAGTTACATAGTATGTAACTCAGGACTCTGTAACTAGGTAAGTCCCTAGTAACAAGGTAATTATAGAGTTATAGAAAGGCTTACCTGCGTAAGTATGTAATTACACATGTAACTCTGTAACTAGGTAAGTCTCTAGTAACTAGGTAAGCCTTTCTGAAATTATGTAAGTCCTTTCATCTATAACTTGTAGTTTAGGGACGTAAAAATAAGTTTCCTAAACTCAAAGACTGATTGATAATTCTCTCAGTAACTAAGTAAATAATTATTTAAAAAGTTACATGTGTGATGAACAGTCTATCCCCATGTAATTTAAATTAATCACATTTCTATTTTGGTGATTAACAAAACCATGTTATTTTGATAATTATCAAACCCTTGATTAAGGTCACTAACCTATTTTCTACAAGTCTTAAGCACAAGAAATAAGATCAAAGGAAACAAGCCAAAATAGGTAAGAATCTTCATACTGTAGAAGCATATTTTTCTAAATACATTGATTTGTACTAAGCCATAACGATTTCCTTTGTTTATAACGATTCCATAATCATAAGGATTCATTATATGCTTTAACGATTTATAAGTATTCGTAACGATTCCTTTAGTCATCGTAACGACTCGCTTTCGTAATGATTTCTTTAGTCATCGTAATGACTTGCTTTCGTAACGATTCATTTAGTCATCGTAATGACTTTCTTTCGTAACGATTCCTTTAGTCATCGTAACGACTTGCTCTCGTAACGATTCCTTAGTCATCGTAATGACCTGCTTTCGTAACGATTCCTTTAGTCATCGTAACGACTTGCTCTCATAACGATTCCTTTAGTCATCGTAATGACTTGCTTTCGTAACGATTCCTTTAGTGATCATAACGATTTGCTATCGCAACGATTCCTTTAGTGATCATAACAATTCCTTTAGTAATCATAACGATTTGCTCTCGTAACGATTCCTTTTGTGATCTTAACGATTTGCTATCGTAACGATTCCTTTAGTAATCATAACGATTTGCTATCATAACGATTCATTTAGTCATCGTAACGATTTCTTTAGTGATCATAACGATTCTTTTATATTTCATAACGATTTTCTGTTAAGTGACAATGATTTGGTTGCATAATGATTTCATAAGTCTTAAATGCATCGATTTCATATTAATCAATTTGACATATGACTTATCCTTTCAAAAGGTTGAATAGTCAAAGTCTTCGCACATGTCCCTCTAACCTCTGTGCATTTATTACTCTGAACATATCTCTGTATTCATGCAGACTATATTTTCCTATTATCATATCTTTTCTGAAAGTATTTTTTTTAGAACAACAAAATGGCATTACTATTTGATGTACAATCATTCTGACGTTGACAGACAACAAGAGACAGCCTAGCTGTCTACTGTTTAGCATTTAATGTATGCAGGTCTCTGACAACCTTCGTCATACAACGTTGGACAAAATAAAAGCCAAAGAAGATCACATAAGATCCTCTCTCTCTCTCTCTCTCTTTGCGTGCATGAAAGGATAAATGACTGTTGACTGGAAGCTTCCAAGTGTCAAGCAGTCTAATGTACACTTATGTATAGAGACAACGGGCACTTCAACGTTCGAATTTGAAAATGATGATATAAAAGGAGATTGAAGATTCAAAAGAAGATATATTGAGAACCTAGGAATACCAAGTGAAATCGTCTTCAACCTCTCTGAAAGCCAAGCAAACACTTCTATTAGTTTCAGCTCTAGCTCTCTGTGCTTAGTGTAGATCTGTGAGAGAGGTTCTTGTACTGAGAACAATCCATATTGTAAATCTTGTTCTTCTCAGTCCTTGCTTCAGATTAAGTGTGCTCTATAAGCTTGATCTAGGGGCGCCTTCCTCTTGAACATTTTTAAGGTGTTGTTCCCTTCGTGTGTGAAGGAAGACCTGGTGGAATCCAGGTGTATGTTCCCTTCTGTTGTGAAGGAAGACCTAGTGGGGCATCCAGGGTGTTTATTTTTTTCCCTTCGTGTGAAGGAAGACCAGCTGCGGCTGGGTGTAAGGGTCCTTAAGGGAGACTGTACCCTTGGTAGTGAAATCTTGAGATATTGCTCAGGGACTGGACGTAGGACTCCTAAGAAAAGGAGATCTGAACCAAGATAATTCTTGTGTTGCATGATTGCTTTCTGTGTGATTGTTGATTATTCTAACTATAACTAACATCCATCAAAGTGTATTTCTTTGTGAACATTTTAGTGAACAGGTATTAGCTGATAATTTTTAAAGACCCATTCACCCCCCCCTCTGGGCTACCTAACTGGGCAACAATGTGTAACTGCATAAGTATGTATTACATACTTACGTAGTTACAAGATTTACATACGTACATAGTTATGCATGTAACTATGTAAATATATAATTAAGCAGTTACACGCTTTCGCATGTGAAACAATCGTTGGAGGGGATAACGGGGGGTTAATAGAAGGGACTTAAAAATAAATCCTGCATAAAGTAGGGACTGGACGGCACGAGAAAATCTGACAGGGATTTGAAAATAATGCCAGATGTCTATCGGGGACCAACAATTAATTCTCTTTTTTTTTGACAAAATAGCATATTTTAAATTTCTTTTTTAAAAATAGCAGATTTTCTTTTTTTAAAAAAATTAAAACTAACAAGTCTCTTTGACTGCCACGTCCACAGCAACCAGCCACGCTCCATGTGACATAGATATGCCGTGCAAGTGACATTTTCGCTCCCCACTTCCGTTCCACGCCCCCCACCTCCCGCCCTCCCCCCAACCTTCTGTCTCTCTTCTCTCGAGTTCGGCCTCTGAAGAAAGGTTCGACCGACGTCCCTAAACTGTACCAACCTTCTGACTTACCGCTAGCCGTAATTTAGTGGTATCAGCATGACGTCGGCCATTCGGTATTATATCCCAACAATTTGGATGGATCCAACTCAAAGCGAACTTTTTTTCTGTTTTCTTTTTAGATTCAAAAATTTTGTTGTTGTTTTGAGATTTTTGAAACTGATTTCATGTGTTCTATGTATAACACTATATAATAATATTTAATACATAATAATAGAACATCACTAAAATTGATAACATATGAAAACATACATAAGTTCCACTACTAGATCTAGCTTCAATTATTCTAGATTCATACTAAAACTCATTGTAAATGGTTCTCAACTACTTATAACAAGTTTTAATATCTATCTTATGACTAAAATTGATATATATATATATATATATATATAAACTTAAGCCGAATGACCCCCTTGTAACAACCATGCCTAGATACTGTGGTCACCCAAGCACGTTCTAAACTCATTGGTATGGTATGGTTCGGCAAACCATGCTCTGAAGGTGTCTTGTAGGGTTGCACAATGAAGCAGCAAGGGCAAAGACGAGGTGATCCATAGCAGGGGACGTCTTGCAGTTATGATGATGATGGGCAGTCAATGAGGCATCCCTAGATGGGCAATGGCATCGGCTGCATTGTGGATGCGAGAGTCAAGGACGAGCTGGAGAGTGGAGAGCAAGGCAAAGAGGCGGGCAGATGTAACGATCCAAGACCCAATATAGATATGTATCTTGCGTCGTCACCCACGACCTCGAAGACTCAAAAGGTTATCGGCAGTCATGAGAGAGATAAATAAACAACAAAAATAATTAAATTGAAAGAATTGTACAACAATAAATAGTAAAATGTCTCAATTTGTAACACAAATATAATAAAAAAAGTGCATCCCTTTGAGGGGCATATCCCAAGGAAGTACAACACAAATAAATTGTTGGTACAACAGAACACCTCCACTCCCCACAATAGCTCAGTCTGAGGGTAGACACTACACTTGTGGGCTCACACCTGTAAAAAGGTAGAGGATGAGCCATGCAAAATCAAGACTCAGTACGGATGTAGCGACCCTGGATACTTATGCCCAATAAGACTCATTATCCAAGTCCGCCTCCTACGATCGGACCGAAGTCTCGCAACGGATAACTCACACATGTGTCCAGTATGAATATAAAAGACAACCACAAGAGCATATCATACAAGAAATTACATGTTTATAATCATTCCAACAAATTACATTGTCCCAATACATTATTACATGTTCAAGAGAAAAGTACAACTACCTGGGACATACCCCAAGGGAGCAAAGCTCACACAACTGTAACTATGACTCAACTGCTGGTGGTACAAGTCTGCCACAACGCTGCCGCATGGCAAACCCTAAAAAGAACTATAAAGGAGTGAGTCTCAACAAGTCATAGGTTTAGCAGTGACCTCCCAAAAACAACCACAAACCAGCAACTGAAAGAAGGAACCAAGTCTTCAACCCCCAAGGGTCTCATTGGCAGCACTAACCAAAGCACTATTGAAGTAAAATGTGCTAACAATAAACATAATTAAACCACATTAAACATGAACACACTAGCTGACACGACTCACAAGAAATAGTGGAAACAACATGACTAGAGTAGAAACACTAGCCCACCATAGCAACTGAAACCACCACGCCACGAGCCATATAGGCCAACCACTACCAGATGGTAACGAGGCTAACAACAAAGAGTCAGTCCCCCATAGTAACTAATGAGTAAAACAAAGGCCACATAGGCAACCATGAACGAAGAGTAACAGGACTGACCACAAGGAATCATTTCACCACACAACCCACGATAACCAACACATCAGAGGACTACCCTCAAAGGGTAAAGCACAACAAGTGGAAGGTCATACAACACGACGTCCATGGAGCACAGTTTCACAACAACACTTGAAACTCTGGCACACACACATTGTGCCACCACAACCAACTACCCACACAGGGTACATGTACCTGAAACCACGAGGAACCACAATTGAACCACAAGTGCCTTTGTGCCATTAACACGGCACACAACAAACGAACACAAACCACAACCAGTGAGTCACCACTCACAAGCCACAACCATTGGCAAAGCACAAGTCGGAAGGAACAATGCCACCACATGGGTAAGACTACCAGTTCATGAAGCCAGTATCCAACCCGGACACACAACATAAGAACTACCTCTCAGTCTCACAGTCAAGGATGAAAGGTCCAACTGCCGCTCCACAACCACACAGTGAAGCCAAAGAACTGTGGAGAACATCCAACACCACACCTACAAGTCACACCACTACAGGCCCATGCTTGGCATCTTTAGAGACTCTGGCCTAAGCTCTCTAAAGTGAGTCACTGGAAACAGGACTAGCTGGGGCCCAGTACGTCTACCAATGTCTGTACCCCGAACCACGGTGCACTACAAGTGACCAAACACAAACCACAACACAAGTCGTTGTCCCACCACCGTCTTTCCCTCAGCCGAACATACAACTCAAACACATGTGTGAGGGTGTCCAAGAAGATGACACAGACCTCAATGGTACACACAGTACCGGGACAAATCCTGAGCACAACAAACCACAATGTGCCTAGCCCACACAGAACCTGAGGTACTCAACTAGAGATGCATTCCGGAATAGGCGCTGGACCACCAACCTCGACAAACACACAAGCCACGCCCATCATTTAACATAACCATAAAACTTATACCACATAAACATATCATAACTAGCTCGTCACTGGTCACCACGTGACCTCCAAGCAACTACACACCATTATACATATGAACCACATGACCACATTATAACCTTGCCTGTCATTGGTCATCTGATGACTTCCATAGAAACACACCTCTATGCATATAAACCACACATATGAATCACATAATCTTTATAGCATAATTATCATGATTAACATAATCATCATAACCAACACAACTCGTTAACTAATCATAAACCAAACTATTAACCTAAACATGCTCTACTAACATGAAAACAACATAAACACCTTAACAGCACCCTAGAAAACCAGGCTAGGTCAACACAAGACCCTCACTGCCCAACCACATAGCACAACACAAACCATGGAAGCTAAAACATGATGGACACAGTCATCACCTTCTAAATCATGATGACCCCACCGGTCGCGCCCATAAGGAGAATGATATAGGGTCCAATGTCGTGACATGAACGCGATAGCCCAATACGTTGCCTTCACACCAATAGGTACAACACCGACAGTCGGAGTACAACATGACAGACCACATTGTCACATTTACACCAATCGGTAACACCTAAAGAGAAATGCGAAGGACTATCCCGTCGCGTTCTCACCAAAATGCGGCGATTCAAACCGTCGCCTTATCAAGCAGACAATTGAACCCCTCCTTACTTCATGAAACCATTCCAAACCACATCTAAGCTAACATTTAAATCTTTACAATGAAAACCACACCGTCACACACCACAATAGCAAGCTTACAAAGCTCTAAAGCATTTAAATCAAATGAAACCACAAAGGAAGTCTCCCTACCAATACGAAGACCACGAAGAACACAAGAAACGCTGAGCCGTCGGCAAGTCCATGCTCTGGATGCCCTCCTCGCGTGAAAACTATGCCGAACGAACCTCCAACAAGCCGAAAATTCCGAGAATCGCCGCACAGTAGCTCCCCATGGCCAGACAGAGCCTCCTTTGCTCTATCTAGCCCGAAACAAAGCAATAAATGCCACAGTCAAAATCGCGACGTAGGCAGACATCGCATTTATCATGCATTAAACGCGAAAGACCAAACCATTGCCAAATGCACCACATCATAGAAAGGCGGTTCGATGAAATGCGACGTAGGTAGCCGTCGCATTCAAGACGCGACAACCTACTCCGTCGCCTCTTTCACCAGAAAACCTACGGATCATAATGGTTCGGATTTTCGGCCCACAACACCCACGCAAGGCACGAAGGCCACAAACAAGGCTCTATGACCCAACATTGGTCATGAGCACAATGCTAGAACCACTAAACACAGATCTGACCAGTCATAACATTACATTACGACCATCTAAAAAGAAGTGTCACCCTCGACATTCAAAATGAAACCAAGGCAAGTCGGACTACCGCCTAAAAAGAAATAAGTCATTCACAGAACAAGAAGGATACACTTCATGGCTTCAAATTGCTCTTCAGACTCTCTACTTGTCTACCATAATTAATCATCTTGGTTCTTTTTCTATTTCAATTGCTTTCATAGCTCGAGCTATACTACCTATTGTAGGCACTTTATCTCCTTGGACTCAACCTGCTTCCACATTTTCTTAGTCGTGTTTGCAACATCCTTTTATGTGCCATTCTGCTTATTAAAAATATGTTATCATAAATAACTGCTACTGACCTTTCTGCCATATTAAACCATTTTCTAATATATACAATCCTTCAATACTGACTTGTCATTAATTATAACTCTGCCTCAATTTCATTCATGTTTCCGATTACCAATTTCTTTTATGCTTCAAGAATTGCTTGCACATTTCTGCTGTTCATTTTATCTGTTGGTGTCATTGCTTCATGTTTGCACTCACTCACTGCCTTGCTCTGCTACTTACTAATTATCTGTACACGAATACTTTCTGCTCTGACCTGTTGTCCATTATCTGATTCCATCTACTTTCTTACTTTGTACACTAACATTACTTGATACAGTACTCTGAAATTCTGTTCTTCCAATAATTCCATTTATTTATGCTACCTGCTATCTTTTCACCATACACACTGATTACCTCAGATATTTGTCAAATAATCTACATAATCTACTCTCACTATCATTTTCAATTCTTTCCATTTTTTATTACCATTCTGACTTTTAGCTTGACTTACCAAAAATCATCTTATTCAATCAATTACAACTGAAAGGAAATATCTGAAGCTTCAAACTACTCTCTTTGCCATAATATTACTATCATATTATGCTCTTTTCTGTTTACTGAAAATTACAATCTAGTTGATCTATCAAATAACTCATTCACACTACTGTAACACTATACTCTCTTATCTAGGGATAAAACTACTCTTTCAACTATGCTTATGCTCTGCCACTAATTTTATCCAATTCTTTCAATTAACTACTAACTGACCCAAAAGTCTTCTCTATTTAATTGATTAAGCCTTTCCATCTGCATTCCACAACTCACTGATCTCAGGAATTTCAAACTATACACATTACTTATTCTTCCTACTTTACTCGTCATAACCTTATCTATTCCTTATTCTTTAACCAATCTATCTCTATTACGACATCACATTTTGACAAATATTCTAATGAAAGAATACTTTGCTTAATTGGATTCCTTACTCTGCACTATTCCATAACCTCTTATTGTACATCACTTATCTGACTATAACCATCTACTCATCTTCTATACTCATCTTTTCTTCTAATCAATAATACTCAACTTTAAATTTACTGCCACTGTATCGAATACATTACCATCTCTGCAGAGTACTTTCTCAAATACTCTCTTATTTGGCTAATCTCACTGTACTACTCAAACTTTCTAACTCAACTATAACTCTTCTTAATACATACTTATTGAAATACTGCCAAATCTGAAATCTAATTACCTTTTTCCTTTAAGTGCCATGATCTACTCTTTCTGATTTCTCTGTCCACACTATTGCTCTACAATCTCCGCATCTGCTCTTACTGCACTCTACTTCTATTCACTAGAACCATTACCGCCATAACTCCGTTGCTGACATTGGCAATCCTAAAATTTAAATTTAAATCTTACCAAAAGCTTGATCCCATTACTATTAACACATATGTTCCTTTACAAATCTTTATTTGCTAACACTAATATTCTGCATTCCTCTTTTTTCTGAATCAATCTTTCTTTATCTCTTCCATTTCACTTTCTTTCTAACCATCATAATTCAAAATTTTCAAAATTGGAACACCTTTCTCAACATCTGATCTATTCTTATTAACTCTCTGAATCTTATTCAAAGTGAGTTGATTTCAATTACTTGACCTTGTACCGTTACCTTGCCTTAACTGTCACAATATACTAAATATTCCCACAAAATGTCACAAAATCTGACTGCAGTACTACAACACCATAATGTATTAAATATTTCTACTAGAAATAACAACCTGTCATTTAAAAATGCCATCTGCCTACTCATTACTGATCCTTAACTAATCTCAAACATATGTTCCAGCTCAACAACTTACTTATTCATTCTTTCATTAATTCACAATCCTCACTCTCGCACTTTCACAACCTTAAACAAATCCTTCTAATCTTGACAATCATTTTTTACCACAAAACATACTAAATTCCACTGCCACAAGTCACTGCTCCTCTATTTACTAATATATCATTCGAAGCTGATCTGAATCACTCAATCATCTAAAATCTTCCACATCATTGATCTCATTACCATCTGAACAGTTTCTTAATACCCACTAATACAAGTTGCAGACATAACACTTACTTTTACCAAATTTCTCAATCTTTTACAGTTGACAATCTCTAACACAACACTGTTCCATCATGTCATACTATCAGAACTATAACTTTATTACACTGCTATCCTCATAGCAAGTTTTGTTTACACATATATACTTCCACAGTTGTGTACTTGTCTCTGCTGATCCTCTACATTACTAACAACACCTTCATCACACCAAACCATATCTCTCTCAGAAGACAACTCTACCTTTACTGAATATCGCAACTAATTGTATACATTGTTTCTTAACTCATGCTGCTTACCAAACCGACTCTCAACAACCATTAATAGCTGCCAACCTCACAATCACATAAACACAACTTACGCACCAAAACCACATGTGAAAACCACGTAAAACCACAGACTTACTACCAGTAGTGGACATTTAACCATGTTTTGGGACATTATAACTTTAATGTCTTTTCATATTCCAACTGGACCATGCTCTGATACCAACTGTAGCAACCCTGGATACTTATGCCCAATAACGCTCCATATCCAAGTCTGCCTCCTGCGATCGGGTCGAAGTCTCGCAAGGGATAGCTCACACAAGTGTCTAGTAAGAATATAAAAGACAACCACAAGAGTATAACATATAAGAAAGTATATGTATTTATACTCATTCCCAAAAAATTACATTGTCTCAATACATTATTACATGTCTAAGAGAAAAGTACAACTACTTGGGGCATACCCCGAGGGAGCAAAGCTCACACAACTACAACTACGACTCAACTGCTCATGGTACAAGTATACCACAACGTTGTTGCACGTCAAACCCATGGCAAACCTGAAAAGAACTGTAAGGGAGTGAGCCTCAACAAGTCACAGGCTCAGTAGGGACCTCCCAGAAACAACCACAAACCAGAAATTGAAAGAAGAAACCAAGTCCTCAACCCCCAAGGGTCTCACTGGCAGCACTAAATGAAGCACTACTGAAGTAAAATGTGCTAACAATAATCATAATTAAACCGCATTAAACATGAACACACTAGCTGACACAGCGCACAGGAACTAGAGGAAACAACACGACTAGAGTAGAAACACCAGGCCACCACAGCAACTAAAACCACCACGCCATGAGCCATATAGGCCAACCACTACCAGATGGTAACGACACTGACAACAAGGAGTCAATCCCCCACAGTAACTAACGAGTAAAACAAAGGCCACACAGGCCAACTGTCAACGGAGAGTAATGGGACTAACCATAAGGAATCAGTTCACCATACCACCCACGGTAACCAACAAGTCGGAGGACTACCCTCAAAGGGTAAAACACAACAAGTGGAAGGTCATACAACATGACCTCCACGGAGCACAGTTCCACAACAACAACTGAAACACTGGCACGCACACACTGTGCCACCACAACCAACCACCCACATAGCGTATAGGTACCTGAAACCTCGAGGTACCACAATTGAACCACAAGTGCCTCTGTGCCATCAACACGACACACAACAAACGAACACAAACCACAACCAGTGAGTCACCACTCACAAGCCATAACCACTGGCAAAGCATGAGTCGAAAGGAACGACTCCACCACAGGGTTAAGACTACTATTTCATGACGCCAGTATCCAACCTGGACACACAACACAAGGACTACCTCTCAGTCTCATAGTCAAGGACAAAAGGTTCAACTGCTGCTCCACAACCACATAATAAAGCCAAAGAACTGTGGAGACGAACCAACACCACACCTGTAGGTCACACCACTGCAGACCCATGCCTGGAACCATTAGAGACTCTAGCTTGAGCTCTCTAAAGTGAGGCATTGCAAATAGGACTAGCTGGGGACCAGTACGTCTACTGGTGTCCGTACCCCCAACCACGAGCGCTCTACAAGTGACCAAACACAAACCACAACTAATAAGTCATTGTCCCACTGTCGTCTTTCCCTCATCTAGACATACAACTCAAACACAGAAATGAGGGTGTCCAGGAAGACGACACAAACCTCGACAATACACATAGTACCGAGACAAATCCCAAGCACAACAAACCACAATGTGCCTGGCTCACACAGAACCTAGGGTACCCAACTAGAAAGGCATTCCGGAATAGGCGCGGGACCACCAACCTCGGAAAACACACAAGCCACACCGATCATTTAACATAACCATTAAACTTATATCACGATACACATATCATAACTAGCTCGTCACTAATCACCACGTGACCTCCAAGCAACTACACACCATTATACACATGAACCACATGATCACATTTTAACCTTGCATGTCATTGGTCATCTCATGACCTCCATAGCAACACACCTCTATGCATATAAACCACACATATGAATCACATAATCTTTATAACATAATTAGCATGAATAACATAATCATCATAACCAACACAACTCATTTACTAATCATAAACCAAACCATTAACCTAAACATACTTTACTAACATGGAAACAACTTAAACACCATAACAGCACCCTAGAAAACTAGGGCTAGGTCAACACAAGACCCTCATTGCCCAACCACCACAGCACAACACAAACCTCGGAAGCTAAAACACGATGGACACAATCGTCGCCTTCTAAATCGCAATGACCCCACCGGTCGCATCCACAAGAAGAACGAAATAGGATCCAATGCCGTGACATAAATACAATGGCCCAATATGTCGCCTTCACACCAATCAGTACAACACCGACAATCGGAGTAAAAATCACGACATACTACGTTGTCATGTTTACTCCAATTGGTAACACCCAAAGAGAAATGCGATGGACTATCCCATCGCGTTCTCACCAAAATGTGACGGTTCAAACAGTCGCCTTATCAGGCAGATGACTAAACCCCTCCTTCCTTCATGAAACCATTCCAAACCACAGCTAAGCTAACATTTAAATTTTTAGAATGAAAACCACATCATCACACACCACAATAGCATGCTTTACAAAGCTCTAAAGCATTTAAATCAAATGAAACCACAAAGGAAGTCCCTACCAACATGAATACCATGAAGAACACGAGAAACGTTGCGCCGCCGGCAAGTCCATGCTTCGGACACCCTCTTCGTGTGGGAACCATGCCAAACGAACCTCCAGCAAGCAAAAAATGCCAAGAACCACCGCACGGAAGCTCCCCATGGCGGACAGAGCGTCCTTTACTCTGTTGGCCTGTAACAGAGCAATAAATGCCACAGTCAAAATCGCAACATAGGCAGACGTCGCGTTTATCATGCATTAAATGCGAAAGACCAAACTATCGTCAAACGCATCGCGTCACCGAATGGTGGTTTAATGAAATGCGACGTAGGTAGCCGTTGTGTTCAAAATGCGACAACCTACTCTGTCGTCTTTTTCACCAGAAAACCTGCGGGTCATATGGGTCTGGATTTCCGGCCCACAACACCCACGCAAGGCACGAAGGCCACAAACAAGGCTCTATGACCCCACATCGGTCATGAGAACCATGCCAGAACCATTAAACACAGATCCAAACGATCACGACGTTACAACGGATCCCCTGATCCCAAACCTTGGCCGAATAGCGTCAAGCAAATATATGTATATCTACACATATATAGAGGAGCAATGCGAGCTAATAAACATCTATAGCTAACTTGAACTCAAATAGCATTTTGACCACCATAATAACTAAAATGCACTGATGAGAAATCACAGTACTGGCGAAATTACAAGAGCGAGAACCGCAAGAGACTAACGACTTGGTGCCATACATAATGACCCAGTTGGGTCAACACACTCATGCTGACTTCTAGTCCCAAACAAGAACCCTAGTTATAGTCACAAAGTCACCTGCATTAGTTTCACAATCAGGGCACCCACTGGCATCGCTACTCTTGACTACCACTCCACCTCTATCCACTACCTACACTGAGTGAGGCATGTGAAGTTATGCCACACAATTGGCAGGCCGCAGCGGGACACACCACAATCTCCTACCTACTGCCCCTACTCGGCTCAAAAACCTTGTACAATGAAGCAAGCAAGAGATAACAAGAAACTAATTGGGGACCAAGGGTAGACTACAGACCACAAGGCCTAGGAGACCAAGCACAGGTAGCAACCCGCAAGTGTCCACATAAACCAAGCACAGATGGTAGCCCACAAGGTGTCCTCACCTTCAGCTATGAGTGCACTCAAGCATAAGTAAAGATGCTACCCCTGTCATCTTCCCTTTGTATGGACCTAGGCTCATTAATAGAGGGGGGGGGGGGGTCAAGAATATGACAAAACCTCAAACCAACCAACCCAATGACTTACTGGTCAGATTTGCTAGAAGCACCCAGGTAGCTGACTAGTGAAGTGTCACACTAGGATTATAGTACCAACGACTGCTAGACTTAAGGAGTTCAGAGAGACCTTGAATATTGATTCACAGACTAAAACATGGAACTATAGTCAACCATGGACAAAACAACTGCCAAACCACAAGCAAAACCATTGTCAATCACTGATAGAACCACATCCAAACATTGATAGAACCACTTTAGTGATCCAATCATGAGCCATGTAGGGGGAAAGGGATACCCATTATATAGAAAGGGCTCTTTGGAAAAAAGGCCAGTGTGGAGCCACTAGGGGAGTGGAGCTACCAATGTGTATGTGATCTTGAGAAGGAATGAATTAGATTAGTCTCATATCCAAAATTGAGATAATGTTATCAGGCAATATATTATGAGGTTATGGCCCATAACTTGAGAGGGGTCTTTTGGGAACAAAACCATGTTGGCTTGGCCGAAAGTGGAAACTACCATACAACGGTTAGATCAGGCAGTACATGATGGTATTAAAGAATGACTCGTCCATTATGATATGGACCAATTTGGGGACAAGCTAGGTGGAATTAGTGGATCTGTAGTGACCTAGTCACAGCCGTGGAGGAGAAGAGAGATACCTATTTACTCGGAAAGGGCTATATATAGCAAGAAGGCCAATGTAGAGGCACCAACAGATTGGACCTATCACTTCATATGCTGGTTAGGAGAGGAATGAACTAGATTAGTCCCATATTGAAAATCAAGAGAATATTGTTGTTGTCCACAACTTGTGTGGCACCTTTTGGGGACAAAATTGTCTGTGCTTAGCCCAAAGCAGACAATACCTTACAAGGGTTGGATCAAGCCTTGACAATCACTACCAAAACCATTGGAAGAACCACTACCAAACACCAAAAGAACCATTGTCAAAATCTCCAGTGAGAAATAAACACACAAATTACCTCGCACATAAAGAAAAAAAAGCCTTGCTTCACTAGCTAGACCTCTAACGACATGTGCGGAGCACAAAAATCTGCTTGGATCGAATGTCAGAACACTTCAGACAAGTACTAACAGTGCAGTCACCAATCAACTTGTGGTCAAACATCGGCACTAGAAGGGCTAAAGGCCTCGCCTAGTCATAGGAGTCATGAGATAGGATGTCGGGCTCCCCATGATTGGGCCCTACATCCTCGATGAACCATGACTTGAAGACTAAACACACCACCAGAAATCAGCTCAGGCATAAGACTGAGAATGTGGTGCTCAGATAAGCCGCGTTCAAAATGTGGTCACAAGCCCAGCCACGAACAACACAGGAAAATTTTACCAAATTATACAAAACCTATGTGAATGTGGCTACATGGTCGACTGCATTAAGAATGCAGTCTCCATGACAATTGGTGTAACAACCCAGATTCATTTTTCATATTCTAGACTGCTAGATAATAAAATTTAGAGTTTTCTTACTACAAAATTTTCCCAGAAAAGTAAACAAGAGACTAAAACGAGAATAAGCTTAGAATTGAATCCAAGACTCTTAGAATTGGGTCTCCGACTTGGAGAATACAAGTCTTAGGATCAACAAGAACAAGCCTTGAGAAATCAATTCTCAAGAGCAAACCTCAAAATGAGTCTTATGACTAGCCCAAAATTGAGCATAAGGAAAAGGCAAATTGGGCTCACAAAATGATTCTTGTGAAACAAACCAAAATGAGTCTTTAGACAATAAGACAGGTGTAAGGCCCTATGTTAAATTGTGATCATGTTATCTAGTAGTGTTTATGAAGCATGTTACATATGTGAATCATGTTAAAGAATATCATATGCTTAATGTTAACCATGTGTAACGAGTAAGTTAAAGCATGTTCTTATGTCATATATTATATTGCTAGATGATCATGTGTAGATTTACTTGTTTACATTGTTCATGTTGTGTAGAATGTATTGCTATTTATTAGTGCCCTACAAGTCAACTCGTATTAGTGATGACACTTGTAATCTTGTACTAATATCTTTTGGTAATGATATTAATGACATTTTCTCACTCTATATTACATGCATAGGATGATGTTTATATATTATGATCTCAATGGGTCTATGCAATGAGGATAGGATCATGATGAGATCATGATAATGAGACCTATCCTCTTTAAACACAGATCTAAATATTCCTAGTCATAGGTTACTCGAGAAGGACATCAAGATAACTGGACAGACCGGTGTGTTATGTACCTGTCCATATGATGGAGGCAGTTGGTCTCTATAGACACCCATTTTTAACCTATAAGTCAGGTCATTTTCTTGTTCATATGATTAATAACCCAAGTTGTCTATAACTTTTGAGTCTTTATTTGGCCCATTATGAGCCCAATTGTCCTTAATTCCATACTTCAATTTGAGCCATTGGCCAAAATCTACTCGAAATGGCCAAAACTATGTAGTCTGCCCCACCCAGTAAATAACTCTTCACTTTGGATCTCCTAACACCCTCATTTCTTTCTCAAATCTGGCATATCATAGTACCATGTAACCCTTAAATCTAGAATCCAATGCAATAAACAGGTAACAATCCAATATCTATGGAGGAAGATATAATCAAATTATTGGAGCTTATGCGCACTATATTGTGAACGTGGGTAGGTAGTCCACCACGTTCTGAAGGTAGGTGCATGATAGGGCGCCATCACATTTTCAAGCATGTAACCCCATTTTTGAGTTGGTTTTAGACTATTCTTCGATCTTAAAGCCTATCTAAGGGTTTCTTGAGTTAGATTAAGGTCTAAACACGTCATACTTATCTTTTAGAACCTCTAAAACTCATCCAAAATTGGATTTGGCTCTCAAGTTCAAGATAAAGTGGTATTCTTTCTCCAACTCATTTGGGGTCCTCTCTCTCTCCCCCCTATAAATACATACCCTTGGGCTCTAAAACAGGAGAGGAAGGATACACCGCATCAAGAGATCTCGAAAGACTCTGCTCATCAAGTCCCATCATCCCAAGCCCGAGAAGAAGTTCTTGGTGTTTCATCTTTTTCTCTCCTTGTTCTCTCTCATATCCTTCTAGACCAACAAAGATATTTCGCCTTCTACATCCCGAACTAGACCTCTTCGGCCCGAGATGTCTTCATCAACTTTGTTCCTCACAACATCAGCTTCATCCTCAAACTAGAATCACATGCATTCGTGGTCTATATGTAAAGTTATAGCATATTGCTGTCTGCGCACCTAAGATTATCGTGGCTTCTACAGCCCAAATGAGGGATCATCTGCTTGGGAGGTCTTCAGAAAAGCTATTCATGACATCTTCCTCTTAAACCTCCATCTGATAGCTCTTGATTTGGTGGCATGTGCTCAAAGTTATATCAGGTCGTTCTTAACTTTCTCTCTCCTATCGTGATTCTAGACCATGCAGTGTTATCTACCTCTCTACAACATGAATGAGAGATATCTAGGTCTTGGTGTCTTCATCAAGTTGTTTCTAACATACTTCTCTAACCACACAAATAGGAAGCACCTCAATCCAATCCCTATGTCTTGAGTTATTATTTTTTTTTTTCTTTTATCAATTTTCTGCATACATGGCACATAGGTACACCCTCTCTCTCTCTTCTCTTTGCTTTAATCACATTCATACTGTAACGACCCTCCTATACCAGTACGATTATACCAATCCACGTCGGTATAAAGAACGTCGTCACAGTGAGACATTTACCCATCACTAACATTTGATTGAGATACATTAATATTAAAGAGAACAGCAGAAATAAATAAGTAATAATCTATTCCATCATCTACATCATATCCACAGTCTATATAAAAATGAAATAAAACTAAAGTCCACAATATTTCAATTCTCAATACAATTACATTGTCCATGCGAATTACATCATTATTGGAATACATACTTATGAAAAGAAGAGTACAAAGAAGGGATCTCCACAGCAAAAGCTACTCCTCTCGCTCGGAGTCGCTCCTAACTATCTCCTCGGAAGAAGTGGAGACACCTACACCTGTACACCGAAGCAAGTATGAGTCTAAATAGACCCAGCAAGCAATCCATGCACACAACCATACACACATCACATGCACATGCTATCTTCTAATGGAAATAAATATACATGGGACATGCTTTATACAAACTAAAACTACCATTCATGGAATCTATAGCAAATAGAATACATGGCACATGCTTATCAATTTAGAACATAGAACACATGCTAGTTTTCTAAACAATTAAGGATAAACATAGTACATGCTTTATATTGCTTTAACAATTAAGTATAAAACTTATAACATGATTTCTACACCTTTTGTTCATCATGTTTTAAGGAATTAAAATTTCATTCAAACCATCTTGCAACTTTACATGATTTAAGCATGAAACTATATATAAGGTAAACAATATACCTAACACGGATTCTATTCAATTTCTCATGTATTTAACACAATTGCACACACATTTTACTTGCTGTTTTGACATGGATTTAGCACAGGTTACACTAATTCACATGATGATACATTCACTTAATAGTTTCACGATTCATATATTTCACATTGCACAATTCACATGATCACATACACATTTCCACAATTTTCAATTAGTTTCCGTGACACATAGTCCAAACCACCACTAGAAGGACACACATATACACATACACTTATCCATCACCTAGGCAACACAGTAATGGATCTTGGTTAACTGCGCAGAACCGGGAGAAGCACTCTCCACCCTAACCAGTGGTACTTGTCCACCTTCATGATTTCATCCTAATGCCTTAGGATGTCACTCACATTGAATCTTCCTGTAGGGACTTTACTATGGTACAGTTCCACAGCCCTCTATGGTAGCAATGTCACACATGGCATAATTTACACATTAAACATTACCACATTTACTTACATTATTCACATGCACTTGCACACACACACATGCATTTTTAACACATAAACATGGATCAGTTTACATGGTATGCTTTTTACTGTTTTATAATGATGATCAACTTCTAATATAGTCCTGATCAGGTGGCTATTAACTGAATCACATACGATTTAAACTAGCATGATCAACATGGTCATTTTCTCTCTTTAAAACCAAACAGTACCTACTGTTACCCAAACAGCATGAAAGTTTTTAACAAGTTCCAAACAGTAAATATAGCACATGCTCAATTTTCCATATTTTTCAGATCAGTACACGAATTTCAGTAATTAAACAAATTTCATGCATTTTATCACTAATTTCACTTCAATAGATTTCACAATAACACAGTTATACCCAGCAGTACTAGCACCTGAACACAGACATCATATAGTCACCAAAAGTTTTCTAAAACCTAATTTAACATGGATCTAATTAAACAGAATTTACAAGGTCAATTCATGCTTAATATCTCATTTCAGAAATTCTAATAAATAGTACAATGTACGAAAATTCGACCTAATCACATGGCATGTTCCATTGGATGTACTGACCATATAAAATTTTTACAGCATGTATTCATGTCCAAAAATCCGGAAAATATGTTACAAAGATCAAAACATGCATTCTGTCAAACCTGTTGAACTTGGTGGCACAGATGCTGCCGCCAACATGGGTTAACGGCACAAGATTATGCCGCCAACCAGGGATCTTAATGGCACTAGATGTCACCGTTAAGTTCCTATCTGCAGAAATGCAGACAGAACGCACAAAGCAACGGTGAATGGGGGTTCCAGGACACGAGGAAAAATCTGTAAAAATACCTGGGACCTGGAAGACATGTGTAGGGGTAGTGTACAAGGGTTACTTGCCTCTAAAAAAATGCTAGACGAGATTAAATTTTCAGAGAAGCTCTCCTCGGCAAGCCAAGAAGCCTTCCAAAAACCTCCCGGATCCGGTTCTGTGTTGAAGTAGGATGCACACGGAGTCGGGGAAGCTTCACACTTGTTCCAAGTTCCTTCAGTCGATGTAGATCGTCAAGAGAACTCTTCAGTTGCCAGATCAAAGCCTCCAAAGTCTCAGGTTCACACAAACAGTTCTAGGGTTTTGACAAGAAGCCAAAAGGCCTAATCCGGCCGCAAGAGGGTGTTTTTATAAGCTGAGGGGGTTTAGGGATGCGTTAAGGGATGGATCCTACCATTGGGAGACGGTTTCCTAATCCGGAGTGCAAGAAATGTGGCTATTTCCTGATCTGAAACCGCAACAAGTTCTGGGAAATAGACTGCGACATTGGTGCCGCCAACTGGGAGTTGGCGTCCATCGATATGGACGTTGACTCAACCCTAAACGACCATGCATGTGACGTTAATTGGCCCTTCGGCCAAAACACAGAAATGCAGAAAACCATGCTTACACTATGTACATACATGCAATGTATAATGTATAACTTAAGTACTATCTATACAATGTAAATAAAACAACATATACGTAATAAACACATGTATACATATATACAACAATCCTCAATTAAATATGTACAGAAATAATTACATACATATGCATATACATACATATACATGGCACTATACACAAGGCATTTAAATAACACATGACCGATTGAAAAGGACAAAATTCGAGGGCCTTACACATACTCTCACCACACACCTATTTTTAGCCCAAGTAGGGGTTTAAAACATTACACGGTTAATTCTACCCTGATATTCATGTCTATCTATCAAAGGGGATAGATTTATGCACTTCTCTAGTTCTAATCATGTTTTCTCTCTTTGTTTGTACATCCCTCTTTGTTTTGCAAGCACAAACATCAAGAAAAGTGTGAGGCCCATCATCTTGGCAGCTGAGGAAGGAGGAAGAAGCTTCCCACATCCCTGCACATTCCAATGTTTACAAGATCATGATTTGGGACATGTACATAGTCACGTTGGCACGTCTCCGTCCACAAGTCATCCTCATCATCTTTCAAGGAAACTAGCATGTCCTTAACTCTTACTTTTGCAGTATACCTTGGTGGCGATCACAATTACTTATTATTCTTTACATATCATTATTATCATTCATATTGAGGGATAATTTTCATGATTACAGGCTCATAGCTACTTGTGTGAAGATGCTAGGGGTATAGTGCAAGTGCTCATGGAGAATGAGTTCACTGAATGATCCGCTCTTAGAATGTTGTATGATTGACAATACCTAATTGTCAAACAACGATTATGTGGTCTTAATTGTGTAATTGGTCCTTTCACTTGAGACACCAACGATTAGTAGTTCCAGATCTAGTACAACTAGTTATCAAGAATGGTAACCAACCTTACGAAGGCAATTGTGTGTCAATAAAGGATCGTCCACTCTTTATATCATGAGAGGAATATTCCGTGTGTTTCAAGCAAATCCCTAGTCAGGGTCAATCAGATTAAGAGAGAAGGAGTTCTAGGAGAAAATCCAATGCGAGTAAGACTCATATGGATTCCATATAAGCCTGACTGCACTATGCCTAATATATAGTCCATGGGATATTAGATGGATGAAGGACTACAGGTATATGGTAACTGAGAGTAGAAAGGTCTAATGGATTAGATCCCTCTGTACCATCTGACGACTATGTTGTAGTGGCCTCGTACATCCATAGTCAATGAGCTGAGTGAATTATTATAGAGATAATACTTTATTAAGTCAAAAGGAGTTTTGAGTCAGAAGAGGTTTTGACAAGTGCAACTCACGGCTAGCTCGGTATTGGCTTAGAGAGTCACACACATAAGGTGGATAACATGATAATAATATAGTATTGGATAAAAATTATCCAATATGGTTTCTCTCACTCGAATAGTGATCATGCAGTAGAAGTTGGGTTAAGGACAGTACCGACTGTTGTCAGAAATAGTTCCTGACGACGAGATCTACTACCATCAATAACTTCGACTTCCTTTGGAGGTAGTCGAAGTGAGGTTGATGACGAGATCAACTGACATTAACTCGACGGCAAGATCACAGCCGTTAATACTCATGCTAATGACGAGATCGATGGCGCTAACATATGTTAACGT
The DNA here is from genome assembly GCA_014218235.1 of Colocasia esculenta. Lineage (NCBI taxonomy): Eukaryota > Viridiplantae > Streptophyta > Magnoliopsida > Alismatales > Araceae > Colocasia > Colocasia esculenta. The sequence goes on from CM024754.1 coordinate 43,180,540, forward strand.
CTAGACGATTGACATCAAGATCTTGACGACACTATATCTTGTCGTCAACACACGTATGGTTGCATGTACGCTTCGGCTGTGCACAACATGGCTTGCACGACTTATGTCGTGCGAGGGTGGGTGAGAGACCCTCTATTTTGGATAGAGGGCTCTTCAAAAGGCTCATGGGATGGAGCTTTTGTAGGCTCTCTTCCTCCTCTTCCTTCCCTTCACCTCGCTTGTGTAAGAGAGAAGAGAACAAGAGGTTCAATCCCCCTTTTACTTCTCCTATTGTTGTTGTTGCTCCTACTATGGCTCTGCTACTACTACACCTTGGAGGTGCACGAGGAGGCGCATCTTGATGTGGAGGAGGTGTCATCATCGGTCTCCGCCGTGTGGATACTGCTAGAGAGGAGTCGCGAGAGCTTCTTCCTTTTGACAGGTCAGGTTTTGCACGTCAGGGGATCTACGAACTCTCCTAGGTGAGAATGTCTCACCATTGCATGTGGTTTCATTCCCCAATATTATCTTGGTCTAATAACAAGGTGTTTGAGAATCATTTTTGTTTTTAAACTTCCTTCCGTTGTGCATTTGATGCCTCTATAATGATTCTCAGCATGTATGTGATAAGTGTGTGGATGTGGCCATGAGTTCTTGTTGGGTCTATTGCATAGACTCATACTTGCTAATAATAGAGGTGAGGGAGATCAGTTAGAGGTAGAGGAGCTTGTGAGGATTGACTCTAAGTGTGAGCAATAGTCAGTGCGTGGAGAGAGCTTACTTAGAGCTTGTTTACTTCTTTTTACTCAATACGTAAGACATTGTAGTTGGACTATGGACATTTGTATTTTGGACGTGGTTATAGTTGTGGACTTCATTATTATTATTCTTTGGCTGCTATATAGATTATGAGATTGGTTTATGGTTGGTGGAATGCACATTTACTTGTTTTCTCTGTCACTTTACTTGTTATTATCTACATCTCTACATGTTCATCTTTTGTTCGGTACATGTCCCATTGTGACGTTTCACCATGTTCTGACGTGGGTTGGTATAACCATACGGGGGTAAAAAGGGTCATTACAATAGTAAGTTGAGAAAAATAGGTCTTGTGAACCTATCAAGCTTTTGGAAAAGAGTCTAATGAATAAGACTCTATCAGGTCATTTCAAAACAAGTATTTAGAAGAGATCCAATAGAGTCTTATGAAACAGACTCAAATCAAGCCTTTCGAATTGAGTCTTATGAAACGATTCATATTGAACCTTTTGAATTGAGCCTTGTGAGATAGACTCCAAATGAGCCTCTTGAATTGAGCCTTGTGAGACATACTCAAAACAGGCCCTTTCGAAAGGAGTATGTAGAAAGGAATCTATTAAGTCTTTCAAAATGAGTTTTTGAATAGACTTCCTTAAGTTCTCAAAATGATTATTTCATAACGAGCATTTTGAACACTTCTTATGAGTTTTTTAGAATGAGAATTTCAAAATGATCATTTTGAATAGACTTGTTAAGTTGTTCAAATCGACCATTTCAAAACATGTCTTTTGAACAAATTGTTTTAAATCATTCAAAATGAGTTTTTTGAATCGACTCTTTTAAGTCATTCAACGATCATTCTAAAACAAGTCTTCTGAACAAACCTATCAAGGCTTTGAAAATGATTCTTTTGAATACTTTATTAAGTCATTTAAAATGAATCTTATGAACAGATCTTATTAAGCTTTTCCAAAATGAGTTTTTGGGATATCAATTGCTCATTTTTATAGGAGATTTACCTTTGGGCTTTAAATCTTCCTTTGAAGAAATTAAGGATTTGATTTGGAGCCTTAACCAACCAAGTCTACTACTAAAAACTCTAAATGGCTTTCAGTCAATGGTTGTCTTCTTCCTCATGTCATGCATGAAGGAAACCTGCAAAAAAAAAGGAGTTGCCCAACTAATGAGTGGGTGTTCTCCACATAGACTCCTGTATGCTACGCCTGCTAAAGTGAACCAGAGCCAATAGGTAACGTCCCACTCTAGGAATGACCTCCTCCTATACCTACCGCTCAGAGCCACGACCATTGAGAACAACTTTAAGTAGAACGTTCTGAAGACATGGTCACCTACCCCAAAGTTGTGATCCAATGGGAGCGGATCAGACTAGATGCGTCCTGTAACAATCTGACCTTCCGGACCCCCATCGGGCCGAAGTTTGCGTCGCCACCCACATATCTAAAGACGAGAAAGAATTAGAAAAATTGTCTAGTGAGATATGTACTAAATTTAAATAACTATAACAAGATATACAACTGTACAACATGTTCCAAATAAAAGTACATGTACAAGAAGAAGGTGTAGTCCTTAAAGAGCATACCCCGAGAACTTGCAAAACATAACTCTCAACTCACTCGGAAACAAGAGCTCACAAAACTTGCTCTCACTAGTGCTTACAGAACACGACACCACAGCCGCCTCCGCAAACCGTCTGACACCGAGCTCCCGCGACGATAAGCCCCTAGTTGAAGAGAGTAGGGGGTATGAGCCTTGCGAACAAGGCCCAGTAGGCATTATTAGTCCTTCACTGGTCAGAGCAACGAGAACTCCGAAAATAAGAAACTACACTAGAAAGCAATAACTCGAAGAACACTTATAATAGAGTACTACAAAGTAGTAGAAAGAGAACAATACAACGCTATGACCACCAAACAGGGTGGGTGGGACACGACTCTCGTAAAAACCAACGGAGTCAGGAACCAAGTAGAAGAAACCCTCGACACACTAGTCGAGGCAGGGAGCTTCGCAGAGACCACAGTGCAACCACGTGAGAACGACATCTCACCACAAGCATGACCACCTCAGACCTCCATGAGGTCGAGGGACCACAAGCAGTGTGACGGCCCTCATTATACCGGTACGGTTATACCAACCCACTCGGTATAGCGAGAGTCCTCACAGTGGGACATTTACCCAAACGTACATATAGCTGAGATACACGCGAATATACAACAGAGTAGCGGAAGTAAAAGACAACTGTCTCCATTCATTCATCATCCACAATTGACATACATGAAGTTTGCAATTAACCACAAGAAACTAAAGTTCACGTAATTTAAATTGCTGAAATTTAATACATAATGTCCACATTTATACATCCTTTTCATGATAACTCTAATACAATGTTCATATTACATACTATGAAATGCACAAGTCACAAGGAAACTCCAAAGTCTAATCTCTGCGCTCGGAGTCCGTCTCCACTGTCTCCTCCAACGGTGCCACGTCACCAACTACACCTGTACGCCGAAGCAAGGAGTGAGTCCAAAGACTCAGAAAGCAACACTACTCATAACATACATGTATAAGTCATAGTGGTTTCTACATGCACATTCAAAATTTCAACACATGGCATGCTAGACATTTGAAAGTTTCAACCTATCATGAAAGTTTTACAATTAATACATGGATCATGCTTTCAGATTTCTAAGAATAAAACTTTGCCTATCACATGCTCTCTATTCAATTTACTCATGAAAATTTGTCTTTAAAGAACCAAGACATGAGACTACCAACATGAACACTGTGTATATATGAAAGGAAAACACGACTATAGTTTTTACATGTTCTTAAGCATATACATAGACATTTTTACATGCTTTAAGTTGCTGGTTTCACATGGTTTAATGGCTGTAAACCTACACATGAGAGCTACCATGTTGCTTAAAACATATCATGTGAACACCAATCATGTTATTTGTACCCGGGCTCATCAATTATCCCTAACATGAATTCTAGACATTTTTGCACATATAAACATGATGATAACAACATAAGATTTCTGATTTCACATGGTTTCAGATTTGTCTCACATGGATTTCAATATCATATCCTCACATTTAGAATTTCACATTTTCTTTACACAAGTTTCCTCTTTCACATGGTTACACTTTGTACATACACATTCACATTGTTCACTTACACATTTACACATTTCACATTTTAGGTGCCGTGACACATAGTCCAACCACCAAAGAAGGACATATACACATCACATATACACATAGACGCCATCTAGGCATTCCAATGGCGACTCTTGGACTGCGCAGACTGGGAGAACAAGTCTCCACCCTAACCAGTGGTACTTGTCCACCTCCAGGATTTCCCCCTAATGCCCTTAGGGTCACTTACACATTGAACTTTCTCAGGGGGACTTTTCCCTGATACAGCTCCACTGCCCTCTACGGAAGCAGTGTCACATTGGCATAGTTACACATTTACACATTTTACCGATTTTACACATGGTTTTACACATATCACTATTCATCTCATTCACTTCTCATCACATGTATATCTCTGTTTTTCCTGACATGGCACTATAGATTTCAGGAGTTAACACACAGTAATTGCACTAATTAGGTTGGGTTAAACAATATCTAATCACATTACGATAACATATATAGATTATTACATTTCACATGAAAATACATAACTCTTATATATACTGGTCCAAATGACCTGAAATTTAACCACATGCTATTTTCGGGTTCTAGATCATACATTCAATTTTTCATATTTTTTGAGCTAATTGGATTTACAGTAAATAAAACACCTATTTAGCATGCCTTTCATAATTTAAGTTGATATGGACTTATACTCACAAGTCAAAATTAGAAAGCTACTGTCTGAACAGAGATTACTATTATATGCATGATTGAGAATACAAATTACCCTAAATCATACAGCCATAGATCAATCATCACAAATCTTTCTTGCATGCCTTTTATTTACCGAACCGAATTTAGCAACTCATGCAAGCATGGACAAATCATCAAAACTAAGTACATGTATAGATCCACTAATCTCATGAACTAATAAAACTGAGGCATTCAGACTAATCCTAATCACAAAGCATAAATTGGCAAGATCATCAACAAGTCATGCTTACAAATTCATGCAATACAATCTTCTAACATCCACCACCACACATCACACTCATCCACACACCACATTTAACAATATACATAGTGTATAGGGTTACCATATATCCACGTTCACGGAACCATACCGAAAATAGCTGTATAGGAAGGGCAGAACAGGTCACTGTTCTGTCCAGAGGAACTTGGCGGAGGTCTCTGGCCGCTGACTCAGGGTCAGCGGCATGGTCGATGGACGCCAATCATGATCTCAGCGTCCATTGACCTTGCCGTCAATGCAGGTCTGTGCAGAAACACAGACCCGAGCTCTCAAGTTTGGGTGAATGTGAGGGTCTAGGACTCGAGGAAAATTCATAAAAATAGTAGAAACGACCTAGACACATACGGGGACATTATGGTTAGGTCACTTGCCTTTAGAAAATGCTCCAATGGATGAAAGGTGCTCGGAGAAGCCCTCCTTGGGCAGTCCCAAGAAGGTGCAGAACTCCCTCCTAGATCTTCTTCCTTTGGGCTCCTGGATGATCTCCACACCAAGGGGATGTCGGGGAAGCCTCCTCCTTTGCTCCAGCTATCCTCTTGTCGTGGAAGATGGCCGGATCTAGCCCCAGGAAGTCGGATCTTTGGGTTGCAAGGGTGGGTTTTCTCAGTTTCATTCTAGGGTTTTCTTTCTCTCTTTTCTCTCTTGCAAAGGTGAAGAGAGGGCTGGGGAGAGGCAGATCTGGGTTTAACATGTGGGAGAGACCTCTCTCCCACTCACAAGGTGACAAGACAGCTCTCAGAGCCATTGGGACAGCTCCCCAATGGCTGAGCTTTCTTGTTTCCAGAATTTCTGGCTCTGCTGTGCATGCAGGCCAGAGAAATAGGCGTCCATATCGTTAGACGCCAGGATTAGTGTTGGCGTCCTTGGCTGGACGCTGACACCACCTCAACGGCTACGGGTTGACGCCAAGGTGGCCTTCGGCCAGAACTCTAAAATATGCAGAAAACTATGCATACCATGCATATATACATGCAATATGTATATGTGAGTGTGTATCCATACTATCACCATTCAATACATGCATTATTTACATCTAATATAAAATCAATGCACAACGTAATTATACCTAATCAATACGTAAGTAAATAGGTATATACATACACAACACAAGCACAAATACACACGCAAATACAAATAATGCGAACGGAAATTCGAGGGCCTTACAAACCTCTTCCCCTTAAAGAAACTTCGTCCTCGAAGTTAGAACAACACTACTCAAACAAAGGGGTTACTTCATCTTCATCGCATCCTCAAGCTCCCACGTAGCCTCCTCTCGTGAGAAGTTCCGCCATAGAACTTTCACACGACGCAATACTCTTGTTCTGGAGATGCTGAACCTTCCGTCAAGAATGGCTACTGGTTGCTCGACATACGAAAGATCTGGCTGAATCTCCACTGGCTCATGACTAATCACATGAGACGGATCTCGGACATATTTCCTGAGCATAGATACGTGAATACAGGGTGAACGCTAGCCAAAGCTGGGGGTAAAGCTAGCTCATATGCCACGCTGCCCAAACGTCTGAGAATCTCATATGGGCCAATGAATCTAGGGCTTACCTTGCTATGGCCTGCCAAATCTGACAACACCTCGAGTAGGGGATATCTTCAAGAAACATGATCGCCAACCTCGAACTCCAAATCCTTTCTCCTGTTGTCGGCATAACTCTTCTACCTATCCTGTGCCGCAACAAGTCTCTTCCTGAAAGCTGAATCTTATCCGAAGTTTCTTGAACTAACTCTACTCTAACTCCGTCCGATCACCTGCCTATCACCAGTCCTCCTCCCAACATAAGGAGATCTGCAGGGGCCTACCATACAACGCCTCGAATGGAGCCATACCAATACTAGCATGAAAGCTGTTATTGTATGCGAACTCCCGAGAGGTAAAATACGCTCCCAATCATCCTTCCAATCCAGAACACACGCTCTCACATATCTCGAGCGTCTGGATAGTCCTCATCGGACTGTCCATCGGTCTGGGGATGAATAAACGCCGAACTGAGCTTCAGCTCCGAACCTAACGCATCCTGAAGACCCTTCCACAATCTCGAAGTAATCTCGGATCTCGTCCGAAATGATCGACTTCGGCACACCATGCAATCTAATGATACCACTAAAATACAATCTAGCTAAACTCTCTACTGACTGCTTCTTCTTCATAGGCAAGAAATGAGCAATCTTCGAGAATCTATCTACAAACTACCCAAATCGGTCATTGCCCCTTCTAGATCGAGGCAAACCCGATACGAAATCCATAGTGACAGCTTCCCACTTCCATACGGGGATATCCCCTCTGGCATAAGGCCGGATGGTCCTGCTGCGCGCTCGGCTTTCACTTGCTGACATACTAGACATCTAGACACATAATCGCGAAACATCCTTCTTCATACCGGACCACCAAAATGATTCTTCAGGTCTTGATACATCTTAGTGTTACCCTGATGAATAGAGAATTGGCGACTATGAGCCTCCGCTAACACATGCTCACGGACATCTACCAAATCAGGGACACAAACACGGTGCTGAAATCTAATCACACCGTCCTCATCACGAGCAATGCCCACCTACCCACTAACTCTAACAATCTAGGGTTGGCTTTCTGCTGCTCAATCACCTCATCCAAGACTGAGGATCTAAGGGATAGCTGAGCTACAAAAGCCTGACACAGCGATGCTCTAACTCGGTCATAGAGCACGCTGCATCCTCCAACATCTTCCATTCCTGCTGGAGTGAAGACCTCTTTCTACTAAGAGCATCTGCTACGACGTTCGCCTTTCCAGGATGATACTGAAGGTCGAAGTCATAGTCCTTCAAGAACTCAATCCATCTCCTCTGCCTCAGGTTTAATTCCTTTTGGAGAAAAGATACTTCAAGCTCTTGTGGTCGGTAAACACCTCAAATCTGACACCATAAAGATAGTGCCTCCAGATCTTTAGTGCATGAACCACTGTTGCGAGCTCCAAATCATGAGTCGGATAGTTCCTCTCATGCTCCTTCAATTGACGAGAAGCATAAGCCACTACCTCTCTCGTCTGACTGCATGAGTACACAGCCTAAACCAATCTGAGATGCATCCGTTAATAAATGGCAAAACCTTCTGGACCACTAGGCATACCATATCCGGAGCAGAGTAAGCTTAGCCTTCAATAGCTGAAAGCTACGCTCACATGCCTCAGACCATACGAACTTCTCACCCTTCGGTCAGCTTTGTCAAAGGGGCGGCGATGGATGAGAAACTTCAATGAATCGCCGATAATAACGCAGCTAACCCAATGAAACTACGAATCTTCGAAGGAGTCTGGGGAATCTCCCAATCCATAACTGCTTGGCTTTGCTGGATCAACTACAACACAGCGCTGGAGATAACATGCCCGAGAAAGTGAACCTCGCGCAACCAGAACTCGCACTTGCTGAACTTCGCATACAGCTTGTGCTCACAGAGAACCTTTAAGACTAACCTCAAATGCTGACGGTGCGTGGCTCATCCAGAGAATAGACCAACACATCATCAATGAACACAACAACAAAGCTATCTAAATACGGACTAAACACCCGGTTCATGAGATCCATGAACGCTGCAGGGGCGTTGGTCAATCCGAAAGGAAGGACCAAGAACTCATATTGTCCATAACGGGATCTAAATGCCGTCTTGGACACATCCTCACTCCTAATCCGCAGCTGATGATAACCAGATCGCAAGTCAATCTAGAAAAGATTGATGCATCCTGCAACTGGTCAAACAGATCATCAATCCGAGGTAAGGGGTACCTGTTCTTCACAGTCACCTGGTTCAACTTCCTATAGTCAATATACACAAGGCCAACCTAAGTGACCCGTCTTCCTTCTTGACGAATAATACAGGTGCGCCCCAAGGGAAACACTAGGGCGGATAAATCCCTTATCAAGCAATTCTTGCCATTGCTTCCTCAACCTCGGCTAACTCTGCAGGGGCCATCCGATATGGGGCCTTCGAGATAGGAGAGGTGCCTGGAAGCAACTCTATAGTGAACTCTATCTCCCTATCCGGTGACAATCCAGACAAGTCATCGGGAAAGACATCTGAAAATTCCTGCACCACTCCACCACATCGACTCTGCAATGAGTCAGTGACGAACCAGCATCGGGTACTAACATAACGCTGACAAGAAATGCGTCACAACCCTGTTCACCATGCGCATCGCCTTCATGGCAAAGATAACTAACTTTCTCGCTAAGTTCTTTGGCAAGGGATGAGAGAACTCGTCCTCACCAGAAATGCGGAAAACAATCCTCTTCCGACGACAATCCACCAACGCATAGTGCTCCTCTAGCCAATCCAGACCAAGATAGCATCATAGTCCTTCATCTTTAGCAAGAAGAAACACCCATCTAGGATTCTATCCTCAATGCACACAGGTACGCGGAATGCACTTCCTAGTCAATACCGTACCCGCAGGGGTGTGCACAGACAAAGGGACCTCTACCCTCAGACTCTACGCCGACTCTAGGCTAACTGCTCTAGCGAACCGCTCGAAAATGAACGAGTGAGTAGCACCGTATCAAACAAAACCGAGCGTGCACACCTAAAAGAAACCGTACCTTCGGTGACATGCTCCGCCTGCTCGGCGTCCTCGCGTGCCAAAGCAAACACTCGAGCTGGGCTCAAGGCCTTCCAAGTCTTCCTGTAGCTGGCGCGGCTGCCGCTACTGCTGGGGTTGGCGCTCCACGCTGAGCTCCTTGCTGAAGTCTTGGGCAATCTTTGATCTTGTGGTCGCTGCTCCCACACTTCAAGCATCTACCCGCTACCAACCAACACTCGGAACCACCGTGTGTCTTCCCGCAGTGGGGACACTCTTTCTTTCTTCACACTAGGGGAACGTACAGAAGTACCTGAGAGTTGCTGACTGCCACTGGTTTCTGCGGTGTCTGGTACACCGTCTTATTTTTATCCTGCGCTGGAATGAGGCTGCCGGCCTCTTCTGCGAAGCCTTCTTTTCTCCAGATATTGCTCCATTTCTCCCTCCTGCCTGCAGGCAGCGCTGAGGGCCTCGTCCAGCGTGCAGTGGTCAAACGCCACGAGTCTCGTCCGTAGTGATGGCTTGAGTCTCATCACGAACTTCTTGGTCTCTTCCTGCGCTCATCCTCTACGATATGCGGCATACTTAGAAAGTTCAGAAAACCTTGCCTCGTATTCCAGCACGGTCATGGAGCCTTGCGTCAGGGAGAGAATTCCTGCTCCATTTTGTCCTGGATATGCTCTGGGACGAACTTGGCTCGAAAGAGCCTCACGAACGCGTCCCACGTCACGTCTACTGCTCCGTCCTCAAAGTGTGTACGTAGTAGGGAGGACCACCATACATCCGCTCTCTCCTACAATACACCTTCATAAGAACCATCTAACAAATCTAAATTAAGCAGAACATACAAACATACAAAATTAAAAGTCTACCTGTAGCATGTAGGTGGCTAATGTCACCTTATCCTCATCAGGCACCTGA
>CM024754.1:43191054-43282114 GCA_014218235.1 Colocasia esculenta
CATATGCCAATAAAATTCTGACTGCTTCTAACCTGGCTACAGGAGCAAAGGATTCTTCAAAGTCTACACCAAATTCTTGACTATATCCTTTTGCTACGAGTCTGCTTTATTTCTGATCACTTTTCCTTCTTCATTAAGTTATTCCTAAACACTCATATAGTTCCTATGATAGAGATTTCAGGGGATTTAGGAACTAAACTCCATACATTGTTTCTTTGAAATTGACCAAGTTCCTCATGCATAGCATCAATCCATGAGTTGTCTTTTAAGGCTTCTTCAACATTTTTGGGTTCCACTTGAGAAACAAAAGCAAAAAAGATCATGTTCAATTATTTTTCTTACTTGAGACCGTGTTTGAACAGAATCATTTAAACTACCTATCACATCATCAAGTGGGTGATCTTTGGAATACTCACATTTGTGATTGTTGAAGGGCGGGAGTATCTTGTCCTTGAGGAATTTGATCTTGTGAGTGTCGATCTTCAGGAGGTTCACTTTCTGGTGGATTCTCTTCAAGTGTTTCATCTGGTTTTCTGAATGCTATTTCATCATCTTCATCGTAGTCCTGTGAAGATATCCACCTTTGGTCTTGGAATCTTCTTCAGATTTGTCTTTTGCTTTGACTTGAAGATCCTTAAGTGAGGTTCCTTCATCCTCTTTTCAGTCCTGTTAATATTCAAACAGTTAGATTTGGCATAAGTCTCATCAAAGATGACATGTGGAGTTTCTTCCACAGTGCGTTTTTATTGTTAAACACCCTATATGCCCTAGAGTGTTCTGAGTAGCCTAGAAAACACCTTGATCACTTTGGGCTTCAATTTATCTAAATCAGATTTATCATGTTATGAATAAATACCTTTGAGCCAAAAACTCGGAAGTACCCAAGGTTGGGTTTCTTACCTTTCAACAACTGGTAGGGGGTTTTCTTTATCACAGGTCTTACCATGGCTCTGTTTAGAATGTAGCACGAAGTGTCACTGTTGCTTCTGCCCAAAATCTTTTGGAGAGTTGGCTTCAACCAGAAGAGTGCGAGCCATTTCCACCAATGTTCTGTTTTTCCTCTCCACTACTCCATTGTTCTGGAGTCCTTGGGGAAGAGAAAAGATGTTCAATCCCTTGGTGCCTGCAAAAATCAGAAAATGCATTGTTATCAAATTTCCCCCGTGATCGGTGGGATTGAGCATTTTATTCACATTGCCATGCTCAATCTGTTAAAGAATTCTTGGAAGATTGAAAGTGTTTCACTTTTGTGTGCCAAGAATTTGACCATGTGAACCTAGAAAAATCATCTACAATGACAAAACCAAAACGTTTGCCATTGAGACTTAGAGTTCTAGTTGGTCCAAAAAGGTCCATGTGCAACCAGTTCAAATGGTTTAGATGTGCTTTACCGGTGCTTTAGATTTGAAAGACTTCCGGGTCTGTTTTCCCTGTGCACATGCATCACAAAACTTTCATTGTTGCTAAAAGAAATGTCAGGAAGTCCACTTACCAATTTGAGCTTCATGATCTTGTGCAACACGTTGTAGCTCGCATGGCCAAGCCTACGATGCCACAAGGTCAATTCATCCTGTCTATTTGCAACAAGACACAAGTTGTCATTCTCTGGATCATCTAAGTCAACTAAGTAAATGTTATTCACTCTTTTTCCAAAAATTTCACACTTCCTGTTTCTTTATCAACAATTTGACATGAATTTGATTCAAAATGACGTTGTGACCTCTATCACATAATTGACTTATGCTAAGCAAATTGTGATTAAGGCCATCAACCAACAATACATTTCAATTGAATTGAGGTACACTACCAACATTACATGTGCCAATGATTTGGCCTTGTTATTACCTCAAAAAATGACTTGTCCTCCGTCTTTCTCCACTAGGAAACAGAATTTACCTTTGTCGCCCGTCATGTGCCTCGAACAGCCGCTATCCAAGTACCATTTGTTTTGATGTTGGGCTGCTAGGCATTCCTGCAAATGTGATCAGACAAGAGGTTTTGGTACCCAATTACTTGGGTCCCAAAATTTCATTCATGCAACAAAGTAGATGTTTAGGAATCCAAACTTGTTTGACTTTTTGTCTTTGGATTATTCCAACATTGTTTTTCATCATGACCAATCTTTTACACACATTGCATGAAGGAATTTTCTTTTCAATTTTCTGTTGCTTGATAGACTGTTTATTCATTGAAACTGTTCTTGTCTGTCGACAGGCACCATTGTATCTGTCGACAGGTGGCTTTTCTTTTGTTTGTTGGGAACATTTTGTTTGTGTAGTATTGGCTTGGTCTGAGACTTTCTTGAATTATGCTTTGTGGGAGCATGCTTGGTTGTGCTTGGGCTAGGATCAACAAATGAAGTTATCAATGACTCTCCTATTTTCTTTTGTTGACAGGTTGATATCCTAATCCATGCTTGGTTACATGTATTTTGGCGCCCAAAACCGCATCTAGATTTTGCTTCCCTTTTACAAATTTCATTAAGTCCTCAGATTTTTCTTTCAATTCCTTTCAGTTTGTTCCAACTTTTCTTGGTTCCAATTGTTCTTCTTGAAGGAATTCAATGGAAGGCTTAAAACAGTCTTTTCTTTTTGTATTCTTGCAATTTCATTTTCAAGCAATCATTTCTTCATTATGAGTCTTTTCATCAACTTTCATCATTTCTAATTCTTTTGTCAGGAATGCAATTCATTCATCATTGTTCTTATCATGCACAAGGGAGTTGCATTTCTTTTTATGCTCTATTCTCAGATCTATATTCACGAAATTTTCAAATAAAGTAGTGTTGCTTCCTCCCATTCACTTGCAGTGAAATCATCAAATGAGAAATTTACCTCGCTGGAGTCATCACTCTGGCCATCAAGCATTTCACTTTCATCATTAGATGTTTCTTGTGCATCTTCATCTTCATCTTCATCACTCCAGGTGGCCAACATTGCTTTGGCCTCTTGGAGGTGAATTTTTCTTTCTTCAGCTTCTTCTTGAGTTCCGGGCATTCTCCTCTCATATGCCCTGTTTCTTGCATTCATATAACAAACAATGTCAGATTTTTTGTTGGACTCATATTTCTGTGAAAAATTTCTTAGGAAAGGGTTTGGAGTTACCTGTGTCTCTCCTCTTGAACTTGAGAAATTTCTTGAATTGTCTAGTGAGCATTGCCATTTCATCATCATCACTCTCACTAGACGTTTCTTGCTCATCACTATCTTTTGAATGGATTTCTTGGAACTTGTGTGTTTTTATGGATGCTTTTAGAGCAATTGACTTCCTAGGATTTCTTCTAATTCTTTTCTTTTGATGTTGATTTCATATGTCATTAGAGAGCCAATTAGTTCATCCAATTTCATTTTGGAAGGTCTTTGGAATCCTCAATGACAGTGGCCTTAGTATTCCAAGATGAAAGTAAGAGAACGAAGGATCTTTCTTACTAAGTCACTTCAGAGTATCCTTCTTAAGACCTTTCAGCCCGTTAACTATTAGCATGAATCTTGCAAACATGTCTGATACGGTTTCATCAGTTTTCATCTTGAACATTTCATATTCAGACACTAACATGCTAACTTTAGTTTCCTTACCTCGGACGTACCTCGTAATGAGAGTTCAAGCTTGTCCCACATCTCTTTGCTGTTGAGCATGTGGGACTCTTGAGAACTCCTTTGGAGCACCGCACATTGCATCATGTTTAGTGCGCTCCAGTTGAGAGTTCCTTTAGCTATTTGGTCTTTCGTCCGGTGTCTTCGTCCTCGGGCAACACGTATGGTCCCTTGCTGACTATCTCCACAACTCGTAATTTTGAGCTCTCAAAAATACCTGCATACGGTTTTTCCAATAAGGATAGTCAGTGCCATCAAAATAGGGTGGCCTGGTTACTGAATGTCCCTCGGCCATATACCCTTTGCTAGAATCCAAGATCGAAAATCTCCTGATCGCTAGATCAAATGACGAACAACAGTAAATCGGAGAGGAGAAACCCGCTCTAATACCAATTGAAGAGTTATGCGGAAATACACAATACGGTAATCTAGAAGGGGGGGGGGGTTGAATAGATTACGGCAATTTTAAACTATTGATGGCTTCTTTTCGATGCTACAGCGATCTTAATGAAAATTGATTCAAATTCGATTAAGTATGAGACCGCTTGAGTTGATCTAAAAGAGAACAGGGAATCAAACGTGCGTATGAACACCGTGTCTACCAATCATCTATCGCAAAACGCGAACAAACCATAGAACACGATGATTTAAGGTGGTTCGGAGTACACAACTCGTGTATCCTACATCCACCGTCCACACACACACGCAGAAACGACTGCTTATGAGCGAGTTTCAACACTACAACTCAACCACACACACGTTGTCTGATGAAGCACGATCAGAACAACCACAAATATGTGAATCAAGCACAAGGGATGCTCGAAACACAACCACACACACACACGATGGAATGGAAATTATGAAATGGAGAAGAATTAGGAATTAGGGAAAAATCCGGTTGGAATTCTTCTCGTGGATCGTCCAAACGCTCTTCAAACTTCGATTGGATGTAGATTGATCGATGTAGAAGGTTGAATTGATGACGATCCGGCTTCAGCTCCGCATAGATGGTGATTCCACGACGATCTGGGCGGAAAGTTGAAGCAGAGCAGCAATTTGGGGCTTTTCCTCTTGGTCCCTTGGAGGCTCTTGGATGGGAGGCTGCTCTCTGCGAATTTGGCTCCAAAAGGATGCTTATATAGTGTTAGGTAAAGGTGGGGGTCGTGGAGGAAGGAAACACCCAAGTGGGGCCAGATTTGGAAACACAAAATCTCATGTTTCCGTCGTCTGTCGACAGGTGCACTTGCATCTGTCGACAGGCGCACTCAGGTTGAGAACTGGGTTTCAGGAAATTGAGTTTCTGAGTGTATCTGTCGACAGGCAGTTTGCATCTGTCGACAGATGCACTCAGGAATAGAAAACCTGAGCTCTGTCCTGGGTTGACTGTGTGTATCTGTCGACAGGTACATTTCATCTGTCGACAGATGCACTCAGAGATGCAAACCTGAGCTCTGTCTTGGAATGACTGTGTGAATCTGTCGACAGGTACATTGCATCTATCGACAGATACACCTCTTTGACAGATATTTGTGCTTTTTGCTCATTTCTTCAATGCCTCTTCAATGCTCCATGTTTCATGCTTATGCACCTACATGCAAATACATTGTTAGTATATACATTGTATGATTTAGCAATGTTTAACTCAATCACTTTCATGGTGTTTTTCATGTTAGTTAGCACATCAATTTTGCATTAAATCAATGTTCAAGGATGTTAATGTGATCATCAAAAACATGATATATGAAAAACCCAACAGCTACATGGTCAGATGATGAAAGCTCAGACTGCAATGAGAATCCTCAAGTTCAGAAGGGAATGAAATCTGCTTCATGGCTGGAAGCAGTGAAGAACAGTAGATATATCCTTTGAACTATTTGCCATTGATGATGGCAAGAAGCATATGGTAATTTAGTTAAAAATCTTTCTGATGTTAGAAAAGAAAATAAATATTTGAAAAGAAAATTGAAAGCATTCTTCATGATACTTCATCATCTGAAAAAATTTCTGAATTGGAAGCTCAAGTTTTAGATCAACTCAAAGAAAATGATGAACTGTTGATCTTTGTTGATAATCTTAAATTGAAAATTAAAAAATTGAACAACGAAATTATTAACTCTATTAAAAATTTGAAGAAAAAGAAAAGAAAAATCAAGAAAACTTGAATCAAATTGAAAAGCAAAATCTTTGCCTTAAAGAGAAAGAAGAAATCATCAAGAACTTCACTCAATGTAAAGACAATCTGAATGCACTACTTGGAGTTAAGATGAATTCAAACAATTTGGTTTAGGTTTTGACCACAAAATTCAAAGAAAACTGAATCCTCCAAAGAAAACAAAATCATCAAAAACTCCTTTAATAAAATTTGTCAAGGCAAGTTCATCTGAAAATAAAGGAAAAATACAAAAACAAAAAGAACCTGAGAGGTCGACACATACCTTACTAGGTCGACACACTCTATGCACAGGTCGACCTATCCCAGTCAGAGGTCGACCTACCTTCATATAAAAATCACAAAAATTTCAAACCAATCAATAATCATCTTTCTCATGGAAATTGGAATGTTTTCTCCTCTTACAATTCAAGATGGAATAAGTCTTGGAACCAAAGGTGCAATGGTAACCAATCGTTCAATCCTTATTTCTATCATTCATCTCTTCCTGCATACCAACAACAATACATGTCAAGTTTTTCACAATGGAACAAACCAACTAAGAGGCATAATGTTCATAAAATTGAAAAACAAAAAGTTGAATCTTCTGTTTCAAAAACCACTGTGAAGAAAAATACACCAATTTGGGTTAGAAAGGAGTTGTTATCTCTTCTCACTCAGGATGTTGATACCAATCTCATGTGGGTACCAAAAACTTTTCTTGTCTAATTTATTATGTGCAGGAAAGCTGTGCATCCAATTCCAACAACATCTAGATTCTTGACAGTGGATGTTCACGGCACATGACAGGAGACATAGATAAATTTTCATGCTTGATTGAAAAGGAAGGTGGATCAGTCATCTTTGGAGGTAATAATAAAGAAAAAATAATTGGCAAAGGAAAATTGGTAAGTCTTGCATTACTCTAAGTGATGATGTTTGTTTAGTTGAGGGCTTGAATTACAACTTGCTTAGCATTAGTCAATTGTTTGACAATGGTCACAAGATTCTTTTTGAACATGACTCATGCAAAATAATTGACTCCTCTTCCGAGCAAACTAAATTGATTGGAAAAAGAGAAAATAATGTCTACATGATTGATTTGTGTGATACTTCCTCCTTAAATGTTTGCTTGATTGCAAATAAAATGGCACAGCTTGGTTGTGGCACAAAAGGTTGGGTCATGCAAGTTTCACAACATTAGTAAACTCATAAGAATGAATCTTGTAAAAGGTCTTCCTGAATCTCTCTCCAGTCATAGACAATCCTATTTGTGGATATGTGCTCAAGGAAAACAAACAAGAAAATCTTTTAAAGTGTTCTATGAAGTACTTACATCTAACCACTTGAGTTGCTTCATATGGATCTTTTTGGTCCAACCAGAACTCAAAGACTCAGTGGTAATATATATGGATTGTGATCATTGATGACTTTACAAGATATACTTGGGTCTTATTCATATCCCATAAAAGTGATGCATGTTCAGAATTCAGGAGATTTTACAATTCTGCCTTAGTGGGTTTATCTTTTAAACTGAATTCCATCTTGACAGATCATCGGGGTGAATTTGAAAACAAATCATTTTCTGATCTCTGTACTGAACTGAAAATTCCCCATAAGTTTTCTTCTCCTAGAACTCCAGAACAAAATGGAGTTGTAGAAAGAAAAAATAGAACTCTTGTGGAAATGGCCAGAACTATGCTCATTGAAAGTAGATTGTCTAAATCTTTTTGGGCAGAAGCTGTAAATACAGCTAATTTCATTTTGAATAGAGCATTAGTAAGACCAAAGATCAGAAAACCCCTTATGAATTGTTCAAGAATAAAAAGCCAAGTGTGTCATATTTCAAAATTTTTGGTTGCAAATGTTTTGTTCACAATAACAACAAAGAAAATCTTGATAAATTTGATGCAAAAAGTTTTGAATCAATCTTCTTATGTTATTCTGAAACTTCCAGAGCTTACAGAGTTTACATCTTGAAAAATAAGACTGTGGAAGAATCTCCACATGTCCTTTTTGATGAAAATTTGCAAAAGATTGACATTTCTGATTTGTGCAGAACTCAAAAATGTGATGATGAAGATAATCTTCTTGAACATCCATCTACAAATCTTGAAGATCAAGAAGTACCAAATGTTCATAAGGTTCTTGAAATGCCAACTTCAAGTAATTCAGGTAATCATGTTCCTGAAAATCATGCAAACTCTGAGGTAATTTTTGAACCCAGATTTTTAAGAGATCATCCACTTGAAAATATTGTTGGTAATTTACAAGATGGAATAAAAACCAGATCATCTTTTCATTCTGTCTTAGTTGAAGATTCTTTGGCTCTACTTTCCAAATTGAACCCAAAAATGTTGATGAACCTTTATCTTGTGAAAACTGGATAAATGCTATGCATGAAGAGCTTCATCAATTTGAACGAAATCAAGTTTGGGATTTAGTACCAAAACCTTCAAATTTAACTTCTGTATAGGAACTAGATGGATTTTTAGAAATAAATTGAATGAATCTGGTCAAATTGTTAGAAATAAAGCTAGACTTGTTGCTCAGGGTATAACCAAGAACTTGGTATTGATTTTGAAGAATCTTATGCCCCTGTAGCAAGACTTGAAGCTGTTAGAATTTTCCTTACATTTACTGCTTCTTTGAAATTCAAAGTCTTTCAAATGGATGTCAAGAGTGCTTTCTTGAATGGTTACATAAAAGAAAATGTCTTTGTCAAACAACCCCCTGGTTTTGAAAATGACAAATTTCCCAATCATGTTTTTAAACTCAATAAGGCTCTATATGGTCTTAAGCAAGCTCCAAGAGCTTGGTATGACCGTTGAGCTCCTTTCTTGCAAATAAAGGTTACATAAGAGGAAAAATTGATCAACCTGTTTACAAAAACTGCAAAAAATCTGTGACGACCCCCATTATACCGGTACGGTTATACCAACCCACGTCGGTATAGTAAAGGTTATCACAGTGGGACATTTACCCAAACACTATCACATGATTGAGATATACACAAATATAGATACAAAGTCGCGGAAGAAAAGGACTAACTGTCATCACATTTCATCATCCATATTTATCATACATGATCCATATAGCAAATTAAAAGACTAACCTTCATAATTGAAATAAACCAAACTACATTGTCCACAAGATCAAAGTGCTACATTTATACATAATTTGTCCACAGTTACAAAATGATAACTCTAATACAAGCTAAAATTTACATACTATGAAACAAAAAGTGACACAACGCCAACTCCACAAGCTACTCTCCACGCTCGGAGTCGCTCTCCACTGTCTCCTCCAAAAGTGTGTCACCAACTAAACCTGTACGCCGAAGCAGGAGTGAGCCTAAAACTCAGCAAGTAACTCCATACACATCATTCATGCATACCTCATAGTAGGTCTACTATTTCAATTGGCAAAGCAACATACCGCATGCTTGAACATTAATAAGAGACAACCTATCATGGTATTTCTACAAAATCAAAACATGGTACGTGTTTAAGATGTTTCAATAACACTTCCTATCACATGTTTTCTACTCATTTAATCACATGAAGACTACACTTCCAATTTAACTATAACATGATAGCAAATTACATGGGATTAGAAATATCATAGCATGAATTATCGTCTCATACTCTAACACATTCGCTTCACATGGTTACACATTCTCATATTTCACATGGTTCATTTTTCAAGCATTTCACATGTACACATGTTCACATTCCATCATAAATAGTTCACATGATTTCACATTCACATTCACATATACACATTTTACACATGTTCACATTCACATTTCACATATACACATTTTACACATGTTCACATTCACATTTCACATATTATTTGCCGTGACACATAGCCCAAACCACCACTAGAAGGACACATCACATACATATAACACATAGCACATCACCTAGGCAAAACAGTGATGACTCTTGGCACTGCGCAGACCGGGAGAACACGTCTCCACCCTAACCAGTGGTACTTGTCCACCTCCAGGATTTCATCCTAATGCCCTTAGGATATCTTAACACATTGAACCTTCTCATGGGGACTTTTCCATGATACAGTTCCACAGCCCTCTATGGAAGCAGTGTCACAGACGGCACATTTTACACATTACACATTCCGATTAACACACGTTTTACATATGACATTCACATTTTCTTATTTATACACATGGTTCTGTTCTTCCCTAGCATGGTGCTACTAATAACAGAAATCAAACATTTAGTAGCTCTCATGATTAATTGGACACACATCATTTAACCTTAATCATGGTACAGTATTATACTCATTTTCACATGAAAATCTCAAATGTAGGCTACTGTTATCAAATTTTCCTGAAAATTTTACCACATGCTGTTTTCGGGTATATAACACACATACAAATTTTCACATTTTTCTGAATTCACATGCATTTATAGAAATTAAAACACTCAGCTTCATGCCATTCTTAAACTAAGTCAACATAGAACATGGCATGGAAATTCAGATTTGATCATGCACAGTCATGAACCACACATACATATTGGCACAGAAATTTTCCCGAATTTATTTTCCCAACACATGATTTACTAGAATTTTCACAAGGTCTACACATGCTTTCTATTTCTCATTGTAGAAATTATAAGAATTCACATGGAGATGGGAAAATTCCCGAATTTGCAGGGCATGGATGATACATATACATGGTTCATAAAATTCTACAGCATTTAATTCCTCAGAAATCATGGGAACACAATTAAACATGCATAATCTCTCTCCTACACATGCCTTTCAATAATTCTAATAAATCATGCCATCTACAGAAAAATACAGAAATTTTCACACACATCACATTATCTATTTTACATAACATATAAAATTTACATTATATCCTCATGCGTAGAAATCCGAAATAAAGATATAGGGCAGAACAGTCCACTGTTCTGTCAAGAAGAACTCAACGGCATAGTCTGGCCGTCAAACAAAGTAAACGGCAATATCGTTGGCCGCTGACTCAAGATCTCAACGGCAATAGATCTGGCCGTCAAGTTCGGACCTGTGTAAAACACAGTCCGAGCTCTAAAGAATGGTGAATGTAGGGGATCCAGGACACGAGGAAAATCCATAAAAATGATAGAAACCTCCTAGACACATACATGGACAAGGTGAAAGGGTTACTTGCCTTTGGAAAAACTCCTAAAGGGATCAAATTGGTTGGAGAAGCTCTCCTTGGGCAGTCCCAAGAAGCCTCCAAGATGCCTCCACTCCGGCTTTGTGATGCTCCCCTCAAATTAGGGCCGGGGATGTGTAGCCGGATGTGTTGTCTCCTTCCTTGTCGAAGTAGATCTCCAGATGAGGCCTTGGATCGCCGGATCAAAGCTCCAAACTCCAAGTTTTCTCACAGGTTCTAGGGTTTTGTTTTTCTCCTTGCAAAGAGCAAGAGAGCTCTTTGGGGTTGCAACAAGGGCTCTCTTAAGAGAGACCCTCTTGTTGGCCCTTTGGTACGGCAGCAAGCTAACCTAGAGGGGGGGTGAATAGGTTTTCTGAGATCTGAAATAGAAACTTAAACACAGAAATTAACACTTGAAGGTTTGGTTAGTTTAGTGTGATGAAGAGTAGCAGTGCGGAAGCAAATAAACAATCACACAAATAACACAAGAGATTTATCCTGGTTCGGCCCTTCCCACATGGAAGTCCTACGTCCAGTCCCCAAGCAACCTCTTGGGATTTCACTAACCAAGGGTACAGTCCCCCTTAAGGACACTACAACACCCAGCACCCCAGCTGGTCTTCTTCTCTTTCCCGGCAAGAAGGCAGCCACTTCTCTTACAGGTAAAGAAGCCAACCTCTTGGTACAAACCCCAGTGCGGTTCTGCTAGACACACCCCTAGCTGGGTTAGACACTGTATACAGTCCTACAGCTGGACAGAAGTCTTTCTTAGAAAAGAAAGAACAAAGCTGAGAGTTGGAACAAATAAAAACCAACTACAAGAACTCTCAGCAAAAGACTCTCTCCCCCAGATTTACAAGATGCACAGAGACAGAGAGAGAAGAGAGAAGAGAGGAGAAGGAGCTTGAATGCTTCAGATGCTTGAACACTTCTTCTTGGGCTCAGGCTCTTTCTCTCTTTTTCTTTGAGTGTATTTGGAGTTCAGGTTCCTCACTGGTTGTACACTCTTGAAAAATCTTCAGGAAAGCTCATGCTCTTCTTCAGCCTTGCTTCATCTTTTATATGAGCAATTTGAATAAATCCGTTGGAGTTCTAGCCGTTGCTCATCTTCTCTTTCTTCTGATAATTTGTGGTCTACGAGGTCTGCAAGCATAGAAAAAAGTGTTTAGATAAAATAGTGTTTCTGTCAAAAAGGCTCATACCTTTATGTTTCCTGATGCCACCCAGAAGTGGTAAGTAATCTCTCTTTTGTTGGCAGGAGAGAAGAGATCTAGAAAGATAAGCAAAAAGATCTTCTGTCAGAAAGATAGAGGATTACGCAAATCAAGAATATTGACTTTTTCACTAGATGCCAAAAGGCACTTTGAAATATAAAGGAATCTATGTTTTTACAAAGAAGTCTGTGTTTTACAAAGGAATCCATGTTTCACTTATCAAATCCTTATGAGAGTTACAAGGATCCATGTTTTACAAAGGAATCCATGTTTTTACAAAGGAGTCTGTGTTTTACAAAGGAATCCATGTTTCACTTATCAAATCCTTATGAGAGTTACAAAGGAATCCATGTTTTACAAGGAATCCATGTTTTTACAAAGGATCTGTGTTTTACAAAGGAATCATGTTTTTACAAAGGAGTCTGTGTGAGTTACAAAGGAATCTTATGAGAGTCACTTATCGAATCCTTATGAGAGCGAATCGTTATGAGAGCAAATCGATGTGGAGTCACTTATCAAATCGTTATGGGACCAAATCGATATGAAAGTCACTTATCAAATCGTTATGGGACCAAATCGATGTGAGAGTCACTTATCAAATCGTTATGGGACCAAATCGATGTGAGAGTGAACCTATAGCAGAATCCTTATGAGAGTGAATCCTTATGACAGTGAATCCTTATAGCAGTGAATCCTTATGAGAGTGAATCCTTATAGCAGTGAATCCTTATGAAGCGAATCCTATGACAGTGCTCCTTATGGCACTTTGCGAACTGAAATCCATATATATATTGAATGGAATCCATTTATCTGTTTAGTGCAAATCATTATAGAATAATGTCATAAAATTATATTTATTAGAAAATCATGATATTTAATTTATTATTAGAAAATCATGCTAATAAATACATTTAATATTCAATTAATCATGTAAATTTATATTTATTAAGAAAAACATAATATTAAATATTTTTAATAATAATTAATTAACATAAATTTTTATATCACCAAAATAAAAAGGTAAAATATAAGAGTGGTTCAACAATCTCCCCCTTTTTGGTGATGACAAAATTTATGAGAATTTTCTGACAAAAATACGTAAAGCATAGAAAATACAGAAAATTCACAGATAAAGCATACCATGCATACTCTCCCCCTTTTTGTCACCAACCAAAAAGGAAGGTTCTTACCATTGCATTCTCTCCCCTTTGTGAAAGAAATTCTTACCATTGAGGGGTTCAACATTTGACATAAATGAATAACTCCCCCTTAGTCTGTGCTCCCCCTGAGTGAGAGACTCCACCTGAATGAAACTTGTAAATAATTATTAGTAATGAAGACCAATTCAATTTTTGTGACTACTCTTTCTTCAGATGTGATTTGAATGAAGAGTCTGCAGTCACTCCTGCCTTGAGCATCCTGGTTTTTGATGCTCCAAGGCTAACCTGCAAATAAACTACTCAGAAGTAGGTACCCAAATCTTTTTGGGTCCTTGATGATTAGATGCATAAAAATAGCCTTTAGGTATCCAAACTAGGTGCTTAGTTGTGCAGGTGTTCACAGTGTGTCCTAGTTTATTGCAATGAGAGCAGCAATGAATATAATTTTTTTACAGTTCTTATTGCCTTTGTGATGCATGATTTGAACATAATTTTTAGAAACCTTTTCTTTTGATAAAGCTTGGTTGTTTCAGGTTCCTTTTTCTGAGGCATTTTGGTTTCTTTTACAAATTTTGGTAAAGGATATTTTCCTGAGTTTATTACTTGTTTTCCTTTTTCTGGAGGTGTATAACCAAGCCCTTGTTTGTCATTTCCAGATTTTGATCCTTTTAAGCATAGGGCTAGAGATGTTTTTCCTTTCGTTAATTTCCTAACTGATTCTTTTAAATAAAAATTTCTTCAGTTAGAGTTTTCACTTTTTCTTCCAACTCTACTTTTTCATTATCCGTGCTCCTTAAATTTTCATTCAAAAGAGAATTATTATCTTTACTATCCTTTAATTGTTTTTCTAGTTGCTCCAATTCAGATTTAAGATCCGAATTGGTGTTTTCTAAGCAAATAGTGTTTTTTTTTAGATTCTTTAATTCTTTTACAACATTTTTATGTTTTTCATATAGTTCATTAAATACTTCTTCTAAGTCTTTCTTCAGATTCTGATCCTGAATCTGTGCAAGAATCAAAAGATGAGTTAGGATGTACCTCATCTAGTCCTACCATGAGGGCTAGATTTACCTGCTCTTTCTCTGATTCTGAGCTTGATGATTCTGAGCATGTGGTCTCTTCATTTTCCAAGCAGCCGCCATAGCTTTTCTTTTGAATTTCTTGTGCTTCTTTTTGGACTTTTCTGGTTGACCAATCTTCTTTAGTTTAGGACAATCTGGTCTTAGATGTCCAGGTTTTCTGCATTCATAGCAGACTGGTTCTTTTTCTTTTCTCTCTTTCTTTTGAAACCTTCTTGATCCATTTTTCTTCTTCTTGAGAATTTTCTGAAGCTTGGACAGTACTTCATCTATGTCACTGTCTTCAGAATCTGCATTTTTGGAGCTAGAAGAAGAAGTGGAAGGAGCAGCTACAA
Organism: Colocasia esculenta; assembly: GCA_014218235.1. Classification (NCBI taxonomy): domain Eukaryota; kingdom Viridiplantae; phylum Streptophyta; class Magnoliopsida; order Alismatales; family Araceae; genus Colocasia; species Colocasia esculenta. Next base: position 43,205,758 of record CM024754.1, read on the forward strand.
CCTTAAGAGCATTAGTACATTTCTTCTTAGATGAGCTTTCAGACAATCGCTCCATATTTATTTCATGTGCCATGAGAGAACCTATTAAATTATCAATTGACAATTTGTTTAGTCATGGGCTTCTTCAATAGCGGTTACTTTAGGTGTCCATGAAACGGTTAAAGACCTAAGTATTTTTCTAACGGTTTCTTCATTGGAAGAGTTTTTACCAAGAGAATTAAGCCTACTACTATGCTTGAAAATCTATTATACATAGTAGTAATGTTTTCTCTTGAAAGCATTTTAAATTGTTCATATTGTGAACAAGAATATCTATTCTAGTTTGTTTCACTTTATCCGTTCCTTCATAAGTTATCTGCAGTTTATCCCAAATTTCTTTAGCAGATTTGCATGCAGATACTCTACTAAATTCCTTTTTGGATAAAGCACAACATAAATAGTTCTTAGCTTTAAAGTTTAAAGATAGTTTATTTTTATCAGCTATTGTAATAGCAGTAGTGCCTGGAACAGGAACAACAACAAAATCACCTACCTCTATTACCTGCCACAGATCGAAGTCTGTGCCTCGAATGAAGCATTCCATTCGCATCTTCCAATTTGGTAGTCCTCTCCATCAAAGAATGGAGGTCTAGTGACTGATTGACCTTCAACATATCCTTGAGCTGCCATGGATCTTTACTCTAAGATCGTTGGATCTTCTTTGAATGATCAGAGACCCGCTCTGATACCACTTGTTGGCCCTTTTGGTACGGCAGCAAGCTAACCTAGAGGGGGGGTGAATAGGTTTACTGAGATCTGAAATAGAAACTTAAACACAGAAATTAACACTTGAAGGTTTGGTTAGTTTAGTGTGATGAAGAGTAGCAGTGCGGAAGCAAATAATAATCACACAAATAACACAAGAGATTTATCCTGGTTCGGCCCTTCCCACATGGAAGTCCTACGTCCAGTCCCCAAGCAACCTCTTGGGATTTCACTAACCAAGGGTACAGTCCCCCTTAGGACACTACAACACCCAGCACCCCAGCTGGTCTTCTTCTCTTTCCCGGCAAGAAGGCAGCCCACTTCTCTTACAGGTAAAGAAGCCAACCTCTTGGTACAAACCCCAGTGCGGTTCTGCTAGACACAAACCCCTAGCTGGGTTAGACACTGTATACAGTCCTACAGCTGGAGAAGTCTTTCTTAGAAAAGAAAGAACAAAGCTGAGAGTTGGAACAAATAAAAACCAACTACAAGAACTCTCAGCAAAAGACTCTCTCCCCCAGATTTACAAGATGCACAGAGACAGAGAGAGAGAGAGAAGAGAGGAGAAGGAGCTTGAATGCTTCAGATGCTTGAACACTTCTTCTTGGGCTCAGGCTCTTTCTCTCTTTTTCTTTGAGTGTATTTGGAGTTCAAGTTCCTCACTGGTTGTACACTCTTGAAAAAAATCTTCAGGAAAGCTCAGCTTCTTCTTCAGCCTTGCTTCATCTTTTATATGAGCATTTGAATAAATCCGTTGGAGTTCTAGCCGTTGCTCATCTTCTCTTTCTTCTGATAATTTGTGGTCTACGAGGTCTGCAAGCATAGAAAAAAGTGTTTAGATAAAATAGTGTTTCTGTCAAAAAGGCTCATACCTTTATGTTTCCTGATGCCACCCAGAAGTGGTAAGTAATCTCTCTTTTGTTGGCAGGAGAGAAGAGATCTAGAAGATAAGCAAAAGATCTTCTGTCAGAAAGATAGAGGATTACGCAAATCAAGAATATTGACTTTTTCACTAGATGCCAAAAGGCACTTTGAAATATAAAGGAAATCTATGTTTTTACAAAGAAGTCTGTGTTTTACAAAGGAATCCATGTTTCACTTATCAAATCCTTATGAGAGTTACAAAGGATCCTGTTTTACAAAGGAATCCATGTTTTTACAAAGGAGTCTGTGTTTTACAAAGGAATCCATGTTTCACTTATCAAATCCTTATGAGAGTTACAAAGGAATCCATGTTTTTACAAAGGAGTCTGTGTTTTACAAAGGAATTCATGTTTTTACAAAGGAGTCTGTGTGAGTTACAAGGGAATCCTTATGAGAGTCACTTATCGAATCCTTATGAGAGCGAATCGTTATGAGAGCAAATCGATGTGGAGTCACTTATCAAATCGTTATGGGACCAAATCGATATGAAAGTCACTTATCAAATCGTTATGGGACCAAATCGATGTGAGAGTCACTTATCAAATCGTTATGGGACCAAATCGATGTGAGAGTGACCTTATAGCAGTGAATCCTTATGAGAGTGAATCCTTATGACAGTGAATCCTTATAGCAGTGAATCCTTATGAGAGTGAATCCTTATAGCAGTGAATCCTTATGAGAGTGAATCCTTATGACAGTGAATCCTTATGGCACTTTGCGAACTGAAATCATATATATATTGAATGGAATCCTTTATCTGTTTAGTGCAAATCATTATAGAATAATGTCATAAAATTATATTTATTAGAAAATCATGATATTTAATTTATTATTAGAAAATCATGCTAATAAATACATTTAATATTCAATTAATCATGTAAATTTATATTTATTAAGAAAAACATAATATTAAATATTTTTAATAATAATTAATTAAACATAAATTTTATTATCACCAAAATAAAAAGGTAAAATATAAGAGTGGTTCAACACCTCTCACCCCACGCAAGAGGTCGGTTGGAAGGCAAGGAGCCGTTGGGGGTGGTTGGTACCTCCCATCAAGGCATGCACACCATGCTGCTGCAGACTGCCTGTCATGACCTAACGTCCACCGATATGGCCGTCTACTTAAAATAGACTCCACCTATATGGACGTTTACAATAAGTGAACGCCCATTCATGTTGACGTCGACTAACCCTTCGGCCAGAACCCAAAACCATGCAAAACCCTAATTTCTCCTAAGTTCATGCATGCAATAATAGGTGTAATGCACACCCTCACTATGACACGAAATCAACCGATATATTCATACAACTAAGTATATACATACATTCATAAGTACACCAAGATAATGTATACATAATACTTATATGATAATGCATATACATATACAAGCATAAAATTGCACACAATAAAATAATAAGGATAAAAATCGAGGGCCTTACAAAATCTTTTAGTTGTTCAAGTTTATGTTGATGATATTATTTTTGGCTCCACAGATAATAATTTGTGCAATGAGTTTGCCCATCTTATGCAATCTGAATTTGAAATGAGTCTAATGGGTGAACTTACATTCTTTTTAGGTCTACAAGTACATCAAACTACTGAAGGAATTTTTCTGAGTCAAACAAAATATGTCAAGGAGTTGCTCAAGAGGTTTGACTTCCAGAATATCAAGCCATCCAACACACCAATGGCCACAAGTGTAAGACTTGAGAGTGATGCTTCTGGTAAGACTGTTAATGCTAAACTTTACAGAGGTATGATTGGATCTCTTCTCTATTTAACTACCTCTAGGCCAGATATTCAATTCAGTGTCTGCATGTGTGCCAGATTTCAAGCTAATCCTAAAGACAGTCACATGTCTACTGTTAAAAGGATTTCAATATCTTCTTTCTTCATGTGATTTGGGTCTTTGGTATCCTGCTGGGTGTAAATTGGACTTAATTGCATATAGTGATGGTGATTATGCCGGGTGCAAACTTGATAGAAAAAGCACTAGTGGGTTGTGTTTATATCTAGGAGGGTGTCTCTTTCTTTCTTGGGCTTCCAAAAAGCAACATTATGTAGCTCTTTCAACTGCAAAAGCTGAGTATGTTGCAGCTGGTAGCTGTGGTACCCAAGTCCTTTGGTCAAACATCAACTTCTAGATTATAATCACACATTAGGTTGCATTCCATTCTTTGTGACAACACAAGTGCTATCAATCTGTCCAAAAATCCTATTCAGCATTCCACACAAAACACATTGACATTCGGCATCATTTGCTTCGAGAAAGTCTCAAAGAATTCTTTTGAACTCCACTTCATTGACACAGAAAAACAAATTGCAGACATTTTCACTAAGTCTCTTGCAGAACCTAGATTCACTTCTCTTAGAAGGGAACTTGGTTTATGCAAGTTTTCTCATGTCTGATATCTTCATCTCATCTCTTTGTGCAAATGAAAGCCAGTCTCTCTTGCAAATAAATTCCTACTTCTCAGTTGCATTGGAATTCTTGGTATATCAAATAGTGATTTGAAGAAAGGTGAGTTAAGCTTGTCTGGACACTTTCACTATGCATGAGTATATGTCTCCACCAAGTATCAAGATTCATTTATGCAATTGTTGAGGGGGGGAGTTATTGTCTATTCTTCACTCATTTCTGTTGACATTTGTTGTCTATATTGAGCTCCAATCATCAGAATTTTTGAGTCATTGTGCTATTTTCTTATGAGAGAATTAAAGCATTGAACCTAAAGTCATTGTGCACTTAGTTTAATTTCAAATATTCATTATCATTTCAAGGTTAAGCAATCTTAATACTGAATATTTTTAAAATAATTTACAAAACACTTGTAGGCACATGAGTGACTTTACTATTCAACATGTGCATGTTTAAGCTTCAATTTTACCACATGTTAAGAATAATTTCTCTAAATTCATAGTCATGACTTGTCTGGTCAAAGCAAACATATTCCTGCTAACATCAAAAGAAAATGATGAAAATGATCAACAATCTGGAAAGATACAAACAGAGCAATGCAATTCTGAACCACTTAGTAACCGGGCTATTTCACCTAAAAAGTGATATGTTTCGCGTCAAAAAGTGGAAATAAAAAATTGTTAACTCTGTATAAGATAATGAAAGTTAAACCACTAAGTAATCAGGAGATCTTTCATCTGATCAATGTGATCTCTTGCACTAAAAAGTGAGATTTAACTAATTTATTCTTGTATTCTTTCCCAGTTGCAAATGAAATACAATCAAATTGACAGGATGAAAAAGCTTAAGACCTTCATAAAGTTTATGTATACTGAGTTTAGACCTATTAGTTTACATTGTGTTAAACTTAAAGCTCCTAACATCCTTGTTAAATATTTCTGCTCACTCATATAGGTCACTTTACTTCACATTGCCTCATTATTTTAACCACATTCAGATCATTATTCTTTGCTATACTTTGTGTTGAGTGTGTCTTTGTGATTAAACTTGTTGCACAATAACAAAAACACACAATAATTCTCTCTTATTCAATATCACTTTGCCTCATTTATTTTGATCATTCTGTCCATTCATTTCCCTCATTTCATTTCTTACAATCTTTGTTTCTCTCTCTTATCTATCTTTTTGATGTTGTCAAAAAGGGGGAGAAAGTTAAAGTTCCTTAAAGAAGAAGAAAGTCTTTATGGGGAGAAAGTTCAAAGGGTATACATGATGGTCAAGGGGAGTTGTTGCAGTTAAGGAAGTTAGATTATTGGGAGATTGTGCATATGTTTTGTCATCATCAAAAACGGGGAGATTGTTGGGTTGAGTGTGTTTTGGAATTTCCTAAAGTTGTATTTCAATGATAACCAATTAACATCACTCATACTTTGATTTTGATGATGACACATTGTGATTTTGATGATGATATGTTCTTGATGTTTAATATCTCATATTTTAATGATAATATTTTGTACTAATGATTTATGTGTTAATTTTGCAGGTGTATGCAGATTTTGTCATGGTGGTGTGACACACCCTCTACTGGTGTCGACACAATGCTTCAAACCCAGGAAAAATGATGAAGAAATGGTCAAGTGGTGTCGACACAGGATCAAGTAGGTCGGCGACTAGTCCCAGTTCCTAGAGAACCCAGTTGATAGGTCTATACTGTGTGTCGACACAGCCTCAAGTAGTGTTGACACTAGATCCAGTTCCAGAAGACCTGTTTGGCAGTTCTGGACAGTGTGTCGACATAGCCTGAAGTAGTGTCGACACTAGTGACTCTTCCCAGAGATCAAATTCTGCCAGTTTGGATAGTGTGTCGACACACTCTGTAGTAGTGTCGACACACTCCGGCTAAAACTCAATTTCGTGAAATCATCTAGACACGTGGCCGCTTGGGATTCAAGGGGATCTACCTAGGTTTTTGTGCCCACGCATCCTAAGGCCTTGTATGGACATATGGGGGTATAAATACCCATGTCCTTGGCACTCCAAGGCATCCCACGACAGAGCAAGCCAAGACTATTCTGGAAAAAGCAGATTTGAGCAGGAAAGAGGCATCTGCATCCAGAGGAGCAGAGCAGCGCCGCCAAAGGGAGAAGAAGGAAAGAAGAAGGAGAAGAAGAGGAGGAGCTCGAGATTGCAAGAGTGCTGATTCAGATAGCCAAGTTTGTAATTGGTCAGGGTCCTGAATTTTCTGGGGAATCTCTGTATGTGTTCTACATAGATCTCTCAATTCTATTTGTCCTCACCATTCTATTGTATTGAGATAGATCGTGCTAGAGGATCTATTCTCTAAGTATGCTTGGTCTAGCAGGACTTGGATCTATTGTGATCCAGAGGGTTGAGTACTTTGTACTATGTTTTGGAGCCCTAGTTCTCTGGGTTGGAGCCGTGTGCTCTGGTGCTTGAGCCGTAGTGCTCATGGGCTTGTGAATTTGCTGAATTCACAAGTGGTCTTTGGAGTAGGTCATTGTGCCTATCTCCTGGGATTCTTTGAGTTGTTGAACTCAAAGAGGTTAGAGTCGTCGTGCTCTAGTTTGTACTGCACTTGTGTTAGTGGTTCCTCCGTTGTGAGGAGGTGGACGTAGGAGACACAAGTTGTGTTCTCCGAACCACCTTAAAATTCTTAGTGCACTGTGGTTTGTTGTGTGGTTTGCTATTCTCAATCACTATTCTCACACACCACACTTGGGTCTGATCGAATTGTGTATTTACTCATTTTAATTCAGCTGCTATTCACCCAATCTCTTAGTTCATTTATCAAAGTCACCTATCCGATCCCCAACAAGCAGTTCATGGATCACAACTCCATTAATTTGGTGATAGATCCTTATTCCATCTTGGTTGAACGATACAAAGTATACATTGCTCTAAGGCAGGAAATGCTGGCTCACAACATTGCTTATCCCATCTCCATCTGTAAGACCTGACCCTCTTGGGCCTTTGGCCCCGTCCTCAGGGTCGCGATGGACGCCCTGGTCGCGACATGGTCACGCAAGCGGAGCCTGTCACGATAGGTTTTTGGACGTGGCACCTCTGGCCGTCGCGACATGGTCACGACGGGGGAGGGTGTCACATTTAGGTCGCGGAATCTGGAGACGACGCGACTGCTTTTCTGACCGATCTGACCGTTGTCCCTTCTGTCAGAACGATCTTGTGAGGTGTCAGGTGCGTACAATGTTGACGTGACCTGGCAGGCCATCACATTCTGGTTTCCCAGTCTTTGAGGTTTGACCGCCTTTTTGGTGTCGCATCAGGGATGGCTGTCGCATCATGGTCGCAACACCCAGGGGCGTCGCTACATGCTTGTTGTTGCACCAGGCTGACCCATCGCATCTTGGGGCCCATCGATTTAAAACCGAGGCCAGCTCCCCATTTCCCCCTCTCTGTTTCCTTCTTCATCTTCCGAGCTCTCTCGTGTTCTCCGGCGATTCTTGGCGTTCGTGGTGATCCTTGCGAGGAGGTGACACCTCCTTCGTGTAGGGACGTGCTCGTGGTGCTGGGAGCGAGTAGGAGGTGGCCATTCCGATGTGAAGGTCCCAACAGGTTGGCTCTACTCCTCAAGGTAGGGACCCTTGACTCCTCTCGTCCTAGCATGCTCCCTTCCCCTTAAAATTGTGGTTTCTCTGTGGTTTGGGGTTGTGGAGTGTGAGAATCATGCTCGTGTTGAGTGAGTTTTCCATCGAGTGTAGATTCCTTGTAATCAATGTTTATGGTGTTTTGAGGGTGGTTTGGCTTCATTAGAAGTTCTCATAGTGTTTCCCATGCTCCCCTCCTCCGGTTGGCGTGGTTTGTACAAGATTTGGGGTGGTATTCAGAAGGGGCATCCTAGAACTCCCCCCAGCTGAGAACGCGACCATTATAGAGGTCGCGATGATGTCGCGACCCACCAGGCCGCCGTGACATCATCGCGGAGCTCTAGTGTGTCGCAACAGCTTGAGCCGTCGCGACTGTGTTGCGACAGCCCCTGGGCGTTGCGATTGTGTCGCGACGGCCTATTGCATCGCGACAATAGCAGAGATAGGCTAGTCTTACGAAGTTCCGTTTCTCGTAGAGTCTTTGCCGTTTCTGGTTCTTTCTGTACCAGTGGCATTAATGCTAGTTCCTAGTACGGTCCTACACTAGTCATTCACCCGGTGCTCGGCACCTGAGGGCTTGTCCCGTGAGAGAGGTTGTTATCATTTTCTTGAGACCCCCATCCTCATGCGCCTTAGAGATAGTGTTTGGGGCAACGAGCATACTCGAGCCATGAACTCTGGAGTTGAGGGGAAAATGGTGGTTAGGACAACATCGTCAAGTCATTTGCAGAGCTCTCTTGGTTGGTCTGGGACACCAGGGACGGCTGGAGTTTTGCCCAGTGTAGGCCAGTCAGTCCTTTCTGTCACTGCCTCACTCCTAGTGGCATCAAAACCACTTGGAGAGGCCAGGTGTGGGGCCGTAGTCCGGCCTGACGAGAGTGGAGGTTTGGACCTGGGTCGAGGGTATGACATCAGTGGACGCACCTGACCAGTTGACTAGTGGTAGTGTTTTTTATATCAAGTGTCTCTTGTCTAGGCATGGTTCCCTCTATCTGCGTTGCCAACCGTGTGGTGGTCACGACGTGCAGGTTCTACTGAATTTCCGATCGTGGTGTCCTTCCATTCCGTTTCTAGTTGGTAGTTTCACTTCTGCACTTTCCTTTGTAGGGTAGAAGATATTCTCCCTCACATAATTTCTGAAGAGCAAGGTGCCTTTGTAAAAGGTAGATATATTCTTAATAATGTCTCCTTCGCTAGACAACTTGTGAGAGACATTGGTAGGAAGGTTAGAGGGCATAATCTGCTGTTTAAGCTGAACATCAGGAAAGCATATGATAGTGTGGAGTGGGACTTCCTCTTTGCAGTGCTTAAAAAATTTTATTTTTCGCACAGATTTACTTCTTATATTGGAATGTTGATTTCAAACTACTGGTTCTCAATTTTATTCAATGGTTCTTCCACTGGTTATTTTCATTCTACTCTGGGTCTTAGACAAGGTGACCCAATCGCCCCTGCTCTTTTCATTATTATGGAGGAAGCTTTGAGTAGAGGCATCAAACACTTAGTTTTCATGGGAACACTGAAGCCTTATGCTGGGCCAAGAATGTGCTCTCCTATTTCACACCTCCTTTATGCTGATGATACTAATCTTTCTTAATGGGGGAATCCACAATGTTAAAAATCTGATGGATTTTTTGAATAAATATTCAAGTTCTTCTGGTCAAGCCATCAACCCGATGTTAAAAATCTGATTGTGGAGCTTTTTGTCAATTTCTAATGTCGCCTCTCCTTTTGGTTATGTTTCCCTTTGTTGCCTAATCCTTATGCTTTGGGAGATTTGGAAGGGGAGGTGCTTGGCAAGATTTGAGTCTAAGAGGCCTTCAGCTGTTGTGATTATTAGCAAGATCAGATTCATGGTATCTAATTCTATTGCTCATATGAAATTTAAGGTGGCTCCATCGCCTCAAGAGTTGCAGGTTCTTCAACACTATGGGTTTAATCCTATTGTCTCCTCAAAGATTCTCAAGTTGGTCTGCTAGATACCCCCTATATCTGATCTTTGTTTAAATGTGGATGGAATTTACGAAGGAAACTCGGGGGACTGTGGGGGAGGTGGATGCATCCGTAACAAGCAGGGTGACATTTCTGTGGCATTTTCTCATTACTATGGCTATGGTAATAGTATGGTAGCTGAGATTAGATCATTGTGTGATGGTATTTGCATGGCTGAGTCTATTGGCCTTCGGTTGTCTCTCATATACACAGATTCAAGTGCTTTGGTCAACTCTATCAAGGCTAGTCGACGTCCTTCTTGGCAGGCATACCGTTGGTGGTGAGAAGTTAGTGCAATGCTAACAAGAAACTCTTATTCCATCCGCCATGTGTTTAGGGAAACTAACCAGGTTGCAGATGTTCTGGCAAACTATGCATGTCAATTCAAGGAGAACAAAGTCTTCTGGGGGACCAGCAGCGTCCCAACAAAATGTAAAGGGCCCATGGTTTTAGATAAAATTGGTCTTCTCCATGTGAGATCTTCTTGACCGGGTCTCTGTTGTATCTTACCAATTTGAATATATATTTTGGCCGAGGTGCTTTTCTAGTGGAGTGAGAACATTCTCCCCTGCTGGGGGAGGGTACACTCTCCTAGACTTAGTTCTTGAGGACCGCTTTTAATAATAAAAAGAAGAAGATATAACTGTTGTTATTTAATTAATTGTATATATATAAATGTTCTTTTGCCTATTAGAGCCAGTAGAGGATTGTTAGTCCCTACTGAACTTCTGTTGTGAAGCTCATCCCTTCTTTTTCCCAGGTGAGACTTCTCAACAATGGCAGGGCGCGCATCTGGCGGAGTAGGCAGGGCAGTAGGCATCATCCCCGCAGCTAGCAGTGGTTTCCACCTTTTCAGTTGTACATCATCCTCGGGGTATGCCTCTAAGGGCTATGTTCTTCCCCTTTACTTGTACTAGTTGTGCGTGTGTTGGGACTGTGCCTAGAGCTATACGTTGCGGTCTCGCTTTCCTTTTGCTTCCGCGTGTATGCTTCTAGTTCTGTAGTTGATGTTTATTTCCCTTACATATTTTGTTAGACTTATGTCATAGCCCTTTCGGGTCCTCGGATCCGTGGGCGGCGACTGCGAAAATTGGGTCCTCGGCTTGGGTTGAGGGTCAGGTTCTCGGGGTCATTACAGTTGTATCAGAGCGAAAAGTCTAACAGGACTTGTAGAGGATTTAAACTGCAACAAGAAGTCCCAACAATAGTACAAGTACACTGCTAGCCACCCGAGTTGGTATTGTTAACCTTGTTGGTTGTGTGCCGTGCAGGATATGGCTCTACGCAGGCATAGGCAGGCCAGGGAGCTGATGGAGCAGTAAGGTGAGTCCGATATGCCAGTGCCGGGTCAGGTACAAGAGGACATGTCAGCATAGGAGTCAGTGGCACAGCTTCAGGAGGCAGCGGCAGTAGCTGCAGCAGGTGGGCAGCAGCAGTAGTGGTACCAGCCCCCGCAACAGTATGCAAATTGGTTTCCTTTGGCGGAGTAGTTCTTCAGAACCTTGTACTAAGGAGCGTGGTAGCCTGGGCAGGTGGCAGTGGGAGGTCAGCCTCCAGTACCTCCCCCAGTAGTACCAGAGCAGTAGGCAGATCCGCAGGTGGAGCAGCCAGCAGTTCACCAGGCGTCGGGTACTGGGAGCACTCAGGTCGGTAGGAGGAGGATGGCTGTCGCTGAAGATAGGACCACCCTCTTGGAGAGGTTCTTACGTCTCCGTCCGCCGGTGTTCTACGGCGAGTATGACCGAGATAGAGCTGAGAGTTGGACGCACGAGCTAGAGTGTTTGTTCGAGACCATGGAGTGCACTGACGAAGATCATGTCAGATTGGCGGTGTACCAGCTCAAGGGATCAACCCATGAGTGGTGGAGAGTTCAGAGGCAGACTCACTTCCAGGGGCAACATTTGGATTAGATTACTTGGCAGTAGTTTTTGGAGGTCTTTCACGGCGAGTACTTCCTTGATATGCTTGACGTGAGAGGCGAGATCAGTTTCATGAGTTGGTTCATGGTGATCTGACGGTTGCTCAGTATCACCAGAAGTTTGTCCGGTTGCTAAGGCATGTCCCACATGTTGCCAGCAGTGAGTAGGCTTGTGCAGAGAGGTTCATTGCAGGACTGAGACTAGATTTGAGGTGGGGTGTGACAACTCACATGTGCGCCATCCTGGGAGTGGCTGTGGCTAAGGCCACCTCCTTGGAGAGAGAGACCTGGCAGCCCCAACAGTAGCAGGAGGGAGGAGATTCTTCTAGGTCCTCGCCGTACCAACGCACCGCAGGTAGTCGTGGCAGTGCGACTTTTTCTTATTCGGGCTCAAGCTGTTCTGGTTTGTGTTTGAGGTTCAAGCAGATGACCACTCGTGCGGGTGGTCGGGGCAAGCAGCAGAAGGACTAGTCAAGGTTTGTAGAGCAGTCAGTCCAGTAGGGAGTCGAGCAGGGCAGGCAGGAGGTGACCTATTACACCTGTGGGTTACTAGGCCACTACAGGAGAGATTGCCCGATGGGGCAAGTCCAGCAGTAGCAGCAGCAGCCAGTGCAGTACACTCTGCAGTTGCCGTAGTACCAGTACCCTCCACAGCAGCAGCAGGGGCAATACCATTTGCAGCATCAATAGTTTCAGTAGCATCAGCAGCCTCAACAGTTTCATCCCAACCAACAGCATCAATAGTTTCCACAGCACCAGCCGCCGCCTCAGCAGCAGTAGCCCCATCAGGCACCGTAGCGTGGGCGTGGTCATGGCCGTGTGATGGATCTCACCAGGGAGGAGGCCAAGGCGTCGAACCTGGTTATAGGTTCCTTGCCTATCCTTCGTAGAGCTGCACGTGTTCTGGTTGATCTTGGTGCTTCTCTTTGTTTTGCTTTCGAGGAGTTTTACGAGTCGCTATTCATCACACACCTGAGAGGTAGTGTGACGTGATGGTCGATCTTTCCCTGGTGATTACATGCATTCTTTCGGTTACCTTGAGGGTGTCATAGTTGAGGTCCAGGGACACCAGTTGCTAGCCAAGTTGTACGCGTTGCAGCTCCGTGACTTTGACATCATCCTGGGCATGGACTGGTTGGAGGCTCACTCAACTGTGGTGGATTGTCAGCGGAAGACCGTTCGGTTTTAGATACCTGGAGTGCCTGTTCTCTGCTTTCGAGGTATCCGGTCTACCCGTTGACCTTTCAATTCTTTCTATAGAGCTCATCGTTTGATCTGCGATGGTTGCGTAGCATATCTTGCTTCTGTTTGTTCTTCTGAGCCTAGCGAGTCGTCGGTTTTTGATGTGCCTGTTGTCTGTGAGTTCCCTGATGTTTTCTCGAAGGATCTACCTGGTTTGCCGCCTGAGCGAGAGGTAGAGTTCTCTATTGAGCTTTTGCCTTGTACGATGCCTTTGTCTAAGGCACCATACCGGATGGCTCCGGCTGAGTTGCACGAGCTGAAGCGCCAGTTGCAGGAGCTGCTTGAATTGGGTTTTATCCATCCGAGCCGTTCGCCATGGGGAGCGCCAGTGCTGTTCGTGAGGAAGAAGGATGGCAGCTTGAGGTTGTGCATCGATTATAGGTAGTTGAACTAGGTAACAGTGAAGAACAAGTATATGTTGCCGAGGATTGATGACTTGTTTGATCAGTTGCAGTCTGCTAAGGTATTTTCAAAGATTGACTTGAGATCAGGCTACTGCCAGTTGAGGATCAGAGACTTAGATATTGGCATGACAACCTTCCGTTCGAGGTACGGTCACTTTGAGGTTGTCATGATGCCGTTTGGGCTCACGAATGCACCAACAGCTTTTATGGATTTGATGCATAGGGTGTTTAGTGAGTACTTGGACAAGTTTGTGGCCATCTTTGTAGATGACATTTTGGTCTACTCGACTTTTGAGGAGGAGCACGAGGAGCATCTGAGGATCGTGCTAGAGACATTGCGAAGTCACCAACTTTATGCCAGTTCGACAAGTGCGAATTTTGGCTGAAGGAGGTGCACTTTCTCAGGCACGTGATCTCGGGTTCTGGTGTGGCAGTGGACCCTGCCAAGGTCGAGCCAGTGTTGTCTCGGGAGCAGCCCACTTTAATGTCAGAGGTTCGCAGCTTTCTAGGTTGGCAGGCTATTGCAAGAGGTTCATCCATGATTTTTCCAGGATTGCAAAGCCGTTGACCAGACTTGAGGCCATATTTGTTTGGACTGAGGACTGCGAGCGGAGTTTTCAGGAGCCAAGATGAGGTTGACCTCAGCAACAGTGTTGGTCTTGCCAATAGGTAGTAGAGGTTTCGTGGTCGACACCGACGCTTCGAGGTCAGGTTTGGGTGCAGTGTTGATGCAGCATGGTCGGGTCGTTGCCTATGCTTCTCGACAGTTGAAGAAGCCTAAGGAGAACTACCCTACCCATGACTTGGAGTTGGCAGCAGTGGTGTTTACTCTGAAGTTGTGGAGGCACTATTTGTACGGTGAGGCGTTCGAGATCTTCACTGACCATCAGAGTTTGCGGTACATCTTCACTTAGGAGGATCTGACCTTGAGGCAGCGCAGATGGATAGAGTACCTGAAGGACTACGACCTTACCCTTTCCTATCACCAAGGAAGGGCTAACGTCGTTGCAGATGCTTTGAGCAGGGGTGTTCACTTGAGTTCGTTAATGGTCAGAGAGTGGAGGCTGTTTGAGGATTTGTCTCAGGGAGTTTTCTGCCCGTCGAGGTACAGAGACCGTGCAGTGATGACCAGCTTGTCAGTCTGCCCGTCAGTGTACCATCAGGTGCTGGAGGCACAACAGGCAGATACAGAGTTGGCAGACATTTTGCAGATGCCAGATGTTGAGCTGGATGAGGACAGTGAGGTCAGTTTTAGAGGTAGATTGTACATTCCCAGTGATGCGCACCAGGCGCTATTGTCAGAGGCACACCGGTCGAGATATGATGTTCATCCTGGTTCCACTAAGATGTATCATAATCTGAGGAGGTTCTTCTGGTGGCCAGGGATGAAAAGGGGTGTGGCAGAGTTTGTCGCCTGGTGCCTTACCTATCAGCAGGTGAAGGCTGAACATCAGCGTCCTAGTGGTGAGCTGTAGTCGTTGCCCATTTTCAAGTGGAAGTGGGATGACATCACCATGGATTTCGTGGTTGGGTTGCCCCATACTCCGCAGATGGTATTTGGGTGATTGTAGATCGGTTGACCAAGTCAGCGCATTTTCTTCCAGTCAGAATGTCTTGGTCAGTGGATAGACTTGCCAGATTGTATGTGGACCGAGTTGTTCCATTGCACGTAACCCCAGTTTCGATTGTTTTCGACAGAGATCCCAGGTTCACTTCAAGGTTTTGGCACAGCTTGCAGAGAGCTCTTGGCATAGAGTTGAGGCTGAGTTCAACGTATCACCCACAGTCAGATGGTCAGTCAGAGAGGACTATTCAGACTTTGGAAGATATGTTGAGATCTTGTTGCTTGGACTAGGGTGGCACCTAGGAGTCCCACCTCCCGATGGTAGAATTCGCATACAACAACAATTATCACTCGAGCATTGGGATGGCACCATACGAGGCTTTGTATGGTCAGCCGTGCAGGACACCACTCCAATGGTTCGAGGTGGGTGAGAGGTAGCTTTTAGGACCAGAGATGGTGCAGCAGTGTGCAAACACAGTCAGTTTAGTCAGGCAGAGGCTTTAGACAGCACATAGCAGACAGAAGAGCTATGCAGATGTCCACAGGAGGCCGTTGCAGTTCAGCGTGGGGGACCTTGTGTTTTTACGGGTCTCGCCGACCAAGGGTGTTATGATATTTGGCAGGAAGGGAAAGCTCAGTCCCAGGTATATTGGGCCTTTCCCTATCATAGAGAGGATCGGCGAGGTCACGTACATATTGCGTCTTCTAACAGAGTTAGCAGGTGTGCACGAGATTTTTCACCATTCACAGCTTAGGAGGTACATTGTAGACCCGTCACATGTGTTGGACTATTCTCATATTGAGGTTGCACCAGACTTGTTAGTGCCAGAGTACCCCGTCAGAGTTGTGGACCGCAGAGTGTAGCAGTTGTGTAGGAAGCAGATTCCGCTAGTCATGGTCATCTGGGAGAACCACGTTGGTGGAGAGGCCACTTGGGAGTGCGAGGATAAGATGAGAGAGCAGTTCCCATATTTTTTTGATTGATCGGTACATTGTTTTCCCTTTTACATTGCTTCCTGTTGAAACTGAGTTTCTCTTTAATTTTGAGGATGAAATTTCTTAAGGGGGTGGGATGTAAGACCCGGCCCTCTTGGGCCTTAGGCCCCGTCCTTAGGGTCGCAACGGACGCCCTGGTCGCGACATGGTCGCGCCCGGGGAGCTTGTCGCGACAGGTTTTTGGATGTGGCACCCCTAGCCATCGCGACATGGTTGCAACGGGGGAGGGCATCGCGTTCATGTCATGGCATCTGGAGATGACTTGACTACTTTTCTGGCCGATCTGACCGCTGTCCCTTCTGTTAGAATGGTCTTATCGGGTGTCAGGTGCGTACAATGTTGATGCGACCTGGCAGGCCGTCACGATCTGGTTTTCTGGTCTTCGAGGTTTGACCGCCATTCGGTGTCACACTAGGGATGGCTGCCGCGGCATGGTCGCGATGCCCAGGGGCGTCGCTACATGCTTGTTGTCATGCCAGGCCGACTCATCGTGTCTTGGGGCCCATCGGTTTAAAACCGAGGCTGACGCCCCATTTCCCCCTCTCCCCCTTTCCTTCTTCTTCTTCTTCCTTCTTCCTCTCCTGAGCTTTCTCGTGTTCTCCGGCGATTCTTGGCGTTCGTGGTGCTCGTGGCGAGGAGATGACGTATCCGTCGTGTAGGGGACGTGCTCATGGTGCTTGGAGTGAGGAGGAGGTGGCCATTCCGACGTGAAGTCCCTAACAGGTCGGCTGTACTCCTCGAGGTAGGCACCCTTGACTCCTCTCGTCCTAGCATGCTCCCTTCCCCCTTGAGATTGTGGTTTCTCCGTGGTTTGGGGTTGTGTGGGTGTGAGAATAATGCTCATGTTGAGTGAGGTTTCCATCGAGCGTGGTTTCCTTGTAATCCATGTTTATGGGGTTTCGAGGGTGGTTTGGCTTGATTAGAAGTTCTCATAGTGTTTCCCATGCTCCCCTCCCCTTGTTGGCATGGTTTGTACCAGATTTGGGGTGGTCTTCGGGAGGGGCATCCCGAAACCCCCCTCGGCTGAGAACGCGACCATTATAGAGGTCACAATGATGTCGCGACCGACTAGGCCTCCGTGACATCATCGCGCTGCTCTAGTGTGTCGCGACAGCCCTGAGCATCGTGACTGTGTCGCGATGGCCCGATGCGTTGCGAAAATAGCAGAGACATGCAAGTCTTGCGAAGTTCCGTTTTTCATTGAGTCTTCGCCGTTTCTGGTTCTTTCTGTACCTGTGGCACTAGTGCTCGGCACCTGAGGGCTTGTCCCGTGAGAGAGGTTGTTACCGTTTGCCTGGGACCCCCATCCTCGTGTGCCTTAGAGGGAGCGTTCGGGGCGACGAGCGTACTCGAGTCAAGGACTTTGGAGTTGAGGGGAAAACGGTGGTTAGGATAGCGGCATCGATTCATTTACAAAGCTCTCTTGGTTGGTCTGGGACACCGAGGAAGGCCAGAGTTCTACCCGGTGCAAGCCAGCCAGTCCTTTTTCTCACTCCCTCGCTCCTTGTGGCCCCGGAACCACTTGGAGAGGCCAGGCGTGGGACCGTAGTCTGGCCAGACTACGGCGGTTACTGTTGGGTACTTTGTGCTCCTACCCCCACTCTGACGAGAGTGGAGGTTTGGACCTGGGTCGAGGGTAAGAAGTCAGTGGATGCACCTAACCAGCTGACTAGTGGTACTATTTTCTATAGCTATTGTCTCTTGTCCAGGTAGGGTTCCCTCTGTCTGCGTTGCCAGTCATTTTCTGGTCAGGACGTGCAGGTTATACAGAGTTTTCGATCATGGTGTCCTTATGTTCCGTTGCTAGTTGGTAGTTTCGCTTCTGCACTTTCCTTTGTAGGGTAGAAGATATAACTGTTGTTTATTTATTAATTGTATATATATATGTTCTTCTACCTGTTAGAGCCAGTAGAAGTTTGGTAGTCCCTATTGAGCTTCTGTTGTGAAGCTCATCCCTTCTTTTTCCCAAGTGTGACTTCTTAGTAGTGGCAGGGCGCGCGTCGGGCGGAGTAGGCGGGGTAGTAGGTGTCGTCCCCATAGCTAGTAGTGGTTTCCCCCTTTTCAGTTGTACAACACCCTAGGGGTATGCCCCTAAGGGCTCTGTTCTTCCCCTTTACTTGTACTAGTTGTGCGTGTGTTGAGACTGTGCCTAAAGCTATACGCTGCGGTCTCGCTTTCCTTTTGCTTCCGCATATGTGCTTCTAGTTTTGTAGTTGACGTTTATTTCCCTTACATATTCTGTTAGACTTGTGTCATAGCCCCTCTGGGTCCCCGGATCCGTGGGTGGCAACCGCGAAAATTGGGTCCTCGGCTTGGGCCGAGGGTCGGGTTCTCGAGGTCGTTATAGTCGATCCGTTTCTGCAGCATGCTTGTTTTGGCACCCAAAGCCTCTACAGAATGACTCTTAGTAATCCATAGTATAATTAGTTTTTTGAGGATTAGAGGCAGCTTCACATTCAAAAATTTAGTACAGCTATGGGGCCTTCCTACAATATTAGTTGGGAATTGTTTCAGAATTATTTTGAAGAGCAGGACGTCAAAGCTTGGTCTATCATCACACGCCTTGCATCACACGCCTTGCTTCTCTCTTGTCTCCTGCCTTCTATATATCAACCTCTCACTGATTAATATCATCCCTCTTGGCCTCCATTTCTCTTTGCATCTTTTATCCTCTACTTTTCTTTTTGATTAATGACAAAAAGGGGGAGAATATACTCTGAAATATGTATCCATCACTTTACTTAACATTTATTTCAGAAACTTCTTTTCCATACTTTTATTGTTTTGTCATCACCAAAAAGGGGGAGATTGATGACCAATTTATCTCCATTTATATATTTTGGTGATAAACAAAACCATGGAAAATACTTGACTAACATATTTGTCTGAAGTTTGTCAACATGTATCAAAAGAAATAAATTCTGTAAGTTGGATATACTCACCTTAAATTAGAAGAAATTACATATGATTATTGTAAGTCCACATCGATTACTATTGTAAGTTCACATCGACTACTGTTTCAATATCACATCGATTATGTTTTACATCAATTACAGTTCAACATCAATTTCGCTTAACATCAACTACGGTTCAACATCGATTACGCTTAAACATCGATTATGTTTTAACATCAACTACGATTCACATCGATTACACTTAAACATCGATTATGTTTTAATATCGATTACAGTTCAACATCCATTTCACTTAAACATCGATTATGTTTCAACATCGATTACGCTCACATCGATTTCATTTCAACATCAATTACGCTTACATCGATTATGTTCACATCGATTTCATCTCAACATCGATTATGTTCACATCGATTTCATTTCAACATCGATTACGCTCACATCGATTATGTTCACAACGATTTCATCTCAACATCGATTATGTAACACCCCGGAAATTTAGTAATTTAAAATTTTCAAAAATAAATGGAAATAATAATTTCTGCATTTTCGGAATGGTAGAACTTACGTACCACTATCGTACATGAGAGAACACATGGGAAACTTCTGTAAAAATTATAAATCAACCCCAAACATTATTCCTAAATGTTCTACAAAGGAATTCGTGCAATGAAAAATCCGATTGCCAGGTGTATGTCACAATGTGACAAATATCCAAATTAGGAACAAAGTCGGAAAACCGTTAACGTGGAATTGTAACACAACCATAAAGTAAATAATATGTTGGAGAAACTTCCAACATCATATATTGATGAACCATTATCAAAATTGGGCCAATGGATCACCTTTTGGCCCAAGAATAAAAATAGAGCAAGAAAATACCCAAAATTCGTACCTATAAATATGGGGTAATTAGGAAGGGCAATTAGGGTTTTAAAGTGTGCTATTAGCCAAGCATAGCAAGCCAAATCATGGCAACCATGCTTAGAACTTTCTTTGGGTGTGGCTACTTCAATTGGGAGGAGAAATCCCAGATTTTGGTAAGTGTCTAGCTGATCCCACAGCCACCTTTCCTAGCATCATTAGGATATGGAATTAAACCCTAAAGCTATAAGAATTAATCACAAAACGTTTGGGGAGGGTTTGGCATTGAGTTGGCTCGTTTGGAGGCGGGCTAGGGCATCAGAGGAGGAGGAGAACGGCTGGAACCGGAGCGTCTTCCCCGTCCATCCTCTGTTGCATCCAGAACGACGACTTGTCTTAGATCTTCACAAAGGCAGGTGATCTCAGGCCAAGACTAAATGAATACTATACCATCTTGTAGTGTTTCATGTCTAGCTTCATATGCACTTGGTTTGCCCAATTTTCATGGTGTATCCGTCGAGTATTAGGCGTTTTCCCTATGTCGTGCATGGTTAGGGCTTTCTAAGTTCTTCATGTTTTGAACATGATTCGAGACCGATTTAGATCCAACCCATCATATGAAAGTTCTTCTACCAGTTTTCCTGGTCAAGTTTCATGTTGAAGGTTTTGTCTAAATGTCAGTAGATATTGGGATATAGGCGTTGTAAGAGGATCACTACTTGTTCGTGTGTTTTCGATGTGGACTTTGAATCGCGACCAGGACAGACGACGCGATTCCACCGTCTGGTATCGCATCGGTCTTGGCCACCGTGATTCTATGAAATGGGATCGTGAGGTCGGACGAATCATAGTCTGACCAGTCAACTGTCTGTGTGGGACTACACGTCGTTCTGATACGTGTCCGGTTTGCCTGACACGATTCGATACGTTTTCCTCGCTCAGCCTTTTCGCTGAATTTTTATATTCTTAGTTTAATGTTTTTCATAAACGCGACGGGGTATCTGTCGCGATTCGGTCTTAAAGGCGTCCATGGAGGCCGCCGCGATTTTATCTCTTCACAGTTAGTAACATCTGACCGTAGATCGTGTTATGAAAAATGTCCACTGTGTAGGACGCGCTTCTAAGACCGATCCGAGGCTATTATTTCCGGCTAGTTAGTCAGCATGTTTGGGTTCTGGGTCTATCAACATGTTGCATAGTGTTGCATAATGTGCATTAGCCTAAAATTAATAAACCTACTTGAAAACTATAATGACTTGAATTTTGATTCTAATGTGATTGATATCATGTTCATAAAATATTGTCTTGTGATCTAGCTTGACATGATAAGGATATAATAATGAATGTGTGGATGAATACTTGTTAGCATGGACTTGTTAGTAAGTGTCTACCATGATGTGCATATGTTTAGTTATATGCTTT
Organism: Colocasia esculenta; assembly: GCA_014218235.1. Taxonomy (NCBI): domain Eukaryota; kingdom Viridiplantae; phylum Streptophyta; class Magnoliopsida; order Alismatales; family Araceae; genus Colocasia; species Colocasia esculenta. The sequence continues at coordinate 43,226,795 of CM024754.1, forward strand.
CCGATGTTTCACTATTTATTCATCAATTGCATACATGTTAGGAAAGATCCGTGACACGTCATTTACACGCTTGTATGATTAGGCACACCCCTCTTGGGGAATTGGGAGCTCTCTGTCAGTCATTCCGTATCGACAGACTAGTGATCTTTTTCCTAAACCTGCGTAAGTCTCCGTACTCTATGGATTCCTTCATAGAGACCGAGCTGGTTGTACCATAAAGTACCCTGGAGATAAAGAGCACTTGTTCTGCGTACGATCGGTCATTAGTCATCCTTTGTTAAGACATTAATGAATTATGAAACATAATATACGTCGACATACTGTCCAATTGATCTCTTGAGCTTTTGTCTTACCTTGACTTTATGAATGATCATGTCCCTATTACTATGATCTTATTATTGAAACTCTGTGGCCATAATATGAATATGTTTGTTCAGCACAATACGGGACTTCTGTCCATTTGACCAATGCCGGTGCAATAGAGGCCATGCCTGTTCCTGGGAGGAGCACCCCAACGTACTTATTAACCGCAGGAGTATGGACTTGTGGTTCTTGGCATGGCACTGATACGTGTGCAAGATTTGTGGGAATGTGCCTTCATTTGATATGATATGATAAGTTTGATATGATACGTTTGATCACATGAATATGTGATATTTGTGTGAATATGGCCATTCTTATGATACGTTTCCATCTTGATTTACCTATCCATTGTATATAAATTCAGTATTGTTCGTTATGAAATTCGTTTGGTTCGGCTATTTGATTCGTGAGAAAAGCATGCATTATCATCATGTTCATATTTAGATCCTACCTATTTAAAATGTTATTCATGTATATTAGTGCCCGCACATTGAGATGTGAATCCTACTGATCTAGTTCGCTCACCCTATCGTCCTATCCTTTTCAAGTACTGATGGGATCTCGTGGAGTCCGATGGGGCAGGCAAGAGTGATGAGCACCCGTCATACGAGGAGTTGAAGTATTAGGAATAAATATCTGAGTAGTTTATGTAATAGTGAATATTTTTCATGAAGTTTATATTTGAATAAGGGACCCTTTAGTTGGTTCTTTTATGTAAGGTTGTAGCTAGTGGTTTGAAATGGAATAAAGAGTATTTTGTGGACAATATTATGTCTCAAATGTGTTGTTATGTTTAAATTATGACTCTGCGCTACTCAACTGTGATACGTTTATTAGTATCCTTCACGCATCTCGGTATTTATTCCACTACTAAATATCCGGGCGTGACTGTTGGCATAAGAGCCTGAACTTTAGGGTCCAAGGGAATAGGAATATGGAATGAAACTAGGTCACACAAGTCAAAATCGGTCATACCTAACGTGAGCTTGGGTAGAGCTATGGGTATAGGAGACATATGGGTCATAGAGATGTCTAACTTATATTATTATTGTAACGGCCCCGGCGCCCGGGTCCCCGGCTCCCACAAGGATCCGACGTCGGCACCACACGCCCACGGGTCCGGAGACCAGGAAGGGCTAACGGATCGGTCTAACGAGATATGTGACGGAAAGTAAGTAAAGACAAATGTACTAAGATGTACCAACTAGTGCAAGAAGAAGTCTAACACAACGTGCAAGTCTAGTACAATTCCCAAAGTAGTAAAAGCACAAGTGCAGAATGGAAGGAATAACACGTCCCTTAGGGGCATACCCCGAGGGTGAAGTACAGACTGGGGAAACACTGCCACTAGAGACGCCAGCTACTGCGCGGCCCGTCTCCTCGCTACGCCGCGGAGGGAACTGCTGTGAAGTCTCACTACAAAACAGGGAGTGAGCTTTACGAAGAAGCCCAGTAGGGACTACCAATCTCCTACTGGTTCCACAAGCATAAAAAATAGACTAGTGTGATAATTAAATAAAGCAGTAAAGTCTAATCTACTAAACAGAGTAAAGTGCGGAAGCGTGAAAGAACTACACAGTCGTCGGTCTAAGCCACTCGGCAGAACCGGAAAACCCGTGTAAACCAAGGCACCACAAGAACCCAATTGTAAACATAGACAACGAACTGCCAGGACAAGCACACTAGCTACAGTACACTACTCTAGTCAGCCGGTCAGGAGTGCCACGCGTCTTACCCTCGACCAACGGTCCATGTCTGACACCTCCCATCGGAGTGAGACGCGGAACCACAAGTAACCACAAACTGCCGTAGTCTGGCCGGACTACGGTCCCACGCCTGACACCTCTAGGTGGTTCCGGAACCACGTAGAGTGAGGCAGTGAGAACGGACTAGCTGAACTGCGCCGTACGAGTCACACACTACCGGCGTCCCTGCCTCAGCTAAGAGAGCTCCACAAACGACCACGTCGTTGTCCCATCGTTTTCCCCTACTGCTACCAGAGTCAACGACTCGAGCAAACCCCGCCGTCTGGAGCAACACCCTCTGACACAGACGCGCAGGAACCGGGGGTCCCAGGTAACGGTAACAACCTGTCTCGCGGACAAGCCCTCAAGTGCCTAGCACCAGGCGAAGAGAGAGACTAGCAGTAGCACTGTACTAGGAAACAACATAGGTGCCGAGAAAACCGAGTCGCAGCGGAAGCAAGACACTGAGCAGGTTGCCAAGTCCCTTCTTTGGCTAAGAAGGCGACAGGCCTGGTGTCGCCTTCAGGACGGCGACACCCAGGCCGGCGCAACCCTACTGATCTGGTTGCGACATCGCCTATGTCGCAACCAGGTCAGTGCTCCAGGACAGGCCCCGGAACCCGGAACAGGAAAAACAGGCAGAAGGCGACGGCCCCCATGTCGCCACCAGGGAGGCGACATGGCTGCTGTCGCCTTCAGGAGTTCCTGAAAGCGACGCATCGATGTGTCGCCACCTGATGGCGACACCAAAGGTGTCGCCTTCACAGTGCACAACCCACCGAGGCTCCCTTCTTCAGGGCCTCAACCACACCACAGCCACCCAACCGTGGGGAGGGGAGCATGTAGGCTAGTAAACATAGCTCTAATGAGCTCAAACCACCCTCAAAGGACCCCAACAAGCATGCAAATAGGCTACACTCACATGCATCTCACTCATCATGGAGAACAACCCTCAATCCTCAAGACAAACCATTGCATGCAAGGGAAACCACCAACCACCACATTCACACAAAGCATGAAAACAACCTAGCATGGTAGATCTAGGCTTGGAAGGGGGGTGAGAATCCTAGCAAGTGGATCTAGGGAGAGGTTTGGGTTCCCTACCTCGAGATGAAGATCCAACCTCAAGGGCCCTTCTCGTAGGCTAGCAACCCTCCACCTCCGAGCTCCGACGATCCACGAGCCTCCTCCCACGAACCGAGTACCTCCTCTCTCTTGAAGATCATCCATGCATGCCAAGAAAGAGAGGAAGAACAATGAGAGAGAGAGAACACAAGGGAGAACAAGAACAAACAACCACAAACACCTTACCTTGTAAAGGAACACCAAGGCCTCCCTCCCAAGCCTCCCACGAAGTCCCAGCCTCAGTTCGCCGGAGGAGAAGCCTTCACCAAGCAAGGAGACGAACTGGGGCTTGTGCTCTCTGCTTGGGCACTTAAACCTTTGAACATGAGAACGCGACAGGGGGTGCGTCGCCTTCCTTTACTGAAGGCAACATACATCTTGTCGCTATCCCCTGGTCAATGCTCAAGCTGACCCGCGACCTCGCCACGTGTCAGCCATGCAGGCCTGACACCAGGTCGCGACGGAGGACCCGTCGCCTTCCCACTGTTGCAGGTTGACACCTGCCACCTCTCTTCAGATAGCAAAACGACAGAGTCGCTTGTTGCTGGCAGCAGAGAGAAAGCGACAGCCTGGCCGTCGCGTTCTCAAGCAGAACGCGACCACCACCCTGTCGCCTTCAGAAGGCGACAGACAGGGTGTCGCTACCCTTGACGGAGGGCGACTGGTCAAAGGTAACATGGGATGTTACAATCTAACCAACAAAAATATAATTTTGTCCTCGAAATTCAGGGCGAAACCAGGGGAACAAAAGTAAAACAGCGTACCTGTCACTCGAACAAGTAAGGAAACTGCTCCCGCATCTCGTCCTCACGCTCCCAAGTGGCCTCACCACCAGCGCGGTGCTTCCAAACCACCTTGACGAGTGGGATACTCCTCCTGCGAAGCTGCTGCACTCTGCGGTCCACCACGCTGACTGGGTACTCCGGCACAGACAAGTCGGGGGCGACCTCAAGCTGCGAGTAGTCGAGCACGTGCGACGGATCTGGCATGTACTCCTCAGCTGGGAAACGTGGAAGACGTCGTGAACACCTGCCAACTCAGAAGGAAGGGAAAGCAGCTGAGTTGCGGTTTTAAAGCTAAGAGGACTGACTGTGGCCGAATATGAGGCCCAATTCTCTCGTCTGTCCGATTGCCGTTCACTTGATCGGGACGGAAAGAGAATGAAGGAAAAATGCTTTTTGAATGGCTTGAGGCCCCAATATATCACTCAACTGGCACTAATGGACATTCAAACCTATGCGACATGATAAAGAAGGTACAGTTACTGGAAGATGCTATGGAGACAGTCGAACGGATTAAAGGAATGTCAATGAAGAGAGAGCAAGTGTCTGCTACTGGAAAGTATCAACCGACCATTGGGAAGAAAAGGCCCGGTGGTGGTTTTATTGAACAAGCTAATAAGAAGCCGAAGGAATTAGGCAAGCAGTTGGTAGTGGCCAATGGGGAGCGATGCAACATTGTGACAAAGCTAATCACTAGACTGAACAATGCTGGAGAGCACAAGGGAAATGTTGCGCTGTGGAGATCGTGACCACAGGATTTCTGACTGCCCAATGCTGAAAGAACAAGTCCTCAAGAAAACGTCTGAATGGACAAAAGAGGCAAGGGCGTCTACAAGCCATACAAGAGCCCAAAGCTGTGGAGGAAGGCGGAGTGGTGGAAGGTACACTTACTATTCTTTCCCGTCCTGCATCGTTCATTTGATACAAGAGCTACTCATTCCTTCATATCACAAACCTTTGTCGACACCTTATCTGTAAAACCGGTCCTAATGAAATCCGGAATAGTCGTGTCAACCCCGATTGGTCATCGCACCAATCTTAGAAACCACTTGCCATCTAGTGAAGTGTTGATCGACACTCAAAATCTACCTAACAATTTGATATGCATGGACATGGAGGGTTATAATGTGATACTAGGAGCGGACTGGTTGTTGAATATGGAGCTAGTGTCAATTGTAAGAGAAGCCAGATAACCTTTAGCCAATACCCAAAACTAATGTTCACAGGAGATAGAAACCGCAGGAGATTGTCACTATCTCTGCACTCCAAGCCAAAAGGATTGATGAGTTATTTGATCAATTGTCTGGAGCTAAATATTTCTCTAAGATAGATCTCAGATCCACCTATCACCAACTGAGGATCAAAGGAGAAGACATACACAAGACAGCCTTCCGAAGCAGGTATGGGCATTATGAATTCATTGTTATGCCTTTTAGACTAACAAATGCCCCTACAGTTTTCATGCAATTGATGAATAGCATTTATCATCCATATCTTGATAAATTTGGGTGTGGTATTCATCGATGATATACTGATTTATTCCAAGACAAAGGAAGAGTATGTGGAACATTTGAGGATTGCATTGCAGATTCTAAGGGAGAATAAATTGTATGCCAAGCTAAGTAAATGTGAATTTTGGCTTGAGGAGGTATCCTTTTTAGGACACGTGATAACTAAGGATGGTATCGTTGTTGATCCATCGAAGGTGGAGGCTGTGTTGAAATGGGAAAGACCAACTAGTGTTACAGAAATCAGGAGCTTTCTGGGATTAGCAGGATATTACCAAAGGTTTATAAAGGATTTCTCAAAGATCTCAGTTCCATTAACCAAGCTGACCCGGAAGGAAAATCCATGTGTGTGGACAGAGGAATGTGAAGAGAGCTTTAATAGCTTGAAGAAGTGTCTAACTACTGCACCTGTCTTCGCCTTACCCAGAAGAGGGAGGATTTGAAATCTATTCAGATGCTTCTGGGATAGGACTGGGATGTGTCCTAATACAACAAGGAAGAGTAATAGTGTATGCCTCAAGACAATTGAAGATCCACGAAGTAAATTACCCTGTACATGACCTGGAGGTAGCAGCTATAATATTCGCCTTGAAGAGTTGGAGGCATCACATTTATGGTGATCAATTCAAAGTCTTTTTTGACCACAAGAGTTTGAAATACTTATTCTCACAGAAGGAACTAAATATGAGGCAAAGAAGGTGGTTAGAATACCTCAAGGACTTTGACTTTTCCATTCATATCACTTGGGGAAAGCCAATATAGTGGCAGACGCTCTAAGCAAAACACCTGGAGCTATGTTAGCTAGTATGATGCTAGGCGAATGGAAGTTACTGGAGCAATTTGCAAGTTTGAATTAGACATGGGAAAGAAGGAGAAAACAAGTAATGATTTCAACATCCAAATACAGTCTGAGCTATTGCCGAAATTAAGGAGAAACAAGGGGAGGATCCATTCTTAGTTGAGATCAGGGAGAAGTTAGAGCAAAGACCAGACTATCCTTATCAGCTGATGGGAGATTGCTATTCCGAGGTAGAACTTGTGTCCCTGATCATGGGGAACTCAAGAAGAGATTGTTAAATGAATCTCACCAGTCAAAGTACACGATCCATCCTGGATCAACAAAGATGTACCAAGACTTGAAAAGGTCGTATTGGTGGCCGAATATGAAGAGGAATGTGGTAGACCATGTGTTGTATTACTTAACATGCATGAAAGTCAAGGCCGAGCATTTCTGAACAGCCGGTGGGTTGCTACATTAGAAATCCGGAATGGAAGTGTGATAGCATTGGTATGGACTTTATCATGGGATTACCCAAGACTAGAGGTGGTATGGATGCAATATGGGTGATAGTTGACCGATTGACTAAGTCGGCTTATTTCTTGCCGATTAAGAGTACATGGTTAGTAGATGTGTTGGCTGCACTTTGTGCTAAAGAGATAGTTAGATTGCATGGGGTTCCATCTAATATAATATCGATCGGGACCCTAGATTTACTTCACACTTTTGGAAGGGTTACAAGCATGAATGGGTACCAAGTTGAATTTTAGCACTGCCTTTCATCCACATACTGATAGACAGACCGAAAGAACCAATCAAATTATGGAGAATATGCTTCGTGCCCTTGTGCTAGACTTTAGAGGGCGATGGGACAACCAGTTGTACCTGATGGAGTTTGCATACAACGATAGCTATCAGGCAAGTATCAAGATGGCACCATTTGAGGCCTTATATGGCAGGAATTGTAGATCACCCCTTTGTTGGGAAGAGGTTGGAGAGAACCAATGGGTTGGACCCGACTTAATTGAAACGACTATCAGGAAGGTTCAGATTGTCAGGGAACGTCTAAGGTAGCACAGTCCAGGCGGAAGAGTTATGTAGATAAAAGGAGGAGAGAACTGCAATTCCAATTGACGATCATGTCTTTTTGTAGATCTCACCTTCAAGGGGAATTCAAAGATTTGGGATCAAGGGAAAATTGAGTCCCATATTTATTGGGCCTTTTGAAATCCTCGAAAGGGTTGGTCAGGTGGCGTATAGACTTGCACTACCTCCACAACTGGCAAATGTGCACAATGTGTTCCACATATCCATGCTGAGGAAGTATTTATTTAATGCCGACCATGTGATTAACCATGAGGACTTGGTGATCCGAGAGGACCTGACCTATGAAGAGAAGCCAGTTAAGCTACTGGATCAGAAGATACAGCGACTCAAGAATCGTACCATTCCTATGGTGAAGGTCCAATGGAGTCGAGACGGAGTTACAAATGCTACCTGGGAAATGGAGGAAAGAATGAAGAAAAACCACCCGGAACTATTCTCAGGTATGGAACTATACCATTATGTGCAAATTTGGGGACCAAATTTCTTAAGTGGGGGAGGATGTAACACCCCAGAAATTTAGTAATTTAAAATTTTCAAAATGGAAATAAATAATTTCCGTATTTTCGAAATGGTAGAACTTACATACCACTATCATACGTGAGAGAACACAAGGGACAATTCTGTAAAAATTATAAATCAACCCCAAACATTATTCCTAAGTTCTCCACGAAGGAATTCATGCAATGAAAAATCCGATTGGCCAAGTGTATGTCACAATGTGACTAAATATCCAAATTAGGAAACAAAGTCGGAAAACCGTTAACGTGGAATTGTAACACAACCATAAATTAAATAAATATTTCCAACATCATATATTGGTGAACCATTATCAAAATTGGGCCAATGGATCACTTTTGGCCCAAGAATAAAAATGGAGCAAGAAAATACCAAAATTTGTACCTGTAAATATGGGGTAATTAGGAGGGCAAATTAGGGTTTTAAAGTGTGCTATTAGCGAAGCATAGCACGCAAACGTGTGCCAACCATGCTTAGCACTTCTTTGGGTGTGGCTACTTCAATTGGGAGGAGAAATCCCAGATTTTGCTAAGTGCCCAGCTGATCCCGCAGCCACCTTTCCTAGCATCATTAGGACATGGAATTAAAACCCTAAAGCTATAAGAATTCGTCATTAAATGTTTGGGAAGGTTTGGCATTGAGTTGGGGTCGTTTGGAGGGGGCTAGGGCATCAGAGGAGGAGGAGAATGGCTGGAACCAAAGCGTCTTCCCCATCCATCCTTTGCTGCGTCCAGAACGACGACTTGTCTTAGATCTTCACAAAGGTAGGTGATCTCGAGCCAAGACTAAATGAATCCTACACCATTTGTAGTGTTGCATGTCTATTTTCATATGCACATGGTTTGCCAAATTTTCATGGTGTATTTGTCGAGTATTAGGTGTTTTCCCTAAGTTGCCAATGGTTAGGGCTTTCTATGTTCTTCATGTTTTGAACATGATTCGAGACTGATTTAGATCAAACCATGATATAAAAGTTCTTCTACCAGTTGTCTCGTCAAGTTTCATGTTGAAGGTTTTGTCTAAATTTAGCAGATAGAGGGATATAGGGTTGTAGAGGATCACTACCTGTCATGTGTTTTCGGTGTGGACTTGAATCGCAAGCAGGACAGATGACGTGATTCCAGCGTCTGGTATCGCGTCGGTCTGGCCGTCACGATTCTATGAAATGTGACTGTGAGGTAGAACGTGAATCATGGTCTGACAAGTCAACTATCTATGTGGGACTACGCGCTACGTGGAAGTCAGCGCCGGTCTGATACGTGTCGGGTTTGCCCGACGCGATTCGATGTTTTCCCGTTCAGCCTTTTCGCCGAATTTTTTATTCTTAGTTTAATTGTTTCATAAACGCGACGGGTGTCCCGTCGTGATTCAGTCTTAAAGGTGTCCACGGAGGCCGCCGTGATTTTATCTCTCATAGTTAGTCACATTTGACCGTACATCATGTTATGAAAAACGTCCACTGTGTAGGACGTGATTCTAAGATCGACCGAGGCTGTTATTTCCGGCTAGTCAGTCAGCATGTTTGGGTTCTAGGCCTGTCAGCATGTTGCATAGTGTGGATAATGTGCGTTAGCCTAAAAGTAATAAACCTACTGAAAACTATAATGACTGATTTTGATTCTAATGTGATTGATATCATGTTCATAAAATATTGTCTTGTGATCTAGCTTGACATGAAATGACATGATAAGGATATAATATGAATGTGTGGATGAATACTTGTTAGCATGGACTCGTTAGTTAAGTTGTCTACCATGATGTGCATATGTTTAGTCATATGCTTTCCGATGTTTCACTATTTATTCATCAATGCATACATGTTCGGAAAGATCCATGACACGTCACTTATACGCTTGCACGATTAGGCACACCCCTCTTGGGGAATTGGGAGCTCACTGTCAATCATTCCATATCAGCAGACTAGCGATCTTTTTCCTAAGACCTCCGTAAGTCTTCGTACTCTATGGATTCCATCATAGAGACCGAGCTAGTTGTACCATGAAGGACCCTGGAGATAGAGAGAACTATTTCACGTACGATCAGTCATTAGTCATCCTTTGTTAAGACATTAATGAATTAGGAAACATAATATACGTCGACATACTGTCCAATTGATCTCTGAGCTTTTGTCATACCTTGACTCTATGAATGATCATGTCCCTTACTATGAGCTTGTTATTGAAGCTATGTGGCCATAAATGAATATGTTTATTCGGCACAATACGGGACTTCGGTCCATTTGACCAATGCCTGTGCAATAGGGGCCCTGTCTGGTCCTGGGGAGGAGCGCCCCAACGTACTTATTAACCGGGAGTATGGACTTGTGGTGCTTGGCATGGCTTTGATACTAGTGCAAAATTTGTGGAAAGTGCCTTTATTTGATATGATACGATAAGTTTGATATGATACATCTGATCACGTGAATATATGATATCTGTGTGAATATGGCCAATTCTTATGATACGTTTCCATCTTGATTTACCTGTCCATTGTATATGAAATTCAGTATTGTTCGTTATGTTATCATTCTGTTCTGCTATTTGATTCGTTAGAAAAGCATGCATTATCATCATGTTCATATTTACATCCTGCCTATTTAAAATGTTAATCATGTATATTAGTGCCCGCACATTGAGATGTAAGTCCTACTGAGCTAGTTCGCTCACCCTATCATCCTATCCTTCAAGTAGTGATGAGGATCTCGTGGAGTCCGATGGGGCAGGGCAAGAGTGATGAGCACCCGTCATACGAGGAGTTGAAGTATTAGGAATAAATGTCTGAGTAGTTATGTAATAGTGAATATTTTTCATGAAGTTTATAAGGGACCCTTTAGTTGGTCTTTTATGTAAGGTTGTAACTAGTGGTTTGAAATGAATAAAGAGTATTTTGTGGACAATATTATGGTCTAAAATGTGTTGTTATGTTTAAATTATGACTCTGCACTATTCAATTGTGATACGTCTATTTGTATCATTCACGCATCTAGGTATTTATTCCGCTGCTAAATATTGGGGCGTGACAGATTATGTTCACATCGACTTTATTTCAACATGATTACGCTCACATTGATTTCATCTCAACATCGATTATGTTCACATCGATTTCATTACAACATCGATTACGCTCACATCGACTTCATTTAAACATCAACTCTCTATGAACATCGATTATGTTTGGACATCGACTGTCTCTAAATATCAACTCTCTGTGAACATCGATTAATCGATTATATTCACATCGACTATCCTTTGGACATCGTCTGTTTCTGAACATTGAGTCTCTTTGAACATCAATTATGTTTCGGACATCGACTGTATTACCTTGATAATGACCTTTACAATTATATGTTGATTATGGTTTCAAATAAAGCCTCATTAAACATGATAAAATGGTCTTAATCATATGTTGCCTTGCAGTTCCTTTCAAATTCATTTGAAATAATGTGCGTTTCAAATCTTCTGGCAAAATGTTGTGTATCCTTTGCACATGAGCATTTATTATTTTGGGTACAATGTATGCACGCCATCTTTTAATGGTTACCAGTTTCATGACATATCAGTTAGAATTTTAAATGATGACAGACAACATTTCCTCTTTGGCATATCCTCCTTTAGTAGGACCAGTGACATTGATTGGCAGTTTAGATACATTTGAGTTGTCTATCTTCTAGCATTTATTGACTGTGGGTTTTCGATAGTCACATACGTTTGCAACGTTGGACATATCATGTTGACCAGAGTAAAGAAGATATCCATATGATCTCCCTCTCACTATGTCTCTATCAAAGCATTTATTATTTGTAGGTTTTCTGGGTATCTTACGTTGGACTTGCTACAACTCTCAGAAGACATGTTTCAAAATGAGAGACAACAGACACTTCAACGAATACTTCTTCAAGAGAAGATAAATAAAAGTGTGTTGACGAATGCAAGACTATCTTTCACACAGAAAGAAAGAAGAGCTCACTCCTTCATTCAGAAAAAGACTCTTGCTCTTAGCTCTCCACAAAGAACTGTTCTTCCATTCCTTCTGGAGTGTGAGAGCTTGTTTAGATCTGAGAGATCGTCTTCTTAGTGTAATTCTTTTAGTCAGATTCTATCTCAGATCAAGCATTGTATTGTTGCTATTAGCATGGTCTAGGGGCCATCACTTTTTTACTCTTCTTTGAGTGTTTCTCTTCATCTGTGAAGAGAAGACCTGCTGGTTAGTGGGTGGTTCCTTCCCTTTTATAGAAAGGAAGACCTGTTGTAACAGATGGTGTATTACCTCTTCGTGTAGTGAAGTGAAGGACAACTGGTGCTGGATGTGTGAGTGTCCTTAAGTGGAACTGTACCCTGGTTAGTGGAATCCTAAGATGTTGCTTGGGAACTAGATGTAGGACTCCTGTGATAGGAGATCTGATCCAGGATAAAAATTTTGTTGTTCATGTGATTGCTTTTCTCTCGCTATCCGTTGTTCATTAACTCTAACTGTTTCATTTAGTGTTTCTAAAGTTATTTTGTCACAAAATATTTCTAAGATGAATTTTTAGCAATCCATTCACCCCTCCTCTACGCTTGCAACTGGTCAACAGAAATATAGTTGGTTTTATAGTATTTAAAACTGTGCAGTGGTTTAATGTTTACATCGCTTGTACTTGCATGATATTAATTGCTTCATAGCTCGATATTCAACGTCGGGCATGACAGTTTTGTGGTATCAGAGCCTAGGATGTCTTAATTGGAACTCATAGATTTAGGATGTTCTAGGATGGACTGCCTTGATTACGCATTGCCTATCTTACCTATGTCAGAAATTGGGTAGAACCCGGGACAAGAACTAAGAGATACGCATACACGCACTAACTTAGTTCGGCCATGCTACCTAAATGTAAGGTTACTTTGTGGGAACTTATGTACTAAGATGGCTGCGAAATGTGCTCAACTAAGGAGCATGCAATAAACAATCCAGGAGCTTACCAATGCCCTTCTACAAGTTGCACAAGGAGGGGGAAATCGTGGAGCAGAATAACTTTATCGCAATTTTAGAAGCATGAATCCACCCAGATTCAGCGGTACCACTGACCCAGACGAAGCCGAACATTGGCTTACAAAAATGGAAAGAATTTCTGTGTTATGCAGTGCGCGACAGGAGATAAGTTGTTGCTGGCCACTTTCCAATTAGAGAGAGATGCTCGCACCTAGTGGGAGTCTATGGAAGCGACGAGAGCTGATGGTCAATTCACTTGGAATGAGTACAAGGAAGCATTTAATGCCAAATACTTCTCAGAGTGCATCCAAGAAAGAGAATTTGCTTCCCTTAAACAAAGAAGCCTCTCTGTGGCCGAGTATGCGATAGAGTTATCTAAATAGGCTCGCTACGCCAATCATCTCGTTAACACAGAATGGATGAAGGCTAAGAGTTTCCTCAATGGCCTTAAACCCCAATACATAACACAACTGGCACTTCTCGACATCCAAACTTATGCGAGATGGTTAGAAAGGCTCAACTCCTGGAAGATGCTACTAATTACACTGAACACATCAAGAGAAGGTTTATCAAGAAAGAGATGACACCTGGCTCTTCTAGTACTAAGCCGACGAACGAAAAGAAGGGACCCTTCAGTATCACCAAAGGGTCAAGTCAAGAGAAGAAGCCTAAGGTAACTATCCCCACTATTCCAGCCAGAGGCAACTATAAGCACTGTGACAATCCCGGTCACATTGCCGATGAGTGTTGGAGAAAGGTTCGCACATGTTTGTGCTGTGGTAGCCGTGAGCATCGCATACTCGAATGCCCATTATTGAAGGAACAAGAGAAGCACACTAATGTGCAAAAGAAATATGGTAGACTGCAAGCCCTGCGAGATGAGAAAGCCACTGAAGAAGGAGGAGTGGTAGAAGGTACATTACAAGTTTTCTCCCAATCGGCGTTTGTTTTGTTTGATACTGGCTCTACACATTCGTTCATATCTCAAAACTTTGCTGATACCCTGAATATTAAACCTGTTTCTATGGGTTTTGATTTACTTGTCACAACACCCCTGAGAGAGAAAACAAAACTGAACAAGTATTTTCCATTAGCTGATGTGATGATTGAAGAACTCAAACTAAGAGTCGACCTGGTGTGTATGCCCATGGAAGGCTATGATGTGATTTTGGGAGCTGACTGGCTATCCACTTATGGAGCCAGTGTTGACTGTAGAAAAGGGAAGATTTCATTTAGTGAATTCCCTAAAGTATCATTTACTAGGATTACATACAGGAGAGGAATATCATTAATCTCTGCCATACGTGCACAAGACATGACTAGGAAGGGATGTGTGGCATTCCTTGCCACTGTTGTAGTTGAAAAAAAAGAGACCAAGGTAGTAGATATACACATAGTACAAGACTAGTTTGATGTTTTCCCTGAAGAGCTGCTAGAAATTACTCTTGAACGAGATGTAAATTCTCTATCGATTTGATTCCTAGGACTGCACTAGTATCACGTCAACCATAGGATGTCACCTGCCGAGTTGAAAGAACTTTTTTTTCAATAAAAGGGAGCACCAAGAAGACAAGCCAGCAGTGCATTATCTCCCAGCAAAAGATAGTGTTCTCACTCCCTGGCTGTTCTGGCACCCCAAAATTTTATAAAAATAGCAGTCAACTAGATACATGGAAACAACAAGGCATACCCCTGATGTGTCAAAAACTAGACTAGCCTAATGGAAGGAAGACCGGTTTTATCTAACAAAACCGGGCCTTTATAGACAGATGGAAGAGATGAGCAGGTAAACACTGAACTACCGCCCCTTTCACAAGCAAACGAGGCTAGGGTGTCTGCCACCCTGTTGGTCTCCCGGTATACATGAACCAGCTTTATATTAGTGTTGCTTAAAAAAGACTTGGCAATTCTCCACTACCAAGTACACTTCCACGAAGGGCACATGTTGAAATTAAAAGAGTGTACCAACGCTAGAGAGTCAGAGTTGACAGTAGATGGGGATACCATGGTGTTCTGCCAACCTTATTCCATCGCAAAGAGTGCAAACCTCAACAATCATGTTGTTGCCTTGGCCATAAGAGAAGTTGAAGCCAAGATGAATATCCCCATTCAAATCCTGAAAACAACCACCACCACCACAAGGGCCGGGATTACCTTTGCATGCACCATCCACGTTCAGATTGAAACCATACTGAGGAGGAATCCACCTAACAAGCTTTGGCACTGTCAGTTTGACTAAGGGTTGAAACCAAAGAGCTAAAGAACACCAAGTTGATTAGGCGAAGATTCCTTCTTAAAGATCATCCCTTGGATAGCCACATTGACAGCATATCTGATGTCAGAAATAATGATCTTCACGGATTTGAATTTAGACTAAGTTCTTAGCACATCTGAATTTCCATATTTCTCACAGCAGAAGAAGAACAACATAAGTGGCAATAAAACCAGAGGCAGACTGGCAGTGGACATAGAGATAGTATTCATGAGGTAGAGGTAATATGAGGACCCATGACCTGGTCACTTAAAAGAGGACTTGCCCAGCGCCAAAGCATAGACGCCAACTCCCCTGTAAGGAAAAGGTGATCAAGATCTTCAATAGATGGATTCTTGCAACAGGAGCATAGGGAAGCTAGATGAATGCCACAATCAAAAAGACGGTCATCAGTAGGCATAGCACGGTGCAAAATCCTCCAACCAAAGATAGAAGCCCTGGGGTTAAAGGCATGATGCCAAATATTAAGCAGTGTCGGGCGATTAATACCATGCGGCCTAACAGCCTGGAAGGCGGAGCTGGTAAAGAAGATGCCATAACATTACACATCCAAGCACAAGCATCTGGGGTATCAGACAGGCTGATATTCTCCATTACACGGCTAATAATATCATGACTTCTGAGAGGATGATCATGTTGGACAACCCATCTTGACAGAAGAAAAAGGTTGTGAGAAAGAGTAGGAAGAAAAGAATGAGTGAAGCACTGCCACCCACTTGTGTCTGAATATCAATATCTTGCCATCCCCAAGGACCCATCTACTATTCTGCATGATAAGATTATTGGCCGCATTGAAGACTTCTTTAGAAATACCAGAAGAAAAAACCTTGGTGACCTAGGAAAAAGGTGACTTGAAAAAACTGCTCTGGCAGATCTAGACCATAGCGACTGGCCATGCATAGCGTTCTAGATAAGCTTAGCCATGAGAGAAATTTGAACAAGCCACATGCTTCTAACCCCCAAACACCTTCCTGCTTCGGCCTGATGATACGATCCCAAGCAATCCAGTGCCTGCACCTTGACCATCCGCCCCATTCCAGAAAAAGGAAAGCGCACGAGCGCTCAATGTAATGGAGGATAGATTTAGGCAAGCAAGATGCAGAGGCAATGTAAATAGGAATAGAACAAAGGATGGAGTTAATCAAAATAACCCGCCCGGCTTGAGAGAGCATTTTAGACTTCCAAGAGGCCAAAGAATTATTCACTCTATCAAGGATGTGCTTGTAATGCAATACTAAAGTACGACCAGCAGTAAGGGGAACACCCATGTAGGATAACACACCTTCCTATCTTCTAAAACCAGTCAGAGCTTTGATACGAAGAACGTTGGCAGCTGGGGCCTTTTGAGAGATAACAAAAAACTTTTAGATGCATTAATCTTCTTCCAGAGGAATTCTCATACACTTTGAAAAATTCCAGAAGCTTCCTAATATTGCTGGTTTGGCCATTGAGAAAGATAAGCGTATCATCAGCATACAGAAGATGGGAAATAGGAAGACATCCCCGGGGACCCCTGAAAGGGATAAGGGCTCCGGTAGATAAGAGCATGCATAGTCCCCTACGAGGGCCCCTCCATGATAATAAAGAGAGCTGGAGCCAGGGGGTCTCCTTTGTAAAGCCTCTAGAAGATTTGAAGTAACCCACCTACTGCACGTTGAAAAGGGTGGAGAACCAACAATTACTAACCACAGCATACCCCCATAAGACACAAAAACGAGAAGAGAGCCGAAACTCTGAAGCACTGCAAAGAAAAAGTTCCACTCCACCCTATCATAGGCTTCATCATATCCAGCTTAAAGATGACATTTCCCATGGACCTTCCTACATAAATCCTTCATCATGTGCCTAGAGATAGACACAATCTCAATAATAGAATGACCTTTGACAAAGGCCCCTTGCTCCTCCGAAATAATGATAGGCAGTAAAGGTGTCATGCAATCACTGAAGATCCTAGAAATAATCTTGTAACAAAATTGCAAAGGCTGATCGGCCTGAAAACACCAAAAGTTTGGGATCTTTGATTTTAGGAATCAAAGCAATAATAGAGGAGGTAGCCCACGAGGGTAATGGGTAGCCCTTGAAAAAAGTCTTGACTGCATTCACAAACGTCCTCGAACAACTATATCCTAGCAAATAGAGTAAAAGGACCTTGGGAAGCCATCAGGTCTAGGGGCTCCCTTCATTCATGACCTTCACAGCGCTTTAACCTTATCCCTGCAGGGATAGCATACAAGGAGGATTTTTGCTCTTCGGAAATAAGGGAAGGGATTACCTTAAGGAGGTCTGTATTCACAATGGTTTGCTCGGTAGTAAGTAAACCTTCGAAGAAAGAGGATGCAGCTTCCTTCAGATTATCCTGGTCCTCACCATTCATCAAATCCATCTTTTTAAGTCTATGGATATAATTCTTCCTCTGTTATTCTTAACTACTGCCTGATAGAAAGCAGTTTTTCTGTCCCCGTTTTGCAACCAATCCATCTTAGCTTTTTGGCACACAACTTTTCTTCATTGAGAAGAGCTTGACCAAGTCGTGCATGGGCATCCGACATCGCTGTTCTGTTCTCTTCAGAGGGTTCAAATCAAACTCTTGTTCAGTGTGGGATAACGCTAGACTTAGCTGCATCAAGCAATCTTGTAGATTACCAAAAACCTCCTTGTTCCAAGTACGCAGTGCCTATTTCACTGCCCTAAGACGGCATAGCAGTGTATCGAAGGAATAGTGCTTTGGTTCCACCCCATGTCAAGCACTAGAAACCACTAACATGAAGGAGTCATGAGAGGCCCAAATATCCTAAAAGACGAATCGGCTAGGAACTTTGTCTACAGTGTTCTGACAAACAAGCAATGGAGAATGATCAAAAACCACACAAAAAGATGAAAGACAATAGTGCTAGGCATGTTGTCCTGCCAAAGGCTGTTGAACATGACCCTGTACAACCTAGCCCTCACTGACGTGCTACTAGTGCGATTAGTAGACCAAGTATAGGGAGTCCCAATATAACCATCATCAAACAAATCCAGCATCCATAATGAAATCATTAAAATCAAACATAGAGCAGAAACTAGCAAGATTACCACCGAGCTTTTAGAAGGCTGAGATATGCAGTTAAAATCCTCCGTAACTAGCCTGGGGAACATGTGAAGAGTGTGCAAAAGGAGGAGATCACTAAAGAGATCCCTTCTAACAACCGGGTTACAGTCGGACCACGAGGTGATTTGGATGAGATCTAGTGGGTCGACGGACACTGTCGGTGTGCCGCGTGGTGTTCTCCATTGGCGTTTACCGCTTGGTTATGGGTCACCCTTAAAAGAACTCTCGTTTGGCCTTGACATAGGTGCTTCCTGTTGCTAGTTGTGCGGAGCCAGTTAGCGGAGTTTTGCGGTTGACCTCTCAGCGTTTTCCTCAATTTTCCGTCAGTAGTGGGACCTCTGTCTAGTCGCTGGTGACAGAGTGAGTTACTGACCGTTGGTCTCAACAGCATGGTCTATTGAGGGCTCAGTCACGTTTTTGGACTGGTGGTTTCAGGTTTTTGGTCGGTTTCAGCACGCCGTGCCTGTGTGTGGAGTTGTCGACATCTGATTGGAGCTCTGTGCATTTGGGTGCGCCCTGTGAGCTGTCGGAATGTCTGGTTAGGCACTCCTTTGTGACAGGGTCATGGTGGGACCACCGGGAGGAAGTCGTGGTATGACTTAGTGATCCCTTTGTACCTGTTGGGTTCTCCGACCGGTTTCACCCTTAATTCCGAGGATGAAATATTTTTTGGGATGTATTGTAAAATCTTGGTTTCCGGCTTCCCGTTTGTTGTGTTGGATGACTGGCCACTAACGCGTCCGGCGGGCGACGCGTTAGTGTACGTCGAAGGGTGCCGACGCAATAGTCATCGGGTTGCGACCACTTTTACATTGTGTTCCTGTCGCGCTCGGTCAACGGGTGGCAACAGGGTTCTGTTTTTTGGTCGTATGACGCCTGTTAGAAGGGCAGGTATATCAGAGAGACCTGTCAGGTTGTCGCGGCGTCCCTGGGGGACGCATTCTGGTCATGGTGTGGATGGCCGTGCTTTAAGGTTTGACATGACGCCCACCCCGTCGCGTCTTGGGGGCAAAGGCTAAAAGCCTTGGCCGGCGCCTTTCCCCCTTTTCCCCTGTCTCTTTCCCTCCTCCTCTCTGAGGAGGGGAAGCTTTTCCCCTCGTCCTTCTCTGGTGGGTTGGAGCGTGGTGGTGCCGGCGACGGCTCGTGGCGGAGCGGAAGGGAGTGTGGAGCGAGGAAAAGGCAGCCGAGCGTCGTGAAGGCCTCCTTTGGGGTTCGGTTCTTCAAAAACCAGTAGTGATTTCTTGTGCCCTTTCCAATCCGGGACGATTGAGAGTCCTTGTTTGTTTGCAAGCTTTCACCCATGCTCCCCTACCGTGGTGGTGGCTTTGTGTGTGTGGGCGACCCCGCGATGTAGAATCCCTCGGTCGACCTCCGTTGAGGTCGCGACCACAGTGAGTGCGTCGCGATATTAGAGGGGTGTAACCCAGGTCGGGCGCGACCTTATCGCGTCGTAGTTGGCCACGCGATAAGGCTCGTGGTCGCGACCTAGTTCCTATCGCGATAGGCTGGTTGTCGTGACGCGCTCCCCGGCATGACTTGGTGCTTGTTGTGGTGCTCTTCCCGTGGTTATCATCGCGATGACCTAGGAGGGGCGTGAACAGCACCTGGCTTGCCTTGGGTGTTTTCGTGGCCGCGGTTGCGTGTCGGCATGTGCTCTAGGGCAGGGTTGCCCTTAGGACCTTCTGGTAGGGAACGCACTAGGTTGGGCTCGCTGCGTTCAGTTGAATGAATGTGACACCTCGTGGTCGTGTACTAGCGGTGGTGCTAGGAGTCTCGCGTCTCTAATAAATCGATTGTTGACTGCCAATCGATTATTAGCAAAGCAGTGGTTTCTGTACTGTCTGGTGGTGTTTCGAGTTTTCGGGCCGTGCCGTGTGTGCCAGTGTTGGCCGATGGTCCTTCTGGGGGTTTCTGGGAGGTGTGCCGTGCGTGCTTGTGCCTGTTGGGCTTGTCTTGGTTATAAGTTAACTGTGCCAGTTTCTGTTAGTTGTTGCCCCGCCTGTTCTCGTTTGCTCGGTGCTTGGCACTTGAGGGCTTGTCCCTTTCAGAGGTTGTCTCCATTTCTGGGACCCCCATCCTCGGGAGCCTGTTGAGGCAGTTCTCCGGGCTTACGAGCGTGCTCGAGTTGACAAGCCGAGTGTGGCGGACTCCCGAGCGAGGGTGAGGGGAAGAAAATGGGGGGGGCAAGTGCGTAGAGTCGCTGTGGAGGTCTCTTAGCTGGGTCTGTGTCTCCGAGGTGGTTGAGGCATTCTTTCCGGTGCGGACCAGCTAGTCCTTCTCACTGCCTCGCTCTGTGTTGGTTCCAGAGCCACGTCGGGAGGGTAGGCATGGGGCCGCAGGGCGGCTGGGCTACGGGTTGTTAGTGCTCTGTGGTGGCTCACTAGCCTCACTCTACCTAGGGAGGTGTAGGCAGGAGTCAGTGGCTGGCGAGTAGAGGTGCGGGACGGTGTGTCCCCCTCTTAAGCTGCCTGTTAGGTGGTGGCTTGGTTGTTCTTGCTGTGACGGAGTTTCTCACGTGGTTTTTAAGTGAGTCTCGTCGCTCTAGCCTACACGGTGGTTGTTCCTAGCCGTGTCTAGTGCCATGGGCTTGGTTGGTTTGGCCTCATGGGATGTGTTTAGTGGCTTCCACTCAGCGGGTTCTCTCGGGGTGTCTTGTGCAGGCACCGACGGTGGTTTTGTAAATCGTCCCTTGGTGCCATCCGTGGTGGCACTGTAGGGTGTAGTTCCCGACCTTGTGGAGTGTCCGAGGTCTAGAGTGGTTCTACTGTGGGCCTGCGACCTTGTGGAGGTTTGAGGTGGCCGTGCCTGTGGTGAGACGTTCCTTCTCACATGGTTGCTCGGTGTCTCTCGTGGTGACACCTGGTGTTCCTTCCCTACCTCGTGGAGGTCTGGGATGTTGGTGCTTGTGTCGTGAGACTCGGGTCTCACGTGGTTGCTCCGGTGTTCCGTGAGCTTCTTTGTCTCGGTGGGTGCGAGTGCCGAGGTTTTGCTTCTACATTATGTTTGACTCTGCTGGTTCTGGGGAGTCGTGTCTAGCACGACCCTGGGTGTGGGTCGTGGCATTACTCTGTTCCGCTGCTTTGTAGTACTCTGCATAGGTGTTTCTCGCTTTACTACTTTCTAGAGTAGTTTGCTTCCGCTTTCGTTGGAGTTCCTGCTGCTCTGGCTGGTTAAGGGAAGGTTATCCCTACTGAGCCTTGTTTGCGAGGCTCACCCCCTACTCTCTCAGGTAGGGACTCGTTGTCATAGGAGTTCGTTGCGGAGACGATTGTGGTGACGGTTTGTTGCGCCGCGTATTGCCAACAGTGTCAGTTGTGAGCGTGAGCGCTTGTACTGTGTGAGTTGAGAGTTGCCTTTTGCAAGTCCTCGGGGTATACCCTTTAAGGATTGCACCTCTTCTGTACCTGTACTTTTAATTGGGACATGTTGTACATAATTTCTTGTTAATGTACGAACTTTCTTGTTATAGTTATTGAATTCATTACATATCTCACTGGACTAAATCTAACCCTTCCGAGTCTTCGTATCCGTGGGTGGCGGCAATACCTTTGGGGTCCCCAGCAGGGGGTCCTGGAGGTCAGGTCGTTACAAATCCCCTCCCGAACCGGTTCTGTTGATGGTACTGGATGCACACCGGTGTCGGGGAAGATCCACAGATGTTCAAAGAGTCTCTCAGTTGATGAAGATCGCCAGGAAACGCACCAGTTCGATGGATCAAAGTCTCCAAAGTCTCAATTTTCGCACAAGAAGTCTATTTTGACAAGAGTTTATAAGCCAAGGGGTTTTGGGGTATGCATAGATAGGGTATCCTACCATTGGGCATAGGTTTCCTAAACAGGAGCCGGAGGAAACGCAGCCGTTTGCAGATCTGAGATCGCACAGGTTTTGGAATAGAGGTCCTCCTAGAATGCTGCCAACTTGGAGTTGGCGTCCATCGATCTAGACGTCGACCCAACCCTAAGTCCACGCATGTTGACGTTAAACGGTCCTTCGTCTAGAGCACAGAAATGCAGAACACCAAGCTTACACTATGTACATATATATATAATGTACAATGTATTACATAAACACCATATATACATAATTAAACAAGCATTCAATATGTATACTTTATTTAATTATAATATGTATAGAAATACATACACACAACACACACATATATATATTATATATATATATATATATACATAATGTACTCACAAGAATCTAAACATTACACAACCAAACATATAAATAAGATGGCAAAATTCGAGGGCCTTACATTAATTCAATAAGATGCAACGGAACATGGAACCCAAATTTTCAATCAATATCATATTCAAATGCTAAGTCTAAAACATAAAGGAAAGATAGAAATAGTCCATATTTATTACAATCCATAAGTCCAAATGCATAAAATAAAAGGTAATATTTTCCTCACATACATGATCACTCTAACACTCTCAAGCAAAGCACTAAGCCTCCACGTCCTCACGCTCCGAGCCAGAGTGCACTAACTCCTGGGTATCTTCTGTCTCTCCTGAATGTTAATCAAGTGTGAGTCTAAAAGACCCAGCAAGTCACATGAAAGACAGTTCAAGATATTATATATATTATTAGGTTTAAATCATGGTAATATATTTCTTTCACATTCTTGATATCATATAGTTCTTCCTATCAACATGTTCTAAATCATTTAGCAATCACTCTTTACATAGCATGGTTATTATCATGGAAATAGAACAATCATGTAATATATAACTTACATCTCACATTATAGCAATCGATCTAAAATATGTTCATATGGCATGGAATGTAATCAAATTTCAATGGTATATATTTAATATCATGTAACATGTAATAATTCATCATGTAGTAAAAAGTCAATTTAACATGTAGCATGTAAAACAAATGACATGTAGTTCAGGTGGCATGTAACATGTAGATCATGTATCATATAGTCATTTATCATGTAGGCATGTAGTTCATATAGTTGGCAAGACATAGCCCATACTATTAATAGAGATCGTGTAGCTTGTAGTCATTCACTTATCACCTAGGCAAAGCAGTGATCAAGTTTAGGTTATGGCGCAATACTACGGAAAGTCCTTCCCACCTTAACGAGTAGAACATGTCTACCTCTAGGATTTCAATCGGTTGCCCACGGATTCATGTAGTCATTTCATGTAGGTGAACCATTACCATAGGGGGATTCCATAGTGTAGTTCCTTGTAGTTATCTCTATCATAGCAATGTCTTATTGGCCAATTCATTTCAGATGCATTAATGTATTCAATCATGTAATTTACATTTTCATACAATTCTATCATGCTCTTCCATACATTCATGCATAATTTATCAAGATGATAATGAAATATCACATAGCATGCCTTTCTCAGTTCTGAAATTAAACTCTACTGTATAATAGAAACCTATCATCATCCTACTTTTTCCAAAACCCATCATGTCTATATGCATTTTACCATTCAGAAAATCATAACAGTATGCACAGTGATCTAAAAATCCCAAAATTTTGCTAGTAAATCTTACTCATATCATACCGCACATGCCAATTTCATGATTTTCTAAGCTCTGTAAATATATTTCATGAATAATATTCATAAATCTAAACTACTTAACATGGTAAACAATGATAGAATCATGCAGTTATCATGTAAAACTTTCATATAGTAGGTCTGTAGTTTTATCTAATAGCATTACAGTTCCTAACTGCAACATTACCACATGAATCATACTTGCATTCTATTCATTTCTCCTTTACTAATTCAAATAAAATCCAAAAGGAACATCACATATAGCCATACATCATTGCAATGACCTGTCCATAGTATAAACACACTGAATCACATAAATATAACTGGTTGAAACATCATACATTCATGAATCACAGTTTAAGAAATATGATCAGATTTCAGATAAACACAGAATTGATAAACTTAGCAGCCAAATATGTGGCGTTTACACAGAGTCAACGTCCACATATCATGTCGTTAATATCAGTAGACGGCGGCACATATCGCCGTTAACATATAGTAGACATCCAAAACAATGTCGTTTACAAGAAATCAACGGCGGTCGATGCTGTCGTTTACATAAACTAAACGACAGTCAATATGGATGTTAAGTTCATTCGTCCAGAAAATGCAGAACTTGCACATAAAATAATGAAACATACAACCCTTCCCACATGTTATTTTGATGGTTTAAAAATCTGTAAAAATAATAAATCTAAAGATTAAACTATCCTAAACTGATCCCACATGTCACTTGCCTCTAACCCTCCTGCTGGAGTGACGATTAGGGATTCGAAGATGCCCGCCTTGGCAACAAGGTAGTCTCCTCTCCGACTTCAATTGCCCAAAACCAACTTCTAGCACAGCTCCCCCGCTTGGAGAAGCTTCAGACCTCGATGCTTGATGATCCTCCTTGGTCCAGCATGCTTTAGATTGCCCGAACAAAGCTATGAAACCCTTCTCTCGGCCTGCCTTTTCTCTCTTCCAAACCAGTGCGAAAATCTCCCCCAAAGGCCAAAATCGGGTCTTATAAAGATCCCTACGCCTAGTCCAAACATAATCCTAGCCATTGGATTAGAAACGCACCAAATCCCCCTTTAAATGCATGGAAACGACCAAAAATCTCTCGCGCGGAACGGTAACAACAAAAATAGGCAAGTCAGGTTACGTCAACCCATGTTGCCATCGACCATTATGTAGACGTCCATCGATCCGGTCGTACACTAACTTCCCCGAAAAACCAAATAATCCAGAAAATAAATGACACAATAAGCTGTCGTTAACAAATAGTAAACAACAAACGATCATGCCACAAACAGTAGTCAACGTCAGAAGATGTTGACGCCAAGTTCAACACCGAACATCATACAACTAAATACAGAAAACTTACACAATTGCAATATTAATTCAATAAAAATCCTAGGGTACTACACCCCTCTCCCCCTTAAAATAATATTCGTCCTCGAAGATTGAGTTAGAATACTCACCAAACAAAGACGGATATTGCTTCTTCATCCTTTCTTCAAGCTCCCAATTGCTTCTTCGCGAGAGAAATTCCTCCATAAGACTTTCACAAAAGGAATGGACTTTGATCTCAACTCTTGCACCTTCCGATCTAGAATCTCTATAGGCTGCTCTGCATAGGATAAATCTGGCTGAAAGTGCAATGACTCATAACTAATCACATGAGTCGAATCTCGAACATACCTTCTCAACATGGATACATGGAAAACTGGGTGCACAGCTGCCAAGGATGGTGGCAAAGCTAGCTGGTATGCCACATTACCCATCTTCTTCAATATCTCAAAGGGACCAATGAACCTTAGATTCAACTTGCCTCTCTTCCCAAATCTCACCACACCCCTGGTTGGCGATACCTTGAGAAAAACATGATCTCCTACCTAAAAAGCCAAGTCTTTCCTTCTCGTATCCGCATAACTCTTTTGACAATCTTGAGCTGCCTTCAATCTTTGCACAATCAACTATATCTTCGCTGAGGTTTCCTGCACTACTTCTGGTCCAACCAGATGACGATCTCCTGCTTCCTCCCAACAAACGGGGATCTACAAGTCTCCCATATAAAGCCTCAAATGGCACCATACCTATACTCGAATGGAAACTATTGTTATATGCAAATTCCACAAGAGCTAGGTGGCGTTCCCAATCTCCTCTCTAGTCCAGATACAAGCCCTAAGCATATCCTCCAATGTTTGGATAGTCATCTCGGACTGTCCATCCATTTGTGGATGAAATGTTGAACTCAACTTCACTTGGCTACCAAAAGCTTGCTGCAAACTCTACCACCAAATCTAGACGTAAATCTCGGATCACGATCTGAGATAATGGACTTCAGAATCCCATGCAGCTTCACATGCCATCAATGTACAATCTACCAAAGCCGCTCTCTACGAACTGCTTCTTCTTCATAGCCAAAAAATGAGCACTCTTTGAGAATCTATCAACAATCACCCATATAGAATCATTCCCTCTGACGATCTAGGCAATCCAGTCACAAAATCCATAGTCAATTGCTCCCACTTCCACTGAGAATATCTAACTTCTGCATCAAACCTGAAGGTCGCTGATGTTCTGCCTTTACCTGTTGACATATCAAACATTTCGCCACAACATCCACAACATCCCGCTTCATGCCAGATCACCAGAATGAACGCTTCAGATCCTTATACATCTTTCCACTACCTGGGTGAATAGAGAACTGCGATCTATGCGCTTCCTCCAAAATCTCCTTCCGCAGATCCGCATCATTAGGGACACATACCCGATGATTCAAACGATCACACCATCTTCATCTCTAATAATGTCGGCCTTCCAACCAACTCCAGCAATAGTGGGTCATCTTTTAGCAAAGCAATAACCCTATCGTGAACAGAAGATCTAAGGGTCAACTGAGCTATGAACATGCTGCACAACTGCAGTTCAAGAACAACCAATGATCCTGAAGCATCTTCCAACATCTTCCAGTCTTGTAGCATTATTTGCCTCTTCCTGCTCATGCATCCGCCACCCCCATGGCTTTTCTTGCGTGTATGAAAGCTCAAAGTTGTAATCCTTTAGAAATTCAATCCACCTCCGCTGCCTCAAATTCAACTCCTTTTGGGAGAACAAATATTTGAGACTCTTGTAGTCTGAGAAAAGCTCAAATCTGACTCCATACAGATAGTGCCTCCAGATCTTTAAAGCAAAAACCACTGCCGCCAGTTCCAAATCATGAGTTGGTAATTACGCTCATTATCCTTGAGTTGCCTAGAAGCATATGCCACAACTCTACCTCCCTACATAGAACACAGCCAAGCCCAATCTTCGAAGCATCTGTGTAGATAGAGAAAGAATCCACACCATTGGATAACACAAGCACTGGCGCTGACATCAATCGAGTCTTCAGCTCCTGGAAACTCCTTTCACAAGCCTCTGACCATTCGAACTTTAACCCCTTCCTAGTCAGCCTTGTCAAGGTAGCCGCAATAGAAGAGAAACCCTCAATGAATCTTCTATAATAGCCAGCCAAATTAAGGAAACTCCTGATGTCAGCAGATGATCTCAGTGTCTCCCAGTCAAGGACAGCTTCCACCTTAGCCGGATCCATAGACACTCCATTTCCAGAGATGACATACCCCAAGAAATGGACCTCCTTCATCCAGAAGTTGCACTTACTGAATTTGGCATACAACTTGTGCTCCCTCAAGACTTCCAGCACAATCCTCAAATGCTCTCTATGAGTCTCCTCATCAGATGAGTAGATCAGCACATCATCAATGAAGACCACAACAAAAGAATCAAGATACTGCCAAAAGACCCTGTTCATCAAGTCCATGAAACCGCTAGAGCATTTGTCAAACCAAATGGCAAGACTAGAACTCATAATGACCATATCTAGTCCTAAAAGCTATTTTAGAAGCATCCTCCGGCTTGATTCGGAGTTGATGATAGCCAGAATGAAGATCGATCTTAGAAAACACCTCAAACAAGTCATCAATACGAGGTAAGGATACTTATTCTTAATAGTCACCTGATTGAGCTTGCGATAGTCAATACACAGCCTCATCGACCCGTCCTTCTTCTTCACAAAGAGTACAGGTGCTCCCCCAAGGTGATACACTCGGCCGAATAAAACCCTTATCAAGCATTCCTACAGTTGCTTCCGCACTTCTGCCAATTCTACTGGTACCATACGATAAGGAGCATAGAAATAGGTGTTGTTCCAGGTACCATCTCAATACCAAACTCGATCTCCTTGCAGGGGGCAAACTAGATAAATCCTCGGGCAAGACATCACTGAAATCCCGGACAATATCAATATCCTCCACGGACAAGACCTTCTTCGAATCTTCGAATACCACCACACTAGCAAGAAAACCATCACAACCCTTGCTCAACATCCGGGCTGCCTTCAGAGCTGAAATCACGAACTTACCTGACATATTCTTAGGTAAGGGATGAACAAACTCCTCCTCACCAGAAATCTAGAAAATGATAATCTTCCTCCTACAATCCATAAGGGCATAATGCTCCTCGAGCCAGTCTAAGCTCAAAATAGCATCGTAATCCTTCATCTTCAACAGATAGAAGCAACCAGGCAAAACTCGCTCCTCAATATTCACATGAAGAGAAGCAAAACATTGTCCAGTCATCATAGTCCCGGCTGGAGTATGAACAGACAAGGGAACCTCCAACACTTCCGGAATCAAACCACTCTCCTTCATCAAAACCTTCGTAAACCTCTAGGAAATAAAGCTATGCATAGCACCAGTATCAAACAAAATTCGAGCATGCATTCCCATAATCAAAACTGTACCTTCTGTGACGTGCTCTGCCACTCTTCCTCGTCTCTTGCTAAAGAGAACACTCAAGCCTGAGCCCTCGGTCTCCCTGCTGCTCTTGGTGTCGGTCTAGCTGCTGCTGGTGCTGCTGCCACTGCAGTCTGCTGCGCCATCTTCTGACAATCTTGGATCTTGTGGTTCTTGTCACCACACCTCAAGCATCTACCAGAAGTAACCCAATAGACCTCTCCTCCATGACGCTTCCCACACTGAGTACACAAGGACTTTTCTGCAACTGTGCCTCCACCTGGTGTCGGTGTAGCCACTCTCGCTGGTACCACTGCCCTAGGCTGAAATGCTGGGGCCTTCTTCTTCTTATCCTGCCGCTGAAATGCTGATCCAGGCCTCTTCAAAGAAGCCCTCTTCTCCCCCAGGTACTCTTCCATCTCGGCTTCCTACATGCATGCCGCTGACAAAGCCTCCTCCATAGATCGATACCTAAAAGTTACCAGTCTAGTCCTCAGGGACGGCTTCAACCCCATGATGAACTTCTTCACTTTTCTCTGCTCATCTGCCACAATGTGGGGCGCATACTTGGATAGCTCCACAAATCTAGCATCATACTCAAGCACACTCATTGACCCTTGGGTCAATGTCAGAAACTCCTACTCCATGCGATCCTGCACATGCTCTGGAATGTACTTTGCCCTGAACTGTCGGACAAACTGATCAGCCCAAGCAACCTCCATAGCTCCATCTCCGAACTGTGTGCGTAGTACTGACGACCACCACACATCAGCATGCTCCTGCAAAAGAAGGTAGATACGTCTAAGGGTGCACCACAAACAACATACACAATCCTTCTTAAACTATTCTCTACCTGTAGCATATAAGTAGCTAAAGTCACTCTCTCCTCTTCCGCGCATCGGATAGCACGAAAGATCTTCTCCGTCTCCAGAATCCAACTCTTCGCCATGTTAGGATCACTCTCCCCCTTAAAGAATGGTGGGGTCATCCTCCTAAACTGCATCATCATCGACACACATCCAATGCCTGCCTCGTGAGCAGGTGCCTGCGCCTATATCCAAGTCAAGTTCTTAGATGAATTCTTCCATTCAACATCTTGGATAACATTTCCTAACTACTAACCTAAGCCTGCACTTGTGCTTGCAAAGCAACTGCCGTCTGTGCCTTAGTTTGCATCACGTGCACCAGTCCTTGCATTAATGCTCCATAATCCACAGGTGGTGGTGGGGGTGGCAAAGGTACGCCTGTCTGGTCTTGCGCCTGCTGAGCTGGAGCCTGCGAACCTCCCGCTTACTCATCGCCCTGGGTCGGGCCTGCTCCTCTACGTCCACGAGTAGCCATAGTCTGCAAAACAAGCATCTATTATAATAACCTATTGTTCTACATAAATCTTGGACTAATTTTTTATGCAGACTTAATAATATGAACACAATGTTGATATTCCATTTATGTACATGCTCAACCTGGAACGCTCTGATACCAATCTCTGTAACGCCCCTCTTAGACCCAGTATAGTTATTCCAACTCACATTGGATCCAATAGAGGTATTACAGTGGAACATATCCAACAATAGACGGTACAGATTGAGACATACATAAATGACAATTTAATTCCAAAAAGATGCAACGGAACATGGAACCAAAATTTTCAATCAACATCATATTCAAATACTAAGTCTAAAACATAAAGGAAAGATAGCAATAGTCCAAATTTATTACAATCCGTAAGTCCAAATGCATAAAATAAAAGGTACATATTTTCCTCACATACATGATCACTCTAACACTCTCAAGCAAAGCACTAAGCCTCCACGTCCTCACGCTCCAAGTCAGAGTGCAATAACTCCTTGATATCTTCTGTCTCTCTTGGATGTTAATCAAGTGTGAGTCTAAAAGACTGAGCAAGTCACATGAAAGACAATTCAAGATATAATATATATATATATAATATATATTAGGTTTAAATCATGGTAATATATTTCTTTCACATTCTTGATATCATATAGTTCTTCCTATCAATATGTTCTAAATCATTTAGCAATCACTCTTTACATAGCATGGTTATTTATCATGGAAA
Source organism: Colocasia esculenta (assembly GCA_014218235.1). Taxonomy (NCBI): domain Eukaryota; kingdom Viridiplantae; phylum Streptophyta; class Magnoliopsida; order Alismatales; family Araceae; genus Colocasia; species Colocasia esculenta. Next base: position 43,257,445 of record CM024754.1, read on the forward strand.
TAGAACAATTCATGTAATATACAACTTACATCTCACATTATAGCAATCAATCTAAAATATGTTCATATGGCATGGCATGTAATCAAATTTCAATGGTATATATTTAATGTCATATAACATGTAATATTCATCATGTAGTAAAAAGTCAATTTAACATGTAGCATGTAAAACAATGACATGTAGTTCAGGTGGCATGTAACATGTAGATCATGTATCATGTACTCATTTATCATGTAGACATGTAGTTCATGTAGTCATTTAGTTCATGTTTTCCAAGACATAGCCCATACTATTAATAGAGATCATGTAGCATGTAGTCATTCACTTATCACCTAGGAAAAACAGTGATGAAGTCTAGGTTATTGCGCAATACCGGGGAAAGTCCTTCCCACCTTAACCAGTAGAACATGTCTACCTCCAGATTTCAATCCGTTTGCACGGATTCATGTAGTTATTTAATGTAGGTGAACTATTATCATAGGGGCATTCCATGGTGTAGTTCCTTGTAGTTATCTCTATCATAGCAATGTCTTATTGGCCAATTCATTTCAGATGCATTAATGTATTCAATCATGCAATTTACATTTTCATACAATTCTATCATGCTCTTCCATACATTCATGCATAATTTATCAAGATGATAACGAAATATCACATAGCATGCCTTTCTCAGTTCTGAAATTAAACTTTACTGCATAACAGAAACCTATCATCGTCCTACTTTTTCCAAAACCCATCATGTATATACAATGTCATGTTTATTGAATTATATATGCATTTTACCATTCAGAAAATCATAAGAGTATGCACAGTGATCTAAAAACCCCGAAATTTTGATAGTAAATCTGACACATATCGTACCATGCACATGCAAAATTTCATAATTTTATGAGCTCTATAAATATTTTTCATGATTAATCTTCATAAATCTGAACTACTTAACATGGTATAATAGTGATAGAATATGCAGTTATCATGTAAAACTTTCATACAGTAGGTTTGTAGTTTTATCTAATAGCATTATAGTTCCTAACTACAACATTACCACATGAATCATACTTGCATTATTTTCATTTCTCTTTTACTAATTCAAATAAAATCCAAAAGGAACAATCGCATATAGCCCATACATCATTGCAATGACCTATCCATAGTATAACAACACTGAATTACATAAATATAACTTGGCCGAAACTTCATACATGCATGAATCATTGAAGAAATATGATCAGATTTCAGAAATACACAGCACTGATAAACTTAGCGGCCAAATATGTGGCATTTACACAGAGTCAACGTCCACATATCATGTCGTTAATATCAGTAGACGGAGGCACATAACGTTGTTAATATATAGTAGACATCCAAAACAATGTCGTTTACAAGAAATCAATGGCAGTCGATGTTGTCGTTTACATAAACTAAATGGCAGTCGATATGGACGTTAAGTTCATTCGTCCAGAAAACACAGAACTTGCACATAAGATAACAGAACTTACAACCCTTCCGACATGTTATTTTGATGGTTTAAAAATCTGTAAAAATAATAAATCTAATGATTAACTATCCTAAACCGATGCCCCATGTCACTTGCCCCTAACCCTCCTGCTGGAATGACGATTAGGGATTCGAAGACGCCCGCCTTGGAAACAAGGTAGTCCTCCTCTCTCGACTTCAATCGCCCAAAACCAGTTTCTAGCACAGCTCCCCCACTTGGAGAAGCTTCAGACCTCGATGCTTGATGATCTTCCTTGGTCCAGCACGCTTCAGATTGGCCGAACAAAGCTCTGGAACCCTTCTCTTAGCCCGCCTTTTTTCTCTTCCAAACTAGTGCAAAAACTCCCCCAAAGGCCAAACCGGGTCTTATAATCCCTACGCCTAGCCCAAACCTAACCCTAGCCATTGGATTATAAACGCACCAAATCCCCCTCTTAATGCATGGAAACAACCGACAATCTCTCGCCCAGAACGGTAACAACAAAAACAGGCAAGTCAGGTTAACGTCAACCCATGTTGCCGTCGACCATGATGTAGACGTCCATCGATCCGGTCATTCACTAACTTGCCCGAAAAACCAAATATTCCAGAAAATAATAAACAACACAATAAGTTGTCATTAACAAACAGTAAACGGCAAACCATCATGCCGCTAACAGTAGTCAACGTCAGAAGATGTTGATGCCTAGTTCAACACCGAACAACATACAACTAAATACAGATAACTTACATAATTGCATTATTTAATTCAATAAAAATCCTAGGGTACTACAGTATGTTAGCAGCATTGTCAGGTTGCATGGTGTGCTGAAGTCTATTATCTCTGACAGAGACCCGAGGTTTACATCAAGGCTATAGCAGGGTCTTCAGGAGGTGTTGGGTTCTCAGTTGAAGCTTAGTTCGACATTTCACCCTCAGATGGATGGCCAGTCCGAGAGGACGATCCAAATGCTCGAGGATATGTTGAGAGCATGTGTGCTTGATTGGAGGGGTGATTGGGAACGTCATCTACCTCTTGTGGAGTTCGCCTACAACAATAGTTTTCACGCGAGCATCGGCATGGCTCCATTCGAGGCATTGTACGGGGCGGCTGTGTAGATATCCTTTATGCTGGGAGGAGACAGGTGATAGGCAGTTAGTTGGTCCGGAGGTTGTGCAAGAGACTTCAGATAAGATTCATCTTATCAGGCAGAGGTTGGTTGCAGCGCAGGATAGGCAGAAGAGCTACGCTGACAACAAAAGGAAGGATTTAGAGTTCGAGGTTGGCGCACATGTATTCTTAAGGTTTCGCCTACTAGGTGTGGTAAGGTTTGGCGGGCATAGCAAGTTGAGTCCGAGATTCATTGGCCCATTTGAGATTCTCAGGCAGATGGGCAGCATGGCATATGAGCTAGCTTTACCCCTAGTGCTAGCTAGTGTTCACCTAGTCTTCCACGTGTCTATACTCAGGAGATACGTGAGAGATCCGTCGCATGTCATTAGTCACGAGCCAGTGGAGATTCAGCCAGACTTGTCGTATGTAGACCGACCAGTAGCTATCCTGGATCGAAATGTTCAACACCTTAGGAACAAGAGTATTGCATCCGTGAAGGTGTTATGGAGGAATTTCTCGCGGGAGGAGGCTACACAGGAGCTTGAGGATGCTATGAAGAAGAAGTATCTCCATTTGTTTGGTTAGTATTTTTGTTCTAACTTCGAGGACAAAGTTTTCTTTTAGGGGGAGAGTGTGTAAGGCCCTCACATTTTGCATGTATTATATTTAATCCTGTACATATTGTATTTAATTATTTCTGTGCATGTTGTAATTATTTATTTCTATATATGTATGTTGGTTTGATGTATTTAAGTTCTGTCTGAAATCCCTGGTTAACGTCAACATCACCTGACGTTAACAACAGGTTGACAACAACTTTTGTGTCGTTGACTGCATGGCCAGGGGATATAGACGTCTAGATCGATTGATGTCTACTTCCTGTTAATGGCAGCAAAGTGGCCGTTTACTTCTCTGGCTGTGTTTGGGGATTCCAGATCTGAAACGACTGCATTTTCTTCAGAATCTAATTAAGAAACCCAATCCCCAACGGTCAGGACTCCTAATGCTAGGTTTACCCCAACTCTTAACCTATACAACCTAAGTATTTCGGCTAGGTTATGTCCTTTGGTTCAGAGGAAAATCTAGGGTTTGGGTGAGAGAAACAGAACTTTGTGAGGCTTGATCCGGCATTTGGGAGGTTACTCCGGCGATCTTCTTCGACTAGAAGGTGCTCTTGGAGTTGAAGAGCTTCCCCGACTCCAAGAGGCCATCTATTCAAGCATGAAGACCGGATTGGAGTTGGAGAGAACCCTTCTTGGCTTGGCCGAGGAGGGCTTCATCACGAAATTTAATCTTCAGAGATTTTATTTCAGCAAGTAACTTAGGGGTATCATCCCTAGACATGTCCCCTAGAGTCTACGCATTTTGGGATTTTTCTTTCGTGTTCTGGACCACCAAATCTCTCTTTTATGGGTTCGGTCTGCACTTTCTATAGACAGGAGGTTGACGACAACCTTGTTGCCGCCAAGTTCCTGAGTTGACGGCAACAGGCTGTGCCGTTAACCCACCTTGATGGTCAACCCTTTCCACCAAGTTCTTCATGTTTTACAGAATTGGATCTTGATCATGTGTGATAATTTTCGGATTTCTGGTTGTCTATACATGTTGTAAAAATTGTGAATATACAAGTACTATCATAGGGTCAACCCATGATTTTCTATTGAATTTCTGATCATGCTTTTATTTAGTATGAATTCTGTTATGGTGAAATATGCATGATTTGATAGTATTTAATTCTGAACAAATAGTTTTACTGCATGTTATTATTACAAAGAATTACATGAACTTGGGGTTACTGTCTTCATATTTTAAACCTATGAGAACCGACTGTTTGCTGTCTATCATGTTAAAGGAAATATCTTGTTAAAATTGCATGAAATATGTATTAAATGTTAAAAATAGTTTTACTATTGCAAAAATTCTAAAAATTAGTCATATGACATATACCTGTGTAGGATTTGTAATTAAATTTGGTACTATTTTGAAATCCGTAGGTACTATTTGCATTTTGAAAGGGAGTTAAAGCCATGTTAGGCATGTTTGATTTAGATAATGTAAATTCCAGTGATTAGCGCATGTTTAGATATCACTGTGAAACCATCATGTTAAGTTCTGTTAACTGAGATTTATATGTTGAAAGATGTATATATGATAGATCAAATGGTGCATGTAAATAATGTAAATCATGTGATTAAGTGAGAAATGTGTTTAAGTGATCATGTGCCGAAATTGACACTGCTACAAGAAGGCTATAGATCCGTACTGTAGAAAACCCTATGGGAAGGCTCATTGTGTTTGTGATCATGTGGGCATTAGGATGAATCCTGGAGGTGAAAAAGTACCACTGGTTAGGGTGGAGAGGCTTCTCCCGTTCTGCGCAGTTACCAATATTTGTCACTATATTGCCTAGGTGACGAGTATGTGTTATTGAATGTGTGTCCTACTTTATGGTGGTTCGGACTATGTGTCTCGGAAATTAATGTGTAAAGTGTGAAATTATGCAATGTGATCATGTGATAGTGTTGTGTTAATATGATACCATGTGAAAAGATGTGAAACCATGTGAATGTGATTTGTTTATGTTAAAACAGCAAGTAAAAGGTGTGAATAGGTGTTATGAAAGCATGTGAAAAATGTTAGACATCATGCTAGAATTGTTAGTTACCTTGTGCTTAATTACATGATCTCATTGTGTAGCATTATGATGTGATATGAATTGGAATTGACTCAATGAATCAAGTTAGATACCATGTGTAGAAAGCATGTTATAATTATGCATGTGTATTTGTTTAATTAACATGAATCATGTGCCATATTTCTCTCAGTGTTTAAAAGATTAGTTTAAATGTGATATGTGTAAGGATGTGCCAATAGGTTACTTGTTGGGTCTTTTTGGAAGACTCATACTTGCTTTATCATATAGGTCAGACAGGTGTCCTCGTGCTAGAGGAGGACATTGTGAGGAGCAACTCTGAGCATGAGGAGTAGCTGTACTTGAGGAGATCACTTGTTTAGTCTACTTTTCATTTACTTGTATGTGGACATTGTTATTATGGACTTGTATAATTGTGGACATTTGTTATTTACATTTGCTACTATATAGACTGTGGAATATGTGAATGATGATGGAATAAGATTGTCTTTTATTTCCACTGTAAATTCTTTTGTTATTTATGTACATCTCTACCTACTTTGTTGTTTTGGGTACATGTCCCACTGTAATGGCATCCTTTATATCGATGTGGATTGGTATAATCGTACCTATATTAAGATGGTCATTACAGTTATCACCAAAATAAGAAGATAAAATATAAGAGTGGTTCAACAAGTCCCACTTCGTCGCGCACAATCTGGTCATGATCAGTCGAAGCTAACTTCATCATAACCGAAGTCTAACTTTGTCATATATGAAGTTCCACTTCGTCATGTACGATTTGGTCATGATCAGTCGAAGTGAACTTTGTCATATCTAAAGTCCCATTTTGACTGACAATGTTATTTCTTGTTTTATACGAAGCTTCACTTCGTCATATACAAAATTTCACTTCGACCGACGACGTTGTATCTTTGCCAGTCGAATTGACATATCGATTGCCTTACATATCGACTGCATTTATAATCCATATCAATTGTTGAACCACATCGATTGGTCCTTAAAAATCAAATGCAGGCCAACATCGATTGGTCCTTACATATCGATTGTCTCTATAACACCCCACTTAGACCCGGTCAAGTTATACCAACTCTCATCGAGTCCATGGACGTGTTACATGGGAACACAGCCCAACAGATATCAAATGTAGGTTGATTCATTCACAATAAAAATAATGCATGCAGCGGAAATAAAGCACAATTCATCAACTTTAATATGCAAGTCCAAAGTCCATCAAATAAGTCCATAATGATATATAGTTCAATTACAATGTTCATACATAAACAAATCCTCACATACAATTATCACTCATCACACATCACAGTCAATCCTCTCACTCCGAATCGGACCCTACCACTATATCTGCTGACTTACCTGAAATGTTAAGCAAGTATGAGTCTACAACAAAGACTTGGCAAGCAACCCAAAAATAGATTACCAATCTAACATATATGTAATGGTTTCAAAGCATGTTATTGCATATAGAATTCAGCAACCATACTACTTGCAATATATTCATTTATCAAATACACCTTAAGTCAAAAGTGAGTACAATTGCTACTTGAATAATGCATGAGTTTAAGACATGAACTTAAATTCATAATTTTTAATCTTGCAAAGAGATTTCAGATCTGATCATGATGACATAGAATTAAGTGTTATCATGGTACAATTATCATATATCATTCCAAGAGTTTGCGTATTAAGCATGATTGAAAAACATTCACCTGAATGGAAATAAAACAAGTATTACATGAAATCATTATAAAGCTGAAAACAAACTTTTTTTAACACATATACATATGTACAAATTTTGCCAAGACACAACCCAAACCACCTATTAGAAGTCAGATAGATATATGAACATATATTCATCACCTAGGCAATTAGTGATAGAGTTTTGGTTATTGCGCAGTACCGGGGGAAGCCCTCCTCACCTTAACCAGTGGTACTTGTCCACCTCCATGATTTTTTCCCGTGCCCTCGGGACCATATAACATATTGAACATTTCCATAGGGGCATTACTCTGGTCCTATTTCGGATTACTTCTATGGTGGTAGTGTCTTATTGGTCATGTACAAATTTCTCTAGATTCAATGCAACATAACATGTTGCAAATCATATACTATATTCAGATTCTAACAAGACATATTTTTGATTTATTACAAGCTGTATTTTCTAAGCATTTTCTCATAATTCATTTCAAAATAACACAATTCTCATGATGATAATCAGACTAAAATATTTACAGTCATTGAAAATTCATAAAATTTTGTCATATCATACCCCTACTATCATAAATCAAATCAGAAACTTTTCATGATTTTTTGGCATATATTCTAATTTCCGCTATAATCAAATTGGTGATATAAATAGAGAAATATTTATCATTATGAAACCATCTGTCAACCTAGTTCAATATTTTTACTGTGTCTATATCATAACCATACAAACCTCTGTTCAAAATCTCATGATTTTAGGAGTCCATAAACTATTTATCAAATTAAAATAGTACTACTGATTTTTTGTACTTTAGTCATAGAAATTACAGAAAACAGTCAATTCTGGATTTCAGATCTAACATAGTATGAGAATATCCCTATCATGTACTTCTACAAGGAAATCACAATTTTATCACGAGTATGCATCAAATATAAAATTTTTCTATTAAATCTAAGCTTAATTCCAGAATTTAGAAATTTGTCCTAAAATCATGGTGACTACAGAAATTAACCCAATTTACAGTGTGTCAAAAGGTTATTCTACTTAACACTATACATTTTACAGAAAGTCCATTCGAAGTTTAAACACCAAAATATAAATCCAGATGTAGAATTAGGTCAAAATAGTAAACAAAAGAACTTGACGGTAACCCTATTGCTGTTAACCTTAATTGACGGCAAGAAGGTTGACATTAAGTTCATCCTTGATGGCAGTCAAGGTTGGCGTTAACCTGACAGAAAACCAGAACTCATCCAGGACTCATATGAAACCCAAATCTGACTGATTGTAAAATTTTAAAATCATGTAAAATTTATAAAAAGGTAAAACATAAGGTTGGGAACCCAATCCCTAGGTTACTTGCCTCTAAAACAAATGAATTTAGCCGATGAATCCTGCCTTGGCCAACCAGGACAGTCCTCTCTCCGGGTTAAAATCCTTGATCCGTAGGTCTCTGATGGTATGAACACCTTGGAGATGCCTTTAGCCTTCAAAAGGACACCTTCTTCAGCTTGTAGATGCTTGGTCTTAGCCTACATGAAGATCAAAACACCGAATTCTTCCACCTTTCTTGAGACTTGGAGAAAACTCCCCAAAATCGGTTCCAAGAAGCTAACCTACCCTTTTTATAAGGGATTGGCCTCCCCAAACTTTGCCTACGTGGTAGGATACGTAACCCCCAACGTTTCCTAATTTCTAGCCCGCTACCATAACTCCAACAGAGCTGGAATGCGAAAATTTCACTGTCAGTTCTGCAAGAAGTAGATGTCAAGGTTTACTGTCATTTACACAGAGTAGATGTCAATCGATATGGACATTTACCTGAAGTTGACGGCAAGGGATGTTGCCATTAACCTGCTGTTGATGGCAGTCGATGTTGCCGTCAGAAACACAGGTCCACTCTGCAACCAACCCGAGAGCAGACCAAACCACTCTACAACACACTAAACTACACACATAAATACACCGAAATTTCTAAATACACAATAAAATAGACATCAATTGAAATTAAAAACTATGAAGAAAAATTTTAGGATATCACATTCTCTCCCCCTTAAATAATCTTCGTCCTCGAAGATTGAGTCTAAGAAAACTCATCGAAAAGATGCGGGTATTTCATCTTCATTCCTCTTCTAACTCCCACGTTGCTTCTTCTTATGCAAAATTCCTCCACAAGACCTTCACTAAGGGAATTCTCTTAAACCTCAAGTGCTGCACTTTACGGTCCAGAATCTTTATAGGCTGCTCCTTAACGGATAAATCTTGCTGCAAATCCACCAGCTCATAAGTAAGAACATGAGATGGATCCCGTATATACCTTCTTAGTAGAGAAATGTGAAACACTGGATGGATGTTTGCCATAGATGGTGGTAATGCCAATTGATAAGCCACATTTCCAACCTTCTTCATGATCTCAAATAGTCCAATAAATCTTGGATTCAACTTTCCACGCCGACCAAATCTAATCACCCCTTTAGTTGGAGAGACCTTAAGGAAAACATGCTCTCGCACCTCAAACTCCAATCCTTCCTTCTATTATCCGCATAGCTTTTCTACCGGTCTTCAGTTGCCTTTAACTTTTGCTGAATTAGCTGAATTTTACTAGAAGTTTCTTGCACAATTTTAGGTTCAACCATGTGTTTATCACTAGCTTCTTACCAATACAAAGGAGATCTACAAGGCCTACCATACGAAGCCTCAATGGAGTCATGCCTATGCTTGCATGGAAACTTATTATAGGCAAACTCCACAAGAGGTAAATGCTTCTCCCAATCACCCTTCCAATCTAGAGCACACACTCTCACATGTCTTCAAGAGTCTGGATTGTCCTTTCAGACTGTCCATCCATCTGTGGGTGAAATGCTGAGCTAAGCTTCACTTCAGAACCAAGAGCAACCTGCAAACCTTGCCACAACCTTGAGGTAAATCTTGGGTCTCTATCTGAAATAATGGATTTTGCAACCTTATGCAATCTAACAATGTTATCTACATAAAGCTTGGCCAAACTCTCCACAGACTGCTTCTTCTTCATAGGTAAGAAATGTGCGGTCTTGGAGAATTTATCCACAATTACCCAAATAGAGTCATTACCTCTAAAAGACCTGGGCAAACCAGAGACAAAATCCATGGTAACTTCTTCCCATTTCCACAATGGAATCTCAATCCTCTGCATCAAACCTGATGGCCTCTGCCGTTCTGCCTTCACCTGTTGACATGTCAAACATCTAGCCACAAAATTAGCCACATCTCTTTTCATGCCTTGCCACCAAAAAGTCCTTTCTAGATCTTCATACATTTTGCCACTACCTGGATGTATTGTGAACTTGGACCTGTGAGCCTCTTCTAAATTTGCTTTCTAACATCAGCAATATCTGGCACACATACTCTATGCTGAAATTAGATAACAACTTCCTCATCATGAGCAATGTTTGCCTTCCCTATCATTTCTTGCAGTCTAGGATCATCCTTCTGACCTTCCACCACACTATCTAGTAGAGAATACTTGATAGTCAACTGAGCCACAAAAGCTTGGCACAATTGTGACTCCACCTCCATAAAAGCACAAGCTGCATCTTCCATCATCTTCCAATCCTTCTGCATTGTTGTCCTCTTCCTGCTAAGTGTGTCGGCTACCGCATTAGCCTTGCCTGGGTGATAATGCAACTCAAAATCATAGTCCTTTAAGAACTCAATCCATTTCCTTTGCCTCAGATTTAGCTCCTTCTCCGAGAACAAGTACTTAAGACTTTGGTGATCTGTGTATACCTCAAACTTGACACCATACAGATAATGCCGCCAAATCTTCAAAGCATGAACTACTGCTGCCAACTCTAAATCATCGGTCGGGTAGTTACGCTCATGATCCTTTAGTTGACGAGAAGCATAGGCAACCACTTTCTCATCCTGCATAAGCACACAACCGAGACCAATGTGAGAAGCATCAATATAGATTGTTAAACCATCTATCCTGCTAGGTAGAACTAAAATAGGTGCAGTAGTCAATCTACTTCTCAACTCTCTAAAGCTTTGTTCACATTCTTCTGACCATACAAACTTAACTCCCTTCCTCGTATGCTTGGGCAATGGTGCTGCAATGGATGCAAAACTCTCTATAAAATGGCGGTAAGAGGAAGCTAAACCCAAGAAGCTCCGTATCTCAGATGGTGATCTTGATGTCTCCCATTATAACACTGCCATTACCTTAGATGGATCCACAGCTATACCATCACCTGAAATCACATGCCCAAGGACATGAACTTCCTTCATTTAAAAATCACACTTACTGAATTTGGCAAACAACTTGTTCTCTTTCAAAACTTCCAACACAGTCTTCAGATGCTCCTTGTGATACTTCATCCAGAGAATATATCAAAACATCATCTATGAAAACCACTACAAAACTATCTAGATACGGCCTAAAGACCCGATTCATCAAGTCCATATAGGTTGCTGGGGCATTTGTCAAGCCAAAAGGTAGAACCAAAAACTCATAATGACCATACCGCATCCGGAAAGCCGTCTTAAACGTGTCATCAACCTTTATTTGGAGTTGGTGGTAACCCGATCTATCTTAGAAAATACTGAAGCTCCCTACAATTGATCAAATAGGTCATCAATACAGGGTAAAGGATAATTGTTCTTGATTGTTACTTGATTAAGCTTCTGATAGTCAATGCAAAGCCTCATCGAATCATCCTTCTTCTTAACAAAAAGAACTGGAGCTCCCCATGGTGAAGAACTTGGACGAATGAATCCCTTGACCAACAAATCCTGCAATTGCCTCCTGAGCTCTACCAATTCTGCTGGTGCCATATGATAATGTGCCTTGGAAATAGGAGTTGTAACAGGTATCAACTCAATAGCAAACTCAATGTCTCTTTCCGGTGGCAAACTAGAAAGATCCTCGAGAAAGACGTTCGCATAATCACGAACAACCTCGATCTCCTCAATGCATGGTGTACTAGTGTCCTTAGACACAACCACACTAGCCAAATAAGCACCGTAACCTTTGCTCAACATCTTGGCTGCCTTCAATGCTAACACCACAAACTTCCCAACCATGTTCTTGGGTAAGGGATGTGAAAACTCATCCGCACCTGGAATGCAGAAAATAATCCCCTTCTTCCGACAATCTAGCAACGCATAATGCTCCTCCAGCCAATCTAGACCCAGAATGGCATCATAGTCCTTCATCTTCAACAGATAAAAGTATCCTGTCAAATCCCACTCTTCTATGCACACATATAGTGAGGAAAACCACTTCTTAGTGATCATAGCACCTACTCGTTGCAGACACACCATTTCGGCAACATATCGAGCAAATTTCATGTTACACTGTATGCCTCGAAGTGGCTCTTTTCAATTACCCTCTTGAGTGATTTCCTATTTTTTTAATTTTTCTAGAATTTTTAGGATTTTCCCAAAAGGGGTCAAACGGGTCTGTTGAAGTTAAATTAATCGCGTCTGGTACAATGGACGCCTTTTAAAAGTATGTGATCCGTGACGGGTAAAACCGACGCAAATCACACTTGCTTTCGATCACATGTTGAATTTTGATTCGCGTCCGATCCGCCCACCACGATTAAAAGTCGAAGCCTAAGCCATGCACCTAAGACCGCGACATTTAAGAGGGTCATGTTTCAAATCATGAGAAATCAAGAAACGCGTCCGGCTAAGCCGACGCAATTAAAGTCAAAGCTTAAACGACCACCCACCTGAAGCGCGGCATTTAAGATCTCCCATGCTTCAAATCATGGCAAATTTAGAATCGCGTCCGCACATGTCACCGCGCATTTTCAAAACCATCAATCAAATCAAGGTCGATTCTGTCAGAAGATCGATTCGTAGGAAAACGCAGCGTCCTTGCCCGACGCGATTCTCAGCGTACCTGTAGGCCGTGATCATCACATAATGGTCAAACCAAGCAGAAATCAAGGGATCCTTTAAAATGCAGCGACTAAGGCGGACATGTTTCATTAAAGATAGGCGTCCATTATACCCGACGCAATTTTGGCATGTTTTGCCTATAAATACAGACCCGAGGGTAACCATTTGAGCATCCAACCCCAGAGACGGCGAAGCCCTGCCGAACCAGTGCCTCGACCTCCGAACCATAATTCTCCAACTTCCCGAGGCGAAGCCCTGCCAGGCCAGAAGCTCGCGTTCCGAGGTCAAGGAGGAGCACGTTCAACGCTCGTCATCCTGCGTCTTCCTCCTCGGGATTCGAAGTCCACCTTCCTTTCACGAGCATCGGAGCAAGGCGGGTGGGGCCTCTCTTAGTCCTCTTCATCCGTCGCTGCAACGGGCTACATCGCCATTCTTCATCCCCCCCCCTTTCTCCATTCTCCCTTTTAATTAGTGCATGCATCACACCACTCCACACACACACACACATCATCTTCTCCATCCCCACTTTTTTAGGGGTTTAACACCACCCCACAAGGTGTGTTAATCCCCATTTAATGCTTTTTCTTTCATTCCATGTGAGCTTTTACTACACTTTCATAGTCTAATCCCTTTGTCATTTGTTTCTTGTTGTTCTCTTCTTGCAAGGTAACCATCGGAGCTAAATCTCCTTCGCTGGCCGGCCGGTGGAAGGAGGTGGTAGGACCCACGCACAAAAATCCTGCCATCTCCGGGTGAAGTTAAGTACATACTCTTCCTTTCCGCCCATTTCCTTCGGTGCCCACAAGCACCTGGCGATCACACTCCATATCGGCACACACGCACCTTCTTTCGTTTTCATCTTTTTTATGCTTTTCTACCATATCTCACCATTCCCCCGTCCCATAATTAATAGTCTTTCTCCTCTTTCTTTTTTAAGTCAAATTCCCCACTTTTGTGGGACGGTTTTCCGAGGAAAGAAAATGCGTCTACAAAATTGGCGATCACGGTAGGACATCTCTTCTTTTAGCCCGGTTACCTCCTTTTGGCACCCACGTGTGGCCCTCCTTCGGCACCCACAGCGTGCCCCTCCTTCGTACCCCACACAGTACACCCCTCCTTTCGCACCCCACGTGGTGCTATTTGGGATTCACATCGCCATTACCAACTTGTATTTGTGTTAGTTTTTCTCTACACTTTCCTTCATAGAAATTTGATTTAAAAGAAAAGAAGAAAAATAAAAAAAATCACCATCCTGCTCCCTTCCATGTTTACTTACATTCACCTGAAGAAAGCATCTCCATTTGGTCCTTACCTCTTCCTGTTTAATTGTTTGAAAAGCATTCTCTTTGGATTTATAGCTTTTTATAATTGCTCGGTTGCATCTTTGATCCGCGTCTAGTACAGAGGACGTGATTTGTATTTGTTGTGCGGCGGGTATACCCGACGTGATTTGTGACAGAGTTTGGAGGGAGCCTCGGCTCTTAAAGCTTCTGCGAGCTGTCAGATCCGCGGCTGGCTGAATAGACGCGATTAAATTGAAGCGCATCCACTGTACTGGATGAGATTCAGCCTGTCACAAAGAGCTCAGGTTTCTATCATTTCTTTGCATTTTGCACTTGTAGGGCATTTTCTCGGCCGAGGGACCTCCTCCCCTCCTTTTCCTAGGATCCACAAACCTCTCTCGGTGAGGGCTATCTCCCCATTGGGCATTCGTCTCATTGGGCTAGAGAATCCTCATGGGGACCTCCGTAAGTCTCTGTACCCCGTGGATTCCCTCACGGTGGACCGAGCCGGTTGCAACCCATTTTTTGAGACCCGTGCTAGAATACTATTGCGTGAAAGGAGATTACTTAGTGGACCCGAAGTTATCATCTTACCCATTTAGGCCCATACCCACTTGGAGTGACATACTGTAATTAAAATCCACACTGAATTATATTGAACATTTAAAGTGGACGTAAGCATATTCAAGTCTGTGAATTAAAAGTCATTAACCTCTTCTCTCAAACTCGTTTGAGTAGTTTTCTGGGAAGTGCCCTTTAATACACATCTGCTTGATGAAAATTTCATGTAGCTTCGTTCAGGCCGATCTCTTTCGATGGCCGAATACGAAGATAGGCTTACCATGATGATACCTATGAAGATATGTATGACTCCCTGGGTCCGTTCCCACGCCATCTTGATGCACCTCATGATGGTCTAGCCACCTGGCATGTTAATGCGATGGATACTCAAGCTCCCCACGTCTCGCCATGGCATGATGCCGGAAATACCTCCTCCTCGATTGATCTGTCCCAACTCGTGGACATCCTCCATAGCCTCCAAGCTTGCCAGCTTCAGGAGCTCCAGGTTGCCCTTAAGGGGAAGTTTGTCCCCGATCCAGCTCAAGCTTTCCACCTGAGTGCGGGTGTTCATATTCAATCTGCTCACGACCTGACGGTCCGAGTCTCCCCTACCCCCTCGCGGGCAAATTCAGTTATCCATTCTCTCCCCCACAGTCCAATCGGAGGGCCTTCCCATATCCAGCCGAGCCCCAATGTGTCAAGGACCATTTACCCCCTCGGGCCCCGGCCCATGCTTTCGTGCCCGCCGGCGCCCCTCCCCTTCACTATTCCACTTAGGTAGATGTCCCCCATCACCATTCTTCTGGGCACCTCCCAAACCATCCTCCACCAACTTACCCAAGCCCTCCTGGTAAAGGTGAGTCATTTGGAACAGGATTTGAAAAGGATGTCCGCACCCAAAGACTCTTTCAAACTAGCACTCCCTTCTATGCCAGTCTTTCACCTTCCCCCCTCTGAGCTGCCAGTCTACCACCGTTACAACAGCACCGGCAATCCATTCGTGCATATCAAAGAGTTCATGTATGAGTCTTCATTTTGGAAAAATGATAGTCGTGCTCTTGCATTCCTATTCCGCCGGTATTTGGACGGGCCCGCCCTCGAATGGTTCTACTCTATGGAGCCCTCGGATGCCGAAGATTTTGAGGCAGTGCGAAGAAAGTTCCTGCAAAGGTACAGAGATAGAGTCTGTCGGGCATTATCAATAACTGATCTGATGGCTGAGAGAATGAAGGCTGACGAAGACTTTATGCACTATGCCGATAGATGGAGAGCTCTGGCTGAACGGTTGAGGGATCCATTGTCTGAATCAGAGCAAGTGAAGATGATTACGGTGAATGCCACGCCGTAATTTAGGCATTTTCTGGCCATAAACAAGCTGACCACGATGGAAGAGTATATGAGAGAGCATGATATATTTAGACCCAGCTGAAGGACTCTCCAATCATGGCCATGTTTAAGCCGAAGGCTTGGACCTTCAAGAAGGGTAGTGGTGCTCCCCCTACTGGCGGCCCCACGATCGAGGGAGTTATACACAATGAGTAGGTTAGTGCAATGGGCAAACCCTAGTCCTTCCACCACCGCCCAACACCAACACCCGGCCAACAACCCAGCAACCAGCCCCCAGGCCAAACAACCCTCCTATGTTTAGGGCACCCCAATAGCCCCAACAGCCACAACCACCTCAGCAACCCCACAGCCCCTACACTATCGACAGCCTCAACAGCCCCAGTACCAATAGCCTCGTGCCAACCAATACTACCACCACCCCAGCAACCACAATATCACCAACCCCAGCAGCCTCAATACTGACAACCTGCCCCTCCCAATACCAACCAGCCTAGTCCTACACCTCCCCAATACAACCAGGTCCCTCCCCAGGCACCTATGAGCCTCAGCAACCGACGACCTCTTGGCCCCAGAAGAACCCATTATCCCCCATTGTCGGAATCCCTGCCAGATATCTTTTGTTGGGTTTTTCATATATCATGTTTTTGATGATCACTTAACATCCTTGAACATTGATTTAATGCAAAATTGATGTGCTAACTAACATGAAAACACACCATGAAAGTGATTGAGTTAAACATTGCTAAATCATACAATGTATATCACTAACAATGTATTTGCATGTAGGTGCACAAGCATGAAACATGGAGCATTGAAGAGGCATTGAAGAAATGAGCAAAAAGCACAAATATCTGTGAAAGAGGTGTATCTGTTGATAGATGCAATGTACCTGTCGACAGATTCACATAGTCATTCCAAGACAGAGCTCAGGTTTGCATCTCTGAGTGCATCTGTCGACAGATGAAATGTACCTGTCGACAGATACACACAGTCAACCCAGGACAGAGCTCAGGTTTTTCTATTCCTGAGTGCATCTGTCGACAGATGCAAACTGCCTGTCGACAGATACACTCAGAAACTCAATTCCTGAAAACCCAGTTTCTCAGCCTGAGTGCGCCTGTCGACAGATGCAGGTGCACCTGTCGACAGACGACGGAAACATGAGATTTTGTGTTTCCAAATCCGGCCCCACTTGGGTGTTTCCTTCCTCCACGACCCCCACCTTTACCTAACACTATATAAGCATCCTTTTGGAGCCAAATTCGCAGATAGCAGCCTCCCATCCAAGAGCCTCCAAGGGACCAAGAAGAAAAGCCCCAAATTGCTGCTCTGTTCAACTTTCCGCCCAGATCGTCGTGGAATCACCATCTATGCGGAGCTGAAGCCGGATCGTCATCAATTCAACCTTCTACATCGATCAATCTACATCCAATCGAAGTTTGAAGAGCGTTTGGACGATCCACGAGAAGAATTCCAACCGGATTTGTTCCCTAATTCCTAATTCTTCTCCATTCATAATTTCCATTCCATCGTGTGTGTGTGGTTGTGTTTTGATTCGAGCATCCCTTGCTTGATTCAGGTATTTGTGGTTGTTCTGATCGTGCTTCATCAGACACATGTGTGTGGTTGAGTTGTAGTGTTGAATTCGCTCATAAGCAGTCGTTTCTGCGTGTGTGTGTGGACGGTGGATGTAGGATACACGAGTTGTGTACTCCGAACCACCTTAAATCATCCTGTTCTATGGTTTGTTCGCGTTTTGCGATAGATGATTGGTAGGCACGGTGTTCATACGCACGTTTGATTCCCTGTTTCTTTTAGATCAACTCAAGCGGTCTCATACTTATCGAATTTGAATCAAATTTCATTAAGATGCTGTAGCATCGAAAAGAAGCCATCAATAGTTTAAAATTGCCGTAATCTATTCAACCCCCCCCCCCTTCTAGATTACCATATTGTGTATTTCCGCATAACCTTCAATTGGTATCAGAGCGGGTTTCTCCGATTTACTGTTGTTCGTCATTTGATCTAGCGATCAGGAGATTTTCGATCTTATGGATTCTAGCAAAGGGTATATGGCCGAGGGACATTCAGTAACCAGGCCACCCTATTTTGATGGCACTGACTATCCTTATTGGAAAAACCGTATGCAGGTATTTTTGAGAGCTCAAAATTACGAGCTGTGGAAGATAGTCAGCAAGGGACCATACGTGTTGCCCGAGGACGAAGACACCTGGACGAAAGACCAAATAGCTAAAGGAACTCTCAACTGGAGCGCACTAAACATGATGCAATGTGCGGTGCATCCAAAGGAGTTCTCAAGAGTCTCCACATGCTCAACAGCAAAAGAGATGTGGGACAAGCTTGAACTCATTTACGAAGGTACGTCCGAGGTAAGGGAAACTAAAGTTAGCATGTTAGTGTCTGAATATGAAATGTTCAAGATGAAAACTGATGAAACCGTATCAGACATGTTTGCAAGATTCATGCTAATAGTTAACGGGCTAAAAGGTCTTAAGAAGGAATACTCTGAAAGTGACTTAGTAAGAAAGATCCTTCGTTCTCTTACTTCATCTTGGAATACTAAGGCCACTGTCATTGAGGATTCCAAAGACCTTTCCAAAATGAAATTGGATGAACTAATTGGCTCTCTAATGACATATGAAATCAACATCAAAAGAAAAGAATTAGAAGAAAATCCTAGGAAGTCAATTGCTCTAAAAGCATCCAATAAAACATCAACAAGTTCCAAGAAATCCATTCAACAAGATAGTGATGAGCAAGAAACGTCTAGTGAGAGTGATGATGATGAAATGGCAATGCTCACTAGACAATTCAAGAAATTTCTCAAGTTCAAGAGGAGAGACACAGGTAACTCCAACCCTTTCCTAAGAAAAATTTTTCACAGAAATATGAGTCCAAAAAAAATCTGACATTGTTTGTTATGAATGCAAGAAACAGGGGCATATGAGAGGAGAATGCCCGGAACTCAAGAAGAAGCTGAAGAAAGAAAAATTCACCTCCAAAAGGCAAAGCAATGTTGGCCACCTGGAGTGATGAAGATGAAGATGAAGATGCACAAGAACATCCGATGATGAAGAAGTGAATGCTTGATGGCCAGGAGTGATGACTCCAGCGAGGTAAATTTCTCATTTGATGATTTCACTGCAAGTGAATGGGAGGAAGCATACACTACTTTATTTGAAAATTTTGTGAATATAGATCTGAGAATAGAGCATTAAAAAGAAATGCAACTCCCTTGTGCATGATAAGAACAATGATGAATGAATTGCATTCCTGACAAAAGAATTAGAAATGATGAAAGTTGATGAAAGACTCATAATGAAGAATGGATTGCTTGAAAATGAAATTGCAAGAAATACAAAAAGAAAAAGACTGTTTAAGCCATTCCATTGAATTCCTTCAAGAAGAACATTGGAAACCAAGAAAAAGTTGGAACAAACTGAAAAGGAATTGAAAGAAAAATCTGAGGACTTGATGAAATTTGTAAAAGGGAAGCAAAATCTAGATGCGGTTTTGGGCGCCAAAATACATGTAACCAAGCATGGATTAGGATATCAACCTGTCAAACAAAAGAAAATAGGAGAGTCATTGATAACTTCATTTGTTGATCCTAGCCCAAGCACAACCAAGCATGCTCCCACAAAGCATAATTCAAGAAAGTCCCAGACCAAGCCAATACTACACAAACAAAATGTTCCCAACAAACAAAAAAAAGCCACCTGTCGACAGATACAATGGTGCCTGTCGACAGACAAGAACAGTTTCAATGAATAAACAGTTTATCAAGCAACAGAAAATTGAAAAGAAAATTCCTTCATGCAATGTGTGTAAAAAGATTAGTCATGATGAAAAACAATGTTGGAATAATCCAAAGAAACAAAAAGTCAAACAAGTTTGGATTCCTAAACATCTACTTTGTTGCATGAATGAAATTTTGGGACCCAAAGTAATTTGGGTACCAAAACCTCTTGTCTTATTCACATTTGCAGGAATGCCTAGCAGCCCAACATCAAAACAAATGGTACTTGGATAGCGGCTGTTCGAGGCACATGACGGGCGACAAAGGTAAATTCTGTTTCCTAGTGGAGAGAAGATGGAGGACAAGTCATTTTTGGAGGTAATAACAAAGGCCAAATCATTGGCACAGGTAATGTTGGTAAGTGTACCTCCAATTCAATTGAAAATGTATTGTTGGTTGATGGCCTAATCACAATTTGCTTAGCATAAGTCAATTATGTGATAGAGGTCACAACGTCATTTTTGAATCAAATTCATGTCAAATTGTTGATAAAGAAACAGGAAGTGTGAATTTTTTGGAAAAAGAGAATTGGGTTTGTGAAAATGCAATGAAACTGGCTATCCATATTGGAGTACATGCTCTTTATGTGTGAATGACTATGTGGTATATCAAATGGTGAAATGTGGAAGAACAAGTTCGGCTTGTTTGGAAACTATCATCATGCGTGAGAAATATTCTCTGCCAAGTATCAATAGTCCCATTCCATATAAAGGCCCTGTACTTCACATAGGATTTTAGTTTCCTTACATTTTATCATGTTAACTCCATGAAACAATGTTTTTCTGCGACCATGTGCTTGTGTATGACCTTCCTTTCATAAACATGTTTGTCTTGTATCAAGTGCTTGTGTGAATCCTTGCTTAAATGTTGTGTCAACACGTGCACACACTATGGGGGAGTAAGTTAAGGATTGTTGAGTATTTTCTTGAGGAAACTCTTCCAATATCTACTTGTGGAATTCTCACTTCCTTGAACTCAATGAGCAATCAATCTGAAACCAGAAAAATCCACTCTGTTCATATCTGTCGACAGACACATTCCATCTGTCGACAGATACACTCAGTCTTGTTCTGGCAGAAACTTCAATTCTTCAGTCTGTGTGAATCTGTCGACAGACAGATTCCTTCTGTCGACAGATACACACATTCTTCCTTTTTTTTTCAATTCCTTCCATACTTTTCAAGAAAAGTGTTCCTTACTTGATTTAAGGTAAACCATTGGTTTGTTGTGTGCAATATAACCTTTTCATATCCACTTCATGTCAAAGTCGTGAACCAAGTCTAAATGTTCTTTGATGCAATACTTGATCGAGGTCTTTTTAGATCATTTTGAACACAATGAGCAAACCAAATGATTTTTAAACATCTCTGTTGAATAACTCCCTTGTCGTTAAACATGAATCCAAAATGATTTGAAAAATCAGAAAGCTCTTGAATTTAATGTCCTACATTACAACTTGCCTAAAGAAATCTCATGTACTTGACAAAAAGCAAAAAAAAACAATAATAAAAAAAAGGGAGAAAAGCTACCTATTTCTCGGTTCAATCAACAACTTGTTTTTCATTTGTGGGATGGAGGTAGAGCAATGATGAAAATCACTAAGTAACCGGGGATATGGGCATCACCAATGTCAGTCTTCGCGTCAAAAGGTTATTTCATTATCTCTATACAATGGCTTGACGGACACTCACATTGAGTAACTGGGGGTATGGCATCACAAATGTCTACCTTCACATGAAAAAGTGAAAGTGCTCCTCATGCCACTCTTTTCCATCTTCGTTGTTTAAAGATTCTAAAATCATACCAGAAATAGAGTGAAGCCTCCGAAAATTTTATGTCAAGTCCGATGTGTTTCTTCGGTAAGACGTTCTTGTGGCCATTTAATTCAATTGTCATCTGACTATCATCTCTATTAAGATGCATGTCTTCTTCAACGGCCTTAATCAAAAGAGTTATTTAATTTTCACTGGCTTTTGTCAAATGTGTTCCTCATGATCTAATTAAAGAACTTATCGTTTCTAATTCAAAATCATTTAGATTTGTGTCATGTCTTCATCTTAATGATATGAATTTTGTCTTGCATATACACCCATTTTGCCTTAAAACAACAAATGAACACTTGTCCCTTTGAATAATTTTGACAAAAATCAAGTTTTCACAAAAAGGAGCTATCTGTCGACAGATAGACTGTCATCTGTCGACAGACGATGGCGCAGATCCGTTTTTGAACCAAACCCTCGCGCCGGTTCACATCCTTTTCATGGGGCCTTCTTTTTAAAACCCTCTAAACCCATTCTAAGGCCACCCACGACCCATTCTCACCCTCCTCTCTTGTTCCCTCCTCCCTCTCCAAACCCCCTCTCTTTCCCCCTTCAGGGCTCCGTCTCCGACGATCTTGCTCCTCGTCTGGGATCCCTCCACTCTCCCTTCACACCATTCTCATCCTTCCTCCTGCGATGGCACCCAAATCGAAGCTTCTTGCTCTCCGTCGTCGCGCTCCGACGGACGCCGGGAGAAAGCTCCAGGACTCCTTCCGAACGCCGCAGCAAGCATCGTGAGGATCGGTTGCCGGAACTCATCGTTCCTCAAGGTCTCCGTCTATCCGACCCAACGGCACCTTCAAGAAGATTGTCCAATCCCGGTATGTGGACTTCGAGTCCTTAGCACAGATGTCCCCTCACTCCTACCTTATTTTGACACTCAAGGGTGGACATCCTTCTTATACTCCCACTTGCAATACTCTCCAACTGCCGTATCCGAGTTCTACAATAACTTAGGGCTTTCCGATCAGGGAGATATCTACTCTTCGGTGAAAGGCACTCGTTTTCGCCTCACCGCAAATCTTCTCTCCACAGCCCTTGAAATTCCAAACTCAGGAGTTGAAATCTTCAACTACAATCCCTCTGCTTCTGAGTACTATGAGCTTCTCACGTTGGAACCTTATGACACTACCAAGGAGATTGCTCGTCTCAACGCCAACTCCTTTCCTCCCTTGATCCGGATGATCCATCACATCTTCACTACCTTGATCATCCCGAAGGATGGAAGTCGAGAGTTAGTCACCGAGGTCCATAAATCCCTATTCATATTTTTCCTCAAGTGTCAAGAAATCAATCTTCCTGAACTCATGATAAGCTCATCCGTCGGTGTTTCTCTAACACCAAAAGATCAATGCCATATGCTTGCCCCATCACTTCTCTTCTTATTTTCCTGGCATTCCCATCCCTCCAAGTGAGCTCATCTCACTAAAATCCGAAGTGCCTTTGACCTCACTGCCGCCAACCGCATGGGCTACAAGATTGTAGACGGTGTCGTCACAAGGACTCTCAAGGGAAAGGAACCACAAGGAGCTGAAGTGTCAACTGGTGAAGAAGACAATGAAGATGATGAAGCAAATGAAGGCAATGATGAAGACCCTCAGGATGAGCAAATGCCTGACCAAGCTCAAGAGTTTGATGATGTACCTGTGCCTCCACAACAATCCATTCGTGATTACTTGGCACAAATCCATCAAGAAATGATCTCAGGATTTGCTCACATGACGTCAAGATTTGATCAAGTGGACGCTCGCCTCAACACTTTAGATGACCGTCTTGACCACCTCTACTCCGAGAGAGATGAATCCCGTCACCCTCCTCCTGCTGGACATGACGATGAATAGAGAGTCAGGGTCATTAGAGGTCACTAAGAGTCTTAGATGGGAATTAGTCTCACTTGTCTTGTCATCTTCTGCTTGTTCATGTTATTTCCCTTTCTTTTATTGAGTCATGTAATGATTATCAATGTACTATGAAATTTCAATGATCAATCAATGAAAACTCAGTTCATGTTTATTTGTCTCTAAATATGCATGACTTGACCTTTTGCATGTTGTCAAAAAGGGGGAGAACATCAATATATGCATCAATTGAATGTTTTTGTCATCATCAAAAAGGGGAGATATTGGTGGTTTTCATATATCATGTTTTTGATGATCACATTAACACTTGAACATTGATTTAATGCAAAATTGATGTGCTAACTAACATGAAAAACACCATGAAAGTGATTGAGTTAAACATTGCTAAATCATACATGTATATCACTAACAATGTATTTGCATGTAGGTGCACAAGCATGAACATGGAGCATTGAAGAGGCATTGAAGAAATGAGCAAAAAGCACAAATATCTGTCAAAGAGGTGTATATGTCGACAGATGCAATGTACTGTCGACAGATTCACACAGTCATTCCAAGACAGAGCTCAGGTTTGCATCTTGAGTGCATCTGTCGACAGATGAAATGTACCTGTCGACAGATACACACAGTCAACCCAGGACAGAGCTCAGGTTTTCTATTCCTGAGTGCATCTGTCGACAGATGCAAACTGCCTGTCGACAGATACACTCAGAAACTCAATTTCCTGAAACCCAGTTCTCAGCCTGAGTGCGCCTGTCGACAGATGCAGGTGCACCTGTCGACAGGATGACGGAAACATGAGATTTTGTGTTTCCAAATCCGGCCCCACTTGGGTGTTTCCTTCCTCCACGACCCCCACCTTTACCTAACACTATATAAGCATCCTTTTGGAGCCAAATTCGCAGATAGCAGCCTCCCATCCAAGATCCTCCAAGGGACAAGAAGAAAAGCCCCAAATTGCTGCTCTGCTTCACTTTCCGCCCAGATCGTCGTGGAATCACCTCTATGCGGAGCTGAAGCCGGATCGTCATCAATTCAACCTTACATCGATCAATCTACATCCCATCGAAGTTTGAAGAGCGTTTGGACGATCCACGAGAAGAATTCCAACGGATTTGTTCCTAATTC
>CM024754.1:43282214-43326711 GCA_014218235.1 Colocasia esculenta
ATTATACTAATTAATGCGTACGTAAATATGTACATACATACACAAGTACAAACATACACACATAAATACAAATAATGCGACGGAATTAGAGGGCCTTACACTTTAGCAAAGTATTTGGTCAAATTCTCATGTATTCACGTCACTTTGTCATACAACTAACTTGTTGTTTTAATGTACATTTATCATACACTCATAACACTTACACATGTTTTCTAGTAAACTACAAAATATGATATTAATCTTTCTATCATAGTTAAACATAATCCAATTAATACATACATGACATGGACATATGCACTCTTAAACCCCTATCATGTAACATGAATATTAATCTAAACATTTTTCCTTATTGTGTAACAGCTCTACAATTAGAACATGCAATATACATAAGAGATAACAACCTAACATGATCTCTATTTATTTTCACATGCACTTTTCTCATTTATTTACACATTTCATTTCTGTTTTAATATGAATAATTCACCATGATATCACCTTTATTAAATATGGAATGATGATTTAATACACATTCAATCGGATGGCAATCATCTACAAATTAAGCATGAAACTACATACTAAATGAGTAGCAATTCTATCATGGAACTTAGACATTATTTCTTGTGTTTATCAAAAATAAAATCTCATTTAGCTTGCTGTTTTGACATGAATTACTTAATTACATGGATTTACACTTATTCTCAAGCTATCTTATTCATTGTCAAATTTACCTACCATTTTCCACATTGCATTTATTTACATGTTTACATGCACATATTCATACATACCACCATATGGAGTATTAAATTATATTACATAACATTAAACATGGTACAAAACAAGATATTATAAATATGATAGTAACACATGAATGACATAAATAAATAAACATGTAATGACCATTGGTTTTCACATACACTTGTACTTTTGCTATCTTTTACTCTTCCTTACATATAATTTTCACTCCTCCATTGCACTTACTCTTGCATTCACATTGATCACTTTACACTATGTTCACATTAATCTCTTAAGTTGCCGTGACACATAGTCCTAACTACCAAGTAGAGGAAAACAATCACTTTAGCACTTAGCGTTTATCACTTAACACTTAGCACTCACTTTCACATATTTGTCACCTAGGCAATGCGGTGGCAAATCTAGGTAACTGCGCAGAACCGGGAGAAACCCTCTCCACCCCAACCAGCAGTACTTGTCCACCTCCAGGATTTTATCCTAATGCCCTTAGGATTTATCTCATAACGTTGAGCCTTCCATAGGGACTTTTCTATGGTACAGCTCTCAGACCCCTATGGTAGCAGTGTCATACATGGTTAAATATTTCATTAATCACTTTATCATTCTTATCACCTTTTACTCATGCTCATACACATATTTTCATCCCATTTCCACTTACAGAAATTCACATTGTTGTTTAACAGTAATAAATCACTCAAAATAAAGCATTAACATGCTGCTAACCTTTGCTTTACCCATGATTAACTCTAACATGCTTAACATGGCTTTTTCACATTAAAACCATGAAAATACCTATGTCATCTGAATTTAACAAAATTTTTATCACAAGTTAAGAACAGTAAACAGAACACATTCTCAATTTTTCAAAATTGTTCTGACAAAAACATATTTATAACAATTAAATCATTGTACATGTGCATTTATCACTAATTCTCATAAACAAAAATTTCCGTAAAATAGACTAATATGACGGTGTCAATACGTTCATACAATAACCATATCATTACATAAAAATTCACCAACCTGAACTCACAATATCCTATTACACAGATTAAACATGCTTATCTTATGGTCATAAGACTCATAACTCAATCTCCAGAATTTTAATAATTAACAATTTCATGAAAATTTACGAAAACCTCATGACATGACCTACGAATCACCCTTGACCCCTCATAAAATTTTCAGTAGGAAAACATACCCAGAAATCATTTAAATATTATAAACAGCATTTTCATAACACTGAAGAACTTAACTGCACAGTCTTGGTCGCCAACTGGGTACTGCAACATCTCTTGCCATCAACTGATGAACTTGATGGTAGGGGATGTTGCCGTCAACTTCAGACAGCAATCTGCACTGTCACACTCACATGTACGGGGAAATTGGAGGTCCAGGACTCAAGAAAAAATCTGTAAAAATTCTAGGACCTAGGGGACATGTATAGGGATGATGTACATAGGTACTTGACTCTAATAAAATCCTAGAAGATCAAATCTTGTTGTTGAAGCCCTCCTCGGCCAAAGCAAGAGGGCGCTCAGAAACTCCTTTGATTTGGTTCTCCAACGTTGTAGGTTGTTCCTCGGGATTGGGATGCCTCCTTGATGGTTGGACTACGCTCCAGTCATCGTAGATCTCCCAGAAAATCCTCCAGTCGCCGGATCAGAGCTTGGGAAGTCCAGCTTTTCTCACAGAAAACACTAGGGTTTCACAATGATCAAAAGGGCTTTGTGCGGCCAGAGAAATGGGTTTTTATAAAGTTGGATAGGTTGGGTACACACTGGGGTAGGTTACTCAAGGTTTAGGAAGGGTTTTCTAAACTGAAACCGGCCATAAAACGAGCATTAACAAATCTGGAACTGTTACGCAGGAGGATATTGACGTCAACATCAGTTGTAGTCAACTGCACAGTTGACGTCAAGGGCTGACCGCCAACTTGAGGTTGGCGTCCAGGGGGTGGGGCTACCAACAGGTATTGGCGTCCAGTGATGTGGACCCCAACCACCCAGCAGTGCCAATAGGCCAAAACTCCGATAAACCTTGAAATAAATACATAAATACGCCCAAATAATTTAATATATGTAAAAATAATTTCACAAACCTTCACCGCATAAAACAATGCATTTCATAATTTTTATTTAAATATAACTTATATAATCATAATAAGGATAACATGGATCAATAACATGCATATATGCACATACACATTCACATTACATAGTCACATACATTGTGCAGGAATTTTAATGAAATGTGTTCATTTATCCGTTGAGTTCTACCTGTACATTATCATCCAAGCACCTTACATATCATAATAATTTAAGGTGCTTAAAGTAGATAA
Organism: Colocasia esculenta; assembly: GCA_014218235.1. NCBI lineage: Eukaryota > Viridiplantae > Streptophyta > Magnoliopsida > Alismatales > Araceae > Colocasia > Colocasia esculenta. Next base: position 43,285,309 of record CM024754.1, read on the forward strand.
TATCATTTTAAACAAGATTAGCTTTTATATATTCCTATACACACCAAGGTACTTACAACATGCATAAAATAACTAAATGCAATAGGCACATCAATAATTAAATAATTGCATGCCCATTTAAATATGTATATTGCATGTACAGAAATAAACTCATGATTATTTACAAAATGTATGACAATAATTTCTTACTAGAGCACAATAATATGCATGAGGTTTATAGATTTATTACATACTTTGATAGCTAAATAATGCATGCACATTTATATTTATATTTATACTCGTACGAAAATAGCTCTCATGCACTTACATGGCCTATAGCATTACTTACCTATCACAGGCACAATATTACTTAACTATTTTATGCCTCAGAATCTTTTTTTTTTTTGTATACACATTATACATACATTTAATTAATTGTCTATTCTTACCTAACTATCCTGTAATACAGCATGAACTAATGAGGAGTATAGAAAGATAATACGCACAATTAAATACACATGTTACTGATGCAACAAGCAAAGACATATGCACTATATAAAAGAAAGAAAATTTCGGGGTATCACACCCTCTGTCTGTGTCGCGATGGGTCTAAGGCTCGCGATGGTGTTGTGACGCATGCATCGACCGTGACAAGCTTTGTGTTGTCACGGCGAGCATGGGCATCATGACAGCATTGCGATAGCTTAAGGTGCCGCGACATGGTCACATCAGGTTTGGGCATCGCGAAGGATCGTGCAGATTCGTGTGGATCCGGCTTGTGCGCGGCGTGAGGATCATGCAGATGGAGGAAGGCGGGAAGGAGATGCTGTTGGCGGTCTGATGGCACTGTGGGCTTGCCAGGCCATCCGGGCGTGTGTGCCGATCTGGTATGTGCCGATCTGGTATGTGCCGATCTGGTATGTGCCGATCTGGTACGTGAGATCTCGTGCATGGCAGAGCTGGGAAGAGGTGAAGGTGGGAAGAGGAGCTCACCTGGAAGCTGAGGGCGAGGAGACTAAAAGGACCCAAGGTCCAGGGGCTCGGGAGTTTTGTTCTGCTTTTTTAGGTTTTTAGTTCAGATTTTTGGGGTTTTCCTTCTGTAAGCAGGGAGGGAGACGGGTTCGCCAGTGAGAATTTGGAGAATTTTCTTAGTTTAGTTTTCTTTTGTTCTATTCTTCTGGAGATCGTGGGGCTGCTGTGAGAATGGGGTTCTGTAGAGCAGGGGGCTTGGCTAGTTAAGCTTTTGGGGATTTTGGTTCTTTCCTTCTTGCTGTAAGCATTTGGGGATTCGACTGCTGTGGCATTTAATTTTAGTTTTCATTTTCTCATGTGTTCCAGAGATCATTCCAGTGGCGTTTAATTTCAGTTCTTCTGAGTTTTTTTTTTCTATTTCTTCTGTGTTCGTTCTTTCTACTGTAAGAGTGCAGATTGTGCAGTTCGGCAATTGGTGAAGTTTAGCATCTGTGGGAGGGAGACGAAGTTTCGCCAGTCAGATTTATGCAAATTTTTTGTCTGCAATTTTTTCTTTCAGCAGCATAGGGAGGGAGATTGGTTAGTTGGTTCAATGTTTTAGGACTTTAATTTTAGTTCCTGTTCTTCCAGAATCTTGGAGTTCACAATCAAGTTCTTAAGAATTTCTTTTCTGCCATTTTATTTTCTTGTACTCTTCTTTCAGAGAGCAGGAAGGGAGACGGGTTGGGGTGTTAGAAATGTACTTTTCTTCTATTCTTCTGTAAGGGATCTGGGGGTATCTGGTTCTCGCTACTATGAGGGGTGGTTTGAGTTCTTCCAGTTCTTTGGTTCCGAGGGAGAGTGCTGGGAGAGGACTGATAGGATCGAATTCAGTTTTCCAATTTCTTTTTCTGTGTGAACTTTTGCCATTTCTTCTGTTCTATGATACATTGGAGGTGATCATTCCATCTCTTGTCTGTGATGTTGAGTCCGATCCAGGTGCGCTGTAGAGGAAGGTCCAGAGCGACCAAGGGAATCCATCCTTGGCTCGTTCTGGGTTGTCTGGCATCCCAGAGGTAGTAGAGAACAATTAGTATATGAGAGATCACGGAGGTTTGGCTCCTCTTCTGTTTTATTAATTTGAGTTTTCTGCTTCGTTAGTGTTCCTTTTGTTCTTTTGTTCTTCATCCTCAAGTTGTGAGGGTACAGTGATCTGAACTCCTCATAGTTCATATTGTCTCAGTGAAAAGAATGTTTAATTTGATTTGTCATCAAGTGTTCTTAGTTCAATTTTAATGCATTGCTAATTGAAGTTCTGTTGGTGCTTAGTGATTAGTGTCACAACAAATTTTGTTTCTTAATTTTCTGTTCGATATTTACGTTGTGAGGATAGTGGTTGGTGTTTGTGGAGAGTTACGATTACTAAGTGTTCATCCCTCGAGCTGTGAGGGTACATTGATATCATTTCTCTTTTCATTACACTCATGTAACGACCGAGAACCCGACCCTCGGCCCACGCCGAGGACTTGATTTTCGCGGTCGCCGCCCACGGACCAGGGGGGGGGGGGGGGGGGGGGGGGGGGCGGAAGGCTATAACACACGTCGACAGGATATGTAATGGAGGTAAACGTCAACTGCTAAGCTAGAAGCGTACAAGCGGAAACAGGAAAGTAAAGCGAGACCGCTGCGTACCGCTCTAAGTACAGTCCCAACGCACGCACACTAATACAAGTAAGGAAAGGGGAGAGACAAGTCCCTTAGGGGCATACCCCGAGGGTGACGTACACTGAGAGGGGGAACCACTGCTAGCTACGGGGACCTCGACTAACGCACCATCTCCTCCGCCCGACGCGCGCCCTGCGCTGCTGAGAAGACTCACCTGGAACAGAGGGATGAGCTTCACAACAGAAGCTCAGTAGGGACTACCAATCTCCTACTGGCTCTAAACAGGCAGAGGAACATACACAACTATTAATAAAGGAAAGACTGCAGTTTATATCTTTCTACCTACAAAAGGAAGTGTGGGAAGCGAAGCTAAAGCTAACTCGGTACGGAAAGTACTCTCGGTCGGAAACTCCGTACGACTGCTCGTCGTGACCACCACACGGCTAGTAAACACAGACGGAGGGGACTCCGCCTGGACAGAGAACACTAGCTACGGAAAAAGCACCACATAGTCAGACGGTCAGGTGCGTCCACAGACGTCTTATCCTCGACCTAGGTCTGGCCCTCGCGTCTCGTCAGAGCGAGGTAGGACACAAGCACAACACAGTAACCGTCGTAGTCTGACCGGACTACGGTCCCACGCCTGACCTCTCAAACGGTTCCGGGGCCGTGAGGAGCGAGGCAGTGAGAAGGACTGGCTGGCCTGCGCCGGGTAGAACTCCAAACTGTCCTCGGCGTCCCAGACAACCACGAAGAGCTCTGCAAGCGACTCACACGCCACTGTCCTAACCACCGTTTTCCCCTCAGCTCCAGAGTCCGCCTAGGTGGCTGCCAACTCGAGCACACTCGTAGCCCGGAGTACTCCCTCAACAGGCTCCCGAGGACGGGGGGGGTCCCAGGTAACGGTAACAACCTCTCGCACGGGACAAGCCCTCAAGTGCCGCGCACCGGGCGAACGACTAGTGTGAGACCGTACTAGGGAACTAGCACAGGTGCCACGGGTACAGTAAAGCGAAAACGGAAGCGGCGGAAGCACACCTGCCTCTGGACTGAGAAGGAAACATAGGCCCTGTCGCCTTCAAGAGGCGACATATGCCTGTCGCTTTACCAGTCAGGAGGTGACACAGGGTGCGTCGCCTTACCAGACAGGTGGCGACACAGGGTGTGTCGCCTTCAAGCCAGTCAGGGGTTCCGGGCATTCTTCTTCCGGGAACCTCCCCGAAACGGGGGAAAAACATACACACGGGGGAGGGGAGCATGCTTATCATGCTAGAAAGCCATTAAACATACAAACCACCCTCGAATACCCCAAGAACATGGATTCTACACTCGGAGGAAACCTCACTCACACGAGCATGGAGTTCTCACACTCCCAACCCCGAACCACAAGAAAACTACGTCACGAAGGGGAAGGGGAGCATGCTTAGGGCAAGAAGATCGGGCGTCCCTACCTCCACGCGAAAGAACTCACCGTTGGGGCCTTCTCGTAGGTTGAAACGTCTCTCCTCGCACCGCACGGCACGAACGCGACCCCTGCACGGACGGAGCGACACCTCCTCAGCACGGCCGCCTCAACGCGGGGGAGGCACCCCAAAACCGCCCGAAGCTCCGAGAGGGCGAGAGAAAAGAGAGGGGGAAAGGAGAGGCGCGAGAGAGGGGGAAGGGCTCGGGCGCCCGGGCTTTAAGCTCGGATCCTGTGAAGGCGACATACCACCCTGTCGCCACAGGAACGAGAAGGCGACAGTGGGTGTGTCGCCTTCAAGAAGGCGACATACCCCTGTCGCAATTCCACTGACAACGGTCAAATCTCGGAATTCGAAAAAGTGAAGGCGACAGCATCTTGTCGCGTTCACCCGACACCGCCAGAGCCGTACTGACACAAAGGACGCCTGTCACGTCTGTCAGACTGTGTCTGGGGCGACGCGATGAGAAGGCGACATAGGCCATGTCGCCTTCAAGAAGGCGACATACCCCATGTCGCAATCCCAAACAGAACCAGACACCAACGCGGTCGGAACCACGTCGCGACAGTCGCCCTGCCGCGACCCAGAGGACGGGGCCAAGGGGCCAAGGGGGCAGGGGTGTTACAAACCCTCCCTCCGTAAGACATTTCTTCTCGAAATGAAAACAACTGGTCTCAGCCCGGAAGACGACACAAAAGGGAGATCACCACATACCGATTAATCAAACAAATAAGGAAAATGCTCCAGCATCTCATCCTCGCGCTCCAGGTGGCCTCGCCACCGACGCGGTTCTGCCAAACGACCTTAACCAGCGGAATCTGCTTCCTGCGCAACTGCTGACTTGCGGTCGATCACTTAACTGGGTACTCTGGCACTGACAAGTCTGGCGCTACCTCTAGCTGCGAGGTAGTACAACACGTGCGAAGAGTCTGCAACGTACCTCCTGAGCTGCGAAACGTGGAAACGTTGTGCACACCTGCTAGCTCTGCCGGGAGACTCAGTCTGTAAGCTACCTCGCCGACCCTCTGGAAATGGGGAATGGCCCAATATATCTGGGACTGAGCTTTCCCTTTCTGCCAAACCTCATGACGCCTTGGTCGGAGAGACCCGCAAGAAAACAAGGTCACCAACGCTGAACTGCAACGGTCTCTGCGAACGTCTGCATAACTCTTCTGCCGGCTCTGCGCTGCCCGAAGCCTCTGCCTGACCAAACTGACTGTCTCTGCACACTGCTGCACTAACTCTGGCCCCAACAGCTGCCTCTCACCAACCTCGAACCAGTGAAGCAGAGTCCTGCACGGGCGACCATACAAAGCCTCGTTATGGCGCCATCCCGATGCTCGAGTGATAACTGTTGTTATACGGGAACTCTACCATCGGAAGGTGAGACTCCCAAGTGCCGCTCCAATCAAACAGCACGCTCTCAACATGTCCTCCAGTGTCCAAATGGTCCGCTCTGATGAACGTCTGTCTGAGGGTGGTACGCTGTGCGAACTCAACTCTGTACCCAGTGCTCTCTGAAGACTGCGCCAAAACCCTGATGTGAACCTCGGATCTCTGTCTGAAACGACTGAAACTGGGAGGATCCCGTGCAACGAAACAACTCTGTCCACGTACAGCTGGCTAACCTGTCCACTGACCACGACATCTTGATCGGAAGGAAGTGCACTGCCTGGTCAAACGATCCACAATCACCCAAATACCATCATGCCTCTGCGGGGGTACGGGGCAAACCAACCACAAAGTCCATGGTGATGTCGTCCCACTTCCACACAGGAATGGGCAACGGCTGCAACTCACCACAGGACGCTGGTGCTCAGCCTTCACCTGTTGACAGGTAAGGCACCGAGCAACAACTCTGCCACGCCCCTCTTCATCCCTGGCCACCAGAATGACCTCCTCAAACAATGGTACATCTTGGTGGTGTCGGGATGAACGATGTACCTCGACCTGTGAGCCTCTGACAACACTACCTCACGAACCTCCTCTGGAACGTACAAGCGGCCTCTGAATCTGACCTCGCTGTCTTCGCTGAGCTCAACGTCCGGCATCCGCAAAATGTCTGCTAACTCTGCATCTGCTCGTTGCGCCTGCAACACCTGCCTGAACAGTGATGGCCGAAATGACAAACTGGAAGCCACTGCACGGTCTCTGGTCCTCGATGGAACAAAACACTCCCTGGGACAGCTCTCGAACAGCCTCCACTCTCTGACCATCAGCGAACTCAAGCTCACGCGCCTACTCAAAGCATCGGCTACAACGTTAGCCCTTCCTGGATGATAGGAGAGGGTTAGGTCGTAGTCCTTCAAATACTCATCCATCGGCGCTGCCTCAAGTTCAAATCCCCTGGGTGAAGATGTACTGCAAACTCTGGTGATCGGTGAAGATCTGAAAAGCCCGCCATACAGGTAGTGCCTCCACAACTTGAGAGCGTGCACCACTGCTGCCAGCTCCAAGTCGTGGGTGGTATAGTTCTCTCATGCTCTTGAGCTGCCGAGAAGCATAGGCAACGACCCCACCATGCTGCATCAGCACGGCACCCAAAAACTGTCCTCGACGCATCGGTGTAAACACGAACCCACCGGTGCCCGACGGCAAGACCAACACTGGCGCCGAAGTCAACTCGTCTTCAGCTCCAGGAAACTCTGCTCACAGTCTCTGTCCAAACAAACCTGGTGTCCTGCCTCGTCAAACCGAGTCAACGGTGCTGCAATCTTGGCGAAACCTGAATGACCTTGGTAGTAACATGCCAGACCAGAAAACTACGGACCTCTGCAATGATGTGGGCTGCTCCCACGGCAACACTGCCTCAACCTTGGCCGGATCACTGCCACACCGAACACGAGATCACGTGCCGAGGAAGTGCACCTCGCTCAGCCAAAATTCGCACTTGTCGAACTTGGCGTAAAGACGGTGACTCCGCAAGGTCTCCAGTACGATCCTCAGGTGCTCCTCGTGCTCCTCTTCAGAAGACGAGTAGACCAGAATATCATCAACAAAAACAACAACAAAGCGGTCTAGGTACTCACTAAACACCCTATGCATCAGATCATGAATGCTGCAGGGTGCGTTCGTCAGCCCAAACGGCATCACGACGAAACTCAAAGTGACCGTACTGGAACGGAAAGCCGTCAAACCAACATCGACTCTCTGATCCGCAGCTGGTAGTAGCCGGATCTCAAGTCGATATTCGAGAAAACTCGGGCCGATTGTAACGGATCAAACAAATCATCAATTCTCGGCAACGGGTACCTGTTCTTCACAGTGACCTGGTTCAACTGCGATAATCGATGCACAAATGAAGACTACCATCCTTCTTCCTCACGAACAAAATAGGCGCACCCACGGCGAACGGCTCGGACGAATGAAGCCCAACTCAAAGCAATCTTGCAGCTGGCGCTTCAACTCACGCAGCTCCGCCGGGGGCCATCCGGTATGGTTGCTTAGACAAGGGCATCGTACCAGGCAAAAGCTCGATGGAGAAACTCTACCTCTCGCTCAGGAGGCAACCCAGGTAGATCCTCCAGAAATACATCAGAAAACTCAGAAACAACTGGCACATCAAAAACTGAAGGCCCGCTAGGCTCCAAGGAACAAACGAAGCAAGGTAAGCAACACAGCCATCACGGATCAAACGACGAGCCTTACAGAAAGAAATGAATGGCCGACGGGTAGACCGGATACCTCGGAAGCAGAGAACAGGTGCTCCAGGTATCTCGAACCGAACGGTCTTCCGCTGGCAATCAACCACAGCCGAGTGAGCCTCCAACCAGTCCATGCCCAGGATGACGTCGAAGTCGCAAAGCTGCAGTGCGTACAACCTGGCCGGCAACTGGTGACCTCAACCTCGACTGTCACACCCTCCAGGTAACCAAAGGAACGAATGTAGTCACCGGACGGGAGATCGACCAATACGCACACTGCCTCTCGGGTGTGTGACAGCAAGGGACTCGTAAAACTCATCGGAAGCAAAAACACAAGGAAGCACCGGGATCAACCAAAACACGAGCAGCTCTGCAAAGGATAGGTAGAGTACATATCACCAGGTTCAATGCCTCTGCATGCTCCCGGTGTGAGCGCCATCACGCGACCACGTCCACGCTGCGGCGCCTGCTGTGGATGCTGCTGCGACGATGCTGCTGAGGAAACTACTGTTGCTGCTTGTACGGCTGGTACGGCTGCGGCTGCGGGAACGCTGGACCTGCTGCTGGTACTGCCTCTCTGCTGCTGACGCGGTGCCTGCTGCTGGGAAGGGTAATGGTACTGGTACTGAGGGGCTGCGCGTACTGTACTGGCTGCTGCTGCTGCGGAGCTTGCCCCTAGGGCAATCCCTCCTAAAGTGGCCTGGCAAGCCACAAGTGTAGCACACTGGCTCCTGACTGCCTGCTCAGCACCCTGCTGTACTGACTGCTCTGCAAACCTAGACTGACGCCTCTGCTGACGGCTCCGTCCACCCCCGCGAGTAGACAACTTCCTGAACTGCAAGCGAATTCCAGAGCTACCAGAACTGCCCGAGCCTGAGGAAGAGGAAGTCGCACTACCGCGGCTGCCTGCTGGATGCTGGTATGGCGAGGACCTGGAAGAGGTTCCTCCCTGCTGCTGCTGCTGAGGCTGCCAAGCCTCCCTATCCAAGGCGGTGGCCTTCGCCACGGCCTCTCCAAGGTGGTACCCATGTGTGCCGTCACACCCCACCTCAGGTCTGGTCTCAGCCCTGCTATAAATCTCTCTGCACAAGCCTGGTCACTGCTGCTACATGAGGCACATGCCTCAAACAACCGAACAAAACCTCTGGTGGTACTGAGAAAACTGTGAGGTCGCCCTGCACCAACTCGTGGAACTGGTCCGCCTCTCACGTCGAGCGTAGTCGGGGAAGTACTCGCCGTGGAAGACCTCAAAAACTGCTGCCAAGAGATCTGGTCCAACCGCTGCCCTGGAAGTGAGTCTGCCTCTGAACTCTCCACCACTCATGGGCTGCTCCCTGAGCTGGTATACTGCCAAACGAACCTGATCCTCCTCAGCGCAATCCATAGTCTCGAAGATGCGCTCAAACATGGGTCCAGCTCTCTGCCTTATCTGGATCATACTCACCGTGGAACATCAATGGGCGAAGACGCAGGAACCTCTCAAGGAGAGCGGTCCTCGCCTCCGACACTGCTGCCCTCCGCTGATCGGACCGGGTACTCCCAGTACCGACCGTGCTGGCGGAATGGCTGTTCCACCTCTGGCTCCACCTCCTGCTGCTCTGGTACGGCCGGGGGAGGTACTGGAAACCGACCACCTGCTGCTGCCTGCCGGGCTGCCACGCTCCTGGTACATAGCTCTGAAGAATGCTCAGCCATGGGGAAACCAGTCTGCATACTACTGAGGCTGAGGGTGGTACTCCTGCTGCTGCTGCCCACTTGCTGGCGCTGTGCCTCTGCTGCTGCTGCCTGTGCACTGAGGCTGTGCCACTGACTCTCCACGGACACCTCTCCTGAACCTGCCCTGAGCGGGCATGTCGGACTCATCCTGCTGCTAACCAGCTGCCTAGCCTGACTGCGCCTATGCGGAGCCATAACCTACACGGCAACACAGCTGACAAAGGTTACAAATACCTCTCGGGCGGTAGCAGTGTACTTGTACTATTGTTGGGACTTACTGTTGCAGTTAGATCCACTACAAGTCCTGTCAGACCAAGCTCTGATACCAACTGAACGAACTGAGAACCCGACCTCGGCCCACGCCGAGGACCTGATTTTCGCGGTCGCCGCCCACGGACCAGGGGGGGGGGGGGGCGGAGAAGGGCTATAACAAACGTCTGAAGGATATGTAATGGAGGTAAACGTCAATGCTAAAGCTAGAAGTGTACAAGCGGAAACAGGAAAGTAAAGCGAGACGCTGCGTACCGCTCTAAGTACAGTCCCAACGCACGCACACTAGTACAAGTAAGGAAAGGGGAGAGACAAGTCCCTTAGGGGCATACCCCGAGGGTGACGTACACTGAGAGGGGGAACCACTGCTAGCTACGGGGACCTCGACTATGCCCGTCTCCTCCGCCCGACGCGCGCGCCTGCGCCTGCTGAGAAGACTCACCTGGAAAAACAGAGGGATGAGCTTCACAACAGAAGCTCAGTAGGGACTACCAATCTCCTACTGTCTCTAAAAAGGCAGAGGAAACATATACAACTATTAATAAAGGAAGACTGCAGGTTATATCTTTCTACTACAAAAGGAAGTGCGGAAGCGAAGCTAAAGCTAACTCGGTATGGAAAGACTCGGTCGGAAACTCCGTACGACTGCTCGTCGTGACCACCACGGCTAGTAAACACAGACGGAGGGGACTCCGCCTGGACAGAGAACACTAGCTACGGAAAGCACCACCAATAGTCAGACGGTCAGGTGCGTCCACAGACGTCTTATCCTCGACCTAGGTCCTGGCCCTCGCGTCTCGTCAGAGCGAGGTAGGACACAAGCACAACAACAGTAACCGCCGTAGTCTGACCGGACTACGGTCCCACGCCTGACTCTCCAAACGGTTCGGGGCGTGAGGAGCGAGGCAGTGAGAGAAGGACTGGTGGCCTGCGCGGGTTAGAACTCCAAACTGTCCTCGACGTCCCAGACCAACCACGAGAGCTCTGCAAGCGACTCACACGCCACTGTCCTAACCACGTTTTTCCCTCAGCTCAGAGTCTGCCTAGGTGGCTGCCAACTCGAGCACACTCGTAGCCGGAGTAGCCTCAACAGGCTCCCGAGGACGGGGGTACCAGGTAACGGTTAACAACCTCTCGCATGGGACAAGCCTCAAGTGCCGCGCACGGATTGCGAACGACTAGTGTGAGACCGTACTAGGGAACTAGCACAGGTGCCACGGGTACAGTAAAGCGAAAACGGAAGCGACGGAAGCACCAACCTGCCTTGGACTGAGAAGGCGACATAGGCCCTGTCGCCTTCAAGAAGGCGACATATGCCCTGTCGCTTTACCAGTCAGAAGGCGACACAGGGTGCGTCGCCTTACCAGACAGGTGGCGACACAGGGTGTGTCGCCTTCAAGCCAGTCGGGGTTCCGGGCAATTCTTCCGGGAACCTCCCCGAAACGGGGAAAACATTACACACGGGGGAGGGGAGCATGCTTATCATGCTAGAAAGCCATTAAACATACAAACCACCCTCGAATACCCCAAGAACATGGATTCTACGATCGGAGGAGGAAACCTCACTCACACGAGCATGGGTTCTCACACTCCAACCCGAACCACAAGAAAACTACGTCACGAAGGGGAAGGGGAGCATGCTTAGGGCAAGAAGATCGGGCGTCCCTACTCCACGCGAAGAACTCACCCGTTGGGGCCTTCTGTAGGTTGAAACGTCTCCTCCTCGCACCGCACGGCACGAACGCGACCCCTGCAAGGACGGAGCGACCCCTCCTCAGCACGGCCGCCTCAACGCGGGGGGAGGCACCCCAAAACCGCCGGAAGCTCCGAGAGGAGGAGAGAAAGAGAGGGGGAAAGGAGAGGCGCGAGAGAGGGGGAAGGGCTCGGGCGCCCGGGCTTTAAGCTCGGGATCCTGTGAAGGCGACATACCACCCTGTCGCCACAGGAAGACGAGAAGGCGACAGTGGGTGTGTCGCCTTCAAGAAGGCGACATACCCCTGTCGCAATTCCACTGACAACGGTCAAATCTCGGAATTCGAAAAAGTGAAGGCGACAGCCATCTTGTCGCGTTCACCCGACACCGCCAGAGCCGTACTGACACAAAGGACGCCTGTCACGTCTGTCAGACTGCGTCTGGGTCGGAACACGTCGCGACAGTCGCCCTGCCGCGACCCAGAGGACGGGGCCAAGGGCCCAAGGGGGCCGGGGTGGTGTTACACTTCAGCTTGTTCCTTCATTAAAGTTGATCCGTCAAGATTGTGAGTGATTTGGTCGTGTTGTTTACATATTTACTTTTAATGCATGTCAATAGAGGTTTCAAGTCAAATTAGTTTAATTCAAATTCTATTCAACTCCCTGTGGAAAATGACATGTTCTCACCACTTTTCTAGTTCATCTTTACTATTTTTAATCTGTGAGACAGTTTAGAGAAGGTGGGCATTTTGATGTGTGCAACGAAACTCTAGACAACGAAAAACGCACAGTCAACAATGTTGCGCGTTCATCTTGGCACCGTTGCCGGGGAGGCATTAGAGTTTGATAAATCTACTTCATTGATTCGTTGCGTAGTGCTTCTTATTGACTTGTATGGGCTTTCATTTCAGATTGCACATAAGGAGGAACATGGAGATTGGGCTTGTCATGTGAAGCCATGGGAGGAGAGCTTGCTGATTTGTTTTCCATTGCTTTTAATTCAGAATTTTAGATAGAAGAGTGTGAGGGAAACTTGTAGTGAGTGAGGATTTTATGTACTCTCTATGCATGTACAGAGATTTCCTTCTAGTGGCATGTAATAATTAGACTTTTGTGGCTTGAGTGGTTTGACATTAGTTTATAGTATCACCTTATAATTTCTTAGTTAAATTTCATTCATTTAGTTCAAAAACTAAATAAAAAAAAAAAATCTAAATTCTAAAAAAAATGCCAAATCGCTCTTTCATATTAGCCGTTGTTTTGCACATTAAAAATTTCATCTCTTAATAGTAGAATCACTTGTTTTAGGACACATTCATCATTTAATTGCCATTTTAATTCCATTTTTTTTTTGCATTGAAGAGTGCGGGGGGAAAGGTAGACTTCCATCGCTTGTTTCATGCATTAGACTTAGCATTAGAAAACCAATGTTTGAACTTGATTTGTTGCATTTCATATTTGTAAAAGGGACTGCTTAGGGGCATCACCCTTTAGAAAATAAAAAGATGAGGGATTTCATCACCCTTTCCTTTGCCCAAAAATCACAAAAATTTTCACATTCTTGCATTTTCCTAAACTTTCAAATAAAAACCAATAAACGTGGCCCTAGGGTTCATAATTAAATTTATCCTTTCTTAATTCTAAGACTACTCTTTAAGTTTGGTGTCTAGGATTAGAGGTTTAAAAAGCTTATGCTTAGTGAGCTAGAGGTTATCTAATTGGGTCCTTACGAAAGCAAGGGGGGCCTCCCTCTACTCCACCTCTTACCTGGCCAGTACAAGAGAGTTAGAATTGGACTTAAGCAAGCATAAATACGATTTTGAGAAAATAACGTAGGTCCAAGGAAACATTTAGTGTTTAGGTTAATTGTTTTGAAAGTGTTTGCTGTTTGTGTTTGTTCATAAAAATTCAAAAATCAATAAAAATTCAAAAAAATCATAAATAGAAGGCTTTTCATCTGTGCATGCTTGGTAGACGCTCCCTAAAACCTAGATTGGGCTCAACCTATAGACGACATTGAAAGATTCTTTCATAGGATGGCCAACCAAGACCAAAACCAAGTTGCTAGAAATGTAGAGGAGGCCGCACCCAGACAGATGAAGGAATACTTCATTCCTTCTTACTATCAACATGCTACTTGCATTAGGCCGGAAATTCTTGCAAATCACTTTGAAATTAAGCCAGGAAACATTCAGATGTTGTCATCTTTCTATGGCAATCCCAATGAAGATCCCTACAGACATATAGATGAGTTCTTAGAGATTTGTTCCACTGTAAGGATCAGAATTTTACATGAAAAATGCTTTGAGACTGACCCTATTTCCATTCTCTTTGAAAGATAAGGCCAAACATTGGTTAGGAACCATAGGGAGAAACATCCCAAACATGGCAGAAATGTTGCAGGAATTTTGAAGAAATTTTTACCCCATTAGTCGCACCAACACCATGAGAAGAGCTATAACTAGATTCTCCCAACACCCGGGGAGTTAATGCATGAATATGGGAGAGATTAAAGGAGTTGCTTAGAAAAGCCCCCATCATGGTCTGTCGAGGTGGCAAATTGTTCAAACTTTTTATGAAGGATTAACAGAATCAAATAGGCAGATGGTGGATGCCTCGTGTGGAGGGAGCATTTATGACTAAGAGCGAGGATGAGGCATATAATCTTTTCGAAACATTGAGTGAGAATTCTATCAATCATGCCTCACTCCACTCTATGAGAGAGCACTAGGACTATAAAGAAGGCAGGGTTGTATGAACTAAGGGAGAGAGGAGAATCAGATTCTAGGGTAGAAGACCTGTTAGCTAGATTTGATCAGAGATTGGAGCAGAAGTTGGAACAAAAATTTGATCAATTATTGTCTTTGACTAGGCAAGCCACACCCAAATTTTCTCAGCCACCTGAAACTTGCTCTATGTGTACTAGCACAGAGCATCCCACCAATGCTTGTCCCACTATTGCCCAATTGCCTCCTTTCATTCAAGAACAAGTTCAAGCTGCCCAAGGTTTCTACAAACCCTCCCATGATCCATACTCTAACACATACAACCCTGGTTGGAGAAATCACCCGACCTTCTCTTGGAAAATCAATTTGAACAAGTGTCTCAACCTTCTTTAAAGCAATCCATGTACGGTCACTCCTATCCCAATCAGAATATGGGATTTGGCCATCTTCTTATTCCAAACCTCCACAAGTCTAAGAAATCAAAATTTCAATCAATTGCTCATACCAATTTCCAGCAACTTCATATAATCACCACCACCCTCCTCAGCCTAATTGGGACGATAAAATGAATCAACTCCAAAACATGATGGCCACTCTATGCCAACTGTGCAACAACAAAATCAATATCAACTCAAAACCAAAATTTTCAACAAAATTTGGCAAGAATAGTCTCAAATTGCTGATGTATTCAAAGGAGGAATCAGGGCATTGCCAAGTCAAGCTGTAGCAAATCCAAGGAATAACCCTCTCGGATTTTACCAGAACAGCAATACCATCAGGCCCAGGGGTACAGACCACCACCCTTTCATCAAATGCACCTCCACCATCAACACACAACAAGCTTTTGTCCAGAACATTCCAGCACCACAATTCAGAATCAACCTATACAACAAGACCATCCTCCTGCCCAAGCTAGGGGCCCTCAAGTAGAAAATGCAAAAACTATGTCTACCTTAAGAAGTGGAAGAATCAGAACAAATCCTCACCCACACATGTCAACATTGAATGAGGATAAAGAAAATGAATTGAAATTGAAGAAGAGATTGAAGAAAATGCTGAAAAAGAAAATTCCAGGGAAAAGAGAAATATTGAAGAACCTCTAGAAATCAAGATGAATGAAGACCAACTGTTACATTCCAGAATCCTTTTCCTGAAGCTTTAAGCCAAAATCCAAAACAAACCACTGGTAATGAAGAACTCTTGAACTTTTTAAGCAAGTTCACATCAACATTCCTCTCCTGATGTCATCAAGCATGTGCCTGCCTATGCCAAATTTCTAAAAGAAATGTGTACTCCAAAACATGAAGAGAGAACAAAGCTGAAACAATCATTCTTCCAAAATTGTGAGTACCATTGTCTTAAACCAACTCCCCAAAAAGCTCAAAGATCCAGGCACTCCACTAATCCTTGCACCATCGGTGGAGTCACTTTTGAGAGCGGCCTTTTAGATTTGGGAGCCAGTGTCAATCTCCTACCTTCTGCCATTTTTGAGAAATTCAGCTAGGAGAGTTAAAACCCACTTCTGTTGTCCTTCAACTAGCCGATCGTTCTGTCACCACTCCTAAAGGCTTAGTTGAGGACGTTATTGTGAAAATCAATGATTGTTATTTTCCCACCAATTTCATCATTCTGGACATGAACACCCCTCAAGATTTAACTCAGTCCACCATCATCCTGGGTAGGCCTTTTTTGGCCACAGCTAGGGCTAACATTGATTGTGCCACCGGGATGATGTATATCATTTGGGGATAGGGGGGTTAGTATCAACATTTTTAGGGCATCTAGGCATCATGATGAAGGAGAAAGTTGTCTAGTTATATACCTTGGAAAATATTGTGTGGAAGAAGTAGTAGACCAACCCTGTGCTCTAGGGTTTGAGGGATAGGAAGGACAATTTAATTCCTTATTTCAGGATAGTGATCCATCAATTCCATTAGAGTCCTCCTAAGGTTGAGCTAAAACCACTCCCTGCTAATTCAAAGTACATATTTTAGGAGAGAATGAGACTTGGCCTGTCATAATTGCTAGTGATCTTGAGGAGGGCAGGAGAAGAAATTGATGAAGTTTGAAGAGTCATAGGAAAGCTATAGGTTGGACAATAGATGATTTGAGAGGGATAAGTCCTTCAGTGTGCACACATCGCATATGCTTGGAAGAAAATGCTAAAAGTTCAATAGAGATGCAAAGAAGGCTTAATCCTAACATGAAAGAAGTTGTTAAAAAGGAGATTGTCAAATGGTTATATGCTAGATTCATTTATCCCATCTCTGATCCATGGTTAGTCCAACTCATTGTGCCAAAAAGTCTGGACTCACTATAATTCAAACTGAAAAGGGTGAGCTCATTCCCCACTAGGCTGGCTACAGGATGGAGAGTGTGCATTGATTATCGCAATTGCATGCGATGACCAAGAAAGACCATTTCCCCTTGCCTTTCATTAACCAATCTTAGAGAAACTGGCAGGCCAAAAATTCTTTTGCTTCCTTGATGGATATTCAGGGTATAACCAAGTGGCTATTCCCCTGAGGACCAAGAAAGACCACATTCACATGTCCATTTGGAACTTTTGCCTTTAGACGCATGCCCTTCGGGCTGTGCAATGCCCCTGCAACTTTTCAATGTTGCATGCTGTCTATTTCTCAGACATGGTTGGGGATTACTTAGAAGTCTTATGGATGATTTCTCGTGTTTGGAAATGACTTTGATTCGTGCCTCGACCATTTGACTGAAGTCTCAAAAGATGCATTATGCTAATCTTGTTCTTAAGTTGGGAAAAGAGCCACTTCATGGTTAAGGAGGGGATTGTCTTGGACATATTGTCTCAGAGAAAGGGATAGAGGTAGATAAGCCAAGATAAATCTCATTTATGATTGCCTCCTCCCAACTCTGGTCAAACAAATTCGATCCTCCTTGGTCATGCTAGATTCTATAGGAAGTTCATCAAATACTTTTCCAATTGCAAGACCTTGACTTCCTTGTTAAAAGACATCCTTTCATCTTTGACGAAGCTTGTCAAAGCAGTTTGAGGACTTAAAAAACATTTTGACCAGAGCTCCAATTCTACAATCTCCAGACTGTCATTACCATTTGAGATAATGTGTGATGCTTCAGATTTTACCATATGTGTCCATTTTGTCAGAAAACTGATAAGGATCTGTAGTGATTTATTATGCAAGCAGAACATTGAATGACACTCAATTCGATACCCAACCACTAAGAAGAGCTCCTAGCTGTTTTCTTTGCCTTAGAAAGAAGTTCAGATCCTATCTTTTAGGAGCTAAAATCATTGTTTTCACTGACCATGCTGCCTTAAGGCATTGCTTGCCAAAAAGGATGCCAAGCCTAGGGTTGATCAGATGGATCCTCCTTGTTACAAGAGTTTGATCTGGAATTCATGAGAAGAAATGGTCAAGAATGTGGTAGTTGACCATTTGTCCAGAATAGTTGCCCCGGACTCTATGCCTATTAGAGATGCTTTCCCAGATGAGCACATTTTAGCTGTCTCCAATATTTCATCTCCATGGTACCACACACATTGTGAATTACAAAGTCATTGGACGAGTACCTGGAGATTGGACCAAAATGAAAGAGAAAGATTCTTGCTAGGGATAAGTATTTTATTTGGGAGGACCTGGAGCTGTTTTTCATAGGACCAGACCAAGTGATAAGAAGATGCGTCCCTGAGAGTGAGCATCAAAGTTTCCTCAAGTTTTGCCATTCTCTTGCTTGTGGAGGGCATTTTTCAGGAAAGAAGACCGCTGCTAAGGTCTTAGACTCTGGTTTCTACTGGCCCACATTGTTTAAGGATGCCCACTAATTTTGTAAGGCCTGTCCTAGATGTCAAACAATGGGAAATATTTCTAAGAAGATATGATGCTCTTAACCCCATTCTGGTTGTAGAAATTTTGATGTATGGGGGATAGACTTATGGGACCTTTTCCACTGTCCTTGGGATACACGTACATTCTAGTTGTTGTTGATTATGTGTCCAAATAGACCACAAAGACCAATGATCATAAGGTGTTATCAATTGTTCATAAAAACATCTTTTCTAGATTGGGTGGCCCAAAGCAATCATTAGTGATGGAGGACCTCATTTCATTAACACTCAGTTTAGAACCCTCCTAAGGAAGTATGGGATCACCCATAAGCTGGCAACACCTTACCATCCGCAAACTAGTGGCCAAGTGGAAGTATCAAACAGGGAGATTAAAAACATTCTTCAGAAGTCGGTTAGGCCTGATAGGAAAGACTGGTCAGAAAGTAGATGATGCATGTGGGCCTACTGAACTGCTTTCAAAACTCCCATTGGAATGTCCCCTTACTGGCTTCGTCTGTTCCCGGGAAAATTGAAGTCCCGATGGGATGGTCCTTACACTGTTGTCAAAGCTTACGACAATGGTGATGTCATTATTCTTGACCCTAAAACTGGGCAATCATTCACTGTTAATGGCAGAGGTAAAGCATTCTTTGAGAGCCATCTTCCTTGAAAATTGACTCTACCAAGTTAGCCGAGCTAAATGGAGCCTAATCACGTCCGGCTGAAGACGGTAAACTTAGCGCTCTTGGGAGGCAACCCAGTGTACAGATTTCTTTATCAGGTAATTCTCTGTCTTACTTTCTTTTCCTATAATAAGTAGGGGAGAGGTAGAATAAGCATGCACTCATAGTCTCCATCCTAACTAAGCTTCATTTGCTTTCTTAGCTTGTACATATGCAAATAAAAATTTCCAGACTATGTGTCTGATCTTTAACCATTAAAATTTTGTAGTTGTCACACTCCTTTACAAAAATCCATGTTAGGTAGCCTCTAATAAAGGATTACATGTACCTCTTATCTACCTTATGTAAGGATTTATGAAGAGGCTTCATACACACACTACACAGCCACTTAGACTAGCTGAACCCAAATGTAGCAAATCTGTCAAGGCTAGTAGGAGAGACGTGATTGGTTTTCTCCCTTCCCCTTAAGTGAATTGTGAAGAAAGTGAAGGCATGTGATCAAGGAACCTGACTGTCCATCCTTCCTTTAAGAGGAAAGAAAGAAAGAAAAAGCAAAAGCAAAAGAAAAAAAATATATCTATGAAAAATGCCCCGGATCTGAGTAAGCTAGACTCACTACTCTTGAAAAGTGATGGGTTGGACAGCATTATAGATGAAAAAGAAAAATTCTGAGTGCACAAAGTGCAAATAAAGGGGCAAAGTCCTCAACTCAGAGAAATAATCCTCAAGAAAGATGGGCAGAATGGAACTGAGAGAAACAACATAATCTGACTGAGCATGGATCTTATTCACAACTCTTTTCTTCTCCCTCGAATTAATCTTCTCAAATACTAGCTGAGACAGAGGAGCTCCAGGAGGGCTAATGTGAACTCTTAAGTGAGCTATCACTCGTGCACTAATTTCTTGCCATAAAATCTTACAAATAGGAAAGACATATATCTACATTAATCTTTTACATGATGGCTGCTTAGCATGAGACATTACATCTTCTAGTCCTACATTTGGAGTAATTTTTGTTGCTAAGGGACTAGCAATGTTCAAGTAGGGGGGAGTGATAATTACTAAATTTTTCATGTTAAATTTCATACATTTAGTTAATTGTAGACATCAATTGTCCATAAATAACGTGCAGTTTGACTTCAATTGTCATTCTATTCATGTTTAGGTTTTTAAACATATTAGTTGACATTGGGTTAGAATACACATTTTCATTCAATAAGTCATTTCGTTTCAGATTGACTAATTAGGTTCATTTTGAAAAATAAAAAAATCTTTTGTAAATAAATTCTTGTCGCAATAATATTTTGTAAATACATTTTAATAGTAGATAAGTAAAGTTGTAAATAAATTAAATTTTCTTTTTTACCCCACCCAATCCCAATAAATAAATAACAGTATTTTAATAAAATAACCCACCTAATCCCATTAAATCAATAAAAGTATTTTTAATATAATACCTCTCATCTCACCCTAACTGGCCACGTATACCATCTTTTCACATTTTTTCTTCTTCCATCAGGTTGCTGGAAGCAACAGCTTGTGCTGCTGGGTTGTTGCGGAGGCGGCCAGCTGAGATGGGCGATGGAGGCCATGCAGCGGGAAGAGTTCCTGTGCGATGAGCTGGCGCAGCTGGCAGATGGTGAGCAGTGCAGTAGCTGCTGCGTCTGGCCGCGTGATGCAGGGGCGATCCGAGCT
This sequence comes from Colocasia esculenta, assembly GCA_014218235.1. NCBI lineage: Eukaryota > Viridiplantae > Streptophyta > Magnoliopsida > Alismatales > Araceae > Colocasia > Colocasia esculenta. The sequence continues at coordinate 43,305,613 of CM024754.1, forward strand.
CTACCGTGCGTTGTGAAGCAGCTCATGCAGATCAGCGAGGTACGGACCAGGCTGGCCCAGGCTGTGCTGGTTCGTGCGATCCGGCATGCGCGGCGCTGTGGGATCGTGCAGATGGAGAAGGCGGAAGGAGATGCTGCGTGGCGGTCTGATGGCACTGTGGGGCTGCAGCCATCCGGCGTGTGCCGATCTGGTATGTGCCGATCTCGTATGTGCCAATCTGGTACGTGCCGATCTCGTGCATGGCAGAGCTGGGAAGAGGTGAATGGAAGGAAGGGGGCTCGCCTGGAAGCTAAGGGCGAGGAGCCTATAAAAGGACCCAAGGTCCAGGGCTCGGGAGTTCTGTTTTGTTTTTTTAGTTTTTAGTTCAGATTTTTGGGGTTTTCCTTCTGTAAGCAGGGAGGGAGATGGGTTCGCCATGAGAATTTTGGAGAATTTTCTTAGTTTCCTTTTGTTCTATTTCTTCTGGAGATCGTGAGGCTGCTGTGAGAATGGGGTTCTGTAGAGCAGGGAGCTTGGCTAGTTAAGCTTTTGGGATTTTGGTTCTTTCCTTCTTGTTGTAAGCATTTGGGGATTCGACTGCTGTGGCATTTAATTTTAGTTTTCATTTTTCTCATGTGTTCCAGAGATCATTCCAGTGGCTTTAATTTTAGTTCTTCTGAGTTTTTTTTTATATTTCTTCTGTGTTCATTCTTTCTACTGTAGAGTGCAGATTGTCAGTTCGGAATTGGTGAAGTTTAGCATCTGTGGGAGGAGACGAAGCTTCGCCAGTCAGATTTATGCATTTTTTTGTCTGCATTTTCTTCTTTCAGCAGCACAGGGGGGAGATTGGTTAGTTGGTTCGATGTTTTAGGACTTAATTTTAGTTCATGTTCTTCCAAAATTCTTGGAGTTCGCCAATCAAGTTCTTAAGAATTTCTCTTCTGCCATTTATTTTCTTGTACTCTTCTTTCAGAGAGCAGGAAGGAGACGGGTTGGGGGCGTTAGAAATGTGATTTCTTCTGTTCTTCTATATGGATCTGGGGTATCTGCTGTTCTCGCTGCTGTGAGGGGTGGTTTGAGTTCTCCAGTTCTTTTGGTTCCAAGGTGAGAGCTGCTGGAGAGGACTGATAGGATCGAATTCAGTTTTCCAATTTCTTTTTCTGTGTGAACTTTTGCCATTTCTTCTGTTCTGTGATACATTGGAGGCGATCATTCCATCTATTCGTCTGTGCTGTTGAGTCCGATCCAGGTGCGCTGTAGAGGAAGGTCCAGAGCGACCAAGGGAATCCATCCTTGGCTCGTTCTAGGTTGTCTGGCATCTCAGAGGTAGCAGAGAACAATTAGCATTTGAGAGATCACGGAGTTTGGCTCCTCTTCTATTTTTATTAATTTGAGTTTTCTGCTTCATTAGTGTTCCTTTTGTTCTTTTGTTCTTCATCCCTCAAGTTGTGAGGGTACAGTGATCTGAACTCCTCATAGTTCATATTGTTCTCAGTGAAAGAATGTTTAATTGATCTGTCGTCAAGAGTTCTTAGTTCAATTTTAATGCATTGCTAATTGAAGTTCTGTGGTGCTTAGTTGATTAGTGTCACAACAAATTTCTGTTTCTTAATTTTCTGTTCGATCTTTGCGTTGTGAGGATAGTGGTTTGGTGTTGTGGAGAGTTACGCTTACTAAGTGTTCATCTCTCGAGCTGTGAGGGTACATTGATATCATTTCTCTTTTCATTACACTTCAGCTTGTTCCTTCATTAAAGTTGATCCGTCAAGATTGTGAGTGATTTGGTCGGTGTTGTTTACATATTTACTTTTAATGCATTGTCAATAGAGGTTTCAAGTCAAAGTAGTTTAATTCAAATTCTATTCAGCTCCTGTGGAATGGACACGTTTCTCACCACTTTGCTAGTTCATCTTTACTATTTTTATCTGTGAGACAGTTTAGAGAAGGTGGGCATTTTGACGTGTGCAACGAACTCTAGACAACGAAAACGCACAGTCAACAATGTCGCGCGCTCACATATCATTGCATAATTTAATCATTTAAATACAGGTTATGTACAAGATGATGAATACCTTTAGCATAGTATTTGGTCAAATTCTCATGTATTCACGTCATTTTATCATACAACTAACTGTTGTTTTAATGTACAATTTATCATACACTCATACACTTACACATGTTTTCTAGTAAACTACATAATATGATATTAATCTTTCTATCATAGTTAAGCATAATCCAATTAATACATACATGACATGGACATATGCACTCTTAAACCTATCATGTAACATGATATATTAATCTAAACATTTTTCCTTATTATGTAACAGCTCACCAATTAGGACATGCCATTATACATAACGTAGATAACAACCTAACATGATCTATTTATTTTTCACATGCACTTTTCTCATTTATTTACACATTTCATTTGCTGTTTTAATATGAATAATTCACCATGATATCACCTTTATTAAACATGGAATGAAGATTTAATACACATTCAAATCAGATGGCAATCATCTACAAATTAAGCATGAAAACTACACTAAATGAGTAGCAATTCTATCATGGAACTTAGACATTATTTCGCGTGTTTATCAAAAACAAATCTCATTTAGCTTTCTGTTTTGACATGAATTAAACTTAATTACATGGATTTACACTTACTCTCACACTATCTTATTCATTGTCAAATTTACCTACTCATTCTTCCACATTGCATTTCTTTACGTGTTTACATGCACATATTCATACATACCACCATATGAGATTATTAACTATATAACATAACATTAAACATGGTAAAAACATGATATTATAAATATGATAGTAACACATGATGACATAAATAAATAAACATGTAATGATACATTGGTTTTCACATACACTTGTACGTTTGCTATCTTTTACTCTTCCTTATATATTAATTTTCACTCCTTCCATTGCACTTACTCTTGCATTCACATTGATCACTTTACACTATGTTCACATTTAATCTCTTAAGTTGCCGTGACACATAGTCCTAACTACCAAGTAGAGGAAAACAATCACTTTAGCACTTAGTGTTTATCACTTAGCACTTAGCACTCACTTTCACATATTTGTCACCTAGGCAATGCGGTGGCAAATATAGGTAACTACGCAGACCAGGAGAAGCCCTCTCCACCCTAACTAGCGTACTTGTCCACCTCCAGGATTTTATCCTAATGCCCTTAGGATTTATCTCATAACGTTGAGCCTTCCATAGGGACTTTTCTATGGTACAGCTCTCAGACCCTATGGTAGCAGTGTCATACATGGCTAAATATTCATTAATCACTTTATCATTCTTATCACCTTTTACTCATGCTCATACACATATTTTCATCCCATTTCCATTTACAAAAATTCGCATTACTGTTTAACAGTGATAAATCACTCAAAATAAGGCATTAACATGCTGCTAACCTTGCTTTACCCAGATTAACTCTAACATGCTTAACATGGCTATTTTCACATTTAAAACCATGAAAATACCTACTATCATCAGAATTTTTACGAAATTTTATCACAAGTTAAGGATAGTAAACAGAACACATTCCCAATTTTTCAAAATTTCTGAACAAAAAACATATTTATAACAGTTAAATCACTGTACAGGTGCATTTATCACTAATTTCTCTTAAACAAAAATTTCAGTAAAATAGACTAATATGACGGTGTCCATACGTTCATTCAATAACCATATCATTACATAAATTCACAAATCCGAACATAAATATCCTATTTACACAGATTAAACATGCTTATCTTATGGTCATAACTCAATCTCCAGAATTTAATAATTAAAAATTTCATTAAAATTTATGAAAACCTTATGACATAACCTACTAATCACCCTTGACCCCTCATAAAATTTTCAGCAGAAAACATACCCAAAAATCATTTAAAATATTAAATAGTATTTTTCAGAACACTGAAGAACTTAACTGCATAGTTCTGGTCACCAACTGGGTTAATTGAAACATCTCTTGTCGTCAACTGATGAACTTGACGGCAGGGGATGTTGCCGTCAACTTCCAGACAGCAATCTGCACAGTCACACTCACATGTACGGGGAAATTGGAGGGTCCAGGACTCGAGGAAAAATCTGTAAAAATTCTAGGACCTAGGGGACATGTATAGGGATGATGTACATAGGTTACTTGCCTCTAATAAAATCCTAGAAGATCAAATCTTGTTGTTGAAGCCCTTCTCGGCCAAAGCAAGAGGGTGCTCAGAAACTCCTTTGATCTGGTTCTCTAGTCGTTGTAGGTCGTTCCTCGGGGTTGGGGATGCCTCCTTGATGGTTGGACTACGCTCCAGTCGTCGTAGATCTTCCAGAAAATCCTCCAGTCGCCGAATCAGTGCTTGGGAAGTCCAGCTTTTTCACAGAAAATACTAGGGTTTCACAATGACCAAAAGGGCTTGTGCGGCAGGAAAATGGGTTTTATAAAGTTTGATAGGTTGGGTATGCATTGGGGTGGTTACTCAAGGTTTAGGAAGGGTTTCCTAAACTGGAACCGGCCATAAAGCGAGCATTAACAAATCTGGAACTGTTATGCAGGAGGATATTGACGTCAACATCGGTTGTAGTCAACTGCACAGTTGACGTCAAGGGGCTGGCCGCCAACTTGAGGTTGGCGTCCAGAGGGTGGCCGCCAACAGGGTATGGCGTCCAGTGATGTGGACGCCAACCACCCAGCAGGTGCCAATAGGCCAAAACTTCGATAAACCTTGAATAAATACATAAATACGCCCAAATAATTAATATATGTAAAAATAATTTCACAAACCTTCACTACATAAAACACATGCATTTCATAATTTTTTTTTAAATATACTTATACTAATCATAATTAAGGATAACATGCATCAATACATGCATATATGCACATACACATTCACATTACATAGTCACATACATTGTGCAGGAATTTATAATGAAATGTGTTCATTATCATTGAGTTCTACCTGTACATTATCATTCAAGCACCTTACATATCATATAATTAAGGTGCTTAAAGTAGATAAATATCATTTAAACAATATTAGCTTTATTACTCCTATACACACCAAGGTTACTTACAACATGCAAAAATAACTAAATGCAATAGGCACATCAATAATTAAATAATTGCATGTCCATTTAAATATGTATATTGCATGTACAGAAATAAACTCATAATTATTTACAAAATGTATGACAATAATTTCTTACTATGAGCACATATAATAGCATGAGGTTTATAGATTATTACACAGTTTGATAGCTAAATAATGCATGCACATTTATATTTATATTTATACTCGTACGAAAATAGCTCTCATGCACTTACATGGCCTATAGCATTACTTACCTATCACATGCACAATCTTACTTAACTATTTTATGCCGGGATATCTTTTTTTTTTTGTATACACATTATACATACATTTAATTAATTGTCTATTCTACCTAACATCTTGTATATACGTGCAGAACTAATGAGGAGTATAGAAATGATAATACGCACAATTAAATACACACGCTACTGACGCAACAAGCAAAGACATAGCACCATATAAAAGAAAGAAAATTTCGGGGTATCACACCCTCTGTCTGGTGTCACGATGGGTCTAAGGCTCGTGATGGTGTTGTGACGCATGCATCGACCGCGACAAGCTTTGTGTTGTCGCGGCGAGCATGGGCATCATGACAGCATTGCGATAGCTTAAGGTGCCACGACATGGTCGCATCAGGTTTGGGCATCGCGACAGTGTCGTGACGGCCTTGGGAGTGCAATCCATTCATGCGGAGTCCATTCTCATCGAGTCTTCACCTGTCTTAGTTTATTTTGTACCTAGCACCAGTGCTAGTTCCTAGTACGGTACTACACTAGTCGTTTGCCCGGTGCTCGACACCTGAGGGCTTGTCCCACGAGAGATTGTTACCATTTACCTGGGACCCCCATCTCCGTGCGCTCGTTGAGGGAGTGCTCTGGTGACGGGCGTGCTCGGGTTACGGACTCTAGAGCGGAGGGGAAAACGGTGGTAGGACAATGGTGTTGAGTCATTTGCAGAGCTCTCATAGTTGGTCTGGGATGCCGAGGTCATTCAGAGTTCTTCTCGGTGTAGGCCAGCTAGTCCTTTTCTCACTACCTCGATCTTTGTGGCCCCAGAACCACCTAGAGAGGTCAGGTGTAGGACCGTAGTCCGGCCAGACTACGGCGGTTAATGTGTGGTTACTTTGTGTTTCTCGGCTCCACTCTGACGAGATCTGGAGGCTAGGATTGCGGTCAAGGATAAGAAGTTAGTGGATGCACTTGACCGGTTGACTAGTGGTAGTTTTTTTCATAGCTAGTGTCGTTTGTCCAGGCAGGGTTCTCTCCGTCTATGTTACAGCCATGTGGTGGTCACGATGTGCAGGTCGTACGGTGTTTTTGACCATGTTACAGTTCTCGTACTGTTGCTAGTTAGTTAGCTTTCTTTCCGCACTTTCCAGCGCTAGAGTAGAATATATAACTGTTGTCATTTACTTTAATGTATTGTTATCCTACTTGTTAGAGCCAGTAGGTGATTGGTAGTCCTACTGAGCTTCTGTTGTGAAGCTCATTCCTCCTTTTCCATGTGAGATTTCTTAACAGCGACCGGTGCACGTCGGGTGGAGTAGGCGGGGCAGTCGTCGTCGTCCTATAGCTAGCAGTGGGCTCTCCTTTACTTCCAGTTGTACCTCACCCTTGGGGTATGCCCCTAAGGGCCCTGTTCTTCCCCTTGCTTACTTGTACTCGTTGTGTGTTGGGAGTGTGCCTAGAGCGATACACAGTACTCTCGCTTTCTTTTCTTACTTCCGTGTGTGCTTCTAGTTCAGTAGTTGACGTTTATTTCCTTTACATATCATGTTAGACTTGTTTATAGCCCTTCCGGATCTCCGGATCCATAGGTGGCGACCGCAAAAATGGGGTCCTCGGCTGGGGGCGAGGGTTGGGTTCTCGGGGTCGTTATAGATAGACTTATCCATAGTCCGAGAGAATACTAACCTTTCATCATATTTTTGGAAGAAGGAAAGAAGAATTGCATGTCTCTAGAGCTTTGGTATGATCATTCTCCCTCCAAACACTTCTTAGCACAAATTTAATAGCCTCTAGGAAAGAATGAGGTTGGCCAAAATGTCTGAGATCTTGTTTATAGACCCAAGGATGTCAAAAGTTCAATTTAATATTAGGTACTTGGACATCACAATTTTACTATCTATTTTCTCTTTAGTCCCCGTTAAAGTCTTTCTTTGGCCAATTTATACTCTAAATTTTCCTATCAAACTTTTTATTAATCTCTTTCAGTTTATCCAATTTTATTCTTTTAAAAATTATTTTATTTAGGTTTTAAAAATTCAAGTTGTTATAGATGGGCCTAGCTAGGCATGCTTCCACTCCCTCTAGGCCGAGTGTCAAGTGTCTCGTGGGCATGACAAATTGGGTTCTGGTGGGCAGACCCATATTACAAAAACTATCCTCCCTTCTTAATGATCCTAGTATGAGTAAAGGAACTTTGTTGGGCTAATGCCATATTCTCTTTCCTAAAAACCATTTCTTTTTATCTGTAAAGGATTTAGCAAGCAAACTCTAGAAATCTTGCTTCTCAGGGTTATAAATACACTCGACAAATAGCTCGTTCAGTTTGAATGTTACTTGAATTTGACTCTTTTTAACAAAATAAATGAGTCAAGCTCAAGCAAAATTTTAAGCTCATTTCATAAATGAGTTGAGTGTGAGCAAAGTCCTACTCGTCTCTTTTAAACTTGCAAACAAATTATTTAATTTTTTAATTATATAATTGTAAATATATATTTTAAAAATTATACTAAAAATGGTTAAGCTAAGTAACTTATCAAGGTTCTTGAGATATGTGCTTAAAATAAGATATATTTGGATCTATGAACAATTTAGTTGTACGTACATATATACATATATATATATATATATATGAAAATTTAATTGACTCGTTAAGGACTCGAGCTCAAGAGTATTTAAACGAATCAAACTTGAACAATTATTTTTAATACTCGTTAAAACTCAAACTCAACTAGAACTTAACAAAAAATTAACGAACAGAACTTGAACAGTATAGTACTCAATTTGGCTAGACTTGTTTATAGTACTCATATTGTGTGGTTATTTAAAATACTAATTCAGGTAGAGTTTAAATAGTATAATATGTGCAAGCGTGATGTGATGATTGGAAAATTTTAATTTCAAGTAAGACTTTAAATGGAAGAAAATTTTGAAAAAAATCCACGGGCTTCCAGCTAAAGTTATTTTTAGGAAAGAAATAAATTTGAAATTCATGGTTAAGTCTTGGTTGAATTGATAAAGATTGTAAATCTCTTAATGAATCTTCATTTCAAGGTCATGAATACTTTGGGATGGAAAGATTTTTAGTATAACATAATTTTTACTATGTTGTATACCTATGTCCCTCTAAAGAATGTATTTGCAAATATACCCTTTATACCATGAATTTTCAAAATACTGAAAGCCCCATGTGGTCAGCAAGTCCCACCACTACATGCGTGCAAGGACACTTCAGCAAGATCATATGTCTACGAGCACTTTCGTCTAGATAACATATATTTCTTTTTAGGGGAAGTCTCAACGCACAGTAGAACGATGTACGCACACATTACCTTTGCATTGCATTGTCCATTCTACTAACGTGATGAGTAATCAATGAGAGAAGAGTTGGATTGCACTGTCTATCTAACGCTTATCTCATTGACGTGATAGATAATCAATGAAAACAAAATTGCATTGTGCTATCCATCATATTGACGTGATAGATAACCAATGGGAGAGGAGGAGTTACAGTTAGTTCGCACACACCACCCCCTTCCGACGTGCACCAATCACTTCTCTTCTTTTTATTTTATCACTCTTAATGGCTGGGATGGAACCCGCGCCATGTGCGCTGGCCAAGCTGCCACTCTGGGACAAGAAACTACCTTTTCTCAAAATACATTCACCACCTGATCATTATGTTCAAATAAGTGTACTGACATACATCGGGTATACGATTAAAACTTGATAAACGCAATATAAAAAGTTCCAAAAAATATTTATACAAGAGTATTACTTGCTGCACACAATTGTGTTAAGAAATATTGAAATGACAAACATGTTCTTATATAATCGGTCCAGATGAGTGACAAAATTTGGAACAAGGAAAGGAAGAGTGATAAAACTCATATATCTTGTCTCAACTATAGTCATCTTTATATTAATCAATCCCATAGAAACGTATATACCCACGACCACACTTTGCTGCGCAGCCAGTCTTTACTCCTGATAGATCTCATCATACCTTTATGAAAACGTTGCTTAAAAGCAAATTTACGATTCCAACATACTACAGGTTGAGCTACACTTTGTTAATTCATCAGCGGCGTTTCTAATATCATGAATGTGTGGAATATTTATATAAGTAACGTTTACAGCATACAGAAAGCCCTATTATGTAGTTTTGATGGTGGTCGTGGTGATTCAATGCTGACTTCCACAGCAAAACGTTAAGACGAATCGAAAATATGAGCTTGGTCCATTCTCTTTCCCCTCTTTTTTATCGAATCAGGTAAACATAGGAGAGCTCAACCCAATGACCACAACATGGAAGCGACCACAGAACCGTGAAATTTAGCTCTCGTCTCTCAGATAGATACGAGGGCTGCCGCTGGCGTTTGCATTTGGCACAGCAATACCTGATCACAAATATCTCCCAAATAATGCGTCAATAGATGCCAAACTTACGAAGAACAGAAATGTTAATATGGGTTACAATGGAAAAGGGTACGTGGTATTCTCGTTTCAGATGTGCGTGGATGCGAAAATTACACTGTTCATGTGCCGCAGGCGGTACCACCAAATAAACAGAAGAATAGAAGAATCACAATTGTACAACATTGAATAAATTTGAGACCACAGTTATCAAATTAGTGCGAACGTGGACTGCCCCCACCCAAGACGACCAAGTTCTCTGGCTAACCTGCGCCAGGCAAGAATCACATCAGAGAAAAAAAAAACAAAGATTGTGATCAACTGGTTGTGGATCAATAGAAAGCAAGCAATCATTACGTGGCACTAGGGCAAGGGAACAAGTAATCACCTTTGCAAAAACTAGTGAAAAACCACGAAACAGAGTCTTCTCAAGTCAAACAATGGTTTATCAGATCGGATGTATGGATGAACAAGCTCTCGAAGGTTAATGGGTCTGCGGTATGAGTTTGAAGAATAGCGAACATGTTGAAGACAATGGATAACAAAGAGGATACAAATCGGGACGAAGAAAGTCAAGACCTCACGTGCATTACCAGCGGCGTTAACGGAATTCATCATGAAACTCTTCGTCATACTCGTCATCATCGTCTGTGAAAATAGCTCTATAAAATGCATATGGGTTTTCAATCATCTCCTTCAGACTTAGACGGCCATCTTTATCTGTATCTGCCTGCAGATACAGATCAACAACTCAGTTAATTCCAACAAACCTGGAATGAAGTATCAGAGGGAATGCGATTAAACCAACACAAAGTATCATTAGCAAACCCTGTAGCACTGAGGACATTTAATCATGTCTACCTCTTCAATCACAGTATAACTTTCCAACTATAACATTTTGGGAAACAAAAAAGGATTCACTCATGCACAACGAGATGTCTCTCAGCCTGTCACAAGATTTACTGGGTATGACTAATGACTATAGCATAGGAGGGTATGATTGCCCTGCCCTTGGAAAATAAACAAAAATAAATAAATTTTCTTTAAAAGATTACTTCTTCAACTTGGATATGCCTCGTAATATAGCATCATATTATGTACGTGACAAGGGGGATGTTGGGTGTGTGAGATCTCCATAAGACCTGTTCTGAGAAGGGAGCTGGTAGGCCAGCCTGTTTGCCCCCAGCTGCACCATATAGCCGAGAACACTGTCCAGCCTGGGACACTTCATGCCTGTGCTGCTGGTTTACCAGCACGACCAGGAATCTTATGTGCCATGTGCGATCCCTTGAATAACTATCCTCACATTGGAAACATATTTTCAGACAAGACATGCAAGATAATATCTCTAAATAAAGTATCAGACATACTAATCCACGTAGAACAAGGACATAGTAGTCCAAGGAGGCTATGACATCTGAATACTAATCCTAGTACAATTAAGAAGCTAAAGGGGAAAAGACAATTAAGGTGAGAAAAGTGGGGAATAAAGCTTGGTTTAGCCTGTCCAAATCCAAGCTAGATCGGCCAGGTAGGGCAATCTGAGCCCAATCCACAGAGGATTCACATCAGCTGCGTGTTCATGTTATAAGATATGTATTTGCTATATAAGAGTTATTACACAACCTTCCACCCTACTTCCCCCCCTACACCTGACCCTCTTTCCGCTTTCAACAACTTCTGCAGCTTGCAGGTGGAGGCACTAGAGGGAAGCAAACGACAGCAAGCAGCAATGTTGGCATTCCAGTAAGGTGGCTTTTGTTTCTTCTTTACCTTCTTTTGGGGGGACTAACATTTCTCATGAATGGAACTGAAAAACAGTACCTGATATCTCTTAAATAAGTTGCCTGGCAAAGGAATAGATGCTTGGTTGTGAACTGAACATCCCATAACCCCAGGATCAATATATACGACAATTCTGTCATCAATGCAGATGATGGAGCATGAAGTAGGCATCAAATCTATTGAACCACTTATATATTATCATTTTATTTTGATGATAACAACACTCATGCTTATCATAATCATCTTTAATATATTTCAATATCATTCTTTATCTCATGAATATTACATTTTCCATCGCTTCATAAAGATTTACATTGATCTGTAACTTAGACATTTGAAATTCAACTTCTTCATACATGTTTTGATCATGTTCAGTCGAAACTTACTTTGTCATATACGAAGCTACACTTCATCATATCCAAAGTGCACTTCGTCATATACGAAGTTACACTTCGTCATACATGTTTTTGGTCGTGATCAGTCGAAATCCAACTTCGTCACATAAGAAGCTACACTTCGAAACTACACTTCGTCATACATATTTTTGGTCGTGATCAGTCGAAGTCCAACTTCGTCATATACGAAGCTAACTTCGTCATATCCGAAGTTCTATACGAAGTTCACTTCGACCGACTGCGTATTTCAGCTTCGCCCGACAATGTTATTTTCTGTTCATATACGAAGTTCACTTCATCATATGCGAAGTTCACTTTGTCATATCTGAAGTTTAACTTCGACTGACTGCGTTGTTTTCCATTCCATGTGAAGTTACACTTCGTCATATTCGAAGTTAACTTCGTCATATCTGAAATTTAACTTCTGATACCGTTGGTCGCTATCCGACCTGGCAGCCGACAAGATAACTCAACCCGTACAAGGACAAATTGCCGACCACAAAGCCCAGCATTCGTCGCGTCGAGCAATCGGCCGACGAGTCAGGTCGATGATCATCACTGCTTGCGACAGGGACCGTACGAGATACCGATCAGGTGAGCGATGACGACGAGGTCTCCGACTGGCTGGCCGACGACTCTGGTATGGAGGATTCCAACCCATCTGGCCACGAACGTGGGTCGGACGAAACTTCTAACAATTCGCCCTCAAGATCCGCTTAGTCAGTCGCGCGATCCAGGGGCGTCCATTTTGCTTCAATCCGAACCCACTCATCGCGCGGGTTGAATTCCAGAGATCGCGACAGTTGGCGCCCAGCTATCGCCCGACCGATTGGGAAGGTTCCTATCGCGACCAGGCTGGCGAGGTCCAGCTGTGATTGACCCCGTGATGGTCGCACTTGCCCCACTCTGCCCCGCTTGCTAAGTATCGCGGCGCGGGAGGAGGACAGGCCGGCCCTTCCTAATAATTCGAAATGCCATACCCGTATAAAGGGAAGGGGGATCCCCTACAGGAGGGGGTACGCTATTCGTAGCATAAAACTCCCTAACTCTCATACTCTCATTCACTCAATTCTCTCCGCTAACTTGATCGTCGGAGTGTCCGACCACCGAGGAGCCTCGGTGGTTTTTGCAGGTCGGATTCGCTTCGCCGACGACATCGCGACGCCGCTGATCCCTCGGGGCCCACCCAGCTCGGCTCCGGTCGACTACTCATTGCTTGTGCAGCAACATTTGGCGCCGTCTGTGGGAAGCGATACGAAAAGCTTCTCTCCATGGCACCCAAGGGAAAGGCGGCAGCTCGCCCGTCAGAGGAGGAAATCGCGCTCGTCAATGTTACTGAAGAAGTGGCCGGGGGTGCCTCCGGCGCGGGGGAGCAAGATTCAACGACGTCGTCGCGGCTTGACCGCGTTGAACAAACATTAGCGAATCTCCAGCAGATCCTGATGAGGATGGAGCAGAACCAACAAGCACCCCCGGCGCGAGGCGAAGGCTCGGTTCGCCAGGCGGGACAGGCCCAAGGGGATCAGGAAGATGTAGAAGTCCCTAGCCGACACCGTGCGCCTCCGGCTGCGTCAGCGAGCCATGCCGACGCCCAACTAGCAGCGGCTGGGACTCCCGCACCGGTACTCAACCAAGCCGACAACATTCCCCCCGTTACGCCGATGACAGCAGCAGAGAACGCAGCGAGGGCCGACCCCGCCGACCACTTCACGGCGGAATCCACCCCGGCCACCATCAGCGAGTCTCCGTTCGATCCCCGATGGAAGGACGACCTACGAGAGATGAACAGGAAAATAGAAGCTCTGCAGCTCGGCACACGCGCCCCATCCGTGGCGACGCTCCTGACTTCCTCGCCGTTCACTGAAGAGATCACGTCGGCTCCGGTTCCGCCAAAGTTCCAACTGCCGAAGTTCCGACGATACAACGGGACGACCAATCCAGTGCACCACCTCGACCATTTCCAGGGGCAGGTGGAGATGGTAAATGTTACTGACGCCCTGAAGTGTCGAGCGTTCATGTCTACTCTAGATGATGCGGCGCTGCAATGGTTCAAGGCGCTCCCCGCACAGTCGATCCCCTCCTTCGCCGACCTGGCCCAGAGGTTCCTGGACCATTTCTACAACACGGTGCAACACTTACTGTGCACCGATGACCTATGGCTGGTTTCTCAAAGGGAGAACGAGATGTTTCGAGACTACGCGAAGCGCTTCCAGGTCGAAGTGATGAAGGTGGTGGACCTAGACTTAAGAACTATTGTCAACATACTGACGAGGGTCTGCACCGACGTGGTTTGTTGGCATCCATAGCCAAAAAACACCACCAGTAGTCTTTCCGACATCCTTTCTCGGATGCAAAAGTACGTGAGGCTGGAATCAACCCTTGGAGCTGCCGGGCGACTCAAACGACCGCTGGAGAGGGGGACCGCGAGCTCGCGGCCGAGCGAGAACAGGCCGAGAAGAGAGGAGGCGCGTCGAGACTCAGAGGGTCGGCGGGAGTCCGACCGACGACCCGACGAATATCGCCGTGTCAAGGACCTTCCTCGATTCGGGAGGCTGCCGTCGGAGATCCTCCCCGTCATCAAAAAGCTGCTAGAATTCAGGCGGCCTGAACCCATTGCAAGGCCTCCTTCCGGGCGAGGGGCCGACCTCTACTGTGAGTACCATAAAAGCTACGGTCATCTGACCGACCAATGCAGGAGCCTGAAGATGGAGATAGCAGAGATGCTGCGTAGAGGAATAATCGGCAAGGACGTCGTCGACGGCAAGCCAAAGGATCACGAACCAGAGGAGAATCGCGAGCGTGAAGGGAAAGGCGCCGTCCTTGTCCTCGCTGGCGGGTCGGTAAGTGGCGGCGACAGCGGTAGAAAGAGGAAAGCATACGCGTCGGCCGTCGTTCTCGGTGTCAACAGTCCGGCGCCAAGCTTGAAGGAGGTGATCACTTTCTCCGCCGAAGACGCAGTCGGGCTGAGCTTCCCCCACGACGACGCGCTAGTCATTCACGCCGACATAGACGGATACACTGTGCATCGTATTCTCGTCGACAGCGGGGCGGCGCCAGACGTCTTATTTTATGACTGCTTCCTGAAGATGACTAACCTGAGCACGGAGCTCAAACCAGTCGCCACGCCTCTGTTCGGATTCAGTGGAACGCCGGTCACCGCCGAGGGATCCGTCAGACTGAAAGTAACGCTAGGCACTCGTCCTCGACATGTAACGGTTGAGGTCGACTTCTTGATTGTGAAAGTGAAGTCGGCCTACAATGCGATTTTCGGACGTGGACTGCTAGGAAAGCTCAGGGGGGTACTGTTGGCCCTTCCGGTACGGCAGCAAGCTAGCCTAGAGGGGGGGGGTGAATAGGTTTTTCTGAAATCTGAAATAGAAACTTAAACACAGAAATTAACACTTGAAGGTTTGGTTAGTTTAGTGTGATAAGAGTAGCAGTGCGGAAGCAAATAAACAATCACACAAATAACACAAGAGATTTATCCTGGTTCGGCCCTTCCACATGGAAGTCCTACGTCCAGTCCCCAAGCAACCTCTTGGGATTTTACTAACCAAGGGTACAGTCCCCCTCAAGGACAATACAACACCCAGCACCCCAGCTGGTCTTCTTCTCTTTCCCGGCAAGAAGGCAGCCCACTTCTCTCTACAGGTAAAGAAGCCAACCTCCTGGTACAAACCCCAGTGCGGTTCTGCTAGACTTAAACCCCCAGCTAGGTTACACACTGTATACAGTCCTACAGCTGGACACAGATCTTTCTTAGAAAGATCAGACTGAGAAGCTTTACAAGATAAACACTTGTGTAAAGCTCACAGTCACAGACTCTCCCCAGATGTACAATGAGCTTGGAGAGAAATGAAGAGAGAAAGGAAGACAGAAAGCTTGAAAGCTTGAATGCTTGAGATGCTTGATTGCTTCTTCTTGGCTCGGGCTCTTTTTCTCTTTCTTTGAGTGTATGTGGAGTTGAGGTTATTCTCACAGTTGTACACTCCTACAAAGATATTCAGAAAAACTCTTCTTGTTCTTCAGCAATGCTCCTTCTTTTATATGAGCATTTTGAATAGATCCGTTGAAGAGATCCGTTGGAGCTCTTCTAGTCGTTGCTGATCTTTCTCTTCATTTGTCTTAATCAGACTCTGGTGGTCTTCGAGATCTGTCAGCATAGAAGAGAGTGTTTAGCATAAAAGAGTGTTTATGATAAACGATGCATGGTACTGTGCTTCTGCTGATATACTGAAAATAGTAGGTCATATCTTTTTGACAAGACTCTGAAATATGCATGCAGCTTTTTGTCAGAAGATATTTGACTTTTCATTTAAGCGCCAAGCATATTTGAAATATAAAGGCAATATGTGTTTTGAACGAATCCATGAAGAAATCGTTATGAGCATGACTTATGAAATCGTTATGTGAAGAGTCGTGCTCATTTATGCAAGCAAATCGATGTGAGGGCAAATCGTTGCACTCACTTATCAAATCGTTATGAGAGCGAAATCGATGTGAACAAATCGTTTGTGAGAGCAAGTCGTTGCGCTCACTTATAGAATCGTTATGAGATCGATTTCTTACCAAATCAAGGCGCTCAAAGAAGAAATCGTTAAGGCATCGACTTCTTGACAAATCGTTGCGCTTACAGAGAAAATCGTTGCGAACACTTATGAAATCGTTATGGCATCGACTTCTTGCGCTTTACAGAAGAAATCGTTGCGAACATTTATGAAATCGTTGGCTATAAAAGGAATCGTTGTGAGATCGTTTCTTTAACAAAACGTTGCGCTCACTTATGGAATCGTTATGAGAGCAAGTCGTTGCGCTTACTTATAGAATCGTTATGAGAGCAAGTCGTTGCGCTTACTTATAGAATCGTTATGAGATCGATTTCTTACCAAATCAATGCGCTCAAAGAAGAAATCGTTAAGGCCACTTATCAAATCGTTATAGCGCTTGTTACTGTGGCACTTAAAACTGAAATCGATGTATATGACTTAAATATCGACTTTATCATTATAGTGCGCCAAATATTACATCAATGAAAGACTTAGCATTTTGCTATGAGATTGATGCGACACAGATGAAACAAAATATTCAATGAGACTTATCATCTGTTAATGTGATTGATGCAACACAGATGAAACAAAAATATTTGTGAACACCTATATTTTGTTATCTTTGCAATATATATTTTGTTATCATCTAAATGCATCATATATTTTGTTATCACCAAAATACTAAGATCACAGATAACCATAGAGTGGTTCAACAATCTCCCCCTTTTGGTGATGACAAAATTTATGCGAATTTTTCTGAATGATGAAAAAAAAATGATTTAAGCAGAAAATTCATAGAGCATATACTTACTCTCCCCCTTTTTGTCAATATCCAAAAAGGTCTTACCATGTGTTTTCTCTCTTCCTTTCGAGAGAGTTTCTTACCATAGAGAGGTTCAATTTTTCTCCCCCTTACTCTTTACTCCCCCTTACTCAGAGCTCCCCCTTAATGAGAGGCTCTATCACTGCCTTGAGCACCCTTTGTTCCTGATGCTCCAAGGCTTCCCTGCAAACAACTCATTTAGATGTAGGTACCCAAAACTTTTTGGGTCCTTGATGGTTAGAGGTATGAAAGTAGCATTTCGGAATCCAAACTAAGTGCTTAGTTGTGCAGGTGTTCACGGTGTGTCCTAGTTTATTGCAATGAGAGCAGCAATGAATATAATTTGTTTTGCAGTTCTTATTGCCATTGTGATGCATGGTTGGAACATAATTTTTAGAAACCTTTTTCTTTTGATAAAGCTTAGTTGTTTCAGGTTCCTTTTTCTGAGACATTTTGATTTCTTTTACAAATTTTGGTAACGGATATTTTCCTGAGTTTATTACTTGTTTTCCTTTTTCTGGAGGTATATATCCGAGCCCTTGTTTGTCATTACCAGATTTTGATCCTTTTAAGCATAGGGCTAGAGATGTTTTTCCTTTTGTTAATTTTCTAACCGATTCTTTTAGATAAAGATTTTCTTCAGTTAGAGTTTTAATTTTTCTTCTAACTCTAATTTTCATTGTCCTTATTTTTAAATCTTCATTCAAAAGATGATTATTTTCTTTACTATCTTTTATTGTTCTTCTAATTGTTCCATTTCTGATTTAAGATCAGAATTAGTGTTTTCTGAACAGGTAAGGTTGCTCTTAAGATTTTTTAGTTCTTTTATAACGACCTTATGCTTATTATACAGTTCATTAAAAACTTCTTCTAAGTCTTCTGATTCTGACCCTGAATCTGTGCAAGAATTAAAAAATGAGTCAGAATGTACCTCATCTAGTCCCACCATAAGGCTAGATTTACCTGCTCCTTTTCGGATTCTGAGCTTGATGATTCTGAGCTTGTGACCTCATCATTTTCCATGCAGCCGCCATAGCTTTTCTCTTAAACTTCTTGTGCTGCTTCTTGGGCTTATCTAGTTGACCAGTCTTCTTGAGTCTTGGACATCTGGTCTCAGATGTCCAGGTTTTCTGCATTCATAGCAGACTGGTTCTTTCTCCTTTTTCTCTTTTCTTTGGATCCTTCTTGATCCGTTTTTCTTCTTCTTCAAATTTTCTGAAGCTTGACAATACTTCATCCATATTACAGTCTTCAGAATCTGCATCCTGGGAACTAGAAGAAGAGGGAAGGAGCAGCTACAACTTTAAGAGCGTTAGTGCATTTCATTTTAGATGAACTTTCAGATAATCGCTCCATATTTATTTCATGTGCCATGAGAGAACCTATCAGATTATCGATCGATAATTTGGTCAAGCCATGGGCTTCTTCTATGGCCGTTACCTTAGGTTCCATGAAATAGTTAAGGACCTAAGTATTTTTCTAACGGTTTCTTCATTAGGAAGAGTTTTCCAAGAGAATTTAAACCTACTACTATACTTGAAAATCTGTTATACATAGTAGTAATGTTTTCATTTGGAAGCATTTTGAATTGCTCATATTGAGAGATAAGAATATCTATCCTAGTTTGTTTTACTTTATCTTTTCCTTCATAGGTTATCTGCAATTTATCCCATTTTCTTTAGCAGATTTGCATGCAGAAACTCTACTGAACTCTCTTTTAGATAGAGCACAACATAGATATTTTTTAGCCTTAAAGTTTAAAGATAATTTACTTTTATCTATTGTTGTAATTGCAGTAGTGCCTGGAATAGAACAATAACATAATCACCTACCTCGATTACCTGCCACAGATCAAAATCTGTGCCCCGAATGAAGCATTCCATTCTCATCTTCCAATATTGATAATCTTCTCCATCAAAGAATGGAGGTCTGGTGACAGTTGGCCTTCAGCATATCCTTGTGCTGCCATGGATCTTTGCTCTAAGATCGTTGGATCTTCTTGAAAGTTCAGAGACCCTCTCTGATACCACTTGTTGGCCCTTCCGGTACGGCAGCAAGCTAGCCTAGAGGGGGGGGGTGTAGGTTTTTCTGAAATCTGAAATAGAAACTTAAACACAGAAATTAACACTTGAAGGTTTGGTTAGTTTAGTGTGATAAAGAGTAGCAGTGCGGAAGCAAATAACATCACACAAATAACACAAGAGATTTATCCTGGTTCGGCCCGGCCCTTCCCACATGGAAGTCCTACGTCCAGTCCCCAAGCAACCTCTTGGGATTTACTAACCAAGGGTACAGTCCCCCTCAAGGACAATACAACACCCAGCACCCCAGCTGTCTTCTTCTCTTTCCCGGCAAGAAGGCAGCCCACTTCTCTTACAGGTAAAGAAGCCAACCTCCGGGTACAAACCCCAGTGCGGTTCTGCTAGACTTAAACCCCCAGCTAGGTTACACACTGTATACAATCCTACAGCTGGACACAGATCTTTCTTAGAAAGATCAGACTGAGAAGCTTACAAGATAAACACTTGTGTAAAGCTCACAGTCACAGACTCTCCCCAGATGTACAATGAGCTTGGAGAGAAATGAAGAGAGAAAGGAAGACAGAAAGCTTGAAAGCTTGAATGCTTGAGATGCTTGATTGCTTCTTCTTGGCTCGGGCTCTTTTTCTCTTTCTTTGAGTGTATGTGGAGTTGAGGTTATTCTCACAGTTGCACTCCTACAAGATATTCAGAAAAAGCTCTTCTTGTTCTCAGCAGTGCTCCTTCTTTTATATGAGCATTTTGAATAGATCCGTTGAAGAGATCCGTTGGAGCTCTTCTAGTCGTTGCTGATCTTTCTCTCATTGTCTTAATCAGACTCTGGTGGTCTTCGAGATCTGTCAGCATAGAAGAGAGTGTTTAGCATAAAAGAGTGTTTATGATAAACGATGCATGGTACTGTGCTTCTGCTGATATACTGAAAATAGTAGGTCATATCTTTTTGACAAGACTCTGAAATATGCATGCAGCTTTTTGTCAGAAGATATTTGACTTTTCATTTAAGCGCCAAGCATATTTGAAATATAAAGGCAATCTGTGTTTGAACAGAATCCATGAAGAAATCGTTATGAGCATGACTTATGAAATCGTTATGTGAAGAGTCGTTGCTCATTTATGCAAGCAAATCGATGTGAGGGCAAATCGTTGCACTCACTTATCAAATCGTTATGAGAGCGAAATCGATGTGAACAAATCGTTTGTGAGAGCAAATCGTTGCGCTCACTTATAGAATCGTTATGAGATAGATTTCTTACCAATCAAGGCGCTCAAAGAAGAATCGTTAAGGCATCGACTTCTTGACAAACATCGTTGCGCTTACAGAAGAAATCGTTGCGAACACTTATGAAATCGTTATGGCATCGACTTCTTGCGCTTTACAGAAGAAATCGTTGCGAACATTTATGAAATCGTTATGGCTATAAAAGGAATCGTTGTGAGATCGTTTCTTAACAAAACGTTGCGCTCACTTATGGAATCGTTATGAGAGCAAGTCGTTGCGCTTACTTATAGAATCGTTATGAGATCGATTTCTTACAAATCAATGCGCTCAAAGAAGAAATCGTTAAGGCCACTTATCAAATCGTTATAGCGCTTGTTACTGTGGCCTTAAAACTGAAATCGATGTATATGACTTAAACATCGACTTTATCATTATAGTGCGCCAATATTGCATCAATGAAAGATTTAGCATTTTGCTATGAGATTGATGCGACACAGATGAAACAAAATATTCAATGAGACTTATCATATGTTAATGTGATTGAT
>CM024754.1:43326811-43410058 GCA_014218235.1 Colocasia esculenta
TAAGGCATCCCTTCTTCTGATATCCGCATCAATATTTAATTTGGCAAAGTCTTCTAATAACTTCCATTCGCCCACCATTAAACTTGACAATGTGATCATTGGCTTTCTACTTAGAGCATCTGCCACAACATTTACTTTACCTGGATGATATTGAATAGTGAAGTCGAAGTCCTTGAGATACTCCAACCACCTCCGCTGTCTCATATTCAAGTTTTGCTGAGAAAACAGATACTTCAAGCATTTATGGTCATAAAACACAATGAATTTCTCACCATATAGATAATGACGCCATATCTTCAAGGCGAAGACTACAGCAGCTAGCTCCAGATCATGTACAGGATAATTGTCCTCGTGCTTCTTCAATTGTCTGGACGCATAGCATATAACTTTCCCATTTGGCATCAGCACACAGCCTAGGCCGATCCCGGATGCATCGGTGTATACTTCAAAACTACCCTCAGAACTGGCAGTGTCAGTACAGGTGCGGAGGTAAGGTGCTCTTTCAATGCCCTGAAACTTTCTTCACATTCGTCAGTCCATGCAAATGGATTATCCTTCCTGGTAAGCTTGGTCAATGGTATAGCTATCTTCGAGAAATCTTTAATGAAGCGACGATAATAACCTGCTAAACCAGAAAGTTTCTAATCTCCGACACAGTTGTCGGCCTTGCCCAGTTCTTTACCGCCTCCACCTTAGACGGATCTAAAGAGATTCCCTCCTTGGATATGATGTGACCAAGGAAAGACACTTCCTCCATCCAAAATTCACACTTACTAAGTTTAGCATAGAGTTGATTGTCTCTAAGCACTTGCAGAGCAACCTTCAAGTGTTCCTCATGTTCTTCTTTGGACTTGGAGTAATAAGGATGTCATCAATGAACACCACTACAAACTGGTCCAAGTATGGCCTATAAATATGTTCATAAGTTGCATGAAAGCCGTTGAAGCATTTGTTAAACCAAACGGCATGACCACGAACTCATAGTGACCATATCTACTCCGGAATGCAGACTTGTGAATATCCTCTTCCTTTATTCTAAGTTGATGGTAGCCTGATCTTAGATCTATCTTGGAGAAATATTGTGCACACAGAGATCTGGTCAAATAGCTATCGATGCGGGGTAGTGGATACTTATTCTTTATTGTCAACTGGTTTAATTGACGGTAATCAATGCATAGCCTCATTGTCTCGTCCTTTTCCTGACAATAGCACTGGCGCTCCCCACGGGGATGTGCTAGGCCTGATAAAACCTTGATCTAGCAATTCTTGGATCTGTCTCTTCAACTCCTGCAATTCAACAGGGGACATGCAATACGGAGCTTTTGAAACCGGGGCTGCCCCAGGGAGTAACTCAATGGTGAAGTTTACCTCCCGCTCAAGTGGTATACCAGGTAATCCTCTAGAAATATACTGGATAGTCCTTAGCTATGGGAATGTCTTCTAAGGTTGGTTTCTTCTTTTCAGTTTCCATGACTGAAACTAGGAAAGCATCACAACCCTGGTTGATCGCTTAGAAGTCTTTAAGGATGATATCAAGATAGGGTTTTGTGATAACGGGTGCCAAGTAGTGATAGAGTGGAAGGTTTTGGTCTTTTGAAGGTGACCCTCCTATGGCGACAGTTTACATCGCATCATATTCAATTAGCCAATCGGCACCCAAAATGGCATCATAACCCTTCATGTCTAAACAGATAAGGTCGGCAGGGAGATTGTGTCCTCCAATTAGGGTTTCACATTTCGGCAAGTAGTGATAAGTTCAATTCTGAGCCTAGGGAAAGCTATAGTGATCTTGAATTTCAAGGGTACAGTTTGACAGGTAGAGTTGCAGCAAATGTGGTAGAAATAAAGAATATGCAGCTCCAATATCAATAAGCACAAATGCAGGTTGAGAGTGTATGGAAATGGTACCTTCAACCATACCCCCTCCTCGGGTAGGTCAGCTTCTATGACAGCATTAAGGCATCCTGACGACGTGGTACATTCTGAGCTTTTCCTGGCTGGTCCTTCAGCATAGGACAGTCAGAATACGGTGGTCACGACCGCCGCATTTCAAGCACGCCCCGAGCTTCTTCCAGCATTCTTCAGCTCGGTGCCCTGGTTTATCACAAATTTACAGTTTTCAGCCAACTGCCTACCTTCCCACTTTGACCCTCTTGTCTCCAGCAACATCTCTTCCGGCATTCCGCCTCTTATTGTTGTTACAAAAAGTTGGAGCAATATTAGGTGCTCCCTTCTGACGAAGACCGGCTTGGAGTTGTCCTTGCCCCTCATGCCCTCCACTTTTTGCCATGTGTCTTCTACCAGCTGAGCTCTTTGACCATCTCAGTGTAGTTTGAATGTTGTGCGGTCCGAGCTTCTCGATCAACATGGGCCTGAGCCCATCCATGAACCGATTTGCCTTCAGTCTTTCAGTTCCCACCAGGTGTGGGGCATACACAGACAGACGTGCGAACTGAGCCTCATACTCAACCACGGACATTCCTTTCTGTTTAGTGTGGCAAACTCCGCTGGCTTCTTCTCCTTGCCCTCTTCGAGAAGTACTTTCCTTGGAAAATCTCCAAGAAACCTGCCCATTCCAGTTCGCTAACATTAGGCAGGTGGGCCGATGTGGCCTTCACCATGCTCGGGCATTCTTAGTGATTGAAAGTGGCCACTACCACCTTCTCCCTGTTAGTGCATTGCATCACTTGGAAAATTCATTCTATCTCCTCTTGCAATTCTCTGCCTCGTCTGGGTCAGGGATCCAAGAAACGGAGGGTTTAAACTCCTAAAATTCTGGTGCAGATCACCGGCTCTATTCCTTGCAGCTGCAGCCTGATTTCCAGCTGAGCTACATTTTGTAATGCCTAGGTCAGTCCAGCCACAGTGTCTTGCATAGCTTGCCACTGGTTGCGACCATTGCAGTTGAGTGTAAGAGTTATGAAGGTTCCTGAGAAAAGGATGGAAACCAATTAATGTCTCTAGATACATTATAAGAGTCAATGGGTAGGAGTGTTTTATTCATTCTAACATATTCCCAGTCTCTACCCATTCTCACCAGGTACTATATTTACTTTCCATGACCTAGGTTCTATAGGTATCTCCTAATCCTGAGACATATATCCTATTTGGTATTCCTAGGCTCTGATACCACTAAACTGTCACGTCCCGAGAATTACGCAGCGGATATTAATAATGCGAAATCATTCGAGTCATATCCCGAGACGTGAACAGTCGACAAATAAGCCTCTAGCTAGCACGCACTAAATGTATACCAACATACATCATCATAGGGCTAAATATTGAACTCAACTAATCTTGTATTCAAATCTCAACTCATTGTATTCTAAATGGAAACTAATACAGGACTAAGACTCAATAAAAGAAAAATTACATTTATTCCTCACTTCCTACTACATGAATCTAACACTCAAAGCAAACTACTATAACTAGACTCATAGTTGGAACGCTCATCACTCGGACACATTCCCATCCTCGACTTGCTCTTCCTCTTGAATGTCATAATCACCTAGAATGGTAAAGTAGGGATGAGCAAACTAGCCCAGTAGGATTTATATCTCAAGTGCGGGCAATGATATAAGTGATTAACAATTTAGAACTAGGTAATCACGATGATGTCATGATATGCATGTACGAATAAAACTCATTAAAATATGACACATGAACAAGCTAGATAGAGTGATCATGATAGAACAAGATCTAGAAGGAGATAACAAGATAGAACTAGCCATATATCACTTTGTACAAGCACGCAAATTTCACTTGATGTCAATAGCTTTTAAGAACGCGAGATATCACTAATTGCATTAATGCAGGATGGCCATATCACGCAACCAAGCAAGCAAGAACGCATGAGCATGATAAGTAACACTACTTAGGCACGTAGACACTAATGTACAACAAGGAAAGATCCACCAAGAATGTACAACCAGGACACGTGTATGTGGTTATTGTATCTATCATTCAACACGACACGCACGACTCCCAGGCAGATGCAACGCCAGTAATCATTATACCCCATGGTTAACAGTATATTTATGACTCTCCGTCATTGGGGCTAGACTAGAGCCCTTGGACACTCGCCGTGCCCGGTCAGCATCTCACTTAAATTTTAAATGTAGATACCCACAGTCATTAACAATGGCCAATGAGAGTATCAAGATGTAAGCATGTGTAATGTCATGTTCATGATGATGATAACACAGTAATAGTAAATTGAACATGATCTCATGATAACCATGGTCAAGATAAATTTTGGCAGCATAACGGTACGATTTATACTTAGTTCAATCTTTACATTAATGGCTTTAGTCTAGATTGTAAATCACACTCACGAGAACAAGATGTGAGAGGAAGTGCACGCTATCTCCAGGGAACTTCAATGTTACAACCAACTCAGTCTCCATGTGGGAATCCACGGAGAACGGAGATTTACCGAGGTCTTAGAGGAAAGGTCGCTAGTCTACCGATTCGGAATGACCGATAGAGAGCTTCCAAATCCCCAAGAAAGGCTGCCTAGATGTGCAAGTGTAGTGATGATGCATCTCAATTCACAATCCACCGGTTAAACTCGCGAGAAAGCACTTAACATATACATGAGATGGAACTATGCATTTAAAGGATCATGATTGCAAGGTTTTAGGATAACATTATCTTTAAACATGGTAGAGAAGTAGGAAGAGTAAATCACAAGTTTGCATGAATGATCACGTCATTAAGAGAGTAATTAGAATAACATTTATGTAATTAAGCTTTTAAATGGGTCAATCACTTTTAGCCATTAAACAGTCCCTCATGAGATGATTAGAACCAAGACATGCAAATTATACACTTGATACCATGTTAAACAGACCCGGGTAAGCTTGTAAATATGCGTCCTATACAGTAGACGCATTTAAAAATGTAGTTTGTACAGTCGAACAGTCGAAACTGTGAAGACCAAATCGCGTCCACAGGCCTGGCCCGCGTTAAAGATCAATCGTGTTTGGGGTGAAGTGACGCGTTCATGAAAATGTCTTAAAGAAATCGTTGGGCGGGAAAACCGCCTGAAACCGCTTGGGTCTGCCGCTACGGTTCAGACTGGCGCTAACTCCTAGGCGAGCGCGAAGACCCACACAGCGTATACTCAGCCATGGACATTCCTTTCTGTTTTAGTGCGGTAAACTCCGCTGGCTTCTTCTTCCTTGACCCTCTCGGAGAAGTACTTTCCTCGGAAAATCTCCAGGAAACCTGCCCATTCCAGTTCGCCAACATTAGGCAGGTGGGCTGATGTGGCCTTTCACCATGCTCGGGCATCCTTAGTGAATTGAAAAGTGGCCAGTACCACCTTCTTCCTATTAGTGCATTGCATCACTTGGAAAATTGGTTCTATCTCCTCTGCCAATTCTCTACCTCATCTGGGTCAGGGGATCCAGAGAAACGAGGAGGGTTTAAACTCCTAAAATTCTGGTGGGATCACGGCTCCATTCCTTACAGCTGCAGCCTGATTTCCAGCCTGAGCTACATTTTGTAATGTCTGGGTCAGTCCAGCCACAGTGTCTGCATAGCTTGCCACTGGTGCGAGCCATTGCAGTTGACGTAAGAGTTATGAAGATTCCTGAGAAAAGGATGGAAACCAATTATGTCTCTAGATACTTATAAGAGTCAATGGGTAGGAGGTTTTATTCATTCTAACATATTCCCAGTCTTTACCCATTCTCACCAGGTACTATATTTAATTTCCATGACCTAGGTTCTGTTGGTATCTCCTAATCCTGAGACATATATCCTATTTGGTATTCCTAGGCTTTGATACCACTAAACTGTCACGTCCCGAGAAGTACGCAGCGGATATTAATAATGCGAACTCTTCAAGTCAATATCTCGAGACGTGAACAGTCGGCAAATAAGCCTCTAGCTAGCACGCACTAAATGTATAACAACAAACATCATCATAGGGCCCAAATATTGAACTCAACTAATCTTGTATTCAAATCTCAACTCATTGTATTCTAAATGGAAACTAATACAGGACTAAGACTCAATAAAAAGAAAAAGTACATTTATTCCTCACTTCCTACTACATGAATCTAACACTCAAAGCAAACTACTATAACTAGACTCATAGTTGGAATGCTCATCACTCGGACGCATTCCCATCCTCGACTTGCTCTTCCTCTTGAATGTCATAATCACCTAGAATGGTTAAAAGTAGGGGATGAGCAAACTAGCCCAGTAGGATTTATATCTCAATGTGCGGGCAATGATATAAGTGATTAACAATTTAAAACTAGGTAAGCACGAAGAATGTCATGATATACATGTACGAATAAAACTCATTAAAATATGACACATGAACAAGCTAGATAGAGTGATCATGATAGAACAAGATCTAGAAGGAGATAACAAGATAGAACTAACAATATACACTTTGTACAAGCACGCAAAGTTTCACTTAATGTCAATAGCTTTTAAGAACGCGAGATATCACTAATTGCATTAATGTAGGATGGCCATATCACGTAAGCAAGCAAGCAAGAACGCACGAGCACGATACTGTAACACTAATCAGGCACATAGACACTAATGTACACCAAGGAAAGATCCACCAAGAATGTACATCAGGACACGTGTATGTGGTTATTGTATCTATCATTCAACCACGACACGCACGACTCCAATGCAGATGCAACGCCAGTAATCATTATACCCATGGTTAACAGTATATTTATGACTCTCCGTCATTGGGGTTAGACTGGAGCCCTTGGACACTCGCCGTGCCCGGTCAGCATCTCACTTAAATTTAAATGTAGATACCCACAGTCATTAACAATGGCCAATGAGTTTCAAGATGTAAGCATGGTAATGTCATGTTCATGATGATGAGAACAAGTAATAAGTAATTGAACATGATCTCATGATAACCATGGTCAAGAGATAAATTTGACAGCATAACAGTACAATTTATACTTTAGTTCAATCTTTACATTAATGGCTTTAGTCTAGATTGTAAATCATACTTACGAGAACAAGATGAGAGAGGAAGTGCACGCTATCTCCAGGGAACTTCAATGTACAACCAACTCTGTCTTCATGTGGGAATCACGGAGAACGGAGATTTACCGAGGTCTTAGAGGAAAGGTCGCTAGTCTACCGATTCGGAATGACCGATAGAGAGCTTCCAAATCCCCAAGAAAGGGCTACCTAGATGTGCAAGTGTAGTGATGTACGCATCTCAATTCACAGCCACCGGTTCAAACTCGCGGAAAGCACTTAACAATATAACATGAGATGGAACTATGTTAAAGGATCATGGATTGCAAGTTTTAGGTAACATTATCATTTAAACATGGTAGAACAGTAGGAAGAGTAAATCACAAGTTGCATGTATGATCACGTCATTAAGAGAGTAATTAGAATAACATTTATGTAATTAAAGCTTTTAAATGGGTCAATCACTTTTAAGCCGTTAAACAGTCCTCGTGAGATGATTAGAACCAAGACATGCAAATTATACACTTGATACCATGTTAAACAAACCTCGGGTAAGCTTGTAAATACGCGTCCTATATAGTAGACGCATTTAAAAACGTAGTGTACAGTCGAAACAGTCGAAACAGTGAAGAAGCCAAATCGCGTTCACAGGCCTGGCTATGTTAAAGATCAAATCGTGTCGGGGTGAAGCGACACATTCATGAAAATGTCTTAAAGAAATCGTTGGGCGGGAAAACCGCCTGAAATGCGTCGGGGTCTGCCGCCGCGGTTCAGACCGGCGCTGACTCCCAGGCGAGCGCAAAGACCCACGCAGCGTTGACGGGTCAACGCGTTAAACGCGTCGGGGTGCGTGGACGCCTTTCAGAGGATTGCATCACCCCAGCAGCGATGTGATACCAGACGCTTGAAACGCGTCCTCTGAACCGGACGCGGTTCAAGGTTCTAACCGAAAATGCAGAAAAACTGCACTCAGGGGGGTTCGATCCATGCAACGCTTATAACTTCTAAACCAGGGCTTTTCGGACAAAGTCTCAACATGAAAGTTGTAGGGAACATGGAATAGATGCAAACTGTGATTTTAAATAATTTAAAATGACCTTGAGATGTGTGATAAATTGACTTGAATAGGAAAAGACCCTAACATGCGCGACTTTGGCAAAACGCCTATAACTCATGATGTACTAAATGGAAAATGATGAAATCAGTGGGAACGAAAGTTAACTTGATGCTTACACATTGGTATAGGATTTGATAAGGTTTGGCCTAAGAAAACCTACCTTTTGGGTTGAGGAAGTTTCATTCTTCAGAAAACCTTCTTCAGACCACTGCTTGAAAAACGCATAATACTCCGTGTATACTGCATGAATGAAGGCCCTAGAATTTTGCTCTCTTGTATAGGTGTTTGCTTATGATAGAAATAGATGTTTATATGTAATATATAATATATATATATATATAATATATATATATATATATATATATATATATACAATAGGTATACATACCTAAATTTACATCAATTTATCAATTAGTTTATTACATACAAACACAACACACTATATATATATATATATGTATATTACATTGCATGGATAGTACTATTTTTGAAGTGTACATTGTATATTTTATGTATTGGTATGGTGTAAATATGATTTTTTTGCAATTTTAAGTTCTGTGCAGACGACCTGTTGGCGTCAACATGAGTTGTCGTTAATGGTGAGTCAGCGGCCACATCGATGGACGCCAACTCCACATTGGCGGCCAGTGATGTTGACGTTAACCTCTCTGATCTGTTGCATTTTCAGATCCAAAAACGCCTCCGAAAATGTCGCCCCTAGTTTAGGAAACCGTTCTCCAACTGTAACCTAGCCTACCCTAATCGTGTCTTTGACCCCAACTCTATAAAAGACTCAGTTGGGGCACTGTTGGGTCCTTTTGACTCTTTGTCAAAAAAAAAACCCTAACTTTCATGTGCGAAACCTGAACTTTGGACCCGTGGATCCGACGATTGGAGGCATCATCCGGCGTTCTTCTTCGACTGGAAGGAAGACTGGACATCGAAGAGCGTCTTCCCAACCCCGGTGGACCTTAAAGACCATCTCAAAACCTGAATTGGAGGAATTCGGGGACTCTTTGGCTCAGGCCGAGGAGGGCTTCTCCGACTTGATTCACTGTTTGTAGATTTGTTTGAAGGCAAGTAAACCCTTTACATTGACCATGCGTATGTCTAGTAGGTTCTATGGAATTTTACGGATTTATTTGTGTCACGCCCCTCCAATTTAGCAGCGGAATAAATCGGAGGAAACGCGAACCAAGTACATAGTAGAGAAAACTGAGATATCAGTTGAGTAAATCAGAGCATCTAATGATCAATAATTGAGATAAATCTTTATTCCATTATAAAAGCACTAAGACTATTACAATCACTAATTCGAAGCCAATACATAAGGCTTAATGACAACATTACATAGCGAGGGAAAATTCTAAAGTAATAACTACTAGACTCTATGGTACTAGGGTGACTTCCTCATGTGACTCCAGGTCGCTCATCACTCAGTTCGGTCCCATTGGTGTGAATATCATCATCTAGCTTACCTGAGACACAATAACAAATAACGAAGGGTGAGCGATAACGCCCAGTAGGACTTAAATCTCAGGCTCGAGCAGGCTTTAAATAATTAATGCATTAAATGGCAGAGCAACTAAAGATAGTGAGAGTTATGTAAAGTCGAGAAAGTAAGAGCACAAGTAACATGGTTCAAATAGCAGATGAATCAAGTATAGCACAATGAATAAGATCAAGTCACGATAGAAAGCAACAACGACACGATAGCAAATAACGTCAACGTCAAGCAATAGCACGACACATGTATAGCAAGGAGAGAAAAAGTAGTTGGCCATATAGAGAGTAAATTGCACTTTGATTGATTTTCTTATCAATCGAAATAATCTGGCACTTTTGATAAACTTTCGTCAATGAAGATAGTAATTACACTTTGGTTATCCGAAGATAGCCGAGAGAGAGTATAGCACTTGTTTGTCAAAAGACAACGAGAGAATATAGCACTTTGTGTGTCAAAGACATCGAGAGAATATAGCACTTTGTGTTGATTGTCTTAGATTAATCTTGATAGTATGGCACTTGGATGCAATGCTGACATCCTGATCATTTAACTCCGCGGGCAAATGGCACTTTCGGGCGCTCCTCCCAGGACCTGATCGGGCCCTATTACGCTGGCATTGGTTATATTGTTTATCTTTAGACAATCAATTAATGGCCAATTTGAGAGTACCAAGAAATAGATAAGAGCACTAGATGAATAGATGAGATAGTAGAGTGAACGTGAATAGATGAGCGAGTAGAGTATAGATGAGAGCTAGTGGACATTGCACGTAATACGTCGAGTAACCAGGCGGTAGTAACAGTTGCACAACACACGCACTTGGTGTTGGCAGTCAAGTGGAAATTCACGACCCTACCACTGGCCTTGTTATGCACAGGTCCAGAGGTCCGGCGTGATTCAAGACGAGGGTAAATTTCTAATAGCTGTTTGGATCATATAGATCCCTAAAGGGTATCATAGGTGTTAGGGTACAACCGGCTCGTCGACCATGTGGGAATCACTAAAATCGGAAATAGGTCTCTATTCGGTCCCTAAACAGCTCAGAGACCGAATAGTGACCGAATAGTGACCGAATTTGTCGGTCAAGAACTTCTGGTCACAAATCTGTGACCGACTAAATTCGGTCCCTATTCAGTCCCTAAATAGGGACCGAATCAGGTCGGTCCCTATTTAGGGACCGAACTTATTCGGTCCCAATTCGGTCCCTAAAATAGAGACCGAATAGGGACCGAATATTCGGTCCCTATTTAGGGACCGAACTGAGTTGGTCCCAATTCAATCCCTAAAAATAGGGACTGAATTGGGACCGAATCGTTTTGGTCACTATTAGGGACCGAAATAATTCGGTCCCTATTCGGTCCCTATTTTAGGGACCGAACTGGGACCGAATACGTTCGGTCCCTAAATAGGGACTGACTTGATTCGGTCCTTATTCGGTCCCTATTGTTAGGGACTAAATTGGGACCAACTCAGTTCGGTCCCTAAATAGGGACCGAATATTCAGTCCCTATTCGGTCCCTAAAATAGGGACCGAATACTGACTGATTATAATCGGTCTCTATTTTTTAAATATATACATTTTTAGGAAAATAACCTGCGTAAATAAATAATATCCACAACAATAATAATTGTCCCAATAAAAATATCCACAACAAAACAATAATAAAATGTCCACAACATCAACAATAATAAAAATATCCACAACACAACAATAATAAAATGTCTACAACTTCAAAATAATAAAATGTCCACAATAAGAATACAAATATCCACAACATCAAAATAATAAAATGCCAACAACAATAATAAAAATGTCTACAACAATAATAATAATGAAATGAAAATCATGAATCCTCGTCCTCGTGCTCGTCTCCTCCCACTCCACCCGAAGAAGGAACCTACAATACATATATAACAATAATAAGTTAAAATTAAATACTATTATAAATAATAACTTATTTTAGAAGCATAAATTAAATACTATTATAAGCAATAAATTATTTAATTTCATAAATTATTATTCACTCACTTTCGGTCAATATTTTGATCGCACTATATTTTTGTCACATAAATCGAGAGTTCGAATTGAACTCCGTTAGTTTCCACAAGTCACACTCATCGTCCCGACCGTGCTGGAACAAACCGGAGGCCAATCGGATGAGTATTTCTAATTTTGGACCCTCAAACCTAAGTTTTCCATTTCTAAACTAAATTAACTTGTTTATTGTGACTTTGAGCGCCGAACTCAAACCGGGAGTCCGAATTGAACTCCGTCAGTTTCCACAAGTCACACTCATCGCCCCGACCGTGCTGGAACAAACCGGAGGCCAATCGGATGAGTATTTCTAATTTTGGACCCACAAACCTAAGTATTTTATTTCTAAACTAAACTAACTTGTTTATTATGACTTTGAGCGTCGAGCTCAAATCGAGAGTTCGAATTGAACTCTGTCGGTTTCCACAAGTCACACTCATCGCCCCAACTGTGCTGGAACAAATCGGAGGCCAATCGGATGAGTATTTTAATTTTGGACCCACAAACCTAAGTTTTTCATTTCTTAACTAAACTAACTTGTTTATTGTGACTTTGAGCGCCGAGCTCAAACCGGGAGTCCGAATTGAACTCCGTCAGTTTCCACAAGTCACACTCATCGCCCTGGCCGTGCTGGAAAAAAACAGACACCAATCGGATGAGTATTTCTAATTTTGGACCCACAAACCTAAGTTTTTATTTCTAAACTAAACTAACTTATTTATTGTGACTTTGAGCGCCGAGCTCAAACTGGGAGTCCGAATTGAACTCCGTCAGTTTCCACAAGTCACACTCATCGCCCCGACCATGCTGGAACAAACCGGGGGCCAATCGGATGAGTATTTTTAATTTTGGACCCACAAACCTAAATTTTTCATTTCTTAACTAAACTAACTTGTTTATTGTGACTTTGAGCGGCGAGCTCAAACCGGGAGTCCGAATTGAACTCCGTTAGTTTCCACAAGTCACACTCATCGCCCCGACCATGCTGGAACAAACCGGAGGCCAATCGGATGAGTATTTTTAATTTTAGACCCTCAAACCTAAGTTTTCCATTTCTAAACTAAATTAACTTGTTTATTATGACTTTGAGCGCCGAACTCAAACCGGGAGTCCGAATTGAACTCCGTTAGTTTCCACAAGTCATACTCATCGCCCCGACCGCGCTGGAACAAACCGGAGGCCAATCGGATGAGTATTTATAATTTTGGACCCTCAAACCTAAGTTTTCCATTTCTAAACTAAATTAACTTGTTTATTGTGACTTTGAGCGCCGAACTCAAACCGGGAGTCCGAATTGAACTCCGTTAGTTTCCACAAGTCATACTCATCGCCCCAACCGTGCTGGAACAAACTGGAGGCCAATCGGATGAATATTTCTAATTTTGGACAAACAAACCTATGTTTTTCATTTCTAAACTAAACTAACTTGTTTATTGTGACTTTGAGCGCCAAGCTCAAATCAGGAGTCCGAATTGAACTCTGTCGGTTTCCACAAGTCACACTCATCGCCCCGACCGTGCTGGAACAAATCGGAGGCCAATCGAATGAGTATTTTTAATTTTGGACCCACAAACCTAAAATTTTCATTTCTTAACTAAACTAACTTGTTTATTGTGACTTTGAGCGTTGAGCTCAAACCGGGAGTCCGAATTGAACTCCGTCGGTTTCCACAAGTCACACTCATCGCCCCGACCGTGCTGGAACAAACCGGAGGCCAATCGGATGAGTATTTCTAATTTTGGACCCCCAAACCTAAGTTTTTCATTTCTAAACTAAATTAACTTGTTTATTGTGACTTTGAGCGCTGAACTCAAACCGGGAGTCCGAATTGAACTCCGTCAGTTTCCACAAGTCACACTCATCGCCCCGACCGTGCTGGAACAAACCGGAGGCCAATCGGATGAGTATTTCTAATTTTGGACCCACAAACCTAAGTTTTTTATTTCTAAACTAAACTAACTTGTTTATTGTGACTTTGAACGTCGAGCTCAAATCGAGAGTTCGAATTGAACTCCGTCGGTTTCCACAAGTCACACTCATCGCCCCGACCGTACTGGAACAAATCGGAGGCCAATCGGATGAGTATTTTTAATTTTGGACCCACAAACCTAAGTTTTTCATTTCTTAACTAAACTAACTTGTTTATTGTGACTTTGAGCGCCGATCTCAAACCGGGAGTCCGAATTGAACTCCGTCAGTTTCCACAAGTCACACTCATCGCCCTGGCCGTGTTGGAAAAAATCGGACACCAATCGGATGAGTATTTCTAATTTTGGACCCACAAACCTAAGTTTTTTATTTCTAATCTAAACTAACTTATTTATTGTGACTTTGAGCTCCGAGCTCAAATCGGGAGTCCGAATTGAACTCTGTCGGTTTCCACAAGTCACACTCATTGTCCCGACCATGCTGGAACAAACCGGAGGCCAATCGGATGAATATTTTTAATTTTGGACCCACAAACCTAAATTTTTCATTTCTTAACTAAACTAACTTGTTTATTGTGACTTTGAGCGCCGAGCTCAAACCGGGAATCCGAATTGAACTCCGTTAGTTTCCACAAGTCACACTCATCGCCCCGACCGTGCTGGAACAAACCGGAGGCCAATCGGATGAGTATTTTTAATTTTGGACCCTCAAACCTAAGTTTTCCATTTCTAAACTAAATTAACTTGTTTATTGTGACTTTGAGCGCCGAACTCAAACCGGGAGTCCGAATTGAACTCCATTAGTTTCCACAAGTCATACTCATCGCCCCGACCGTGCTAGAACAAACCGGTGGCTAATCGGATGAGTATTTCTAATTTTGGACCGAAGAAGAAAATTCAGAAGAAAAATCATTGATAAGTGGTATTGAACCTTTTTTTAAGTGAATGATACCACAAGTATATTAATGAAAATGGGAAAGAATGTACAAGTGTAGGCATACAAAAAGGCCCCAAAAAATTGCCAAGCCCGCCTATACAACACCACCCAATTATTACAGATGAAGACATTAGATCTACTTAATTCTAATGTATGGCCCAAAGTTTTCCATGAATTCACATTAAGGCCTGTGAATTGGACTACTTAATTCTAGCTTCACAACTAAGAAATAAAAAAAAGATGCAGAAAATTTGAAAGATCTGATTCCATCAGTGTTATCTCCAATCGAGGGGGGAACCATTCAAGTTGCTGGCATGTTATCATATCATATATTCTACTTTACATTACTGTGTTAAGATTAGTTCTTTGTCTTGAAGTTGCAGGGATGGTGACTTCCCTGTTTCTGTGTTTCTCTACTCTTTTTCACCGTTTTGCCCCATCATGGTATTGATATAAGTGTTTAATTTCATTAACTTGCCTCTTAATTATGACAGCTGCAAGAGGTGGGTCCAGAAAATCCCCTTCAATTATCCTGGGGAAACAATGGTGCTGGTTCAAGCACCCCCTACAACCGCCAACCTGCTCATTCAGAGGCATTACTTCAGCCCTTGGGGTTTGTCCCTGCTCTTCAGATTGGGTAATAACATTCAGAGGGTACCCCACAACCCAGAGGAATTCTGCAGAAACCTCCAACCTAAATTCATTAGTGCAGCCTTATTAAAAGGATGGAGATTTATGAAACCAAATCCACCTGAAAGCTTAGGCTTTTGCAATTTCTGCCATGCCACTAGAGGGGCTTTGGGGACCCCATTTTACTTGCCAACCTAATAGAAAAACTTTCTCCCATCCTCCCCAACTCAGTCCACAGCTCTATCCTATGCTTGACCCAACATCTATTTTTCCCCTTACTTTTTGTTGCTGGAAAGTAACATATTCCACATGCTAGATAGAGTCATACTTATTCTTACTAAATAGAGCTCTTACAAGACCAGAAGAGTAAGTTTCATATATTGCTAATTCAAGTCTTAATTTCTTATGCCTCTGTGTGAAAGACCATTAAGTGTGCCTTTCTTAAAATTTTCTCTATTGAACATGGTTGCATGAAAGGTGTTGTAGTTGTTGTTTTTTTATATATATAATAAGCAGTTATAAGTATATATAGATTTCAGTTATAAGCATATTACATGTTTTAAAACACAACTCCCTTAATTAAGTTTCTTAAGGTTTTAGAGATTTTCTCACCGAGTCCAAATTTTTTTCCTTGAGTGAAATCTCCAACCTAATTTCATTAGTGCAGCCTTATTAAAAGGATCGACGTTTCTGAACAGTTAACTGGAAACTTTGGCTTTTACAATTTCTGCCAAGCCACTAGATGCATTGTAGAATAAAGAAACATCATATGTCTAAAGCATTGTAGAATAGATCTGTGATGCAACAATTTTATTCCTTTGAGAGAGTTACCTAGACTGATCTGGATACTTGGTCAGTGTGTCCAATTCTTCCAGTTTTTTTAAGAGTTCAGTTTCCACTTAATTGGCTCTGTTATTTACTCATTTCATAGGTAAATATATTTATAAACATATTATAATTATTATTTTTAGTGTACACAGAGATTATACGTTTAGAATATTTTTTTGTAGTATGTCTTCACTTAAACTATAGTTCTATCCATTTTTATGTATAACACCTGTATATAAAAATGAGGAAGTAGAAAGCAAAACAATATATGACTACTGAAATCAATTTTATAGAAAGGAAATCTATGAAACAACTACCATGAGAAGTTTAAAGTAAGGGAATCTTACCATTCCAACTGAAGTTGGACGCAGTCTGCCTTCCTGAAATTCATATCAGGAAAATCAGTGGAGGTTGAACATTTCCAATTGCTATGTAATCCTAGGAGCTGCTTACTTCCTTATAGATTACATGAATGAAAAATGCCCAGTTTGCTTGAACAGACATATGTTAATCAAAATAAAAGAAGAGCTTAAATTATTCTATACACTGGATTCTCAGAGGAGACAGAATAATGGAAAAAAAATACTAACTTGGAAGGACAACCATCTGCAGGTAGGATTTGCATTTTACTGTCACATCGAGTGGAAGGTTCCTCAATTCTGAGGACCTTTGAATCAGCTGGAATGTCCGAGGACACACTACTATGCTCAGAAATTAAATGAGAATGTTCATGTATGATCGATTGCCTGAAAGGTAATAAGAGGATCTCATGAAATATTGTACTTGGAAGGACAACCAGAAAAAGTCGCAACTAGACCATTTAACCATTAGTTACCTTATTGATGGATGACCTCCTGTACTGCTGCTCCTTGAGTCGTCTGCCAAGTAACATCATCAACCGGGAAATCAACTTGAGAAACTTCACTGCTTGCTGGTCCAGGGTCTCCATTTTGCACCAGGTAATCTTTGAGTTCCTAATAAATTATTACTGAATGCCATCATCAAATTTCATGAAGGTTATTCCAAGATGTAAAAGAATACTTCAGACATTTTTTGCATATCTCAAAGAAGATGTATGACCCAGAAAAATATGATATTATCACCAAGAAAGCCATCAGCCTGTCTTATGGTAGCTCATGAGGATCTAAAGATTTGGGAGGAAGTGAAAATCTCACATATTAACATAGAAGGCAACAAGACAGCTTACTGGCTTAATTCAGAAAGTTTATGATCCACAGTTTAATAGAAAAAAAAATAAAAAATTGAGCAAAGAACTACGTTCCGAGTTCGTCATCATTCAAGCATGTGTAGCAGACAGTAAAAGCCACTTTTATTTTCTTTGACCACCACAACCTTGCTATACCCATCCTTCCTCTTCTTCTTCCCTCGCCCTCTTTCGCAACCCAGCAAATCCAGCCTCCCCCCCCCCCTCACACACACACATGAACCCACATACAGATACACAGGGAGCCAGCCTCCCCCCCCTCACACACACACATGAACCCACATACAGATACACAGGGAGCCAGCCTCCCCCCCCCACACACACACACACGAACCCACATACAGATACACAGGGAGCCAGAACTCTCCCCACCCTAACTCTGCAAACCGGCGCCCCCCGTGAACCCCTGATGCTGAACCCTTCC
This sequence comes from Colocasia esculenta, assembly GCA_014218235.1. Lineage (NCBI taxonomy): Eukaryota > Viridiplantae > Streptophyta > Magnoliopsida > Alismatales > Araceae > Colocasia > Colocasia esculenta. Next base: position 43,344,415 of record CM024754.1, read on the forward strand.
CCCTCCCCTGCGCAACACCCAGACCACCCCCAACCATCAGCCTACTCACGGGTGGGAGGAGCATCACTTGATCGGCGGCTGGGAGGGAGGAGGAGCACTTGATCTTAGCGAGGTAGACATTGCCGATGTCGCCACTCCCAAGGTGGCGGAGGGAGGAGGCCGGGTGGGGGTGTTGGCGGAGTGGGGAGGTGTGCAGGGAGGGAGGGAGGTGGACGAGGTGGGGTTGTGTAGGGAGGGAGGGGGCCGGGGTGGGGGTGGGGGTGTTGGCGCACGGAGGGAAGGGACCGAGATGGGGGTGCATGAGAGAAAGAACCTGTGGTGCAGCGTTGGCGGTGGCGGTGCGGCGTCGGTGGTGACGGCGAGGCGCAGCATCGGCGGAGGCGGGGCTGCGACTTTCGGTGGCGTCGGTGGCAGAGCATCGCGTCCCCATCGTCCACCCTGCCGCCCATGGCCTTTACATCCCTCCATTGGGCCTCCGCCCCACCACCTAGGGCCTTCACTGCCCAGGGCCATCGCAGCCCTCCCAGACGATGACCCCGGCAAGGAGGGAGAGGGAGCGCTCGTCCCGACGGCAGGCGATGAGGAGGAAGGTGCGGACGAGGTGGAGGAGGGTGCGCGAGAAGGAGTGGATACCAGGGGGAAGGCGGGAACCAGGGGGATTTAGGGGATTGGACGCCGGGGAAGTGGGGAATATTTTGGGGGTTTGGCGCGGCGGAGGGGGAACCGGGAATTTGGGTGTAGATATAAATAGTTACATATAGATATATGCCATAGATATATACATATATACATATAGATATATACCTACATAGAAAACAAATAAAAAGAATAAATTAAAATCAACAAAAATTCAAAACAAATAAAAAGAACAAAATATTTCTATTATTAACATTTACAATATTAAGATCTATCATTAGTTAAATGTTAATTTTCTATTATTAGTAGGCGGAGCTATCAAAGGGGAGGAGGGTGCGATACTGCGATGGGAATGGGATCTTCACACTTCACCTCGTTTTGGGAGGAGTGAGGAGGGCGGCGACTGGCGAGGGCATCCGCGGCGAGGGTTGGGCGACTACGCCTCTGGCTCTGCCGAGCAGCAGTAGAGGCCAGGTCAGGTCGGTGTCGCGACGGCGACTGGCGAGCCGGTGAGGGGGAGGTCCGAGGATTGAGGCATCGACGGCGATGGCTTCTGTCGTCCACGACGACGAGGTCTGTGTGTGGAGGGTTCTATGTGTGGAGGGCGAGGGGGGTAGGATTGGGCATATGTCAACGCCCAAATGGGCCGATGACATATATTAGAATATATATTTATATATTTGTTAGTATAAAAGTTACATTTAAATATACAACGGAGATGGTGTTGTGCATACGTGTATTAATTATTTATGATAGTTGTTGACCTAAGTTAGATGAAATGCATATCATATTTAAGTATGTATTTTTAAATATCAATAAATAATTATTAATTTTTGATAATATCTTTTAGATGGATGAAATATATATTGAGCATATTTTAAGTTTAAATTACATACTAATATAAATATTTTTTTTATTTCTATAGTATTTTAATTATTATTAATTGAAATATAAACATGTTTAAAAGTAAATAAAAATATGCCACATGCAAGTGCATGTGCCGATAATATTGATTTGGTATCATGATATTACCAACATCTGACAACATCGAAGATAAACTTTTGGAGATGGGAAGCAGAGGTGCATCTAGATTGGATAGATAATCAAACTGCATGAAAAGTGGTGACGTCGCAGTGCGCATAGAATGAAAACTTCCTACCACAAGTGGAGAGCTAGGCCGCTTCGTCGGTTCTTATCGCCAAAAAATAGAACATCTTGAACCATGTGTAGCAAATATGTCACTGTGAGGATGTTAGACATGCATTGTCAAGTAAATATGCCACACCAGACCATTCACACTCCCATATGGGCACAAGTACTTTTGGGTGCTCCTCTCAGGACCAGGTCGGTGCCCTTTTATTAGCTCATTCTAGCATTGTAAATTCATGAGAGATCTAGAGATCCCAAGTTCTAGACATTACAAGTGAAATTTCAAGAACATGAGACAAGCAAATCGAGTAAGAACTGATACATGAATACATTATAAATCACTTTTTAGAAGAATGAGTAGCTTAATAATTATTTCAAGTAAATCTGGAATTAATTAGTATATCATAGTTCATGTAAAAGTTATTTCAAGAAATAATTCTAATTAACAAGGTGTGTCGACCTGGAACATGAGTGTGTCGACCTAAGTCACTGGAAACAGGAGTTAGGTTGACTTGAATACAGGGTGTGTCAACCTGAATAGAAGAGAGTGTTGACACTTTGAAGGATAGTGTCAACTCTCAGCAAGGTATAGGTCGATACTATGAAGGGATAGGTTGACACTATAAAGGATAAATAGGTCAACACTACTGGATAGATAGTGTTGACACTACTGGATAGATAGTGTTGACACTACTGGACAGATAGGTCAATACTACTTAATAGATAGTGTTGACACTACTGGATAGATAGTGTTGACACTACTAGATAGATAGGTCAACACTACTGGACACATAGTGTTAACACTACTGGACAGATAGTGTTGACACTACCACTATTTCCAGAACACAATCAGAAAAAAAGAAGAAGAAGAATAATCCTTCACAAGAACACTTGCCTAAGACATGAGTATTAGCTAAAACACGTACACAAGAGACCAAAAAGTATACCTAATGATCTTTATGGCACGCAAATCAAAGGGTAAATATGATAGATACTCATATTCAAGATCCTAACCAAAGATGGAGACATGAAGGAAAGGAGATACAAAAATCCTACATGATGATCACACAATTCCAGAAATCATATAGTAGCCTTTAAAAATGAAACTTCAGATGGAACATTTGTTTTTGATTTATATTAACTGAAGTTCTTGACTTATGATTAAAGATCAAGAAAAAAAATTATTATCTTAAAGGTAATGTGAAGGTACCTACCTTACACCTTATTTCCTTCTTCTTTATTTCCAGAAAACCAAGTTAGCCCTTTTTCCTTCTGCAAAAACTCCTCCCTTCCTGGCGTTTCTTCCTCTCCCAATGCTTCCACCGCCAACCCCTTTCTATGTACTCTTATATATATATATATATATATATATATATATATATATATATATATATATGTTTGCACATGCATATAAGCACTTCCAGACTCTCCCACGTAACTATCTCATCATTACCTCCACTTCCTTCTAACACCTCACACACTCCATGTGACACTAACAAGCACACACTTACACGTATATATGTGCATGCAGGAAGTTTATCCCTTTCTTTGACATTATTTTATCATTTCTTTTAATACATATATATATATATACTAATAAATATATACACTTTTACACATACCTACCACTACCTACACATATTCACATTTAGATGTAGGTTAAATCTTACGTAAACAACTTACGTAACTAGATTACTATTCATTTAGGTCTCTTTGGAACCTTAATTTAATATGTAAATGACATCCAAATAAAATAAAATTTCAACCACTGTCTAATTACAACGTGGTAAGTTTATGGTAAATTTTATTTAAAATTTTCCTGAATAAATATTTATCAAGTACAAATTGTCCTAAAACTAGAAAAATCATATTTACCTCATTAACTGTGCATCAAAAATTCTCAATATCTACATTTTTGGTATGAACATATTTTTCTGATAATTATGATAATTTCAAATTAAATATCGTTACCAAAATCCAGTGACACCTTGTCGGTATACATATGTCCAGAAATGGTATCGACATGAAACAATGCAAATCTTTAAATAATTTTCTTGTGCAAGTATGCTAGGCTTATAGCTTCATATTTGGTATTAATTTGAGACATCACAAAATCGGTCACAAAATTTTCTCTCATCATTGAGAATTTGTGACTGAAATAAAATCAGTCATCATTCTGTCCCTAAAATAGAGACTCATTTATTTCAGTCACAACTAGGGACCGAATAGGGACCGAATTTAATCGGTCCCAAAATATAGAGACCGAAATATTTCGGTCCCTATTCAGTCCCTAAATAGGGACCGAATAGGGACCGAATTTAATCGGTCCCAAAATATAGAGACTGAAATGTTTCGATCCCTAATCGGTCACAAAATAGGGACTGAATAGGGACCGAAATATTTCGGTCTCTATATTTTGGGACCGATTAAATTCGGTCCCTATTCGGTCCCTATTTAGGGACCGAATAGGGACTGAAATATTTCGGTCTCTATATTTTGGGACCGATAAAATTCAGTCCCTATTCGGTCACTATTTCGGGACCGAATAGGGACTAAGATATTCGGTCTCTATATTTTGGGACCGATTGAATTCGGTCCCTATTTAGGGACCGAATAGTGACCGATTTTGAATCGGTCTCTAAAAAATTTATTTTGGGACCAAAATTTTCGGTCTCTAAATCGGTCTCTATAAGCGCTTTTTCTTGTAGTGAATCCATGATCAGAGGAGACTTACGGAGGCCTTGTGCAAGGCTTCACTAGTCCGGCGAAAGGAATGTCCGACGGAGAGTTCACCACAAGCCAAATAAAGTGTGTATATAAAAACAGGTGCCCAATGTTCTAGAGGAATTCTAGAACAGTGGAGCGTCGGTAACAGTATTCCCAAACAACGCGAGAAACGAAGACAAGTTCATTTAAATAGAGCAATTTAATGTACATTATTGCAATAAATTAACCAGATACATTATGAGATATTTTGTGCCAAGTCAAGCCATAATTGGATGGTTCAAGTATGTGAACGTGTGAGAGAAATCATAGATAGAAAGATATCGTGATATTACATTTTAAATCATTCAATATGACTCCATTTTATAACATGTGTTTTTAGCAAGTTTCATAACAAGGCAAGAAGTGGATAATCGGCAAGTAGAGAGCATGATCATGAACTTAAAATCAATTAAAAATTATGTAAACATGTTTTAACTTTGATATGGGTTGATAAATGCATGTTAAGACTTTCTAGAACCTTCTTAGAAGAGATCAAACTCACACATGCAAGGAACGACGCAAAACGACGGAAACCATGATGTATGCCTTTTAGAAGGCAAATGCAATCCCATCCCTTCACTTCCTAAGGTCATGACTCAATGATTTTTCATTCAAATCTCACACATGAATATACCAAATTGAAGCCCTTTTAATGAGGAATCCAGCAAAGAAAATGGCTCGTCAATCCGAGGTCTATAAAAAAGGTTATGGCCGATTAAGCGGACACAGGCAGAACGCGACGCATTGCCTGTCGCCTTCTGAAAGTGAACGCGACCATGAACTTGTCGCCTTCTGAAAAAGACCACAAAACGGCCTGATTTTTGGTATGGGTCGTGACCATGATGTTGTCGCGTTATGGTAGCGACGTGTCGACCTGTCGCTACCTGAAAATGACGTTTGGGTTGCTTTTTCTACCTATTTCCAACTCTGACTTGGATTGGGTTTGACAGCTGTGGGTTTGAAAAATCAAAACAAATGCTAGGGTGATCCAAATCGAGTGAAACCACCTTTGTTAGTTAGATTACTTCCAATACTTTGTACAGTAGCAAATAATTGAGAAACAAAGGTCGTTTGACTAGGTAATAAAACGTATTGTGACTGACTATGCGTATCTGACATAGTGTTAATGTTTGGGCTAATACTCTTAGTATGATCAACAAAAATTGTGGAAAACAGTGCCAAATGAAAGTAGACTCATGAGGTAACAAGTTCTCTATTGAACACTTGGTCTAAAAATGACTCCACAAAGAAGTATGGAACTTGTAACACAAGTCAAGGTTAAACCGCAACAGTACATTGTCGAAATCATGCAAGATTTAATTCGTGATAAAGGATGGATAAAAATTAGGGCTTTTAGGGGCCAAAGATGTCTAACATCCATCAGTAACTCCAGTTAAAATTTGAGAGCGCGAGGTTGAGTATACATGGAGATCAAGAATAAAGAAGAAGAGTCGGGTTCATCATATTTGCAGAATTTCAAAAATAGAGATCAAAAGATTGGCTCGATGAAAAAGAGTGAAACAAGAGGGCTTTTGTTCCTGATGTATGGAACAATCTACGGATAGATTTAATTGAGTTTTGCTCGTGAGAATGCCTACCTTTAGTCATTTTACTCTTCTAGGGCTAGAACTTGAAGAACAAAGGAAGATGCTTGAGAGAGCCTTCTCCCCACGAATTCTCCTTCTCCTTGGCCTTCTCTCCACGTCTAGAGAGCCCCAGCAAAGTTTTAGGGCCGGCTATGGAGAGTTAAGAGAGTATTTAAGCTAGTAAGGGTTCATATTCCTACTACTACTCAAATTTCTCTTTAATTACGAGATTTCCTAACTCCTTCTTTCATTCCTTGCTTTCCAACTTCTATTTGGGTTAGGATGGGAGCCAAATTCGTGGCCAACCTATTAGGATAGGTTTAGGAATCCAATCCTAATTCAAACTAGCTATTTAATGCATTAAATATCTCTTTTCTATTTTAGTAATATTCTAATTACGAAATTTGGGTATTTCTCTATTATTCCTGTGGTGGCGTGATCCTGTTTGGGCCTGAGCCAAACGGGCCTCCACTGGAATGAGAGAGGAAGGACGATCGCTGGTGAGGGCGAAGACCTGCAAAAACCAAGATGGGATCAGGGGGGCCCGGTGAAGACCGGGGGAAACCCTCCGATGCCTAAGTCAGTAGAGAGCTTGTGAGGCAGGGGGTTTCGTTATGCGAGAATATGTTCGCGTAGGGAAGAGAACGTACGTTGCATGGTACTGTACCTGTGCCTTTATAGGCGCTGGTGCGGAGGCCAACGTGCGTAACGTTGGGCAGATCGTGCCTGAAGAGGCGCCTTGACGCCCGTGCATAACGGGAGGAGTTATGACTCTGATGCCCGTTGGGCTGCCAGGCGGTTCACGCCCCTTGATGGTGGAGAACGTGGCCTGAGACGGTTACAACCGTTCTGGAAGCCAGAGAGCCTGCTCGGAACCCTTGGAAATGCTTTCCGAGCAGGTGACCCACGTGGGGGCCCGAACATGCTGTTCGGTACCATCGAGGGTAGCTTCACCGAGCAGAGTCACTGTTCTGGCTCGGAAGCTGTTCATAGCTGTTCGGTGAGGAAAGGCGGGTGATCTGCTCGGAGGTACGCCGCAGCGGAACCTGACGGCTGCCGATCACAGGAGTCACACAATGGAGGTCTTTGAGCCATCCTGGAGAGGGCGTGCTCTTCGATGACGGTGCCACGTTGGTTGACAGGACGGGAATAGGCCGTAACGAGCCATCATGGGCCTAGGTGACCAGATTTGGCCACCACACTTGCCCCCCACGCCCTCGAATGGCTCGGTGAAACGAGGGCTTCGAGGGCGTCGCTTCCGCATTTAATGCGAGGGCCCGTTGCGGGATGCCGCCGCTTAGGGTCCTGTCAAACGGCTAACCCGTCATGATGGGTGCAAAGCCGCGCCATACTTGAGGTGTCGCCGCTGCATTCGGACGGTTGTCAACGCTGTACCCGAAGGGGCGTTTTCAAAAATCGGAAGGAGCGGCATTTTAGGGCCCGCCTCGAATTTCGTTCCCTCCTCTTTCCTTATAAGGAGGGGACGAGACGAGAGCGGGAGCTACGCCTCCCAGAAACCCTCCGTCTTTGAGATCTTCGTGCTTCCTTGCCTTCTTCTCTCCCTGTCTTCTGCTTCGTCCTCTCACGCCGTTGCCGCTTCCTGCAATCCTTCCGGCGATGGCGAGCAAGGGGAAAGCCGCTGCCGGAGCTAGCGGGGTGACCGTCGCAGTGCCGAGCGGACCACGATACCGCCACTTCAGTGGTCTTCGAGAGCGCTTCCGGATTGGGGATGAGTACGAGATCGTTGACGCCAGGGAAAGCGACACGATCCTGGTGAATAAACCAGGCTGCCTGCTCCTGTCCGTGGACCATCTGGAGGCAGGCTTCCGGCTGCCGTTGCCGGAGGTGGCGAAGGCGCTCCTTAACACCTGGGGCGTTTCGCCAATACAGCTGACGCCCAACACCTGGAGATACATCTGTATCTTCGGTGTTGTCTGCAAGTTGAAGGAGATCCGGGGCTCGGCGGACGTCTTCCGAGCGCACTTCAAGCTGTCTGCTTCGCGGGCGTCAGGAGCAGATGTCTACTACGCCAAGCACCGAACAGACAGGATGCACATCGGCCTGTCCAGCAAGTATTCCAACAACAAGGGTTGGATGGACAGGCTGTTCTTCGTGCGCCACCGGAGTGGTGCCGAGTGGGGGTTCCCCACAGTCATTCGCCCAGCGCAGAAGGATAGCTTTCCGAAGCTTATCCAGGACGAGGCGAGGGCATCAGATGCCCTTCTCCGAGCAGGTGTTCGGAATGGAGAAGGGTATGTGACCGAGTTCATGCTCGTTAAGTATGGGCTCAGCAAACCATGGAGTAAGTATACTGTCTCTCAGTGGTTTACTCTTTAGTTTTGGTGTCCTCATACTAACCTTTCTTCTTCCCACCTTCTTTGTGCGCAGCGGCTGCAGAGCTGGAGGCAGGAAGAGATGAAGAGGCGAATGACGGGTTCGCCGAACAGATCCCTGTGCTAGCGCACAGGGTGTATGAAGGAGACGACGTCGACGCTGTTGCTCGGGTTCCTTCCGCGGTGAGGGTTGGCGCCGCGGTGACAACGGCACTGGTCGCTCCATCAACAGCCGAAGGGCGCCCGAACAGGGCGCAGGCTCCTGAGAAGGGGCCTGGAAAGATTCGGTTGAAGAAGAAGGCCTCTAGAGAGGTGGTACCGGCCGGAGCTCGGGCTCCTCGAGAGAAGGACGGCCAAGCGAGCCGGCCTTCTGCGAAGAAGAGGCCCGTTCTGGTTGACGAGAGCGCGGAGGAAGCGGAACAACTCCGTGCTCGAAAGAAGCAGAGGGCGGTCCAAGCTACTCCTCCACATGATGAGGAGGGGACCGAAGAGGAAGAGGAAGAGGCGCAGTTGCTGCTGCGCAAAAGGAGGAGGGCCGTACAATCGGCCGATGAGGGGGTGCCATGGGTGGCTCCCGCAACTCGCCCCGAGGTCGCACAGAAGATGGCGACCGAGCTGGGGCTCATTTTTGTAAGCGAAGGATCTGAGAGTCCTGTCGGTGGAGAAGCCGGGGGCTCCCCCTGCGCGAGAGATAGGGCGCACTCCGGTGCTTCCAATGCTGGAGGTGCCGAGCACGGTGCTTCCAGCAACATCGCGGAGGTATCCTCTAGGAGGAGCAGAGAAGCTACGGCGTCACCTGCTCGGCAGGAGGAGGACACATGCGCAACGGGAATTTCCGCCCCTGCTGGGGTGGTTCCGAGCAGCGTGGTGACCGCAGCGCCTTCAGAGCAAGGAATGGTTCCTGCAGCAGGGACCATTGCGGAGGCGGCCGCAACGGCGAGGGCGTCCGAAGAGGTTGCCACTTCAAGGGGGAGATCCTGCCCCCCATGCCCCCCTCCGAGGTGGTTGCTAACGCAGAAGCAACCTCCAAAGGAGTCGAAGACTTGGGGGGGAGGCTGCGGGTGCTGCCGGAATGAAGGGTCCGAAGACGACCGAAGGCCTCTTAGTGAGGTGCTTCTGAGGGAACCCTCGGAGCTCCTTCGGTGGCAGCGCTGGAGGCGACCCTTCGCCGGATGGAAGATACGCCAAGGGAGCTGCCTGCGAGCCCCACTGCTTCTCGTCTAGAACGGTTGGCAAGGTGCTTGGACCTTCCTTCCGAACAGACTCCGGAGAAGTCAGTGGAAGGGTACCAGCCGGAGTGGCAGACAGAAGATGGTTTGAGTGACGTTGACGTAGAGATGCTTGCGGACGAAATGTCCAAGTCGCTGGTCGCTCTGAAGGCTTTAGCTGTTCGGGGCCAGAGACAGAAGTATCTCTACGAGGCGCAGGTAGCCTTCTGTGATGACCTTTCGGCGAGGCATAAAGCTCGCGAGGCGGCGCTGGAGGAGGAGGTGAAGGACCTCAGAGCTGCTCTCATGCCGCAAAGCTGGATGCTACCTTGGCGCGGGCCGAAAAGGACGCCCTAGCCAAGGTAGTAGTAGATGCGGAGGCCCGTGCCGTTGCTAACTATAAGGCTGGGCCAGAGTACAAGGAAGACTTGGAGCAGTATGGGGCTCGCTGCTACAAAGTGGGCCTTAATGCTGGGAAGGAGGTGGGGGAGAGGCTTTCCTGGGCCAACCGCGCCCAAGAAGCCTTCGAGGCTGCTGTTCGGGAATGCCGACGCCGTACCCAAGACGTCCGCTAGATGGTGTGCGGTTCGCACAATTTCAGTCTGGGCGGATGCCTTCTTCGGGTGAGGATGCTGGTCCTTCCGAGCAGGCTCCTTAATCCCCTTGCCTCAGGTCTTCTTGTACTTCGCTTTTGTAACATCGGCCAAGAAAGGCTGTTTTGTGAGTACAAGAGCTTCTTATAAATGAAATCCTCTGCTCTACGAGTTTTTCTGTAGCGTCACTTTCTCTATCTTCTCCCTGTTGTGGTTGTTCCTGTTCGGATCGGAATCCGTTAGCTTCGTGAGTATATTGGGTACCGAAAAGGAGGTTCCGATCAGGTATCTATGCTAAATGCTCATGAAGCAACAGGAGTAAAGAGAAGAGAGGTTGGATGCTGAAAGGAGGCTTTTATAGATGATAAGCCTTAAGATTAGAAACATGCCATGTCCTGGGAATGGCCTCGCCACTAGGAGTAGTTAGCTTATATGAGCCTTTTCCAAGGACGTGGGTGACCTGATAAGGTCCTTCCCATTTGATGGCAAGTTTGCCGACTGCTCTTCGGGGGTCCGAAGCCGAACAGCGGCGCAAGACCAAATCTCCCACGTTGAACCGCCTCTCCTTGACTCGCGCATTATAATATTGCGCAAGCCGTTGTTGATAAGAGACGAGGCGAATGCTGGCGTCGCTCTGTCGTTCGCCAGCATGTCCAAGTTCTCTCGGAGAGCACGGTTATTGGCGGCTTCGTCGAAGTGGGTTGTTCGAATGGTTGGAAGGGCTACTTCCAAAGGTACAACTGCTTCTGAGCCGTAGGCTAGGTGGAAAGGTGTTTCCCCCGTAGCTACCCGAGCAGTTGTCCGGTGACACCAAAGGACATTTGGGAGCTCATCGATCCATGATCCACCTGCAGCCTCCACTCTGGTTCGGATCCCGTGCAGCAATGTTCGGTTGGCGTTTTCGACCAACCGTTAGCTTGGGGATGAGCCACGGAGGTGAAGTGGTTGTAGATCCCGAGCTCGGCGCACTTTTGCTTGAAGAAGGTGCTGTCGAACTGTTTCCCGTTGTCAGATGTAATCACCCTGGGACGCCAAACCTGCAGAGAAGGTTCTTCCATACGAACTTCCATGCGGCTGTTCGGTGATTGTGGCAACGGGTTCGGCCTCGATCCACTTGGTGAAGTAGTCGATGGCCACAAAAAGGAACTTCTTGCGCCCTTGGGCCTCTGGAAAGGGGCCCAAGATGTCAATGCCCCATCTGGCGAAGGGGCGCGGCTCGAACAGACTGTGAAGCTGTTCGGCTGGCTGCTTGATGAGTACTCCGAACTTCTGGCATTCTGGGCATTTCCTGACGAAGGACATGCAATCCTTCTGAAGAGAAGGCCACCAGAACCCTGCTCGGATGAGGCTGCGTGCTAGCGTTCTGCCCCCCAGATGGCTTCCGCACAACCCCTCGTGGACTTCCTCTATGGCCGCGAGGGCCTCCTCAGGGTTGAGGCAACGTAGAAGAGGTCTTGCAAGGGACCGTCGGTACAGCTTGCCTTCTACGAGGGTGAAATGCTGCGAGCGCATCCTGACTTTCCGAGCTTCATCTGTTCGGAAGGAAGCTCGCCTCGGAGAAGGTACGCCAAGAGAGGGTCCACCCAACTTGGGGTCGGTGGGCCCGTTTCTATGGCGGCTATATCAATCTCTGTGCTCGGCAAGGCGAGCTCTTCAATGAAGACAGAGCGAGAGGGGTGATGTCACCTGAAGATGCCAATTTGGCCAGCGCATCAGCTCGCGCGTTCTGCTCTCGTGGAACATGTATGACCTCGAAGTATACGAGGCCCTCTGTCTGGCTCTTGACCTGTTGGAGGTATTTAGCCATGCGAGGTTCCCTTGCTCCAAACTGTCCGCTCACCTGGCTGGCGACCAACTGGGAGTCACTAAAGACTCTAAGCCGAATGGCTCCGAGGTGCCTAGCCATGCGGATACCGGAAAGCAAGGCTTCGTACTCGGCGACGTTGTTGGAGGCTGGAAAGCGGAAACGGAGGGCGTATTGGAACTCTAACCCCTCTGGGGAGGTGAGGACCAAACCTGCCCCGCTTCCGGAGACACAAGAGGATCCGTCCACATAAAGCTCCCATGGGGGCTCATCTGCCAACGGTGGATCCTGCTCGGCCGGAAGGGTGCATTCCGCCACGAAATCTGCTAACGCCTGCGCTTTGATTGCTGTCCTTGGTCGGAAGCTGATGTCAAACTCTCCCAGCTCGATTGCCCACTTAACCAACCTACCGGAAGCCTCCGGCCGCTGCAAGATGGATTTCAGCGGTTGATCGGTAAGCACTGTAACGGAATGGGCCTGAAAGTAGGGCCTGAGCTTCCGTGCAGCTGTGACAAGAGCAAGGGCAAGCTTTTCTGCTCTGGGGTACCTCCTTTCAGCTTCTTGGAGGACCCTGCTGATATAGTACACTGGATACTGTGCCGCTCCTACTTCTTTGATCAAAACCGCACTGATGGAGTGTTCGGTGACCGAGAGGTACACGAACAAGGGTTCTCCGAGCACAGGCTTTGAGAGAACAGGAGGGGCTGCCAAATATGCCTTCAGCTCGGTGAAGGCAGCTTCGCATTCGTCAGTCCATAGTACTTGCCCCCCTTGCTTCGAGGCGTTTTTAGGGCCTCGGAGCAACTTGAAGAAGTTAAAACTTCTTTCTGCTGCTCGGGACATGAACCTGTTCAGCGCGGCAAGACGTCCTGTTAGACGCTGGACGTCGCGCGCTGTCTTCGGACTGGACATCTCAAGTACGGCTTGGATTTTTTCCGGGTTCGCCTCTATTCCCCTGTTTGATACGAGGAACCCGAGGAACTTACCCGACCTAACACCAAACGCGCATTTGGCAGGATTGAGCTTCATATTATACCTTCGCAGAGTTGCGAAGGTTTCCTGGAGGTCAGAAATGTGATCGGTACTCGGAAGAGTCTTGACCAACATGTCGTCGACGTAAACCTCCATGTTTCGCCCGATCTGCTGCTCGAACATCTTGTTGACCAGCCGCTGGTAAGTTGCGCCTGCATTCTTCAGGCCAAAAGGCATCCTGGTGAAGCAGTATAAGCCTAGGTCTGTGACGAACGTAGTGGCGTCTTGATCCGGGGGATGCATGCTGATCTGGTGGTAACCAGAGTAGGCATCCAAAAAGCTGAGGAGCTCGTGCCCGGAAGTAGCGTCCACCAGCTGATCGATGCGTGGTAATGGGAAGTTATCCTTGGGCGTTGCCTTATTAAGATCTTTGTAATCCACGCACACACGCCATTTGCCATTGGCCTTGCGTACGAGGACCACATTGGAGATCCATCTTGGATATTGGGCCTCTCGGAGGAGCCCAACAGTTCGGCTTTTGGTCACGTGATCCTGAATCACGATCTGCCGTTCTCGGTTCACGGGTCGCCTTCTTTGCTGCACTGGCGGGATTCGTGGATCCAACCGAAGGCGATGCACCATGACTTCCGGGGGAATGCCTGGAAGCTCGTCATCAGACCAGGCGAACACGTCCAAATTGGCGAGCAGGAAAGCTGTATAGCGTTGCTGCTCGGCCTCTGTCAACAGGGCGCCAATGTACAAGACGTGTTCGGGTCGTCGTCCACTTGAATGGGGATTAAGTCTTCGGCAGGCGTCCCCCGACTAGTGGAAGGCTGATCGGAGGTTGGAAGAACTGGATCAGCGAGTGGTTGCTTGTCTCTTAGAGAGAGGACATAGCAACGGCGAGACTCACGCTGGCACCCGAGCACTTCGCCCACTCCGCTCGGAGTAGGGAACTTCATCTTCTGATGGAGCGACGAAGGTACTGCTTTGATGCGTCCGATCAGACCTCTGCCAAGAATAGCATTGTATCCAGGCATGTTGTTGATGACCAGAAAGTCAACAATCTTGGTCACAGCCTTTGGAGCTGTCCCCAAGGTGATCGGAAGGCGAATCCTTCCCATGGGCTGGACCGAAACTCCCGAAAAGCCGAACAGTGGCGAGTTTACAGGGCGAGTTGATCGGTTCGCAGACCCATGAGGACAAAACAGTCGTAAGCCAAGACATCGGGGGCGCTTCCATTATCTACCAGAATTCGGCGCACGTTACAGTGGTTGATGGTGGCCGAAACGACCAGCGCATCAGTGTGTGGGGTCGTAACCCCTACAAGGTCTTCATCCGAGAAGGTTATGGCCTCCTCGGGCTGTGCGCGCGCGGGACTGGCAAGATATGGGGCCGGCCGAACAGTCGGAGGCCTGTCTACGACATGCACCCGCCTTGCGTAATCGCGTCGGCTTCGAGTGCTTTCTCCGCCTGCGCCGAAACCTCCCGCGATCACGTTGATCTCCTGCCCATTGGGCTCGTTGTTGATCGGCTGCTCGGGAGTGCGGTTTTGGCGACGGGGGCGCTCTTCATTCCGGCGCCCTTCGTTCCGGCGCACGAACCGTCCAAGGTAGCCGCGCTTGATAAGGTCTTCGATTTCGTCCTTAAGCTGGCGGCACTCGGAGGTGTCGTGGCCGTGGTCGCGATGAAAGCGACAGTACCTATTTTGATCGCGCTTCCGGGGGTCGGAGCGCATTCTCTGGGGCCACCGAACAAAAGCTTCATCTCTGATCTCTGCCAGGATTTGTTCGGGAGCCACAGTGAGGGGGGTGTAGTTGGTAAAGGGGCGCGGACGTCGCGGAGAATCGCCATTGCGTCGTCCCTTCTTCCGATCACGGTCGGAACCGTTGTCGGAAGGTCGCTTTTTTCCGACTGCTCCCCCTGTTCGGCCCTGCTCGCCGCCAAGCTCTCCTCGCAGGCCGCGTGACGCTGCGCGATGGAGAGTAGTTCGGCGAGGGTGGCGGGCTGCTGGACGCCGAGAGTCCTTTGTAGAAAGCCATCGCGAGTGCCTTGGATGAGAGCACTGGTGGCTAGGGGGACGTCCAGGCGCGAGATGCGAAGCGCCTCTGTTCGGAACCTCTTGACGAAGTCCCAGAGTGCCTCGCCTTTCTTCTGGCGCACGGTCAGGAGGGAGGCCGCCGTCCGCGGCTGGGATCTTCCACCAAGGAAGTTGTCCCGAAAGGACTTCTTCAATTGGCGGAAGGAGGTGATAGAGCCCGCAGGGAGGGTTTCGAACCAAGCCCTGGCGGTCTCCTTAAGGGTTGCAGGGAAAGCCCTGCACTTGGCCGCATCCGATGCTCCGTGGAACACCATGTGCGATTCGAAGCCGTGGATGTGATCGGCCGGGTCTGTTGTGCCGTCGTAGGGCGCGATGGTGGGTAGAGGGAGCTTGGAGGAGACCTGGGCCTCCAGGATCTCCCTGCTGAATGGGGAGCGGAAGTCCAAGTCATCCTCCGCTGGAGCCTTCCCCTCCGCACGCTGAACCATCGCGTCCATGCGGCGTTCGAGGTCAACCACACGCCTTAGGCGCCTGGCGAGCTCCTGTTCGGAGTTGGCGGGGCCCCTCGTCCAGAGGCGTGGGAGTTGCCTCCCACGACTGATCGTGGCGGGCGAGGGGAGATGATAGAGCGTCGGGGCGAACGCCCGCGGCGCTCGGTGCCCGTTCCTCCGACGGGGGCCGGTGAGACCGGCGCGGTGACTCCGCCTGCTGCTCCTGAGGCGCCGGGGGGACGCGGGAGTGGCGATGCGACGATTCCGCCTGCCGCTCGCGCGGCAGGGAGGCTGCCGGAGCCGCAACCCCCACCAACTGGGCCTGTAGGGCGAGGCAGACACCCGTCAGCTGATGCATTTGCCCCCGAAGCTCTGCCACTTCGAGGGCCGTCGCCGGTGCGGCAGCCGTTGGTACTGGGACGTCGTGATTCGCGCCGGTAGTAGCGCCGGCGACGTCCCCAGGAGGAGATTGGCGACGAGAGGCCCCTCGCGATTGGCGAGACCTCGTCGCCCTGCTTCCCATATTCTGGTATGAGGATCGCCCTCGAGCCATGGCAGCGTCGCTTCCCACAGACGGCGCCAAATGTGGTGGCGTGATCCTGTTTGGGCCTGAGCCAAACGGGCCTCCACTGGAATGAGAGAGGAAGGACGATCGCTGGTGAGGGCGAAGACCTGCAAAAACCAAGATGGGATCAGGGGGCCCGGTGAAGACCGGGGAAACCCTCCGATGCCTAAGTCAGTAGAGAGCTTGTGAGGCAGGGGGTTTCGGAATGCGAGAATGTGTTCGCGTAGGGAAGAGAACGTACGTTGCATGGTACTGTACCTGTGCCTTTATAGGCGCTGGTGCGGAGGCCAACGTGCGTAACGTTGGGCAGATCGTGCCTGAAGAGGCGCCTTGACGCCCGTGCATAACGGGAGGAGTTATGACTCTGATGCCCGTTGGGCTGCCAGGCAGTTCACGCCCCTTGATGGTGGAGAACGTGGCCTGAGACGGTTACAACCGTTCTGGAAGCCAGAGAGCCTGCTCGGAACCCTTGGAAATGCTTTCCGAGCAGGTGACCCACGTGGGGGCCCGAACATGCTGTTCGGTACCATCGAGGGTAGCTTCACCGAGCAGAGTCACTGTTCTGGCTCGGAAGCTGTTCATAGCTGTTCGGTGAGGAAAGGCGGGTGATCTGCTCGGAGGTACGCCGCAGCGGAACCTGACGGCTGCCGATCACAGGAGTCACACAATGGAGGTCTTTGAGCCATCCTGGAGAGGGCGTGCTCTTCGATGACGGTGCCACGTTGGTTGACAGGACGGGAATAGGCCGTAACGAGCCATCATGGGCCTAGGTGACCAGATTTGGCCACCAAATCCTCTTTTTAAAATCTCTATTTTAGCCCACTTATTTCTAATGGTCAATATAGCAAAGCCCATCACTTAATAGAATTTAACTTATGGGAATTTCCCTTTTAAATTGGAGAATAATAGAGTTTGGATTTTTATTACATTTTCTCATTTGAATTTATTCATGGCCATGAGAGGTCCATTGATCCAATTTCTCATGATGGATTATCAATACATATTGTTAAAGTCTACCCATTATTTGACTTTTAATTATTAATCCACTTGGCTCATAAAATAATAGGTTTTCTGAATTATCCCTTGATTACAATAATAAGTCACCTAAATTCTAAAAACTCGGTCGAATTATTTTTCTATGCCCCAATTTCTAATGGGTCATTAGGGATATTCTTAAAGTATAACTTTTATTTTTACAACATTTTTATATATGTTTTTACGCATGTGATAATGATGCGTATCATTTAACTAGTTTAAATTTTTATTAATTGACAACATTTCTATTTTATCTATAATTTTTAATTAATGATATTTCTGGGGTATTACAATTTGTGTCCTGGAACCCCCTTTCTCTTCAATTTTTGTGAGTTCTGTCTATTTTTTTGCAGACAGGAACTTAACGGTAAGCTTTGATGTCGTTAAGATCCGAGGTTAGCGTCCACTTATGTTGCCGTTAACTGGGTAAGCGGCCACCCCCTTACCGCTGAGTTCTTCAGGCAAGAACAGTGGACTGTTTGCCCCTTTAAAATCTATTTTTTGGATTTCTGCGCATGAGGATATACTGTAAAAAAAATTATATGCTATGCAGTGCCTTAAGGATATGATGTTGTGAAATTTGTGGAATTTTGTTACACATTTTATTTATTAAATTTTTTTCAAAATAACTGTCATCCATGTTTTGATCTTGTAAATTTCTGTTTATATGATCTACATGGAATTTAAGTGTCATAGAATTTATGAGCGATGTTGCTAGATGTCAGATCATGCCATAAAAATTTGGGAATTTTCTGCTATCTATGTAATTGAATATATTTTCTGAATTGTAAAACAGTAAACATGTATTATTAGTGTAATTCTCAAATAATTTGTATGAAACCAGTTAAAATCCCAGAAAGTTTGTATGAATACATGACTGTCATATATATGTGTAGGATAATTTATATACATGTAACAAGGTGAATCATGCAAATTTAATTGTTGATAAATTATGCAGTACCACTGTTCTAATTTTCATAATTAGTATGTACTTCCGAAAAATATGAAAATTTTCATGTGGGATGAATGATCTATAAATAGTCTATCATTAAAATTTCAGTTGACTTGGACAACAGTAGGTACTGAATTCATTATTTCATCATGAAAAGGTCAATTAGAACATGTTTAGAGTAATTAATGTTAACCTAGTTAGTTGCAGCATGATTTGAATCAAATTATGATTGTTTAACTCTGCAAACAATAGTACCATGTTAGGTAAACTTGAAATATGTGATTATGTGTGAGCATGGAACATGTGTTTAAAATAGTGTATAAAGTGTGCATTTTAAAATGAGAAAAATGTGTAAATGTGTCATGGGTGACACTGCTACCTTAGAGGGTTGAGGAACTGTACCGTAGTAAAGTCCCTATGGGAAGGTTCATATGAGTAAGTGAAATTCCATGGGCATTGGGATAAAATCCTGGAGGCGGACAAGTACCGCTGGTTAGGGTGGAGAGTGTTTCTCCCGGTTCTGCGCAGTAACTAAGATTTATCACTGTAATGCCTAGGTGATAGATATGTGTGTGATGTGATAAGTGTGTGTGTCCTTCTAGAGGTGGTTCAGACTATGTGTCATGCATATAATGATAACAATGTAAAATTGTGTTTATGTGAAAAGTGAATGTATAAATTGTGTAAATGAGTAAGTAAGCATATGGACATGTGAAACTATAATTATGTTTATAAATGTGCTAAAATTTTGTCAAAACAGCAAGCCTATTGCATTTATAAAAGTGATATGCATGTGGAAAAGTACATAGAATCCATGTTAGGAATATTTTTCCTTTATGTGTAAAAAACTCCATGTTTAATTGCCATTATGATACAACATGAATGTTAATCTAGATAGTATGTTAGAAATTGTGTAGAGAGCATGAGATAGGTTTATTATTGTGATATGAATATAAACCATGTACTATGTGTCATGAAATTGATAGAAGTATCATGTTAGGTTTTTTTAAAGATTGTTTAAGTCCACGTATGTGTATCTGTGAAATTGTTAAAGAGTAAAATGTCATGTGATATATGTATGCTTAATGTATGAGAAATTACTTGTTGAGTCTTTGGACTCATTCTTGCTTCGGCGTACAGGTGCAGGTGTCTCTACTTCATCCGAAGAGTTAGTTCGGAGTGACTCGGAGCGAGATTAGGAGATTACTTACAGAGATTTACTTCATTGTATTTCCTTTTCATAGTATGTAAAAAAAAAAAGAGGACTTGTACTACGTTGAATTCATGTAATTTATTTAGCTACAAGTTGTGGACAATGTACTTTATTTTAATTTCTCAGTTATGAAATAATTAGTTTCTTTTTATAATATATATAGACTGTGGATAAATGTTGATGATGGAATAAGATATTTTCTAGTTCTTTATTCCGCTATTATGTGTTCATATTTATGTACATCTCGACCTAATGATTGTAATGGGTAAATGTCCCACTGTGGCAACGCTCTCTATATCGACGTGGGTTGGTATAACCGTACCGGTATAAGGAGGGTCGTCACAGAGATTGGTACCAGAGCATGGTTGAGATAGTACATGAGTATGCATATACCATCATCCTCATTATATGCTAAGTCTCTATAGATTGTCCACATAGTTAAAGCAAATAGTTAGGAAATTGATAACGTGGTTCTAAATTGTGATTAAAACATTTTGCAGGTTATGGCTTCACGTGGTAGGCGTGGTGTTCCTGCTCGTGAGGGTGAGCAGAGGAGAGAAGAGAGAGTGGAGCCTAGGTTTGAGGATCACGGTGAGCAGCACGCCCCAGCACCCCAGGGTCCTGTGCTTCCCCCACCGCCACCAGTAGACTATGGAGTGTTCATGCAGGGTTTAGTGTAGGCCATGCAGACGCAGGCCCACACCCAGGCTGCACTCCAGGCTCAGCTGGAGGCTCAGCAGGCTCAGGTTAGAACGATGGATAGAGTAGTTTGTTTTACTTGATGATATGTTTACTATGTTGCTATGCTATATATGTGTTGCTTATGTTGTTTGCTGTAGCAGGCTCAGGTGCCAGTTCCCCAGGCTCAGGACCATGGTGGACCCTCCATCATGGAACGGTTCAAGAGGATGTCGCCACCCTCTTTTAAGGGGGAGAGCGATCCACTGTTAGCCGAGAGCTGGTTGAGATAGATCGAGAAGATCTTATGAGCTATTAGGTGTGCCGACGATGACAGAGTCACTTTAGCCACCTACATGCTACAGGTATGTGTTGTTTAAATTATGCATTTAGTTTCTCTGAGTTTAGAGTATTTGGATTAGTCCTTATGGTGGTTTTGGCAGGAGCAAGCCGAAGTGTGGTGGTCCTCGTTACTTCGTACTCGATTCGAGGGCGGTGCTATAGAGGTGTCTTGGGATGAGTTCGTGAGGCTCTTCCGAGCCAAGTTCGTTCCGGAGCACATCGAGGACAAGATGGAGCAGGAGTTTCTCTCTTTGATTTAGGGCTCCATGACCGTACTAGAGTACGAGGCCAGATTTGTCGAGCTATCCAAATATGCACCCCATATTGTGGCTGATGAGCGTAGGAAGGCGAAGAAGTTCATGATGGGTCGAAGGCCATCACTGAGGACGAGGTTGGTGGCATTTGACCATCGTACCCTCGATGAGGCTCTTAGCGCGGCATGTCGGCAGGAAAGAGAGATGGAGCAGTATCTTGAGGAGAAGAAGGCTTCTCAGAAGAGGCCTGCAGCCCCTTTCCAGAGGCAGGAGAGAAAGAAGGCGGCACATCAGTCACCGTAGCATCCCGCGGCATCGGGAAGTCATCAAGTATCTTCTCAACATTCCCCTAGTGGCAAGAAGGAGTGTCCTCATTATGGAAGGGCACATGGTGGTACGGAGTGTTGGAAGTTGGCGAGGAAGTGCTTGAAGTGCGGGAGCAGCGAGCATAGGATTAAGGATTGCCCCAGGCTTCAGCAGGGAGCACAGCGTGGAGCGGCACCAGCAACAGGACAACCAGGGAGACCTCGAGCCCCAGCTCGAGTGTTTGCGTTAGCTCATGAGGACGCCGAGCAGGCGGAGCATGTCACCAAAGGTACGGTTCTTTTCATGGGTGTACACGCTCGGGTTTTGTTTGATACGGGTGCCACTCACTCGTTCATTTCCGAGCGTTTTTCTAGGCAGTTAGCTTTAGAGTTAGGGTTAGAATCTGAGAAATTAGAAGTCTCTCTGTTTGTGCACACATCTGCGGGCACGGTATCGACTAGGAAGTGTATTCCATCTTTATCGGTGTGCATTGAGGATAGAGTCCTAGAAGGGTGTTTCTTCTTGCTTAAGATGAAGGACTACGATGTTATTCTTGGTCTGGATTGGCTAGAGGGGCACTATGCGTTAGTAGATTGTCGTGGAAAGAAGATTATTTTCCGCATTCCTGGTGAGGATGAATTTTCTCATCCTTTGCCAAGGAATTTAGCGGGGAAGTTTGTCATCTCTGCCATGAAGGCGATGAGAATGGTGAAAAGGGTTGTGACGCTTTCCTTGTCAGCGTGGTATTAGTACTCAAGGCTGATGAGTCACCTACTCTTGCGGAGATTGATGTAGTGCAGGATTTTTCAGATGTCTTTCCCGATGATTTATCTGGATTGCCACCAGCTAAAGAGATAGAGTTCACTCTACAGTTGCTTCCTGGCACCTCTCCTATCTCGAAGGCCCCTTATCGAATGGCACATGCGGAGTTAGCGGATCTAAAGAAGCAATTGCAAGATTTTTTATATAAGGGATTCATACGCCCTAGTGTATCTCCTTGGGGCGCACTTGTATTGTTTGTGAAGAAAAAGGATGGGTCACTTAAGTTATGCA
The DNA here is from genome assembly GCA_014218235.1 of Colocasia esculenta. NCBI lineage: Eukaryota > Viridiplantae > Streptophyta > Magnoliopsida > Alismatales > Araceae > Colocasia > Colocasia esculenta. The sequence goes on from CM024754.1 coordinate 43,366,392, forward strand.
TTGATTATAGGAAGCTAAACCAAGTGACGGTGAAGAACAGGTATCCCCACTACAAGAAAAGGAATAGCGACGGGATAGCGACAGAATTAGGCGGCAGCTATATATTGGACGCTAATTAGTGGCAGGTCGGTGGAGGTCGCTACGCCATCGCCAGTAGCGACGGATTAGCGGCGGTAAACGGCTGTTGCGAAAGCTGACGCTAATTTAAGCTCCAACCAATATCAGCGACAGCGCATAATCCGTCGCTAAGCCGTCGCTAAATTCGCGACGGCTTAGTGACCACTTCGCAACCAAACTTTGTCGCCGAGAAACAGCTGCTGATGTTAGCGATGGAATGTATTCCGTCGCTAAATAGATAAAAATTATAAAAATATTTTTTAAAAAATATATTGATTTTTTACACCTGTATACAATTCATATAACAATTAACTAAAAATTAAATATATCACAATCACCATTCACACATAACGAAATCACATAAGTAAAATTTAAACATTTCACACCAACACAAATATGTATTAAATGTTTGACAACAAATTACAAAAGTGTTTACATAGATAATGAAGAAGATAAAAATAGAAAATTCAAATGACGAGACTCCTAATCCTCTGCAAAACGAGTCTCGTGGTCGTCACCATCTGCATCGCTGCTAAGCTATTCTCCAATGTCTTGTAAGCACAAAATAATTATTAGACATCTGTTAAATATTTGAAACAAGTCGCAAAAATTTTACATAGATAATGAAGAAGATAAAAATGGAGAAGTCAAATGACAGACTCATAATCGTCTGCAAGATGAGTCTCATGGTCGTCAACATCTGCATCGTTGCTAGCCTGTTCTCCAACGGCCTACAAGCAAAAAATAATTATTAGACATGTATGAATATGAAGAAGAAATAATAGATCATTTCACATTAACAAACTTGTGGATTATTAAAAGTTGATTCTAAAGGATTTGAGAGACTTAAAACTAAAAAGATCCTTCAAAACATACTTGTTGTCGATATAAAGGACATGCTTTTAAGATTATAAGACAACATAGTTAAGTCAAAGAATACGTAGACTAAAAATTAAAAAAAATTCATCAGGAATTCCTCGACATATATAGATTTGTCTATCTTAATTGATTTTAGCAGCTAGACTACAGCAGGTGGCGCACATGCACCTTTAGTGCGAACAAATACCATGCATTCACAGTTTTCAGAGATAGCAATACAGTAGGCCCATTTCCATTCCTCTACAACAAAATAAAGCTATGCTGACTGTTTTTCCAAATTCTTTTATCCTCAAAAATTTAAATGTGAGGATAAAAGAATGTGAAAATTATGTCAATCGGCCAGAGAAAATGGTATAAACTAGCTCCAACACAGTTTATATCCCTACTAAAGAAGTCTATGGCTCAGTCATGGCTCATCAAACTACATCATCATCCAAGACATGGAGAGGACTTTAGCAACTTCCACTTCCTTTAAGAGTGAAGGCTTTGTCATAGCAATTACGAGGCTTTCTTTTGTAAATTCCAAGATTCTTCCTGATAAAATAAATGATTATATCTTCTACGGAGTTGCTAGAATTCATAACATCTTTCCTTTGCACAATCTTCCAGGCTATGGTGAAGAATGGGTACTTTCTTATGGTTAAGACATTTTAGATTCCAATTTCTCCACCTGGGAAGACCAAAGGGAATCTATGACCCAGAAGAAAAAAAAAGATGAGTTTATATTGTCGTCTTACATCTCTAGTGGTGTCAACTCTTATGTTTTTCTTTCAACTTTTATTGGATCCTTATACGTACGTACACCTTTTCTTCTCCTCTCCAATCAGCAAGACGTTTCACTTGCCCATTTGCTCAAGCCTTCTAATTCCTAAGCCAAGAGAGTCCTGGCCCATATGCTGAGCTGCTTAGTTTTCAGATGGGCATGATAAAATTAACTATAAGTGGCATTTTCAGAAATATTTTGCAGTAAGAGAAGGTATTGGTTTAGGCAAGAGAGAAAATTTCTTTAATGAGAACAATCAATGTCCTATATATGCAACAGAGCATGTCACATGTTAAGAGACAAGCAAGCATAGAAATAGTTGAAATTCTCCTGAAAGGAGCAGTATCCATATTTTTTCCCTTTTATATAGTTGATGAGGCATTTGAATAGAATATTTGCAGAAGTGTAATCAGAAACCTACCAAAAAGAAATGGCCCCAAAGCATATAAAGCAGTCATGATGCATAGGTCATAAGAACAATCCTATCCCAAAGGGTTCAACATCAAAAAACTCCGTCCAGATGTTGCAACTTAGTTTTTTTCTATTCTCTCTGTGATTGAACATTATAAAATAGAAGTAAAACATAATATACTCACCTGACTGAAGCCTGCAGTAGATGGAGGTGGATGTGGAAATGCCACCCCCATCGCATGAAGAGCTGGGACAACTGTCCGATCAAACCAGTTGTCCAACTGTTTGATAAATGCACTACAGTAGTGGTTAGGGAGCTCAGTAGGCTGCTGCGGTGGTGGTGGCGGCGACTGTGTATAACTGTAGGATGCCGCTAGGGCTGCAAAGGATCCGAGCCGAGCCGAGTAACACTCTGCTCGAGCTCGGCTCGTTCGTTTATTGGCGAGCTCGAACTCGGCTCGATACTCGCTGAGTATTTTCAACCTATGTTCGTACTCGGCTCGATAAATATTTGTCATGTTCGAGCTTAGCTAGTTAAGCTACTCGTTTACATAAACGAGCTCGAATGCGAGCTCGAGTTCGAATTCGAATTTCTTACCTAAACGAGCTTAGGCTCGAACTCGACTTGTTTAACCATTCACATATTGAGCTCGAACTCGAACTCAGATCAAAATTTGTACACAAAAATGAGCTCAAGCTCAAGCTCGGCTCGTTTAACATGACAGCCTACAAACCATGCACTTATACTCCCAATTTTTTTTATCACAGTATGCAACATAAAGATTAAAAAACCCACAAATGCCCCTAATATAAATTGTTATATGTTACTAATTTTACATCAAAATATGTCACAGAAAAAAAAATAGAATTTCCCCTAATGTCATACTATATAAATTGTTGCATGCTATACAAATATGCTACCAATTTTTCACCAAAATATGCCATAGAAAAAACATTAAAAAACCCAAAAATATCCCTAATGTCATACTACATAAACACATATATATGATCTTCCACTTAACAGTTAAGATGACCTGCAGAATTTATTCATCAGATTTTTTTCTCTCTCCAAATTTAAGTAAAGAGACATCACACCTATTGAGAAGGGCTGCAGAGCAGAAAGGCTGGATGGAAAATAAACAAAATACAATCCTTCTTGAACATTAACCATCCTTAGAGAGGCTTCACCTTGCTTTGTGCCCTGAACAATACAAGCAGTTTCAGTGTCATAGACCTGCCTTGGTTGCAGTCCAAATAATGTGGAAACTAACATGATTGCAACAAGTTAAGAAGAAGAAAAGAAATATATCAATTACATAACAGAGTCAAAAGAATATATGTCGCAAGATTGCAATTGTCCAAGAGGGACAGAGTAATCAAATTCACATTACTTAATGGACGCATAAAATATCAAAATGCACTTTCTAGTAGGAAGTGGAAAGCTAAGATGGGGATTCACTTACATCAGCAGCGCTAATTTTATCTGGCCGAGAAACATAATCTTCCAGGTCAACCTCATCACCCAAGTTCATCTTTGCAGTGCATACCTGTGAATGCATACAAGTAACCACATGATACTCAAACTGCAATAATGAATCGCAACATAATCAGTTGCCAAATATTCCAAACCTTAGATTAAACAAATAATTTAGAGGGAACAGAAATCAGAATGTCTTTTTCCATATTGCCCCTTCTAGTATTGGATGTTTGCACAGAAATTCCTAATGCTGATTCATCTTTGACTATGCCTCCTCAAGATTGTATCCCAGGCAGTATATATATATATATATATATATATATATATATATATATATATATATATATATGCAACAGAGCATGTCACATGTTAAGAGACAAGCAAGCATAGAAAATAGTTGAAATTCTCCTGAAAGGAGCAGTATCCATATTTTTTTCCCTTTTATATAGTTGATGAGGCATTTGAATAGAATATTTGCAGAAGTGTAATCAGAAACCTACCAAAAAGAAATGGCCCCAAAGCATATAAAGCAGTCATGATGCATAGGTCATAAGAACAATCCTATCCCAAGGGTTCAACATCAAAAAACTCCGTCCAGATGTTGCAACTTAGTTTTTTCTATTCTCTCTGTGATTGAACATTATAAAATAGAAGTAAAACATAATATACTCACCTGACCGAAGCCTGCAGTAGATGGAGGTGGATGTGGAAATGCCACCCCCATCGCATGAAGAGCTGGGACAACTGTCCGATCAAACCAGTTGTCCAACTGTTTGATAAATGCACTACAGTAGTGGTCAGGGAGCTCAGTAGGCTGCTGCGGTGGTGGTGGCGGCGACTGTGTATAACTGTAGGATGCCGCTAGGGCTGCAAAGGATCCGAGCCGAGCCGAGTAACACTCTGCTCGAGCTCGGCTCGTTCGTTTATATATATATATATATATATGAAGACATATAGATATATAGTTAAGAAACAGTTCCAAAGAAAAAAGAAACTTCAGAGGTTTGGAAGGACCTTGTGATATGTTCTCAAGGAATGCCCTAGTGGTTAGCCCTCATGTACGCCAGAAGTAGTGCTTCACCATGTCATCTTTCTTGATAATCTTTCATTTCCCTTTTCATAGTAGACTCTTGATAATAGCAGATCACCTTTGAATAGACCCTTGGATTTTCTGAGTGGATCTCCTTTTGCTCCCACATGATTGTACATAGCCCCACAGCACAGCAGTCTTTCTGAAGTATTTATTCTGATCAGGCTGTTGAACTATCCGAACACATGCTCCCTTAGGGATAAAGAATTAAACAAGAAACAAGGTTCCCTACAAAACCCATTTTGCATGAAGAAAACAGCTTCATAATCAATATTCAACAACTCACCTTGGCAAATCACAAGATCCTATGGCACTAGCTTAGCTTGCCACGAACCACACAAAAGTGAAAAAAAGACAAAGAAACCAGTGAGCACTATTGTTCAGGGACAGAAAAGAGCTAGTGAAAGGTTTGAATGAATGTAACTATTGATGGCTTCAGCTAGCTAGCTAGACCTTGACGTAATCGTTTTTCATTCTTACAGACTCTCAGTTACAGCCCACTTTAGATTGGAAAATATTTAGTATAAACTAATAATTTACACTAAGTAGTGTACATTTAATGAGAGTGTGATATCTAACCCTTTAAAATTGGATAATCATGACATGAGATATATAATAATATCTTATGTCATGAGGTATTACACTTTCATTGAATGTACATCACTTAATGTAAATCATTGATTTACACTAAGGGTCCGTTTGTTTCCATGTAAAACCTCCCACCAGAAAAGATTTTCCAGGAAAACTTCATGAAGTTGATCATTTGGTTCGTTGAAAACTAGATCCACGAAACCGTTTTCCATAAAATCCTCGGATTTTGGCATCCGAGCAGAAATCACGGACGTCGTTTTCATTCGTTTCTGCCTTCCTCTTCATCTTCGCCCCCTGTCCTCCCCTCGTCCGGTCACCGCCGCCAGGTAGACTAAGGCCATCGTCGTCAGCTCTTTGACGACGTAGCGGAGGGGCGCTATGCTGATGGGCAACTTATGGTCGCCCCGCCGTGTCCTGCCTCTACTGGCGCTTCCTCAGCCGAGATCTCCTGCAGCCGTCGGAGGAGGCGGTTGAGCAGGGGGCGAGGTTGCCGAACACCAGTCGGGGAGAGACCTGGGGGAACGTGAGCAGGAAGTTGCAGAGGAGGAGGAGGAGGAAGACGACGGCCGTGATCTCCGGGTTCCTGAGTGGGGCGGCGAGGACCTCCCTAAGGATTCCTATGAGGCCCAGCTGCTTTATCGCCGGCCTCGCCAAGGCTTCCGGGACTTCGCTTGCTCTGCACAGGGTGCTGCTGACCCACTGCGGAGGCTTGTATGGCCATGAGCCCCTGGGATCGTCGGGGAGTTCAGATGGGAAGCCGAAGTCGGTCGAGGCAGCGGCTGCGGTGGCGGTGGAGCTTGGGTGCCACGGCGGACACCACCACGGCGGCGGCGGCCTCCCTCTTCCCGTCTCTCCCACTTTCGTCTCCCCACTCTCTCTCTCTCAGCACAAGTAGAAATAGAGGAAAGAGAGGAGGGAGGAGCCGTCGGAGTCGTCGACAGCCTTCCCCTCCTTCGCCTGCAACTGCCCCCAGCGCGTGGGCTCTTTAAATCATATTTTACGAACATCCAAATGACTCTTGTGTTTTTAATTTTCATGTAAAAGCTTTTAGGTAGAAAACTTTTTTTCTATAAAATCATTTTACGTACATCCAAACACACCCTAAGTGAGACTCCCATTAGATTTTGACAATTTAGAATGAAGTACGAAGAGATCCCTGATGGTCTCCGATCTATACCGGCCAATTTTCTAACTCTTGCAATAGTTGACAAGAGAAAACATTAATGCTTTCTTTCCGAATTCACCGACACGATTATGTTAGGTGCAGTTTTTTGTTTTTTGGTTGGATAAAGACTTTAGACTAGTCGAGTTCAGCACAAAAATATATAACTTACATCTCAGTAAATAAAAGAAAAACACACGATCACAAGAAAGAGACAGCCAAATTTTAGCAGCCTCTCCAAAGGGCTACAGGACAACCCACAAAACTAGAGGAGTCCCTCCAACAGTCTCTTTGGCCTATTTTTTTCTAATTCTTATGGGATATCTTCCAGTAGACATAGTTTAGTCTCATATGTAGTAAAGATATATATATATATATATATTTATTTATTTATTTATATTTATAAGTAAGATTCATTTTTTTATTTTAAGAGAAAATTTATTTTTTAAAAATAAAATAATTTAAATAGGGATAATATTTTTGAGAGATACGTTAAAATTTTACACATCATCTTTGACATCTTCTGTGGGAACCTATCAAAAGACTATCTACCATATATATATTGAGCATCCTGTCGCTATAAAATCTACACATTTTTATCCTCATTATGGGGAGTGTGTAGAGACACAGTTTAATCCTATATTAAATGTAACTTTTGGATATATATATTTTTTATCTATGAAAAGAACCACACAAACCATCTGTACACATATCTTCACTAATCAAATGGCACATACTTATGCATATATGATTTTTATCTAAGAAAAGAGCAACACAAGCCATCTGTACATATACCCTCACTAATCAAATGGCACATAGGGCTGCAAACTAGTCGAGTCGAGCCGAGTATTATGCTGCTCAAGCTCTGTTCGTTAATTTTCAATCGAGCTCGAGTCGAGCTCGAGTTTTATCGAGTATTGAAAATGGTTGTTCAAGCTTGGTTCGTTTAAATACTCTCGAGTTCGAGCTCTTAACGAGTATCTTCACGAGCCCAATTGAATTTGCGAGTTATATATATATATAAGCCTAATTCAATTTACAAGTAAAAACCTAATTGTTTATAAGACCCAAATTTATCTTATTTCAAGGTCATACCCCAAGATCCTTCATAGGTTACTTGTTTAATTACTTTAGTATAATGTTTAAAATATTTAACAACTATATTTATAATTAAAAAAATTAAACAAATTTGTTTACGAGCTTAAACGAGCCGAGTAGACATTTGCTTTTACTCGGCTTGTTTATGAAACGAGCTTAAATATTTGTTTGAGCTTGACTTGTTTACTTTACTAAAGGATCCGAATTCGAGTAACATCCAAGTCGAATTCGAACTACTTGTCGAGTGTATTAGTTGTCTACAGCCCTTCCTTTCATAATTTGTGTATTTACATACTCATATTTAATCTTTTACATTTTAGTATTCATAAGTATTTCGTACCTTAACAAAATTCTTTAAAATAATAAATATTTTCATATTTATAATAAGAAATTAATATAATCCGAGTGTATTAACGAGTAACTAATCGAGTATTTTAATGAGCATATTATCGAGTATCTTAACGAGTTGTTCGCAAACGTATTCGAGTCGAGCATATCTCTGTTCAAGTTCGACTCGTTTATGAATCGAGCTTATATTTTTGTTCAAGCTCGGCTCGTTTATCTAATAAACGAGCCGAGTCGAGTTTTTATCGAGCCGAGTTTCGAGCTACTTGTCGAGTGTATTGATTCGTTTGCAACCCTAATGACACATATGACTATCCATGCAAGCTGATGGATATTTATCTCGAGAGGGGTGAAGAAATTATAACTAATCACACTGAGGAAACCCATGGAAGGCAAAGGAAGGGTGCTCTTATGTAAACCCATTGAGGCTAAATGTAACAATAACATTGATGTCCAGAGACTGACACAAAAGATGACATGAGAAAAATGCAACAAATCTCTTCTATGAAACTTGAGAATATTAGGCATACTTTTAGTAAAATTATTGGATACACTTCAGACATAAATAAAAAATCTCCAAGTCTCATGCATTTACCTGGTTAGATGGGAGGCAGTTGATCTTAGCTAGGGCGACCTTGTGACTTTGAATCTGAAGAAAAACCCAAGAAAGAAGTCCAAAAGAAAGAAAGGTAAGCAAACAAAGCTAATAAATCCGAAGCTGGGCAAGAACGCATAGGTGGGGTGGGGGCACAAGCGGCGGAGGTGGGCTGGCGTGGGGGTTGCAGGGGCAGAGGGAAGGGGGCGCACATGTCGGCGGAGGGAGGGGGGTTGCAGGGGTAGAGGGAGGGGGGGCATAGGCCGACGGAGGGGAGGACGGCGACGGCGTGAGGGAGTGCTGGCGAGGGGGGAGAGAGAGAGAGAGAGAGGGTTGAAGGCTGCAGAGGAGGGGGTGCACACGCCGGCAGAGGGGAGGAGGGCGACTGTGTAAGGGGATACTAGCGCGCGCGAGAGAGAGGGGGGGATGCAGGGTGCAAAGGGACGGGGACACAGGCCGGCGGAGGGGTGGACGGCGACTGGGTGAGGGGGTGGTTGAGAGAGAGAGAGAGAGAGAGAGAGAGAGAGAGAGAGAGAGAGAGAGAGAGAGAGAGAGAGAGAGAGAGAGAGAGAGAGAGAGAGAGAGAGATTTACCGTGGATGGCGATGGCAACGACGGCCGGCGATAGGCGAGCGACGACGGCCGGCGACGTATCTCCGGCGACGAGCGAGGGACCTCGAGGAAGAGAAGGGGGTTTCGACGGAAGAAGAGAAGGGGGTTTCCACGGAAGGGGGGGGGAGGGGAAATAGTTGGGCGGGAAACCAATACATTAGCGACGGAACAACGACAACCAAACTTTCCGTCGCTATTTCGTTGCTTAGCGACACAAAACTAGGGTTGTAAACGAATCCGGATAATATCCGGATCCGATTCGAATTCGTATCCGATTATCCAGATATTATCCGTTTAACAAATATCCGACAGAGTGGATTTCGGATACAGATATTATCCAGATAATAAACGGAGCGGATACGGAAACAGGTGATCCGCTCCGTTAAGATCCGCTCCGAAATGAAGTTATTTTTTACCATTAAATCTTAAATCTAATGATCTATATATAATTATAAATATATAATATATCTAATGTTAATCTTTTGTTTAGAGAGTATTTGTTATATTTATACTTTTTTAAAATCTTTATAGATTTTTTTAATTTTAGATTACTTAATATATTTTATTAAGTTTATATTTCCAAAGCGGATAATATCTGTATCCGCTCCGAATCCGAAAATTATCCGATTAAATTATCCGCTCCGTATTCGAATTATATTCAGAGCGGATACGAACTATCCGATTAACTATTCGGATCGGAACCAGAAAACCCATATCTGCTTCGTATCCGCTCCGTTTACAGCCCTACACAAAACCGGTCGGCCGCTAATCCGCCGCCGAAATCTAAGTTAGGGACGGAATCTAATTTGTCGCTAATCCGTTGCTACTTAGCGACAGATTAGCGACGACAAAATATCTGTCGCTAAAGGCCGTCGCTAAGATTGATTTTCTGTAGTCCCTTACCTCGGATTGATGATTATTTGACCAGCTGCATAATACATCGGTCTTTTCTAAGATTGACCTATAATCTGGTTATCATCAGTTGAGGATTAGGAGCGAGGATGTGTCCAAGACGGCTTTTAGAACCCATTATGGACATTATGAGTTTTGGTTCTTCCGTTTGGTCTAACCAACGCCCTTGCAGCGTTCATGGATCTCATGAACAGGGTGTTTAGACTGTATTTAAATAGTTTTGTTGTAGTTTTCATCGATGATGTGTTGGTCTATTCTCCGGATGAGGCCACACACCGTCAGTATTTGAGGGTAGTGTTGGAAGTTCTCTGTGAGCACAAGCTGTATGTAAAGTTCAGCAAGTGCGATTTTTGGCTGCGCGAGGTTCATTTCCTTGGGCATGTTATCTCCGGTGCGGGTGTAGCAGTTGATCCAGCGAAGGTCCAGACTGTTATGGATTGGGAGATTCCTAAGACCCCTTCGGAGATTCGGAGTTTCCTTGGTTTGGCGGGTTATTATCGGTGGTGATTTATTGAGGGATTTTCATCCATCGCCACCCCATTGACTCAATGACCAGGAAAGGAGTGAAGTTTGTTTGGTCCAAGGAGTGTGAGATAGTTTTCAATTATTGAAGACTAAGCTCACTTCGGCTCCTGTGTTAGTTTTACCGAGTGGTGTAGAGGGTTTTGCTATCTACACGGATGCATCTCGGATTGGCCTTGGTGTATTGATGCAGCAAGGAAAGGTAGTAGCATGCTTCTCGTCAATTGAAGGAGCATGAGCGTAACTATCCGACTCATGATTTGGAGCTTGCGGCAGTAGTGCATGCACTGAAGATCTAGAGACACTATCTTTATGGTGTCAGATTTGAGGTGTTCACTGACCACAAGAGTCTGAAATATCTTTTCTCCCAAAAGGAATTAAACCTGAGGCAGAGAAGATGGATTGAGTTTCTGAAGGACTATGACTTCGACCTCCAGTATCATCCTAGAAAGGCGAATGTCGTAGCGGATGCCCTTAGTAGGAAGAGGTCATCACTTCAGCAGGATTGGAAGATGTTGGAGGATGCAGCGTGTGCGATGACTGAGTTGGAGCCATCATTATGTTAGGCTTTCGTAGCTCAGTTGTCCATTAGGTCTTCGGTGTTGGATGAGGTGATCGAGCAACAGAAAGTCGACCCTAGACTCCAAGAGTTAGTGGGCAAGGCGGGCATTGCTCGAGATGAGGATGGCGTAATTAGATTCCATCACCGTGTGTGTGTTCCCGATATTGTAGATGTCTGTGAGCATGTCTTAGCAGAGACTCATAGGTCGAGATTCTCTATTCATCGGGTAACACTAAGATGTACCAGGATTTGAAGAGATCTTTTTGGTGGTCTAGCATGAAGAAGGATGTAGCGGAGTATGTATCTAGATGTCTTGTGTGCCAGCAAGTGAAGGCCGAGCGGCAGCGGCCATCTGGTCTTATGCAGAAGATGGAAATTCCAGTATGGAAGTGGGAAGCTGTCACTATGGATTTTGTTTCGGGTTTTCCTCGATCTAGACAGGGTAATGACTCGATATGGGTAGTGGTAGATAGATTCTCGAAGATTGCGTATTTCTTACCTATGAAGAAGAAGTAGTCAGTAGAAAGTTTAGCTAGATTGTATATTGGTAGTATTATTAGATTGCATGGTGTTCCGAAGTCGATCATTTCGGATCGAGATCCGAGTTTACTTCGAGGTTGTGGAAGGGTCTTCAGGATGCATTAGGTTCGGAGCTGAAGCTCAGTTCGGCATTTCATCCCCAGACAGATGGACAGTCCAAGAGGACTATCCAAACGCTCGAGGATATGTTGAGGGTGTATGTCTGAATTGGAAGGATGATTGTGAGCGCCATTTACCTCTTGTGGAGTTCGCATACAACAATAGTTTCCATGCGAGTATTGGTATGGCTCATTTGAAGTGTTGTATGGTAGGCCTTGCAGATCTCCTTTATGTTGGGAGGAGACTGGCGATAGGTAGCTGATCGGTCCGGAGTTAGTTCAAGAGACTTCGGATAAGGTCCAGTTGATTAGGAAGAGGCTTATTGCGGCACAGGATAGGCAGAAGAGCTATGCCGACAACAGGAGGAAGGATTTGGAGTTTGAGGTAGGTGAGCATGTCTTTTTGAAGATTTCGCCTACTCGAGGTATAGTTAGAGTTGGCAGGCATAAAAACTAAGTCCTAGATTCATTGGCCCGTATGAGATTCTCAGACGATGGGCAACGTGGCATATGAACTAGCTTTACCCTCGGCTTTAACTAGCGTTCATCCTGTTTTCCACGTATCTATGCTCAAAAGGTATGTCAGAGATCCATCTCATGTTATTAGCCACGAGGCAGTGGAGATCCAGCCAGATCTTTCTTATGTGGAGCAACCAATAGCTATTCTTGACCGGAAGGTTCAGCATCTCCGGAACAAGAGCATTGCGTTAGTAAAAGTGTTATGGCGCAACTTCTCGCGAGAGGAGGCTACTTGGGAGCCTGAGGAGGCAATGAAGAAGAAGTATCCTCAGTTGTTTGAGTAGTGTCGATCTAACTTCGAGGATGAAGTTTCTTTAAGGGGGAGAGGGTGTAAGGCCCTAGAATTTTGCTCTCTTGTATAGGTGTTTGCTTAGGATAGAAATAGATGTTTATATGTATATATATATATATATATATGGTGTGTATGTAAATAAACTAATTGATAAATTGATGTAAATTTAGGTATGTATACCTATTATATATATATATATATATGTATAATTACATTGCATGGATAGTACTATTTTTGAAGTGTACATTGTATATTTTATGTATTGGTATGGTGTAAATATGATTTTTTGCAGTTTTAAGTTCTGTGCAGACGACCTGTTGGCGTCAACATGAGTTGTCGTTAATGGTGAGTCAGCGGCCACATCGATGGACACCAACTCCACATTGGCGGCCAGTGATGTTGACGTTAACCTCTCTGATCTGTTGCATTTTTAGATCCGGAAATGCCTCCGAAAATGTCGCCCCTAGTTTAGGAAACCATTCTCCAATGGTAACCTAGCCTACCCTAATCGTGTCTTCGACCCCAACTCTATAAAAGACTTAGTTTGGGGCGCTGTTGGGTCCTTTTGACTCTTTGTCAAAAAAAAAACCCTAACTTTCATGTGCGAAACCTGAACTTTGGACCCGTGGATCCGACGATTGGAGGCATCATCCGGCGTTCTTCTTCTACTGGAAGGAAGACTAGACATCGAAGAGCATCTTCCCAACCCCGGTGACCTTAAAAGACCATCTCAAAACCGGATTGGAGGACTTCGGGACTCTTTGGCTCAGGTCGAGGAGGGCTTCTCCAACTTGATTCACTGTTTGTAGATTTGTTTGAAGGCAAGTAAACCCTTTACATTGACCACACGTATGTCTAGTAGGTTCTAGGAAATTTTACGGATTTTATTCGTGTCCTGGAACCCCTTTCTCTTCGATTTTTATGAGTTCTGTCTATTTTTCTGTAGATAGGAACTTAACGGCAAGATTTGATGCCGTTAAGATCCGAGGTTAGTGGCCACTTATGTTGCCGTTAACTGGGTAAGCGGCCACCCCCTTGCCGCGAGTTCTTCAGGCAAGAACAGTGGACTGTTTGCCCCTTTAAAATCTATTTTCTGGATTTCTGTGCATGAGGATATACTGTAAAAAAATTATATGCTATGTAGTGCCTTAAGGATATGATGTTGTAAATTTTGTGGAATTTTCGTTACACATTTATTTATTAGAATTTTTCCAAAATAACTGTCATACAGGTTTTGATCTTGTAAATTTTTGTTTATATGATCTACGTGGAATTTAAGTGTCATAGAATTTATGAGCAATGTCGCTAGATATCAGATCATGCCATAAAAAATTGTGAATTTTCTGCTGTCTATGTAAATGAATATATTTTCTGAATTGTAAAACAGTAAACATGTATTATTAGTGTTAATTCTCAAATAATTTGTATGAAACCAGTTAAAATCCCAGAAAGTTTGTATAAATACATGACTGTCATATACATGTGTAGGATAATTTATATATCTGTAACAAGGTGAATCATGCAAATTTAATTGTTGATAAATTATGCAGTACCACTGTTCTAATTTCATAATTAGTATGTACTTCTGAAAAATATGAAAATTTTATGTGGGATGAATGATCTATAAATAGTCTGCCATTAAAATTTCAGGTGACTTGGCCAACAGTAGGTACTGAATTCATTATTTCATCATGAAAAGGTCAATTAGAGCATGTTTAGAGTAATTAATGTTAACCTAGTTAGTTGCAGTATGATTTGAATCAAATTATGATTGTTTAACTCTGCAAACAGTAGTACCATGTTAGGTAAACTTGAAATATGTGATTATGTGTGAGCATGGAACATGTGTTTAAAATAGTGTATAAAGTGTGCATTTTAAAATGAGAAAAATGTGTAAATGTGCCATGGGTGACACTGCTACCTTAGAGGGCTGAGGAACTATACCTTAGTAAAGTCCCTATGGGAAGGTTCATATGAGTAAGTGAAATCCCATGGGCATTGGGATAAAATTCTGGAGGCGAACAAGTACGATGGTTAGGGTGGAGAGTGTTTCTCCCGGTTCTGTGTAGTAACTAAGATTTATCACTGTAATGCTAGGTGATAGATATGTGTGTGATGTGATAAGTGTGTGTGTCCTTCTAAAGGTGGTTCGGACTATGTGTCACGACATATAATGATAACAATGTGAAATTGTGTTTATGTGAAAAGTGAATGTATAAATTATGTAAATGAGTAAGTATGCATATGGACATGTGAAACTATAATTATGTTTATAAATGTGCTAAAATTTTGTCAAAACAGCAAGCCTATTGCGTTTATAAAAGTGATATGCATGTGGAAAAGTACATAGAATCCATGTTAGGAACATTTTTCCTTTATGTGTAAAAACTCCATGTTTAATTGCCATTATGATACAACATGAATGTAATCTAGATAGTATGTTAGAAATTGTGTAGAAAGCATGAGATAGGTTTAT
The DNA here is from genome assembly GCA_014218235.1 of Colocasia esculenta. Lineage (NCBI taxonomy): Eukaryota > Viridiplantae > Streptophyta > Magnoliopsida > Alismatales > Araceae > Colocasia > Colocasia esculenta. The sequence continues at coordinate 43,381,452 of CM024754.1, forward strand.
TATTGTGATATGAATAGAAACCATGTACTATGTATCATGAAATTGATAGAAGTATCATGTTAGGTTTTTCTTAAAGATTGTTTAAGTCCACGTACATGTATCTGTGAAATTGTTAAAGAGTAAAATGCCATGTGATGTATGTATGCTTAATGTATGGGAAATTACTTGCTGAGTCTTTGGACTCATTCTTGCTTCGGCGTACAGGTGCAGGTGTCTCTACTTCATCCGAAGAGTTAGTTCGGAGTGACTCGGAGCGAGAGTAGGAGATTACTTGCGGAGATTTACTTCATTGTATTTCCTTTTCATAGTATGTAAAAAAAAAGAGGACTTGTACTACGTTGAATTCATGTAATTTATTTAGCTGCAAGTTGTGGACAATGTACTTCATTTTAATTTCTCCGTTATGAAATAATTAGTTTCTTTTTATACTATATATAGACTGTGGATAAATGTTGATGATGGAATAAGATATTTATTTCCAGTTCTTTTATTCCGCTGTTATGTGTTCATATTTATGTACATCTCGACCTAATGATTGTAATGGGTAAATGTCCTACTATGGCAACGCTCTCTATATCGACGTGGGTTGGTATAACCGTACCAGTATAAGGAGGATCGTCACGATGAAAATAGTGCATTCCAGTTGGGTTAGGAAGTAGACTTCACCCTCTTTCCAGGGGTATAAGCCTTGCACGATGGGATTTAGGTTTACCCTACCTTTGGTCGACTCCAAGTGGACGGTTTGCACAGGTCGAAGTAGAAGTACTGGGGAAGAAGATGACCTTCTTGTGGTGGGTTCCACAACTGCCCAGCCGCCAAGAACTCCTCCACACGACCCCAACAAGTTGTAAAACTCGACCCTAAGATTTGGTGGAGAGTATTTAAGCAACATGGTGTTTAGGAGTCCTATTGCAACAGGAAAGCCAAGTTGCGGTTTCAGCATATTACCTTTCCTAATATGAGGATTTCTTCCTCCATTGGAGTGCCTTGGCCATCAAGCAATCCCAAAGGATGGCTAGGCATGAATTTGGGTTGCCAAGAGTGCATGATCTCATCCCAACTCAACTCTAATTGCCTTTCTAATTTAGTCTATTATGGTTACGAATTTCCATGCATTTTTTAGCTTCATTTGATTTTTGGCCAAATGTTGTCCATTGGCCCAATTATGATATTGGGTCATTAATATATAATGTTGGGAGTCTCTCCAACATTTTTATTTAATTTATGATTGCATCGTATTTCCGTGTTAACAGTTTTCTGACTTATTTCTTTATTTGGATAATCGGTCACCATGTGATGTATACTTGGTTAATCGGATTTTTTATTGCATGAATTTCTTCGTGGAACACTTAGGAATAATGTGTGGGGTTGATTTATAGTTTTTACGGATTTTTCCGATGTGTTTTAGCACATACGATAATGATACGTATGTTTTAAATATTTGATATTATGAAATTATTTATTTCCATTTATTGAATTTTTATGTAATTAAAATTTCTGGGGTGCTACATCGAGACCGCCACCCACGGATCTGGAGACCTGGAAGGCTAACAGATCGGTCTAACAAGATATGTAATAGAGATAAATAACAACAACGAACTAAAATGTACCACAAGTGAAGGGAGAACGTCCAACACTAATGTAACAGTCTAGTATAGTCCCAAAGTAAATAAAGTACAAGTGCTGAATAAAAAGAAAAATAACACGTCCCTTAGGGGCATACCCCGAGGGTGAAGTACACAAGCTGGGGAAACACTGCTCACTAGAGACGTCGACTACTGCGGACCCGTCTCCTCAGTCCGCTGCAGAGGGAGCTGCTGTGAAGTCTCACCTACAAAACAGGGAGTGAGCTTTATGAAGAAGCCCAGTAGGGACTACCAATCTCCCATTGGTTCTAACAGTAGAATAGAACTAAGTGCAATAAATAAATAAAGCAGTAAAGTCTATTCTACTAAACACAGTCAAGTGCGGAAGCATGAAAGAAACTACACGGTCGTTGGTCTAGGCTACACAGCGGGACCAGAAAACCCGTTGTAAACCAAGGCACCACAAGAACCCAGCTGTAAACACAGACAGTAGACACTGCCTGGACAAACACACTAGCTACAGAACGCTACATTAGTCAACCGGAGGTGCGCACGCGCTTACCCTCGACCAATGGTCTATGTCGCACCTCCCGTCGGAGTGAGACGCGAACTAAGAATAAACACAACTGCCGTAGTCTGGTCGGACTACGATCCCACGCCTGACCCCTCTAAATGGTTCCGGAACACGTAGAGTGAGGCAGTGAGAAAGGACTAGCTGGCCGCACCGCAAGAGCACCACAACTACCTTGAAGACCCAGACTAGCTAAGAGAGCTCTAAAACGACTCTACGCCACTGTCCCCACCGTTTTCCCCTTCTGCTCCAAATCCGTGACTTGAGCACGCCCGCCGCCCGGAGAACTCCCTCTAATAGATGCGCGGGGCTGGGGGTCCTAGGTAACGGTAACAACTTGTCTCGTGGACAAGCCCTCAAGTGTTAAGCACCGGGTGAAGAGACTAGAGTAGCACTGCACTAGGAACAGCACAGGTGCCAAGAAAACGAGTCACAGCAGAAACGGAACGTCAAACCTGTCGCCAGTCCTCTCGTCAGAGAGGCAACGCAACGATGCGTCGCGACCAGATCGCGACGATCCTGCCTGTCGTGACAAGAAATCCAGAAGGCGACCCTTGAGCCCGTCGCGATAAGAATGCGACGGCTGGAGGGCACCGCAACAAGCCTGGTTCATCTGAACGCGACACGTACCCCATCGCGATGCTATCGCGACGGGGACGGAGGTCGCGTTCCGACAGAACCCGAACTTCTGGACGCCGCCACGTACCCTGTCACATTTGCTAGACACGACGGGGGCTGGGGCACGTTCAAGAGAACGCGACGCAACGATACGTCGCGACCTGGTCGCGACTGGGAAACCTGTCGCGACCACAGCCGAGTGCCCAAAATAGAGCATCTTCCACCACCCCAAAGCACCAAAATGAATACAACACGAGGAGGGGATCATGGAGACGATGGAAAAGTTACTAACATCCAAACCACCCCAAACAACCCACATGCATGCAAAGGAAAGCCAACTACACTCACATAACCTCACATGCATCAAGAACCCTCATTACAACCCATACACCCCAAGCATGATTCAAGCACAGAGCCATCCACATGAAATCCAGTACACAATGCACATCCTATTCATGGAGTCTAGGCTGGAAGAAGGGGTTTGGCCCTAGCATGGTAGAACTAGGGGATGGTTTGGGGGTCCCTACCTCAATGTAAAGATCCACCTAATTAGGGCCTTCTCGTAGGATTGCACCCCTCCACCTCCGAGCTCCAACGCTCCACGAGCCGCCTCACACGAGTCGAGATCGCCCTTCACACGCCGATGGAGAGGAGGATCCCCAAAGAACACCATAGAAAAGAGGAGAAGACAGTGAGAGGGAGAACACCAATCTCACACGATGCCAACCTGAGCACAACCATGCAAAGCAAACACAACACTTACCCAAGGTCAAGACAACAATCACCCTTCCAAGCTCCTCACGGAGCAACAAGCCACAGTAGAATCACCAGAGAGGAAGAACACATGCAAAAGGGGCAAATGGGGGTTCTGCTCTCAGGCTGAAGCACTTAAACACAAACGTTGGGAACGCAATGGACCTGGCCATCGCGTTTCCAACACTAACGGACACCCACCTACGTCGTGATCTGGAGCAGTCAGCCAGTCAACCCACCAATCGACGTGCATGCAAACTGACAGAAGAACGCGACGCCAACTATGTCGCGTTCATGCATGCACTTCGACACGTGGTGCAACTGTCCTGATAGCAAGACGACAAGAAGACAGTCTACTATCAGGATCCTGTCGCGACAGGGCGGCGCGCGCGTTCCTAACCAGAATGCGACGGTCACCTATGTCGCCTTCAGAACGCGACGGGGCGTTATGTTGCGACCACACAACCGGGAGGGCTAACCCTAAAGGTAACGGGATGTTATAGTCATCATTCCCGAACACCAGGGGGCGGTGACAGCGATCTTCTCGGCATAGTCCTCCATGGCTCTTGGTCCCGACCATCGGCTATTTCCTCGGCGCCTGCAAAAAGAAGAAGAGAGAAACTGTAGTAAAAAAGCAGTCGCCCAACAGACCTACAGACAAGGCGTGATCATGCACTTACTCCATGGTCGGCTCAGACCATGCTGACGAGTTCGAACTCCGTCAAATAGCCTTCAACGTTCCGCACGGAAGCCGGTTCAAGTTGTCAGAGGCCTTCGCCTCGTCCTAGATCAGGAAAGGATAAGTATCCTTCCTTGGCATCTAGACTCTGGTCGGGAACCCCCACTCCGGCGCGCCGTCGCGCGATGACGAAGAAGAGCCAGTGCACCCAGCCTTTGTTGTTGGAGTACTTCTTCGCAGGTTATCTACATCCTGTTCGGGCGATGTTTCATGTAGTAAACATTAGCCCTGGACGATGGCGAGGCTGTGAGGCTAAACTACGCTCGGAACACCTCCGCCGAACTGTGAACTTCTTGGATTTTGCAGACGATGCAGAAGATGTAGATCGTCTGCCACGAGTTTGGCGTCAGTTGGATAGGGCGATCCCCCACGTTCAGCAGTGCCTTCGCCACCCCGGCAACGGCTAGCCGAATCCTGCTTCCATGTGGTCGAGCGAGAGAACGAAGCCCCTGGTTTGTTCACCAGGTGCGACTCCTCCTCCTTGGCCATGACGATGTCGTACTCGTCGCCAATCCGAAAACGCTCGTGGAGGCCTTCGTAGTGGCGATACCTCGGCCCCAGGCTCCCGCCGTGTCACTCCACTTACTTCGGCAACCGCGCGACAGCTTTCTCCTTGTGCGCCATCACCGGAAGCAACAGAGGCGGTGAGCGGAGAAGAAGGCGAGAGATCGCGAGGAAGAAGACGACGAGAAGGCTTGGGGGGCAAGCAAGCCTTTTGAAAATGGCTGAAGGCGTGGGCTCCCGCCTTCACCCCTCCTCTTCCTTATAAGGAAAAGGCGACACGAAATTCAAAAGGCTGAAACGGCGTCTCCCCCGCTCCAAGCGACCGTTCGGCATGTTGCGTGAAGCCCCTGGCTCGACACATCACCCCTCATCATGAGTTTTCTCTGCCCTCGAGGAGACGCTCGAATGACATCGCCCTGCCGCCGTTCACACTCCGAGGTCAGCATCGTATTTAATGCGAAGAAGACATTCGAGCAGACTTCCGCCCTCAAGTGCCCAGTTCTCGAGCCAACTCGAGGGCATGGGGGGCAAGTGTGGTGGCTATTTCTAGCCACCTAAGCACACAAGGCCCATTATGGCCCATCATGATCCTATAGGCGGGCGTGGCCCTCCGGCGAGGCGCCATGTGTCCTCGGAAGGGGCCTAAAGATCCCGAGTACGGTCTCTGCGCCCGAACACCTCCAGGATTCTGGGGTAGTCTCCGGACACCCCCAGCCTGTTCGTTTTAGGCGATGCCTACCGAACAGGCCTGCTCGAAGCGTGCCATAGTCCTGCTGGCCTAAGCTGCGCCTAGGCACCAGGCACCAGATAGCAGGCCCATCAACCGAACAGTGGGCTTAGCTACCGAACAACCTGTCTACCCCACTGAACAGGCTACCTGCTTGGTACTTCTGACCAGGGAAATCAGAGCAGCCCTTCGCCTCCTTGCGGCAGTTTATAACGGCTGCGTAGCATGCACCCCACGATCAAGTGGTGCGTTAACTGCAGAGCCCCTCAACGGGCGCCTCAACGCATAACTCCCCGCCAAGGGCGCCAACGGGCGCGTCCTTTCTAGCATTTTTAAGGGACGTTCCGTCCCACTCCCTCAACACCTTCACCTATAAAAAAGCCCAGGTAACCCCACGCAAAGGTACGTGATCTTGAACGCTCACATTTGTCCTCGCACGACTCACACACGAGAACCCCCTTTCTTCTAGCCTCTCCAGTCCTGTACTGACTTAGGCATCAGAGGGGTCTCCCTAGTTAAGAAATCGGGCCCCCTGATTCCGTTCTGATCTTGCAGGCTTCCGTCCACACTAGCGATCATCTTCCCATCTTCTCCAGTGGAGGCTCGTTTGGCTCAAGCCCAAATAGAAAAACACCACCACAGTATGTATCGATTGATCAACTGAAAATATAAAATCAGTTGACCAATTTTATCTTTCTTTAAAGATTAAATAAATCATGAGATTTGGATGTTATCTTGATAGGCTAATAGAAATTGGTCGATCGATAAATAAAAATCAATCGATCGATTTTAAACTGTGATATGTTATATGTCTGGAGGTGTTCACTAGAAGAATCGGTAATCGATTTTAACGTACGTGCCGATCATATTGAGACTCACAAATATTCAGACACAATACGATACGACCGTACCGTTGCATATCACAATGATAGAACAAACCTTAAATGTAGGTGCAAATATTTAAGATACCAACCAAAAAAAATACAGTTAATAAGATATAGGAAGAATTATCAATCAACCTCTATTTTTTAAAAAAATTATTTTTAAGTCTGTGACTTTTTTTAAAATTATGTAGTTACATATTTATCTATTTGACTATAAATATGTAAGTTAACGATCTAAAAATAAGTCTAAAAAATAAAAATTGATTGATATTTTCTCAAAGATATACCAAATGTTTATCCATATTCATAAAAAAAGGGGACGTGCAAGTGCATGTAAAAATATGTGGCTTGCAACTTGCAAGAGTCAGTATGCAGTATGCATATATCTGTAATTCTGTATGGAAAAAGACACCTAGAAATAAAAGGGGGATATATAATATATATACATGAATATGTTTATAATTTATCTATCCCCAGTCCCAGATTACCAGACCATATATATATATATATGAATATGTTTATAATTTATCTGTCCCCAGTCCCAGATTACCAGATCGTCACCTCTCTCCCAGTCACGTTTCGTTTGGGGACTCCGGCAAACGTGAATAAATAAAGCTGGTCTCCCTCGTCAAAAAGAAACTCGTCGCCTCCTCTTTCTCCTCCTGTTTGGGCTTTTGGATCGGAGGAAACTTCTTCCGTCTTCTCCTCCGCCCACCTCCTCCTTTCTTTCTCTGTCAAGACAGAGAAAGAAAGGGGAGGTAGAGAAGCGAGGTTGCGAGGTTATGGGGAAGCCTTCCCTCGCTTTCTTCGTCTACACGCTTCTGGCCGTCTGCCTCCTCCTCCTCCTCGCCTCCTCCCCCGCCACACCGCCACCACCGCCGCCTCAAGCTCCGCTCCACTTCTTCCTTTCCCCTTCCCCGCCCGGCCGCGACCGCGACCATGCCGTCCCCTTCGACCCCCTCGTCGCCGACCTCGAGCGCCGCCGGGAGGACCGGGAGTGGGAGCGGGCGCATTTCTCCATGCCGCACCCGAGCCCCGCCCCGGGGAGGAGGCCCAGCCCGAGTGGGAGGACTTCCTTGACGCCGAGGACTCTCAACGACGACGAGCGCTTCAACCTGACCCACCGCCTCGTGGCGCTGTTCCGAACATCGATGTGGACCCGACCGATGGCTTCCTGTCTGCGGAGGAGCTGACGCAGTGGAACTCGCAACAGGAGGCGAAGGAGGTGCTGCATCGGACGAGGAGGGACAGGAACTGCACGACAAGAACCGCGATGGGTTCGTGTCCTTCAAGGAATACGAGCCGCCCAGCTGGGCTCGGTATCAATCGGATGGTAATCCCTCTTTCCCTCCTGCGTCTCCCCCTCGGCCATTGCTTTATTTTAAGGGCTTTTCCTGATCCCTTCGTTTTTTTTTCTCCGCCTTCTGAAGAATGTAAGTCTTTTGTTGTCTAATTCAATTCCATGTGGTCAAAATTGGTGCAGTTTCAGTCTTAATGCGCATCCTGTATTTGTAGTGTGTTAATTAGGATTTGATCTGTTTGTGCGAGGGGTAGCACATCTCAAACTTTGTTTTTTAGATGTTTCGTTGTCTGATCAATGATCCGATGGGCGCGATGAGGGTCGGAAGATCCGGGCAGAGGCTGTGAAAGGCTGGGGAACATGCTACCAAAATTTCTCATTTTAAAAGCGTTACTGCGTTCCGTTGCAGGTAAAAATTCGTCTGAGCATGGTGTGGGCTGGTGGAGTGAGGAGCATTTTAATGCTTCCGATGTGATGCAGATGGCCTTCTAAATTTGGCCGAGTTCAATGAGTAAGAAATGTTCTTTCTCTGATGCAGTCCGCCTACCTGTAGATCTATCCTTTGCCCCTTTGTAACTGTGTATTTTATGTTTCTGCAGCTTTTTACATCCAGCCGACAGCACCAACCAAAGACTCATTCTTTGGCTATGTAGACAGAAATAAGGTGCATTACTATTCTTAGGTCCTATTTCTCATTGCTTTCATCATGAAGTCATCCATTCCTGGACTTTAAGTCTGTTCCAAAAATCATCTTTTGAACTGTAAGCTGGATAGGCTATCACTTTTCCCCAAAGGAAAGTGTCAAACATGTCTTCTGATTGTAGTAAGCTGTATGACTTGCTGTAGCCTGTAGTTGGCGAGTGAAGTTAATGATCACCTTTGGATGCCAAAGTATATGATTGCTCGGTGACTTTTTACTTCTGGTGAATCCATGTACATATTGTCATATTCACAATCCGAATGTGCTCCTGGTTCAAAAGCATTGTTAATCTAAGTCAACCTTTTCTTTCCTTTATAAAAATACTCAACCTTTCATGCTTTTTTTATTCCAATTGTTTGATAGGGAAAATGAATAGTCAAATAAATAGATCAAGAAGCAAATGACTAGTCTTTCAGTAGTCCATGAAATTTACGAGAGACATGCATTACGTAATATATGGTACTATATTGTTAGGCAATTTCTTACCTGTTTTGTTGCAATATGCTATTGCTGGATCCAGATGTATGTTCAGAAGTTGGTTCACACTTTTGATCAAGTGTATTGTGACTATACGTTGAGTGCAGCCAACATGTTTGTTCATTAATTGTTACTCCTCTTTAACTATCCTTAGGCAAAGAGATAAAGATGGAGATGGAAAACTCAACTTTCAAGAATATTTCAATGGGTTGTTTGACTCAATCCGTGATTTTAATGAATTCTACAACTCTACACATCAGTCAGATGAAGCAACAGAGCCAATGGCCAAGAAGTTATTTGCAGAAATTGACCATGACAATGATGGGTATGCCTTGAAATAGTATTCAGTGTTGGATGAATAAAAGTTTCTGGTACTGATGTTCTGAAAATCTTTTCTAGGCTTTTATCTGAAGAAGAATTAAAGTCAGTAATTGGTATTATTCACCCATCAGAACGTTTCTATGCAAAGCAGCAAGCTGATCGTGCCCTTGAGGAGGTAATGGTTGAGTTTATATTTGCCTAGATAAACCCATTCTTTTCTTTTCAATTATAAGGAGTTGTAGATGACTGCTCAAACAGACTCACACAATTACAAATAGTTATATGCAACCAGATAATTAATTTTCTTTTGCATGGTACCCTCAAGTTTTTATGTTCTTTGCCTAGTCACAAATGAAATCATTCATGAATTTGAAAGTCATTATTTGAATACTTCTCTCTTTGCCTTCTGCCAAATGATATCATATACTCTACATGTTTATGACGGCCACTTAATATGGTTTATGAAATTTTTTCCCATGATAAGGATAGTATGTAAGCTTGCTGGACCTCATCTGAAGGCCATGATGGATATAGAATTTAACTTCAGTCATTAAACTTTACCTTGTGTTGGTGATTTCCATTGGCTTCACGTAGAGTGGACTGGATTGTGGTTAACCAACTCAAGCACATCCAAACAAGCCTCCTCTCTCTCCAATCCCCACGTACAGAAAGAAAAAGAAAAAAGAAGAAAGGGAAAAATGAGCACATTCTATCAAAAGGCAAGGCTACAACTCAAACCAGGTTGGCAAAGGCTGGGATAGTCTAACCCAATATATCATACATAAAACCTGAAATATGTGATTATGTGTGAGCATGGAAATGTGTTTAAAATAGTGTATAAAGTGTGCATTTTAAAATGAGAAAAATGTGTAAATGTGTCATGGGTGACACTACTACCTTAGAGGGCTGAGGAACTGTACCGTAGTAAAGTCCTACGGGAAGGTTCATATGAGTAAGTGAAATCCCATGGGCATTGGGATAAAATCCTGGAGGCGGACAAGTACCGCTGGTTAGGGTGGAGAGTGTTTCTCCCGGTTCTCAGTGCTAAGTACTAAGATTTATCACTGTAATGCCTAGGTGATAGATATGTGTGTGATGTGATAAGTGTGTGTGTCCTTCTAGAGGTGGTTCGGACTATGTGTCACGGCATATAATGATAACAATGTGAAATTGTGTTTATGTGAAAAGTGAATGTATAAATTGTGTAAATGAGTAAGTAAGCATATGGACATGTGAAACTATAATTATGTTTATAAATGTGCTAAAATTTTGTCAAAACAGCAAGCCTATTGCATTTATAAAAGTGATATGCATGTGAAAAGTACATAGAATCCATGTTAGGAACAATTTTCCCTTTATGTGTAAAAACTCCATGTTTAATTGCCATTATGATACAACATGAATGTGAATCTAGATAGTATGTTAGAAATGTGTAGAAAGCATGAGATAGATTTATTATTGTGATATGAATATAAACCATGTACTATGTGTCATGAAATTGATAGAAGTATCATGTTAGGTTTTTCTTAAAGATTGTTTAAGTCCACGTACATGTATCTATGAAATTGTTAAAGAGTAAAATGCCATGTGATGTATGTATGCTTAATGTATGGGAAATTACTTGTTGAGTCTTTGGACTCATTCTTGCTTCGGCGTACAGATGCAGGTGTCTCTACTTCATCCGAAGAGTTAGTTCGGAGTGACTCGGAGCGAGAGTAGGATATTACTTGCGGAGATTTACTTCATTGTATTTCCTTTTCATAGTATGTAAAAAAAAAAAAGAGGACTTGTACTACATTGAATTCATGTAATTTATTTAGCTGCAAGTTGTGGACAATGTACTTCATTTTAATTTCTCAGTTATGAAATAATTAGTTTTTTTTGTACATATATAGACTGTGGATAAATGTTGATGATGGAATAAGATATTTATTTCCAGTCTTTTATTCCGCTATTATGTGTTCATATTTATGTACATCTCGACCTAATGATTGTAATGGGTAAATGTCCCACTGTGGCAACGCTCTCTATATCGACGTGGGTGGTATAACCGTACCGGTATAAGGAGGGTCGTCACAGAGATTGGTACAGAGCATGGTTGAGATAGTACATGAGTATGCATATACCACATCTCATATATATGCTAAGTCTCTATAGATTGTCCACATAGTTAAGCAAAAGTAATAGTTAGGAAATTGATAGAGTGGTTCTAAATTGTGATTAAAACATTTTGCAGGTTATGGCTTCACGTGGTAGGCGTGGTGTTCCTGCTCGTGAGGGTGAGCAGAGGAGAGAAGAGAGAGTGAGCCTAGGCGTGAGGATCAGGGTGAGCAGCAGGCCCCAGCACCCCAGGGTCCTGTGCTTCCCCCACCGCCACCAGTAGACTATGGAGTGTTCATGCAGGGTTTAGTGCAGGCCATGCAGACGCAGGCCCACACCCAGGCTGCACTCCAGGCTCAGCTGGAGGCTCAGCAGGCTCAGGTTAGAACGATGGATAGAGTAGTCTGTTTTACTTGATGATATGTTTATTATGTTGCTATGCTATATATGTGTTGCTTATGTTGTTTGTTGTAGCAGGCTCAGGTGCCAGTTCCCCAGGCTCAGGACCATGGTGGACCCTCCATCATGGAACGGTTCAAGAGGATGTCGCCACCCTCTTTTAAGGGGGAGAGCGATCCACTGTTAGCCGAGAGCTGGTTGAGGGAGATCGAGAAGATCTTTCGAGCTATTAGGTGTGCCGACGATGACAGAGTCACTTTAGCCACCTACATGCTACAGGTATGTGTTGTTTAATTATGCATTTAGTTTCTCTGAGTTTAGAGTATTTGGATAGTCCTTATGGGGGTTTTGGCAGGAGCGAGCCGACGTGTGGTGGTCCTCGTTACTTCGTACTCGATTCGAGGCGGTGCTGTAGAGGTGTCTTGGGACGAGTTCGTGAGGCTCTTCCGAGCCAAGTTCATTCCAGAGCACATCCAAGACAAGATGGAGCAGGAGTTTCTCTCTTTGACTCAGGGCTCCATGACCGTACTGGAGTACGAGGCCAGGTTTGCCGAGCTATCCAATATGCACCCCATATTGTGGCTGATGAGCGTAGGAAGGCGAAGAAGTTCGTGATGGGTCTAAGGCCATCACTGAGACGAGGTTGTGGCATTTGACCATTGTACCCTCGATGAGGCTCTTAGCGCGACATGTCGGCAGGAAAGAGAGATGGAGCAGTATCTTGAGGAGAAGAAGGCTCTCAGAAGAGGCCTGCAGCCCCTTTCAGAGGCAGGAGAGAAAGAAGGTGGCACATCAGTCACCGCAGCGTCCCGCGGCATCGGGAAGTCGTCAGTATCTTCTCAGCATTCCCCCAGTGGCAAGAAGGAGTGTCCTCATTGCGGAAGGGCACATGGTGGTACGGAGTGTTGGAAGTTGGCGGGGAAGTGCTTGAAGTGCGGGAGCAGCGAGCATAGGATTAAGGATTGCCCCAGGCTTCAGCAGGGAGCACAGCGTGGAGCGGCACCAGCCCCAGCAGTAGCAGCGCCAGCGACAGGACGACCAGGGAGACCTCGAGCCCCAGCTCGAGTGTTTGCGTTAGCTCGTGAGGACGCCGAGCAGGCGGAGCATGTCACCGAAGGTACGGTTCTTTTCATGGGTGTGCACGCTCGGGTTTTGTTTGATACGGGTGCCACTCACTCGTTCATTTCCGAGCGTTTTGCTAGGCAGTTAGCTTTAGAGTCAGGGTTAGAGTCTGAGGAATTAGAAGTCCCTCTGTCTGTGCACACACCTGCGGGCACGGTATCGACTAGGAAGTGTATTCCATCTTTACCAGTGTGCATTGAGGATAGAGTCCTAGAAGGGTGTTTCTTCTTGCTTAAGATGAAGGACTACGATGCTATTCTTGGTCTGGATTGGCTAGAGGAGCACTATGCATTAGTAGATTGTCGTGGAAAGAAGATTGTTTTCCGCATTCCTGGTGAGGATGAATTTTCTCATCCTTTGCCAAGGAACTTAGCGGGAAGTTTGTCATCTCTGCCATGAAGGCGATGAGAATGGTGAACAAGGGTTGTGACGCTTTCCTTGCCAGCGTGGTATTAGTACCCAAGGCTGATGAGTCACCTACTCTTGCGGAGATTGATGTAGTGCAGGATTTTCCAGATGTCTTTCCCGATGATTTATCTGGATTGCCACCGGCTAGAGAGATAGAGTTCACTCTAGAGTTGCTTCCTGGCACCTCTCCTATCTCGAAGGCCCCTTATCGGATGGCACCTGCGGAGTTAGCGGAGCTAAGGAAGCAGTTGCAAGATTTGTTAGATAAGGGATTCATACGCCCTAGTGTTTCTCCTTGGGGCGACCTGTATTATTTGTGAAGAAGAAGGATGGGTCACTTAGGTTATGCATTGATTATAGGAAGCTAAACCAAGTGACGGTGAAGAACAGGTATCCCTTACCTCGGATTGATGATTTATTGACCAGGCAAATGCATCGGTCTTTTCTAAGATTGATTTGCAGTCTGGTTATCATCAGTTGAGGATTAGGAGTGAGGATGTGTCCAAGACGGCTTTTAGAACCCGTTATGGACATTATGAGTTTTGGTTCTTCCGTTTGGTCTAACCAACGCCCCTGCAGCATTCATGGATCTCATGAACAGGGTGTTTAGACCGTATTAGATAGTTTTGTTGTAGTTTCATCGATGATGTGTTGGTCTATTCTCCGGATGAGGCCACACACCGTCAGCATTTGAGGGTAGTAGTTTGAAGTTCTCCGTGAGCACAAGCTGTATGCAAAGTCAGCAAGTGAGATTTTTGGTTGCGCGAGGTTCATTTCCTTGGGCATGTTATCTCCGGTGCGGGTGTAGCAGTTGATCCAGAAGGTCCAGGCTGTTATGGATTGGGAGATTCCCAGACCCCTTCGGAGATTCGGAGTTTTCCTTGGTTTGGCGGTTATTATCGGCGATTTATTAAGGATTTTTCATCCATCGCCGCCCATTGACTCAGCTGACCAGGAAAGGAGTGAAGTTTGTTTGGTCCAAGGAGTGTGAGAATAGTTTTCAATTATTGAAGACTAAGCTCACTTCGGCTCCTGTGTTAGTTTTGCCGAGTGGTGTAGAGGGTTTTGCTATCTACACGGATGCATCTCGGATTGGCCTTGGCTGTGTATTGATGCAGCAAGGAAAGGTAGTAGCATATGCTTCTCGTCAATTGAAGGAGCATGAGCGTAACTATCCGACTCATGATTTGGAGCTTGCGGCAGTGGTGCATGCACTGAAGATCTGGAGACACTATCTTTATGGTGTCAGATTTGAGGTGTTCACTGATCACATGAGTCTGAAATATCATTCTCCCATAAGGAATTAAACTTGAGGCAGAGAAGATATATTGAGTTTCTGAAGGACTATGACTTCGACCTCTAGTATCATCCGGGAAAGGCAAATGTCGTAGCGGATGCCCTTAGTAGGAAGAGGTCATCACTCCAGCAGGATTGGAAGATGTTGGAGGATGCAACGTGTGCGATGACTGAGTTGGAGCCATCATTATGTCAGGCTTTCATAGCTCAGTTGTCCATTAGGTCTTTGGTGTTGGATGAGGTGATCGAGCAATAGAAAGCCGACCCTAGACTCTAAGAGTTAGTGGGCAAGGCGGGCATTGCTCGAGATGAGGATGGCGTAATTAGATTCCATCACCGTGTGTGTGTTCCCGATATTGTAGATGTCCGTGAGCATGTCTTAGCAGAGGCTCATAGGTCGAGATTCTCTATTCATCCGGGTAACACTAAGATGTACCAGGATTTGAAGAGATCTTTTTGGTGGTCTGGCATGAAGAAGGATGTAGCGGAGTATGTATCTAGATGTCTTGTGTGCCAGCAAGTGAAGGCCGAGCGGCAGCGACCATCTGGTCTTATGCAGAAGATGGAAATTCCAGTATGGAAGTGGGAAGCTGTCACTATGGATTTTGTTTCGGGTTTGCCTCGATCTAGACGGGGTAATGACTCGATATGGGTAGTGGTAGATAGATTCTCGAAGACTAAGCATTTCTTACCTATGAAGAAGAAGCAATCAGTAGAGAGTTTAGCTAGATTGTATATTGGTAGTATTATTAGATTGCATGGTGTTCCGAAGTCGATCATTTCGGATCGAGATTCGAGGTTTACTTCGAGGTTGTGGAAGGGTCTTCAGGATGCATTAGGTTCGGAGCTGAAGCTCAGTTCGGCGTTTCATCCCCAGACAGAGGACAGTCCAAGAGGACTATCCAAACGCTCGAGGATATATTGAGGGCGTGTGTTCTGAATGGAAGGATGATTGGGAGTGCCATTTACCTCTTGTGGAGTTTGCATACAACAACAGTTTCCATGCGAGTATTGGTATGGCTCCATTTGAGGCGTTGTATGGTAGGCCTTGCAGATCTCCTTTATGTTGGGAGGAGACTGGCGATAGGCAGCTGATCGGTCCGGAGTTAGTTCAAGAGACTTCGGATAAGGTCCAGTTGATTAGGAAGAGGCTTGTTGCGGCACAAGATAGGCAGAAGAGCTATGCCGACAACAGGAGGAAGGATTTGGAGTTCGAGGTAGGTGAGCATGTCTTTTTGAAGATTTCACCTACTCGAGGTGTAGTTAGATTTGGCAGGCATAATAAACTAAGTCCTAGATTCATTGGCCCGTATGAGATTCTCAGACGATTGGGCAACGTGGCATATGAACTAGCTTTACCCCCGGCTTTAACTAGCGTTCATCTTTTTTTCCACGTATCTATGCTCAGAAAGTATGTCAGAGATCCATCTCATGTTATTAGCCACGAGCCAGTGGAGATCCAGCCAGATCTTTCTTATGTGGAGCAACCAATAGTTATTCTTGACTGGAAGGTTTAGCATCTCCGGAACAAGAGCATTGCATCGGTAAAAGTGTTATGGCGCAACTTCTCGCGAGAGGAGGCTACTTGGGAGCCTGAGGAGGCAATGAAGAAGAAGTATCCTCAGTTGTTTGAGTAGTGTTGATCTAACTTCGAGGACGAAGTTTCTTTAAGGGGGAGAGGGTGTAAGGCCCTAGAATTTTGCTCTCTTGTATAGGTGTTTGCTTATGATAGAAATAGATGTTTATATGTATATATATATGTGTATGTAAATAAACTAATTGATAAATTGATGTAAATTTAGGTATGTATACCTATTGTATATATATATATGTATAATTACATTGCATGGATAGTACTATTTTTGAAGTGTACATTGTATATTTTATGTATTGGTATGGTGTAAATATGATTTTCTGCAGTTTTAAGTTCTGTACGCAGACGACTTGTTGGCGTCAACATGAGTTGACGTTAATGGTGAGTCAGCGGCCACATCGATGGACGCCAACTCCATATTGGCGGCCAGTGATGTTGACGTTAACCTCTCTGATCTGTTGCGTTTTCAGATCCAGAAACGCCTCCGAAAATGTCACCCCTAGTATAAGAAACCGTTCTCCAACGGTAACCTAGCCTACCCTAATCGTGTCTTCGACCCCAACTCTATAAAAGACTCAGTTTGGGGCGTTGTTGGGTCCTTTTGACTCTTTGTCAAAAAAAAAACCCCTAACTTTCATGTGCGAAACCTGAACTTTGGACCTGTGGATCCGACGATTGGAGGCATCATCCGGCGTTCTTCTTCGACTGGAAGGAAGACTGGACATCGAAGAGCGTCTTCCCAACCATCTCAAAACCCGGATTGGAGGACTTCGGGGACTCTTTGGCTCAGGTCGAGGAGGGCTTCTCCGACTTGATTCGTTGTTTGTAGATTTGTTTGAAGGCAAGTAAACCCTTTACATTGACCATACGTATGTCTAGTAGGTTCTAGGAAATTTTACGAATTTTATTCGTGTCTTGGAACCTCCTTTCTCTTCGATTTTTGTGAGTTTTGTCTATTTTTCTGCAGACAGGAACTTAACGGCAAGCTTTGATGTCGTTAAGATCCGAGGTTAGCGGCCACTTATGTTGCCGTTAACTGGGTAAGTGGCCACCCCCTTGCCGCGAGTTCTTCAGGCAAGAACAGTGGACTGTTTGCCCCTTTAAAATCTATTTTTCGGATTTCTGCGCATGAGGATATACTGTAAAAAAAATTATATGCTATGTAGTGCCTTAAGGATATGATGTTGTAGAATTTTGTAGAATTTTCGTTACACATTTTATTTATTAGATTTTTTCCAAAATAACTGTCATACAGGTTTTGATCTTGTAAATTTATGTTTATATGATCTACGTGGAATTTAAGTGTCATAGAATTTGTGAGCGATGTTGCTAGATATCAGATCATGTCATAAAAATTTGGGAATTTTCTGATGTCTATGTAAATGAATATATTTTCTGAATTGTAAAACAGTAAAATGTATTATTAGTGTTAATTCTCAAATAATTTGTATGAAACCAGTTAAAATCCCAGAAAGTTGTATGAATACATGACTGTCATATACATGTGTAGGATAATTTATATACCTGTAACAAGGTGAATCATGCAAATTTAATTGTTGATAAATTATGCAGTACCACTGTTCTAATTTTCATAATTAGTATGTATTTCTGAAAAATATGAAAATTTTCATGTGGGTGAATGATCTATAAATAGTCTGCCATTAAAATTTCAGGGACTTGGACAACAGTAGGTACTGAATTCATTATTTCATCATGAAAAGGTCAATTAGAGCATGTTTAGAGTAATTAATGTTAACCTAGTTAGTTGCAGCATGATTGAATCAAATTATGATTGTTTAACTCTGCAAACAGTAGTACTATGTTAGGTAAACTTGAAATATGTGATTATGTGTAAGCATGGAACATGTGTTTAAAATAGTGTATAAAGTGTGCATTTTAAAATGAGAAAAATGTGTAAATGTGCCATGGGTGACACTACTACCTTAGAGGGCTGAGGAACTGTTCCGTAGTAAAGTCCCTACGGGAAGATTCATATGAGTAAGTGAAATCCCATGGGCATTGGGATAAAATCCTGGAGGCGGACAAGTACGCTGGTTAGGGTGGAGAGTGTTTCTCCCGGTTCTGCGCAGTAACTAAGATTTATCACTGTAATGCCTATGTGATATATATGTGTGTGATGTGATAAGTGTGTGTGTCCTTCTAGAGGTGGTTCGGACTATGTGTCACGGCATATAATGATAACAATGTGAAATTGTGTTTATGTGAAAAGTGAATGTATAAATTGTGTAAATGAGTAAGTAAGCATATGGACATGTGAAACTATAATTATGTTTATAAATGTGCTAAAATTTTGTCAAAACAGCAAGCCTATTGCATTTATAAAAGTGATATGCATGTGGAAAAGTACATAGAATCCATGTTATGAACATTTTTCCTTTATGTGTAAAAACTCCATGTTTAATTGCCATTATGATACAACATGAATGTGAATCTAGATAGGATGTTAGAAATTGTGAAGAAAGCATGAGATAGGTTTATTATTGTGATATGAATATAAACCATGTACTATGTGTCATGAAATTGATAGAAGTATCATGTTAGGTTTTTCTTAAAGATTGTTTAAGTCCACGTACATGTATCTGTGAAATTGTTAAAGAGTAATGCCATGTGATGTATGTATGCTTAATGTATGGGAAATTACTTGCTGAGTCTTTGGACTCATTCTTTCTTCGGCGTATAGGTGCAGGTGTCTCTACTTCATCCGAAGAGTTAGTTCGGAGTGACTTGGAGTGAGAGTAGGAGATTACTTGCAGAGATTTACTTCATTGTATTTCCTTTTCATAGTATGTAAAAAAAAAAAAAGAGGACTTGTACTACGTTGAATTCATGTAATTTATTTAGCTGCAAGTTGTGGACAATGTACTTCATTTTAATTTCTCAGTTATGAAATAATTAGTTTCTTTTTGTACTATATATGGACGGTGGATAAATGTTGATGATGAAATAAGATATTTATTTCCAGTTCTTTTATTCCGCTGTTATGTGTTCATATTTATGTACATCTCGACCTAATGATTGTAATGAGTAAATGTCCCACTGTGGCAACGCTTTCTATATGACGTGGGTTGGTATAACCGTACCGGTATAAGGAGGGTCGTCACAATGAAATTGTGCATTCCAGTTGGGTTAGGAAGTAGACTTGACCCTCTTTCCACGGGTATAAGCCTTGCACGATGGGATTTAGGTTTACCCTACCTTTGGTCGACTCCAAGTGGACGGTTTGCACAGGTCGAAGCAGACGAATAGGGGAAGAAGATGACCTTCTTGTGGCGGTTCCACAGCTCCCCAGCTGCCAAGAACTCCTCCACACGACCCCAACAGTTGTAAAACTCGGCCCTAAGGTTTGGTGGAGAGTATTTAAGCAACCATGGTGTTTAGGAGTCCTATTGCAACAAGGAAAGCCAAGTTGCGGTTTCAGCATATTACCTTTCATAATTGAGGATTTCTTCCTCCATTGGAGTGCCTTGGCCATCAGGAAATCCCAAAGGATGGCTAGGCACGAATTTGGGTTGCCAAGAGTGCATGATCTCATCCCAACTCAACTCTCATTGCCTCTTTCTAATTTCAGCCTATTTATGGTTACGAATTTCCATGCATTTTCTAGCTCATTTGATTTTTGGGCCAAATGTTGTCCATTGGCCTAATTATGATATTGGGTCATTAACATATAATGTTGGGAGTCTCTCCAACATTTTTATTTATTTATGATTGGTCGTATTTCCGTGTTAACGGTTTTCCGACTTGTTTCTTTATTTGGATAATCGGTCACCATGTGATGTACACTTGGTTAATCGGATTTTTCGTTGCATGAATTTCTTTGTGGAACACTTAGGAATAATGTGTGGGGTTGATTTATAATTTTTACAGATTTTTCCGATGTATTTTAGCACATACGATAATGATACGTATGTTTTAAATATTTTGATATTATGGAAATTATTTATTTCCATTTATTTAAAATTTTATGTAATTAAAATTTCTGGGGTGCTACATCGAGACCGCCGCCCACGGATCTGGAGATCCGAAAGGGCTAACAGATCAGTCTAACAAGATATGTAATAGAGATAAATAACAACAACGAACTAAAATATACCACAAGTGAAGGGAGAACGTCCAACACTAATGTAACAGTCTAGTACAGTCCCAAAGTAAATAAAGTACACGTGCTGAATAAAAAGAGAAATAACACGTCCCTTAGGGGCATACCCCGAGGGTGAAGTACACAAGATGGGGGAACACTGCTCACTAGAGACGCCGACTACTGCGGGCCCGTCTCCTCAGTCCGTCGTGGAGGGAGCTGCTATGAAGTCTCACCTACAAAACAAGGAGTGAGCTTTATGAAGAAGCCCAGTAGGGACTACCAATCTCCCACTGGTTCTAACAGCATAATAGAACTAAGTGCAATAAATAAATAAAGCAGTAAAGTCTATTCTACTAAACAGAGTCAAGTGCGGAAGCGTGAAAGAAACTACACGGTCGTCGGTCTAGGCTACACAGCGGGACCTGAAAAACCTGTGTAAACCAAGGCACCACAAGAACCCAGCTGTAAACACAGACAGTAGACACTGCCTGGACAAACACACTAGCTACAGAACGCTACACTAGTCAACCGGTCAGGTGCGCCACGCGCCTTACCCTCGACCAATGGTCCATGTCTAGCACCTCCCGTCGGAGTGAGACGCAAACTAAGAACAAACACAACTGCCGTCGTCTGATCGGACTACGGTCCCACGCCTGACCCCTCTAAATTGTTTCGAAATCACATAGAGTGAGGCAGTGAGAAAGGACTAGCTGGTCCGCACCGCAAGAGCACCACAACTACCTCGGAGACCCAGACCAGCTAAGAGAGCTCTACAAACGACTCTACGCCGCTGTCCCCACCGTTTTCCCCTTCTGCTCCAAGTCCGTGACTTGAGCAGCCTGCCGCCCGGAGAACTCCCTCTAACAGATGCGCGGGGCTGGGGGTCCCAGGTAACGATAACAACTTGTCTCGTGGACAAGCCCTCAAGTGTCGAGCACCGGGTGAAGAGACTAGAGTAGCACTGCACTAGGAACAGCATAGGTGCCAAGAAAACCGAGTCACAGCAGAAACGGAACGTCAAAACCTGTCGCCAGTCCCTCTCGGTCAAAGAGGCGATGCAACGATGCGTCGCGACCAGATCGCGACGATCCTGCCTGTCGTGACAAGAAATCCAGAAGGTGACCCTTGAGCCCATCGCGATAAGAACGCGACGGCTGAGGGCGCCGCAACAAGCTTGGTTCATCTGAACGCGACACGTACCTCGTCGCGATGCTATCGCGACGGGGACGGAGGTCGCGTTCCGATAGAACCCCGAACTCCTGGATGCCGCCACCTACCCCGTCGCGTTTGCTAGACACGGCGGGGGCTGGGGCACGTTCAAGAGAACGCGACGCAACGATACGTCGCGACCTGGTCGCGACTGGGAAACCCGTCGCGACCACAACCGAGTGCCCAAAACAGGGCATCTTCCACCACCCCAAAGCACCAAAATGAATACAACATGGGGAGGGGATCATGGAAACGATGGAAAACAGTTACTAACATCCAAACCACCCCAAACAACCCACATGCATGCAAGGAAAGCCAACTACACTCACATAACCTCACATGCATCAAGAATCCTCATTACAACCCATACACCCCAAGCATGATTCAAGCATCACAGAGCCATCCACATGAAATCCAGTACACAATGCACATCCTATTCATGGAATCTAGGCTTGGAGAAGGGGTTTGGCCCTAGCATAGTAGAACTAGGGGATGGTTTGGGGGTCCCTACCTCAATGTGAAGATCCACCCAATTAGGGCCTTCTCGTAGGATTGCACCCCTCCACCTCCGAGCTCCAACGCTCCACGAGCCGCCTCCCACGAGCCGAGATCGCCCTTCACACACCGATGGAGAGGAGGATCCCCAAACAACACCATAGAAAAGAGGAGAAGACAATGAGAGGGAGAACACCAATCTCACACAATGCCAACCTGAGCACAACCATGCAAAGCAAACACAACACTTACCCAAGGTCAAGACAACAATCACCCTTCCAAGCTCCTCACGGAGCAACAAGCCATAGCAGAATCACCAGAGAGGAAGAACACATGCAAAAGGGGCAAATGGGGGTTCTGCTCTCGGGTTGAAGCACTTAAACACAAACGTTGGGAACGCAACGGACCTGGCCATCGTGTTTCCAACGCTAACGCGACACCCACCTGCGTCGCGATCTGGAGCAGTCAGCCAGTCAACCCACCAATTGACGTGCATGCAAACCTGTCGCGTTCATGCATGCACTTCGACACATGGTGCAACTGTCCTGATAGAAAGACGACAAGAAGACAGTCTCCTGTCAGGATCCTATCGCGACAGGGGCGGCCGGCGCGTTCCTAACCAGAACGCGACGGTCACCTATGTCGCCTTCAGAACGCGACAAGTCGTTATGTCGCGACCACAGCCGGGAGGGCTAACCCCTAAAGGTAACGGGATGTTACAGTCATCATTCCTGAACACCAGGTGGGCGGTGACGGCGATCTTCTCGGCATAGTCCTCCATGGCCTCCTGGTCCCGACCAGCGGCTATTTCCTCGACGCCCGCAAAAAGAAGAAGAGAGAAACTGTAGTCAGAAAGCAGTCGCCCAACAGACCTACAGACAAGGCGTGATCAGGCACTTACTCCATGGTCGGCTCAGACCATGCTTGATGAGTTCGAACTCCGACAGATAGCCTTCACCGTTCCGCACGGGAGCCCGGTTCAAGCTGTCCGAGGCCTTCACCTCGTCCTGGATCAAGAAAGGATAGGTATCCTTCCTTGGCGTCCGGACTCTGGTCGGGAACCCCCACTCCGGCGCGTCGTCGCGGCGATTGACGAAAAAGAGCTAGTGCACCCAGCCTTTGTTGTTGGAGTACTTCTTCGCCAGGTTGATCTGCATCCTGTCCGGGCGATGTTTCATGTAGTAACATTAGCCCCGGACGATGGCGAGGCTGTGAGGCTGAACTACGCCCGAAACACCTCCGCCAAACCGCGAACTTCCCGGATTTTTCAGACGATGCAGAAGATGCAGATCGTCCGCCACGAGTTCGACGTCAGCTGGATAGGCGCGATTCCCACCGGTTCAGCAGTGCCTTCGCCACCTCCGGCAGCAGCAGCTGGAATCCTGCTTCCATGTAGTCGACGAGAGAACGAAGCACCCTGGTTTGTTCACCAGGTGCGACTCCTCCTCCTTGGCCATGACGATGTCGTACTCGTCGCCAATACGAAAATGCTCGCGGAGGCCTTTGTAGTGGCGATACCTCGGCCCCCAGGCTCCCGCCGGTGTCACTCCGCTTACTTCGGCAACCGCGACAGCTTTCTCCTTGTGCGCCATCGCCGGAAGCAATAGAGGCGGTGAGCGAAGAAGATGGCGAGAGATCGCGAGGAAGAAGACGACGAGAAGGCTTGGGGGGCAAGCAAGCTTTTCGAAAATGGCTGAAGGTGTGGGCTCCCGCCTTCACCCCTCCTCTTCCTTATAAGGAAAAGGCGACACGAAATTCAAAAGGTTGAAACGGCGTCTCCCCCGCTCCAAGCGACCGTTCGGGCATGCTGCGTGAAGCCCCTGACTCGACACATCACTCCCTCATCATGAGATTTTCTCTACCCTCGAGGAGACGAATCGAATGACATCGCCCTGCCCCCGTTCACACGTCTGAGGTCAGCATCACGTTTAATGCGAAGAAGACATTCGAGCAGACTTCCGCCCTCAAGCGCCCCGGTTCTCGAGCCAACTCGAGGGCGTGGGGCAGCAAGTGTGGTGGCTATTTCTAGCCACCTAAGCACACAAGGCCCATTATGGCCCATCATGATCCTACAGGCGGGCGTGGCCCTCCGGCGAGGCGCCACGTGTCCTCGGAAGGGGCCTAAAGATCCCGAGTTCGGTCTCC
The DNA here is from genome assembly GCA_014218235.1 of Colocasia esculenta. Taxonomy (NCBI): domain Eukaryota; kingdom Viridiplantae; phylum Streptophyta; class Magnoliopsida; order Alismatales; family Araceae; genus Colocasia; species Colocasia esculenta. Next base: position 43,405,502 of record CM024754.1, read on the forward strand.
GCGCCCGAACACCTCCAGGATCCTGGGGGTAGTCTCCGGACACCCCCCAGCCTGTTCGGTCTAGGCAATGCCTACCGAACAGGCCCTGCTCGAAGCGTGCCATAGTCCCGCTAGCCTAAGCTGGGCCTAGGCACCAGGCACCAGACAGTAGGCCCATCAACCGAACAGTGGGCTTAGCTGCCGAACAGCCTGTCTACCCCACTGAACAGACTACCTGCTTGGTACCTTCTGACCAGGGAAATCAGAGCAGCCCTTCGCCTCCTTGCGGCAGTTATAACGGCTGCGTAGCACGCACCCCACGATCAAGTGGTGCGTTAACTGCAGAGCCCCTCAACGGGCGCCTCAACGCATAACTCCCCGCCAAGGGCGCCAACGGGCGCGTCCTTTTCTGGCGTTGTTAAGGGACATTCCGTCCCACTTCCTCAATACCTTCGCCTATAAAAAGGCCCAGGTGACCCCCACGCAGAGGTACATGATCTTGAACGCTCACATTCGTCCTCGCACGACTCACACACGAGAACCCCCTTTCCTTCTAGCCTCTCCAGTCCTGCACTGACTTCGACATCAGAGGGTTCTCCCCAGTTAAGAAACCGGGCCCCCTGATTCCGTTCTGGTCTTGCAGGCTTCCGTCCACACTGACGATCGTCTTCCCATCTTCTCCAATGGAGGCTCGTTTGGCTCAAGCCCAAACAGGAAAACACCACCACAGTATCGTATTGATTGATCAACTGAAAATATAAAATCAGTTGGCCAATTTTTGTCTTTCTTTGAAGATTAAATAAATCATGAGATTTGGATGTTATCCTGATAGGCTGATAGAAATTGGTCGATCGATAAATAAAAATCAATCGATCGATTTTAAACTTTGATATGTTATATGTCTGGAGGTGTTCACTAGAAGATCGGTCGACCGATTTTAACGTACCGTGCCAATCATATTGAGACTCACAAATATTCAGACACAATACGATACGACCGTACCGTTGCATATCACAATGATAGAACAAACCTTAAATGTAGGTGCAAATATTTAAGATACCAACCAAAAGAAATACAGTTAATAAGATATAGGAAGAATTATCAATCAACCTCTATTTTTAAAAATTTATTTTTAAGTCTCTGACTTTTTTTAAAAATTATGTAGTTACATATTTATCTATTTGACTATAAATATGTAAGTTAACGATCTAAAAATAAGTCTAAAAAAATAAAAATTGATTGATAATTTTCTCAAAGATATACCAAAGATGTTTATCCATAATTCATAAAAAAAGGGGACGTGCAAGTGCATGTAAAAAATATGTGGCTTGCAACTTGCAAGAGTCAGTATGCTGTATGCATATATCTGTAATTATGTATGGAAAAGACACCTAGAATAAAAAGGGAGATATATATATATATACATGAATATGTTTATAATTTATCTGTCCCCAGTCCCAGATTACCAGATCATATATATAAATAAATATATATATATGAATATGTTTATAATTTATCAGTCCCAGATTACCAGATCGTCACCTCTCTCACGTAGTCACGTTTCGTTTGGGGACTCCGGCAACGTGAATAAATAAAGCTGGTCTCCCTCGTCAAAAGGAAACTCGTCGCCTCCTCTCCTTCTCCTCCTGTTTGGGCTTGGATTGCAGGAAACTTCTTCCGTCTTCTTCTCCGCCCACCTCCTCCTTTCTTTCTCTGTCAAGACAGAGAAAGAAAGGGGAGGTAGAGAAGCGAGGTTGCGAGGTTATGGGGAAGCCTTCCCTCGCTTTCTTCGTCTACACGCTTCTGGCCGTCTGCCTCCTCCTCCTCCTCGCCTCCTCCCCCGCCACCACCGCCACCACCGCCACCACCGCCGCCTCAAGCTCCGCTCCAACTTCTCCTTCTCCCCTTCCCCGCCCGGCCGCGACCGCGACCATGCCGTCCCCTTCGACCCCCTCGTCGCCGACCTCGAGCGCCGCCGGGAGGACCGGGAGTGGGAGCGGGCGCATTTCTCCATGCCGCACCACGAGCCCGCCCCCGGGGAGGAGGCCCAGCCCGAGTGGGAGGACTTCCTTGACGCCGAGGACTACCTCAACGACGACGAGCGCTTCAACCTGACCCACCGCCTCGTGGCGCTGTTCCCGAACATCGATGTGGATCCGACCGATGGCTTCCTGTCTGCGGAGGAGCTGACGCAGTGGAACTCGCAACAGGAGGCGAAGGAGGTGCTGCATCGGACAAGGAGGGACATGGAACTGCACGACAAGAACCGCGATGGGTTCGTGTCCTTCAAGGAATACGAGCCGCCCAGCTGGGCTCGGTATCAATCGGATGGTAATCCCTCTTTCCCTCCTGCGTGTCTCCCCCTCGGCCATTGCCTTTATTTTAAGGGCTTATCCTGATCCCTTCGCTTTTTTTTCTCCGCCTTCTGAAGAATGTAAGTCTTTTGTTGTCTAATTCAATTCCATGTGGTCAAAAATTGGTGCAGTTTCAGTCTTAATGCGCATCCTGTATTTGTAGTCTGTTAATTAGGATTGATCTGTTTGTGCGAGGGGTAGCACATCTCAAACTTTGTTTTTTAGATGTTTCGTTGTCTGATCAATGATCCGATGGGCGCGGTGAGGGTCGGAAGATCCGGGCAGAGGCTGTGAAAGGCTGGGGAACATGCTACCAAAAATTTCTCATTTTAAAAGCGTTACTGCGTTCCGTTGCAGGTAAAAATTCGTCTGAGCATGGTGTGGGCTGGGAGTGAGGAGCATTTAATGCTTCCGATGTTGATGCAGATGGCCTTCTAAATTTGGCCGAGTTCAATGAGTAAGAAATGTTCTTTCTCTGATGCAGTCCGCCTACCTGGAGATCTATCCTTTGCCCCTTTGTAACTGTGTATTTTATGTTTCTGCAGCTTTTACATCCAGCCGACAGCACCAACCAAAGACTCATTCTTTGGCTATGTAGACAAGAAATAAGGTGCATTACTATTCTTAGGTCCTATTTCTCATTGCTTTCATCATGAAGTCATCCATTCCTGGACTTTAAGTCTGTTCCAAAAATCATCTTTGAACTGTAAGCTGGATATGCTATCACTTTTCCCCAAAGGAAAGTGTCAAACATGTCTTCTGATTGTAGTAAGCTGTATGACTTGCTGTAGCCTGTAGTTGGCGAGTGAAGTTAATGATCACCTTTGGATGCCAAAGTATATGATTGCTCGGTGACTTTTTACTTCTGGTGAATCCATGTACATATTGTCATATTCACAATCCGAATGTGCTCCTGGTTCAAAGCATTGTTAATCTAAGTCAACCTTTTCTTTCCTTTATAAAAATACTCAACCTTTCATGCTTTTTTTCCAAATTGTTTGATAGGGAAAATGAGTGGTCAAATAAACAGATCAAGAAGCAAATGCCTAGTCTTTCAGTAGTCCATGAAATTTACGAGAGACATGCATTACGTAAATATATGGTACTATATTGTTAGGCAATTTCCTACCTGTTTTGTTGCAATATGCTATTGCTGGATCCAGATGTATGTTCAGAAGTTGGTTCACACTTTTGATCAAGTGTATTGTGACTATACGTTGAGTGCAGCCAACATGTTTGTTCATTAATTGTTACTCCTCTTTAACTATCCTTAGGCAAAGAGATAAAGATGGAGATGGAAAACTCAACTTTCAAGAATATTTCAATGGGTTGTTTGACTCAATCCGTGATTTTAATGAATTCTACAACTCTACACATCAGTCAGATGAAGCAACAGAGCCAATGGCCAAGAAGTTATTTGCAGAAATTGACCATGACAATGATGGGTATGCCTTGAAATAGTATTCAGTGTTGGATGAATAAAAGTTTCTGGTACTGATGTTCTGAAAATCTTTTCTAGGCTTTTATCTGAAGATGAATTAAAGTCAGTAATTGGTATTATTCACCCATCAGAACGTTTCTATGCAAAGCAGCAAGCTGATCGTGCCCTTGAGGAGGTAATGGTTGAGTTTATATTTGCCTAGATAAACCCATTCTTTTCTTTTCAATTATAGGAGTTGTAGATGACTGCTCAAACAGACTCACACAATTACAAATAGTTATATGCAAGCCAGATAATTAATTTTCTCTTGCATGGTACCCTCAAGTTTTTATGTTCTTTGCCTAGTCACAAATGAAATCATTCATGAATTTGAAAGTCATTATTTGAATACTTCTCTCTTTACCTTCTGCCAAATGATATCATATACTCTACATGTTTATGACAGCCACTTAATATGGCTTATGAAATTTTTTCCCATGACAATTTTTTTATATAGATAAGGATAGTATGTAAGCTTGCTGGACCTCATCTGAAGGCCATGATGGATATAGAATTTAACTTCAGTCATTAAACTTACCTTGTGTTGGTGATTTCCATTGGCTTCACGTAGAGTGGACTGGATTGTGGTTAACCAACTCAAGCACATCCAAACAAGCCTCCTCTCTCTCCAATCCCCAACGTACAGACAAAGAAAAAGAAAAAAGAAGAAGGGAAAAATGAGCACATTCTATCAAAAGGCAAGGCTACAACTCAAACCAGGTTGGCAAAGTCTGGGATAGTCTA
>CM024754.1:43410158-43488943 GCA_014218235.1 Colocasia esculenta
AGTATGGTAACGACAATTGCGCAAACTTTCGCAAACATCAGAGCATCTAATAAACAATAATTGGAATAACTCTTTATTTCATTATAAAATCACTAAGACTATTACATCCACTAACTCAGAGCCACACATAAGACTCAATGACATCATTACATTGAAAAGAAATCTAAAGCAATAACTACTAGACTCCAATTGTGCTAGGGTTACTTCATCATTTGACTCCAGGTCACTCATCAATCTAGTCCTATCCCATTGTACGTATAACATCATTGTCCGACTTACCTGAGACACAATAACAAATAACGAAGGGTGAGCGATAACGCCCAGTAGGACTTAAATCTCGGCTCAAGCAGCTTTAAATAATTAATGCATTAAATGGCAGAGTAACTAATGATAAGAGAGTCATGTAAGTCGAGAAAGTAATACCACAGTAACATGGTTCAATAGTAGATGAATCAAGTATAGCACGATGATTAAAGTCAAGTCACGACAGAAACAATAACAACAATAGCAAGAACGACATTGTCAAGAATAGCAAGCGACATGTATAGTAAGAGAAGATGATAGTGGATGGTCATGTAAAGAGTACATTGCATTTGAATGTGATCAAGTCGCGATAGCACACAGTAACTCAAGATAGCGAGTATCAAGTAGAGCAGTAGAGCGTATGATGAGATAGCGTGTAACGAGATAGTGTGTAACGAGATAGCATGTAACGAGATAGCGTGTTGGTTGCACAACGGTGCACTGGTAGAATACGGCAGTAGTCACTTCTAGGACAGTAGCCGTTTCATGAAGTACATTATGTCTGAACTCCTCAGACTAATGTATAATAGTTTGTGATAGCACAGTAATATCACAGTACGTCTGAACCCTCAGACTAAAAGGATAGTATTCAGATGTCTAGCCATACAGTATAGTCAGAACCGGTGCAATGCAGAAACACCGTCAATAGCCCCTGCAGGTATTTTCGGGTGGCTCTCTCTGCCCCCAGGACTAGATTGGAGCCCCTCGGACACTCTCCGTTCCTGCACGGTATGCATTTGATACAGTAGAGTCACAAGACCCATATTATAGCGCTAGACAGTCATGAAATAGTACAACGATAGGAGCTACACGGCTCAAAGGGTAACAGAGAGTACTAGATGAATAGACGAGAGAGACGATATGTAGAGTGAACGTGAATATGATAGACAGCGAGTAGAGTAAGATGAGATCTTATAGTCATTGCACATGAAACGTCGAGTACCGAGCGATAGTAACAGTTGCACAACACGCGCGTACGGTGTTGGCAGTCAGGTGGAACACAACCTTTCCGCTAGCCTCGTTATGCATAGGTCCAGAGGTTCTGCGTGATTCAAGATAAGAACGAGAGCAACTATGTCGTCTGGATCTTGCTGATCCCTAAGGTGTATCACAGGTGTTAGGGTACAACCGGCTCGTCGACCATGTGGAATCCATGATTAGAGGAGACTGACGGAGGCCTTGTGCAAGGGTTCACTAGTCCGGCGAAAGGATATCCGACGGAGAGTTCACCACAAGCCAAGTAAGTGTGTATATAAAACAGGTGCTCGACGTTCTAGAGGATTCTAGAACAGTGGAGCGTCGGTAACGGTTACCCAAGCAACGCGAGAAACGAAGACGAGTTCATTTGAAATAGAGCAATTTAATGTACATTTATGCAATAAATTACCAGATACATTAGGAGATATTTTGTGCCAAGTCAAGCCATAATTGGATGGTTCAAGTGTGTGAACGTGTGAGAGAATCATAGATAGAAAGATGTCGTGAATATGTATTTTTAAAGCATTCAATAAAGTTCCAATTTAAGACAGTTGTTTTACTGCGTGTATGCCTGTAAAAAGACGTAAGAATATTGTAGAAAGTGAGAGCAATCAATATTAGGGTTTTTATGCAAAATCCTGTGAAGGCGGCATAGGCCAGTAAGGATTGCGACAGGGGTAGGGCAGGTAGCGACAGGGTCTGCAAAGGGTGCGACAGGGCTGCCAGGACAGAAGGCCAGAACGCGACGTAGGTACTGTCGCATTCAGAAAGCTACAAGGAAGGCGTCGCGATGGCTTGAGAACGCGACAGGTGGATGGTCGCAATCAGACCCAGAAGGTGACATATCGGCCTGTCGCAATCTGGTGGTCTGCGCCTGGCTCTGACAGGAATCAGACCAGGTTTGGGATTGCGGGCCAACATGATCAAATTGATACAGGGTGCTTTGAAAAATCATAACTATTACATAGTCGATGAAAATCACGAAACAATTGCAATTTAAGTAGACATGTAAGGGCACTTGCAGTAAATCGGAATCAAAGAGAGAGCATGGTTCATATAGGTTTGAACATAGGCAAGAACGAGTTATTCAGAACATGTCACAGAGAGAAAGATTGATTAAATTCGATCACATGCTCGATGAAATTTAGGGCTTTTAGGGGCGAAAGTTCCCTAATGATCATCAGTATCTCCCATAAAAATTCAAGGCATGAGATTTAGTATGCATGGAGACAAGAATTATGAAGAGGGTTCGGGTTCAAGAGAGTTGCAGAACTTTGAAATTCAAGAAGAAAATATTGGCTCGATGAAAAATTATGAAATTTGAGGATTTTGTTCCTGATTCATGGAACAATCTACAGACGAAATATTAGGATTTTTGCTTGTGATAATGCCTACCTTTGACCGCGATCTATCTTCTAGGGCTTAGTACTCCAAGAACGAGGAAGAAGCTCAAGAACTCCTTCTCCCCCAGAGATCCTCTCCTCCTTGGCCTCTTCTCCATGTCCAAGAACCTTTGGCAACGGCTAGGGCGGCCAAGAGGGTTAAGAGGTGGTATTTATGCTAGTTATGTTTCTAATTCCTAATAGTACTCTAACTCCTATTTAATTCCGATTTCCTCCTTTCTAACCTCCTTCCAAGCTTCCACTTCCTATTTGGGTTAGGATGGGAGCTAAATTCGTGGCCAACCTATTAGGGTAGGTTTGTAGGATCCATTCCATCAACAAACCTTATTTTAATACTTTAATACCCTCTTCTATTTAGTTACGATTTAGGATATTTTCCTATTATTCTTCTTTTAAAATCTCTATCTTGGCCCATAACTTTATGGTCCATTTATTAAACCCATTATTTATTAGAATTTATCTATGGGATTTCCTTTTTTATTAGAGAATAATAGAGTTTACGGATTTATTATATTTTTCTTACTTGATTTTATTTATGGACTATGAGAGGTCCATTAGTCCAATGCTGATAATGGATAATCATTTCATGATGTTGGAAGTCTCTCCGGTATGTTCGTTTATTTTATGGGCGCGTTATCTTTCCGTGTTAACGGTTTTTCGACTTAGTTTCCTAATTTGGATAATTGGTCACATTGTGACATATGCTTGGCCAATCGGATTTTTCGTTGCACGAATTTCCACGTGAAACCTTAGGAATATGTCTGGGATTGATTTATAATTTTTAAAGAATTTTCCGATGTTTCTTGTACATATGATAATGGTACGCATGTTTCCATTATTTCGATTTAAAGAAATTATTATTTCAATTTTTAAGTATTAAATTTCCGGGTGCTACACATTATGTACATAATCAAGTAACATCACGTACATAGAATATAAAATGAATAGAAATTCGGGGGTCTCACAGGCAGCGTGGGGGATATCCTGTGGAGTCCGATGCCGCGGGACAGCCTCGCCTACCTCTAGCGATACCATGAGGATACGAGGACCGTGACTTCATGAGGCTAGTGAGGGTGTGAACTTCTAACATTGACTTGCTGATATGATATGCATGACAATCCAATAAATGTGTTCATTGTGCAGGATGCCCGGGATGGACTCATCGACACACTGCGCGCTCAGCTGGTAGAGGCACGGGAGGCACTGGATGCTCTGTTAAGTTTAAAGGAATTATACATTTGCTTTATTTACCTACCTGTGCTAACTTGATCTTCAATGTGTGCAGCGCGCAGCGCAGACGACAGTGGAGCGCACCGATTGCGCAGGTGCCTCCCCCAGCAGGGGTGTACCAGACCTGGAGGTGTCCTCACTCCGAGAGCAGCTGGCCGCAGCGGTGGCTCGGGCGGAGGCAGTGGAGTGCGACCTCACTGCATGGGTAAGTAAACGAGTTAGATATACATAATGAATAAATTTTTTTCCCACACTTACCTGTTTGCTTTTGTGTAGTCTGCCGAGTTCTAGAGCGCCCTCACTCGGGAGACACTCGCTAGTGCTGAGATGGCCGAGCTATCGCAGCAACTATCTGAGCTGCGGACTCAGGTCTCCCAGCATGACGCAGACCTGCCCCACGAGGTGACAGATTTGCGAGTGATGCTCTCCGTGGAGCGACGGGAGCGCGAGCGGGAGTACAGCCGGTGGGTGGCGGAGTGCGAGCAGGAGCGTAGCCGGTGGGAGAAGGAGCGCAGCCGCTGGGACCAGGAGCGGGAGCGGTTGACCTAGCAGGCCGTGGATGCACGCGGAGTCTAGGCATCTCTCAACGCCTGCTGGGAGAGGTGGAGGACCGATACTGACGCGGACGCGAGCGCGCCGTGAGAGAGGGCCGAGCCAGCGTCTACTCTGGCAGCTACTTGGTGACATCCTCTGAGTACCGGAGGAATGTCCAGGAGGAGCGTGCTGCCCAGAGGTCGTCCGATTCCTGTGCCTCCATGAGGCATCCAGCTCCACCTTCAACTGCGGACCCCGGCGAGGTAGAGAGCAGCCGACACCCCTGGCCAGCTGAGAGTGGTGGCGAGAGCTAGGCCACCTTTCATGACTTGTACTTTTTTTATTTTTCTTCATGATGATGTGTACCCGGTGGGGTATTTCATGATGTACTTTTGGGGCTAGTCCCCCTCTTGGCCATGATATATAAATCTCTTACCCTTTGCCTTCTCTCTTCCCGTCTTTCCAGAAAAAACACTTAACAAACAGTTAAATGTATGTTCTGGTTCAGCCCCCTGCACATTAGGTGGATTAAGCTTCATGGTCTTGTCAAGGGGCTGAGCCTTTATTAATAAGGCGAAAATAGAAGGACATAAATAAATGTTAAAATGCAGCACGCAAGCAAGCGTATACTAACAAGAAATTAAAATGAGTATGTGTTTGATGCCAGGGCTCCTTTTTTGTTGGAAGATCCTTAACAGAGCTGTCCCAGTTGACAAATTATTATGGGACTGTGGTATCCCAATGGTTTCCAGATGTTCTTGTTGTGATTCTCCTCAGATTGAGGACCTCAATCATGTCTTTATCCAAAGTGCTGCTGCTCAGTGTATGTGGCGATGGTTCCTGCCTCTTCTTAGCAATAAGATCCACCTCCACTCCCACATCACTGCCAGAGTCTGGGAGTATTCGCCATTCAAATATTCGCTCTCCTACAAGATTTATTTCTCTTTATGGGCTTATGTTGATGCTGTGGGAACTATGGAAAAGTCGGTGTTCAGCTAGGTTCGAGGGCAAGGCATATCGGGTCAAGGACATGATCAAAACATCAAACTTAATATTTCCTTTGCTTTAAACTAGAACTCTTTCAAAGTGGACCCTTCGCCAAGTGAGTTGCAGGTTATCCTTGAATTGGTTTTTCTCCTCTCATCACGTCCAAGAATTTGAACTTCATCCGCTGGATTCCACTCTTGCTCATTATTGTCGTAGTGTGGATGGGGCATCCAAGGGCAATCCGGGGAGCTGTGGTGGAGGTGGTTGTATTCGTGATGGTGAAGGTGTTCCTCTGGTGTCTTTTGCTCATTTCTATGGGGGGGGAATAGTTAATAGCGGAGACCAGGGCTCTCTATGATGGTCTACGTTTGGCCTTCACCTAGGTGTTCGGCTTGCAGTGATCTACTCAGACCCTCACGCTGGTTAACTCTTTAAGGCAGAACATGTTCTCCTCTTGGCTCACTCACAGGTGGTGGCGAATGGTATGAACTAGCTTCAGAATAATGTAAATAGTATTTCCCATGTTTACAGGGAGGCTAATCAGGTTGCTGATCGCTGGCTAACCATGCAGTGGTTTTATGTGTAATGCGGTTTTTGGGGGGTGACAGCCTCCCTATCTCTTGTAGGGGCCGGTGGTTGGATGATAAAACATGGCTCATGAGTGTTTAGGATGGGTTGACGGGGGTTTGCTCTTGGATTTGTATCGGTCTAGTTGGGGTTTCTTCCCCTTGGATGCTTGTATTTGTACCTAATTTTTTATAATACTATGCCCAGGCATTTCTCACTGGTGGAGTGAGAACATTCTCCTCCTTTGGGGGAGGGTGCACTCTCATAGTTTGATGCCTGAGGACATCTTTTAATTAAAAAAAAAAAGAGTATGTGTTTGATGCATTCAAGCAAATGGAGTATGAAGATTTTTTTGGTTTTGAAAATATTCGAGTTTTGTTTTTGAAACATGAAATATTCATTTTTTTTTAAATAATCAATTTTTTTTGTTCTTTTGAAATATTCAAGATTTTTGGTTTGGGAAATATTCAATTTTTTATTCTTTTGAAATATTCAAGATTTTTTTTAAAATTCTAAATATTCAATTTTTTGGGTTTTGAAAATATTCAATTTTCTAGGTTTTGAAATAAAAGGCCGCACCCGGCATAGTCCCTTCCAAAAAGACGCGCGGAACGAAAAGAATCCGCTCTTAATTGGAAAAAACTTGGTATTTGGACCTTTAATTACTCAACCATCATTAAGAATTCATTAATATTCTGGGGTGCGCCGGACACAGGTTGGACGTACTTAAATGGTGCCTTCACCCAAGGTGGCTTTCAGCGACGTCCTCTTTAGTTGATCGTTGCATTGCCTTGACCCTAAGACATACCCGTGGGAGAGAAGGAAAGAAGTGGTCAGGAAGTCTACCAGTAATTTAGGCGACCGGGGAGGAGACACTCATTCCTCTACCCTACACTCAGTGGGGTTCAGTCCTTTTGGCTTGTAGGGTTTGGGCACGCTGACGACCAGGTCCATTTGGATCCTTGCGGGAACTTTGCCGCTCTTGACGTGCTCTTTTACATTTGATTTGCCTGGTTTTGGCTCTTTTGCTTGGATGTGGCATTGTTTTCTTCTTTTCCCCTTATTGTGCCTTGACCTACACCTTTTGAGCTTCGGATGATTTAGAGGTCGATCCCTCAGGTCCCCTTTTCTATTGGCTGACCGAGTGGAAAGAAATGGGTAATGTCCTAACTCTTGGCTTGACATTGATCTCCCTTAGATTTTGTGCTTTTAACTTCCAAAGGTGGGTGTGCGAGTGTGTGGGTGTCGACACTCAGGTTAACCACCAGAATAGGAAATGAAATAAAAATGATAGCTTTCCATTTACGGTCTGTTTGTACCACGTAAATCCAAACACCTACCTAGGGTAGTACTTCTTAAGTACATCTGTTCCAAGGATGAGAGAGCTCCTCACACTCCGCGTTCACTAGCCTGTACGCATTACCAGGATATGCTTCTTTGACTATGTACGGCCCTTCCCAATTTTGTTGGAGTTTAGATTGGGGGACCACCAGGTTTTATAAAACTCCTTTTGACTACCATTTCACCAACTTTAAACTTTCTCTCAATTACCTCTTATGGTAAAAATGTGTGAGGCCTATTCTGATACGACCTTGTGTGTTCTGCGGCGACCAGATGCTTCTCATCTAAGAGTTCCAGTTGTGTTAGGAGCGATTCATGCCCCTCATTGATTGACAAGTCCTTGTCAAGCTAAACCCTTAGTGAGGGAATAAGAATCTCGTATGGTACTACAGCCTCCATTCCATAAGTGAGGGTGAACGGTGTCTGCCCCATGGGAGTACGGATTAAAGTATGGTAGGCCTATAGAGCTTGTACAAGCTTTTCTGGCCGATCGAGAACTTGTTAGCCTTACATGTTTCTTTATGATTTTGATTAAGTTTTGTTCATGGCCTCTGCTTGGCCATTGCCTTGTGGATAATATGGGATAAATGGTGCAATGCAATTTTGTACTTGTTGCAGAGGTCACGAAGCTCTTGAGAGATAAACTGCGGTCCATTATCGGTGATGATGGTGCTTGGAATGCCGAACCGGGTGATGATGTTCTTCATGATGAATTTGCAGACAGTTGTTGCGTTGACCTCTGCATAGGCTTCAGCTTCCGCCCACTTGGTGAAATACTCCGTCGCAGTGAGGATGTAGACTTGGTTTGGTCTGGGAGTTGAGATCACCAAGGGGACCATGATATCAAAGGCCCACATAGTGAAAGGCCGTGAGGAGGATATTGGGTGGAGTGTAGAGGATGGAGAATGGATTTTTCGGCGTGCAGTTGGCATTTGACACACCGACGGACAAAGATGGAGCAATCCTCCTCTAGAGTAGGCCAGTAAAAGTCTTGCCTAAGGATCTTTTTGGCAAGCATTTGGCTATTCACATGGGACACCACAAACACCCGAATGAGCCTCCTCGACAACCTTCAAAACTTCATCATCATCCAAGCATCTGAGTAATACTCTGGTGACTCCCCTTCTATAAAGGTGTTTCCAACCAAAGTTTACTCTGGGACAATCTCCTTATGGCCTTCTTCTCATCAGCTGTGGCTTCCTCAGGGTACATCTAATTTCTACAGTACTTGCTATTTCATAATACCACGGCTTCTCCTCGTCCTCCAATCCTCTTCTAGCTCCACTAACATGACTTCAGTTTTGCTCTTCCTTTCTGCCCTCTTCAATATCTCATCTTTAACCCAGAGAAAGTTGGGGTCCAGAATAACAAGAATATTGCGGCGTTTCAATTTGAATGCTGTCAAAATCCCCGAGGATAGCTCATGTTCATGGTTGCACCAGTGGCGAGGGCATCTGCCAGAAGATTCTGATGACGGAGGGATATGGACAAAAATAAGCTTGGTGAATAGCTTGGCATAGGCTGAGGCGAGCTCTTGATAAGGCTTGAGCTTGGGATTCCGAGTGTGGTATTTGGTGAGCACTTGGCGCAAGACCAGTTGACTATCACCTACAATTCGCAGATGGGTGACACCATAGAAATGAGCATGTTCAAGGCCAGCCAACAAAGCTTCATATCGACTATGATTGGTGGCAGGAAATCCAGCTTATGAGCTCGGGGAATGGTGACACCCTCAGGTGATAGAAGAGCAATCCCGATACCCTTTCCATGAGAATCAAAGCTCCATCGAAATATAGTGTCCACATAGTATCAGATTGGCTAAGGGACATTAATTCATCATCTGGAAAACTCCGAATGAACGATCAAACTGTGGGATAGGGTGATGAGCAAGATGTTCTACAATGGCATAGCCCTTGATGGATTTCTGTTGAATGTAGATGATATCAAACTGGGGAGAAAGCTTTGCCAACGTGCTAGCCTATCAGTGAGAATGGATTTTTCAAGAAGGAACTTGATAGGATTCATGCGAGTGATTAGATGGACTTCATGGGTAAGAAAGTAGTGCTTCAATTTCTGCACTACCCATACAAGAGCGGCACATGTCTTCTCCATTGCTGTGTACCTTTGCTTGCAGGGGTTGAGAAGTTTGGACAAGTAGTACGCTACCCTCTCCTTGTCTTCTTCATCCACTTGTGCAAGGATAGCTCCTACTGAGTCTTCCTAGACAAAGACATAAAGAATGAGTGTTTGCTTGAGTCGTTTGCCTTGAGTCGGTGGCCTTAGGACAGGGGGACTAGCCAAATATTCCTGAAGTCCATCAAAAGCCACCTGACACTTCTCGTCCCAATGGAATTCGACTCCCGTCTTAGTGAGGTCGTTAAAGGGTCTACACCTCTGTGAGTGTTGGGAGACGAACTGGCGGATGAATTGCAGCCTCCCAATCAGTCCTCGAACTTCCTTCAAATTCTTGGGAGGTGGCATCTCTCTTATTGCCTTCGCCTTGTTGGGATATATCTCAATACCCCTCTTGCTCACAATAAAACCTAGCAACTTGCCCGAAGACACACCAAATACACACTTCTTGGGGTTCATCTTCAACTGGTACTCCCTTTCCCTTTGCAAGACTTTTGTTAGAACCCCAGGATGCTCAGCCATTGTTCTCGATTTCACCACTAGGTCATCCACATACACCTCGATAAAAATATGGATCATATCATGAAAGATGGCCATCATAGCTCTTTGGTAAGTAGCTCCAGCATTCTTAAGTCTAAATGCATGATCACATAGCAATAAGTGCCCCATGTGTAGTAAATGAGGTTTTTCCTGGTCTTCCTTAGCCAGCTTGATCTGGTTGTACCTTGAGAAGCATCTATAAAAGAGAGGTTTCATACCCAGCCATGTTATCTATGAGCACGTCGAGGTGAGGCAAAGGAAAATCATCTTTAGGACACGCGCGGTTGAGGTCCTGGAAATCAATGCAAATTCTAACTCTTCCATCCTTCTTCATAATCGGGACAATGTTCGCCACCCACCCAATTGGATATAGTACGACTCTAATAAATCTATCTTTTGTGGAGCTTATCGACCTCATCTTTCATCTTCAAAGCCATCTGTGAGTGGAAACACCTCAACCGCTGCTTAATGGCAATAGACCCCGGTTAAGGGTAAGACAGTGTTCAACAAGCACAGTGTCAAAGCCTGGCATATCCTCGTAGATCCATGCAAAAGTATCCTTATACTCCCTGAGAACCTCAATGATTGCCTCCTCTTCAGCTGGTGATAAATTACTACTTATGAGGATGGGCCTAGAGTTTTCCTTAGTTCCCAAGTTGATTTCCTTGGTGGTTTCTCTACAGAAACTGATGGTTCATCAAATCTTTCATTCCACTCACGAACGCGTCAGCCTCGTCCTCAAATTCTTTATCACATTCCTCAATTGGGTGTCATCATCCATTATCTCATAGACTCCGAACCCATCATCAATAAGCACACTGACTGCTCATATTCAATCTCTGGCAACTGCAAAGGCTCCTTTACAATTTCTGGAATTGCTAGACATGCCTTGCACCTACGGGCTAGATCGGCGAGGAAACAGTATGGAACCCTCCTATCCTTGGACTTCTTCTTGAAGACTACCCCTAGCTTATCACTATCCTGGCCTAGACTCTACTACAACTACCAGAATCTACAGTAGGGGGTGGAGGAGTAGGAAAAATAGTAAAAGAAGAATCCCGCGTGGGGGAAGATGGAGAAGGACGTGAAAGCAGTAAAAGCACTTCCCGGTGTGGGGGACGGAGGAGAAGGAGGAAAAGTAGTAAAATCCCCTGCATGGAAGGGGGAGGAGGTCCTGTGTGGAGGGAAATAGGAGGTGGTCATAGGACCGGGGAGGAGTGGCCCATAGATTGGTGCACACTCGAAGCTCGAAGGCGAGGTAAGAAGTCTCCTCGATGGAGACGATGGAATCAGCCATTGAAAAAATTGGCATTTTTTTTTTGGGATTTATCATGCAAGGAAAGAGGGCGAGGTGAGATCGCCAATCTAGAGAGTTGAGACACGAGCGTATGCTCGACGAGGAGGGAGATCGGAGGAGAAAGGGAGTTAAAGGGTGAGCGTCTGCTCGGAGGAGTGGAGGGAGATTGAGAGATGGGCCGTTGGCGCCCGGGGAATGGTCAGAGAAATAATAGGGGCCACGTAGTCGCTTGAAGGAGAGAAGCGCGATGCCTGGAGAGAAAACAAAAATGGGCGCGTTGCCCAGAGAGAAGAGGGGAGGGATGCGTTGCCGGAGAGAAGAAAGGAGAGTGGCGCGTTGCCGGAGAGAAGAGGCCCGCCCCGAGCCTGATTGTTGTGGAAGCTTCATCATCATGTGTACTCTGCTCAGCTTCGCCTGCCTGCTGCCTTTTGCCTGTGGCCACTGCCAGCTGCTCAGTTTCTATCGGCGTGAAGAGTTGACTTAGAGATGCGGCAATGTCACTCATGTCGAACCACCGGCTCCATTCTAACTCGAACTCGCCCCTCTTTACCTACTTCGGAGGCCTGAGGTTCCCCACAGCTCCATATGTGGCCAGAGGTGAATGGTGAATAGGTTCAGCAGTGATGGTGGATGTCTATTCACTCCTCGGCTGCAGCACGGTCCCCTCTTGAGTGCTAATATAGGGTCCATGTGAGTGGCTGCCCCTGCTGGTGATCTGTCCTACTTGGCTTCTACCCCGTCCTGCCCTGGATCTCATTTTGTTGCCCTTCACAACCTCGGTCTTGCCCTGTAAATGTTCCGGCTAGCCCTTTACCTGGCTGGTACCCATTCGCAGCATAATGTGCCACCTTTCTCGGTTATGATCTTGCTCCTCCTTGCAGCACTAATAGATGAACTAACTGGGTCTGGATGCATGCTGAATGTGTCTAATATGGACATCAACGCTGGTTGCTTGGCCAGATGGAAGGGACTGAATTGTCAGTCATGGCATCCACTTCCAAAACGGTCGGTTGCTAGCAACTTTGACGACCCGCCCTATAAGGAACTTGACGCATTGATGTACAGTTGATATAACGGCGCCAAGTGCCTGGATAAATGGCCTGCCCAGAATCATACGGAAGCTCGGGTCCATGTCCAGAATGTGAAAGTCCATCTTAGTGACGGACAGACCCAGCCCTACCTTCAAAGTGACGGACCCCTTTTGGCGACCTACTGGTGTTGTCGTAGGATATGACAGTGATGGCGGAGGGCCGTAGTGATTGCAGTGTATCCCCACAAAAATTCAACGTGTCCAAAGACACGACATTTATCGAAGCTCCAGTGTCCACTAAGCATTGAGAGATGCTGATCCCATTAATATTGACTGTTAAGCATAGGGCATACCGTTGAAACTCCGCCGGTGCTAACTCAGAATCATGAAACTCAATGGCTGGATGCCGACTGGTGGGTGTTAAGACTACACGGATCTGGTTCACTGGCAGATCTTCATTAACCATAACCTTTTGTAAGTAATACATGAGGGCCTCTTGATGCACTGGCTACCTTTTGATCAATTCCAAAATGGATATCCATGCCGGTGTTTTATTTAGATGCTTGAGCAGATTATACTGAGTCCCTGGAATGGACTCCTCTTACTGAGCTTCTTCTTCTTGCGGCAGGGGTGCTGGTCTTGCTGGTGAGGGAAAATTCGCTGAAAATAGCCCACTCTGGCGTACCATTATTTATTCGGAGTTATCTCCCGCTACAGTTGCCGCGGCCGGCGGAATGGAAGATGGATGGGAGGTAGAAGGTTGGGGGGGGTGAACATTTGGTGCGGTAGTTGGATACTTGCTGCACTCGGGGGTGGAATGGAGGTAGGGAGAAGGGAGCTTGGGGATTAGGGGTAATGAGTGGCACGGTGGTGGTGTGCGAAGGAGAGGTGGGTTAGATGACGATGGTTGTGAGGTGGTAGTGGTGGGAGGTTGGTGTATAAGTGGGCAGTTTGGTCGTAATGGTATGGTGGAGGGGTGTGCGTAGAAAGGGAACTTGTGTGTTAAGAGGTGGTAGCGTTGTGGAGGTGAGTGGGGGTTGGCGTATAAGTGGTGGGTTGGATGGTTGGCTAGAGGGTGTTGGACGATGGGCGACGGTAGTAGGAATGCGTAGAAAGGAGGGTAATGGATTAGAAGGGGTAGTACACGAATGAAGGGGGGTAGGGTAAAGGATGATTGGGAGGTGGAGGTGGATGACACTTCCATAGGCCGGCCGTGTATACCTTCATTGCTGGGAGATGGGCGTTCACTTGCTGGTTCGGAGCCTGGTGCTCTGGGAGGGGGTTCTGGACAAGCCCATATTGGGTGCTGCTGTGTGGTGCCTGGTGTTGCTATTGTTGGTGCTGTTGATCCTGCCTGGGCGGCCTTCTCGCCTCATCTCTGCTATGTACTTCCTCATCACCTCCCAGTCTATGCCTCCATTATCATTCAAGTCATAGATGTAATCCTTGAAATGAAAATAGGCCTCTAAGGTGTGGCCCAGTCCCTGGTGGAATGCACAGTAACGTGAAGTATCAACATTAGGAGGCCATTAAAGCCTTTCCCTTGGCAAGGTAAGTGCATTGGCGGCCATAAGAGCGTTGAAGATATCAGGTAGAGTCTCCGGCAAGGGAGGATAATAGGCTCTTCTTGGGCCAAGGGGGCGTCTAGGTTGTTGAGGGTCATAGGTGCCTGGAGGGGGTACTTGGTTGTATTGTGGAGGAGGAGGAGGAGCAGGTTGTTGTTGTTGGTATTTGGGAGGGGCAGGTTGCCGGTACTGAGGCTGTGGTGCCTGGTGATACTGAGGAGGTGGTGGAGGAGCTTGATAGTATTGGTTGGGAGGAGGTTGTTGGTATTGGGGCTGTGAGGCTATTGGGGTTGCTGAGGTGGTGCCCTAAACATTGGAGGGTTGTTTGGCTTGGACTGGGGCTATGTGGTTGTTGAGCTTTTGGTGTTAGGATAGTAGGTGGAGGGACTAGGGTTGCCCATAGCACTCACCTGCTCATTCTACATAACTCCCTCAGTCGTAGGACCTCCAGTAGGGGGAGCACCATTGTTCTTCTTAAATGTGCGGGCGTTTGGCTCAAACATAGCCATGATAGGAGAGTCCTTCAGCTGGGTCTGAATGTAGCAGGCTCTCTCATACAGTTCTTCCATGGTTGTCAGCTTATTCATCGCCAAAATATGTCCAAACTACGGCGTGGCATTCGCAGTGATCATCTTCACCTGCTCGGACTCAGACAACGGATCCCTCAGCCTCTCAGCCATAGCTCTCCATCGGTCAGCATAGTGCACAAAGTCCTCATCTGCCTTCATCCTCTCAGTCATAAGATCCGTGATACACAATGCCGGACCCAACCCTATCCTTGTACCTCTGCAGAATTTCCTCTGGACTGCCTCGAAGTCTTCGCATCTGCGGGCTCCAGACAATAGAACCATTCGAGGGCAGGCCCATCCAAGGACCGGCGGAAGAGAAAGCAAGGGCATGATTATCATTTTCCAAAAGGAGGATTTGTACATGAATTCTTTGATGTGTACGAAAGGATTCCGGCGCCATTATAGCGGCAGTAGACTGGCTATTTAGAAGGGGGGAGGTGGAAGACTGGCATAGAAGGGAGAGCCAGTTCAAAGGAGTCTTAGGGTGCGGACACCCTCTTCAGATATTGTTCCAACCGACTCACCTTCGCCAGAAGGGCTTGGGTGAGCTGGTCGAAGGATGATTGGGAGGCACCCCAGAAGAATGAGGTTGGGGTGCACTTACCTGGACAAAAGTGGTAACCGGGGAGGTGCGCCAACGGGCACGGAGGCATGGGTTGGAGCCGAGGGGGATAAGTGGGCCTCGCCGCTGTGGGGCTAGGAAGGATAGAAGAAGGCCTCCCAACATGACTGTGGGGGTGAGAATGAGTGATAGATATGGCCTGCAAGGGGGCAAGAGAGGCTCAGACCGTCGGGTCGCGACCGGGTTCAGTGTAAACACTCCCGATTGGGTGGAGTGAAGGATAGGTTTCAGGGATGGATTCCCCTTTAAGGCAGCCTGGACCTCCTGGAGTGAGAGGATTGGAGCCTTTGGAGAATGTCCACGAGTTGGGACAGATCAATGGAAGCATAGGCGTTTGCAGTAGCATGCCTTGGAGAATGGTGAGGAAGTTGTGAATCCACTGCATGAACATGCAAAAGGGAAGGATCAACATGGGGTGGTTGTAGAGTGGTGCAAGGGTATAGTGGAGTCATACACATCAACATAAACCTCTTCTTGATAACCCATGTTCTTGTACTCAGCCATTCCAAGAGATACGAAGAAACAAAAAATTGGAACAAACAAGTTAATTAACAAGCAACTATCAAACCACTACTCAAACAAGTTTGAGAGAAGATGTTAATGGCTTTTAATCACACACTTGAGGATGCTTACGTCCAATTAAATGTAAATATGGTTCAATGTGGGTTTATTAAAACTCTATCACTCTAAAGTAGGTATTGGCTAAATGGGTGAGATGAGAACTTCGAGCCCACTAAACACACTCCTCTCACGTAATGGGTTTCTCTAACTCGGGTCTCCGTGGTGGTACAACCTGCTCAGTCCACCATGAGGGAATCCACGGGGTACGGAGACTTACGGAGGTCTAGGCAAAGGTCCCTAGTCTAATGAGACGGAATGCCCAAAGGAGAGGTCGCCTTCACCAAGAAAGGTGTTTGGATCCTAGTGACAGGAGGGAAGGAGGTCCCTCGCCGAAATATGCCCTATATGCAGATGATGCAAGAAATGACAGAAAACCCCTGCTCTCTGTGACAGACTAAATCGCGTCAAGTTCAGTAGCCGCGCTTCAAAGCGAATCGCGTTCGTTCAGTCGGTCGCGGATCTGACAGCTCGCAAAAGCTGTAAGAGCCGCAACGACTCCCTCCGGTGTCTGTCACAGAATCGCGTCTAGGTAAACCGCTGCACAAAATCACAAATCGCGTCGCCTGAACACGACACGAATCGAAGAAGCACCCGAAAGCTGTAAATCAGGCAAGCATGCTCTTTCAAACAATCAAATGATGTAACTAAAAATCAAATAGAGATGCTTTCTTCAGATGAAGGTAAGTAAACAGGGAGGGGAACAGATGGTTATTTTTTTTTAATCAAACTTTATGAAAAATGTAAAGAAAAGAAACACAACCACAAATTGGTAAAGGCGATGGAAATCTCAAAAAGTACCGCGTGGGGTACGAAAGAAGGGGATTGTACCGCATGGGGTACGGAAGGAGGGACACACGTGGGTGTCGAAGGAGGGGCACAACATGGGTGCCGAGGGAGAGGTAACAGGAACTAAAAAGCAAGAAGTCCCCCATGATCGCCAATTTGTGATGTGTCTTTTTCAAAACACTCCCACAAAGAGATGATTAAAAAAGAAAGAGACTTTTAAATGGAAAAGAAATATGCATAGGACAAAGGAAAAGGAGTGCGAGTGCGCACCAGAAGGAGTGTGATCACCAAACACACGTGGGTGTCGAAGGAGATGGGTGAAGAGGAAGATGCGAAGGGTACTTACCTTCACCCAAAGATTGCGGGATTTGTGATTGTGGGTTCTCTTCCACCTCTTTCACCGACCGGCGGTGAAGAAGTCTTTAGTTCCAACGGTTACCTTGCAAGAGAAGGACAACAAGACAACAAAAAAACAAGTGAAAGGGGGATTAGACTATGGAGTGTAGTACAAAACTCAAATGAAATGAAAGAAAACGTGATAGCATGGGCGTTAACACACCTCGTGGGGTGGTGTTAAACCCCTAAAAGGTGTGGGTGCGGAGAAAAATGATGTGATATGTGTGTGTTGTGATGCATGCAATAAGTAAAATAAAAAAAATGAAGGGAGAGAGGGAGTGGCGATGTGAGCCCATGTTGAAATGGACGAAGTGGAGAAGAGAGACTCTCCGCCTCGCTCCAATGCACGTGAGAAGGATGAAGCTCTGAACTCCAAAAGAGGGGTTGAGTAGCATGCAATGGGAGTTCTCCTTGGCTCAGAGTCAAGTTTCCAATCCAGAAGGGCTTCGCCGTAGTGCGTGGGTGATTCTCAAAACAATAGCCTCGGGGGTCTATTTATAGGAGAAAAATTCCGAAATCGCATCCAATACAGTGGACGCCTATTCTAGTGAACCGCGTCCGACCAGACCGCCGCGATTACCAATATCGACTTGCTCCGATTAAGCCCTTCCAAACAACGATTATATCCATTTAAGAATCGCGTCGACATTACCATCCGCGTTTCAAACACTTCCCATTTGGAACAATTCATTCCAAATATTTAAAAATAGAAATATTGAATCGTGACGGCATAAGCCGCCGCGTATTTGAACAGACTCGTTCTCTGATGGAAATCGATCTTCACAGGAAGGAAGGTTTGAAACGCGTCGGACTATGTGGGCGTTGTTCTATTTAGCAACAAAATCTTTCCAAAAACAATTTTAGAATTTGCTATAATTTGAAAATGGAAACTCTTAATCATGGCGGCTTCGTTGGACGTGATTCAAAATAGGGTAAGCGCCAGAAGAGGAAGTGTGATACGCGTCGATTTTACCCGCCGCATATTAAACATCTTAAAAGGCATCCACTGTGTTAGACACGAATCACTTAAGCTCAACAGACCCCTTTAGACCCCTTAGAAAAATCCCTAAAAATCCTAGAAAAATCCAAAAAAATAGGAAAAACTCAAGAGGTTAATTGAAGAGAGCCACTTTCAGGCATTACGGGTATAACATGAAATTTACTTGACATGTTGCCAAAATGGTGTGTCTACAGTAGGACGTCAAGGTTTAAACGCGTCGGCTAGGTACGTTGCATTTCTAAACGCGACAGGCCGATACATCGTGATTTAAACTCAGTATGTTTTGGGCTTCTGCCCTTGGCCGAATATTGCAGCTGCACTGTTCAGCTAAAGGAAGCCTTGCTGTGGGTTTTGAAGGAGAATTGGGGCTATTTTGGGGGATTTGTTGTCCGTTCAGTGCAATTCCGTGCGGGGAGGTGCTTCGGAGCATGGGGAACGCTCGAACGGTGTGGATTCATGCTTTCGCTGTTGGTAGGGGAACTTTACCCTATTTTCTCTTGCATGAACTGTATAGATTGGGGTTAATGGATCTTGACTTGGAAATCATGTATGGATGATAGAAAGCTTGCTTAGGGTGATATATGGACTTCTATTCCTGCTTTCACAGCATGTACAGCCTCTTGGTGTGTTTTTCGGATTGTAGGTTGAAGGTGGGTTTCAGCTGTCTGAAAGGTGATGGAACCATCGTCGCGTTCATGTGAACGCGACGACCTGAACCATTAAGATTCAGATCTTGAGGCAACAGATGGTTCGTCGCGATTTAAGTCGATTGGCGACCACTATGTTGGACACGGTTTGGATTGTGGCCACCCGAGCTCTGGGGTTATGCGGCCAGTCTGTCCGGTTTCTATCCTACATTACTTGGCTGTGGTTGCAATGCAATGTAGTGTCTTTGTCGGTTGTGTCAGCTATATCGTGGTTGATAATGAGGGGTTTTCCTGGAATTGTGTGTAGAAAGTTGGGTTGTAATGCCTT
The DNA here is from genome assembly GCA_014218235.1 of Colocasia esculenta. Classification (NCBI taxonomy): domain Eukaryota; kingdom Viridiplantae; phylum Streptophyta; class Magnoliopsida; order Alismatales; family Araceae; genus Colocasia; species Colocasia esculenta. The sequence continues at coordinate 43,429,036 of CM024754.1, forward strand.
CCGTGGTTACCTCTTCAATCGGTTACCCTAGAATCGGGTGCTCAGGACTTGTCCTGGTACAGTGAGTACCGTCAGGGTTTGTGTCGTCTTCCTGGACACCATCACTCCTGAGTTTGAGTTGTACGTCCGGCTGAGGGAAAGAAGACAGGGGGCAGCGACTCGTGTTGTGGGTGTGCGGTCACTTGTAGCGAGCTCGTGGTTGGGGGACGGACACCAGTAGATGTACTGGTCCCCAGCTAGTCCTGTTTCCTGTGCCTCACTTTAGGGTTCTCGTCCGGAGTCCCTAAAGGTGTAAGGCTTGGACCTGCAGCTGTGTAGACTGCAGAAGTGGTGTTGGTTTGTCTCCACAGTTCTTGACCCTATTGAGGTGGAGTGGAAGTTGGACCTTTCGTTCGTGGCTGCGAGGGTGAGAGGTGGACTTGTGTTGTTTGTCCGAGTCCGTGGCTAGTATCGCGAACCAGTTCTCGTGACTCGTGTGCGGCGTGCCCTTCTTTAGCTTCTACACGTGTGTGTGGTTTGCCGTTTACTTACTTACAGCTATAGCATCATGCGTAGGCGGTTATATAATTTAAATGCTTAACAACTTTGCTTATATATCTGTTGTACATTGTGCTTCTCAGCTTTGGGGGAGTTACCCTATTGCGCGAGTGACTTGTAAGGCTCACCCCTTCTTCTTCCAGGTGAAGGAGAGCAGGAGGGTTCCCGTCCCTCTTCTAGTTCCGGTCAGCACTGTAGTGGAGTCAGGCCTTCGCCAGCAGTAGAGTAATGTTTCTTCTTGTTGAGCCTTAGGGGTTTGTCCCAGGCTATTGTACCTTGTATAATGACTATTTTATGGAACTAAATATGTACATTTCATGTTAATATGTGTGAGAAAATGGAATCTTATATGTGTTCAGTGTGTTCTTTTATATTTTCACGGACATGTGTGATTGATATCCCTTGCGAGGCTACGGACCGATCGCGGGAGGCGGAGTCGTGTCGGGCACGTTATTGGGTTAACAGGCTTGAACGGTGAGGACCCTCACAGTTGGTATCAGAGCATGGTCCATGTAAATATGAAGGAATAGGAAATGTACATAGTTGTTCCTACAATAGTCTATTGCTGGTAGTTGGCCCTGTTTTTGTAATGATATGTTTGTGTGCTATGTGGATTGGGATGCTGTGTGTGCAGGTTATAAGAATGGTTGATAGGAGAGATTGGAGAGGTGGAGGTGATGAGCCAGAGGTACTCATCGGATGATAGAAAGGTTGTGGGACAAGATAACACAGATTCGGACACGGTTGGACCAGCAGCCACCAGTTCAGCCAGCAGTACCAGCACCACCAGTGGGGGAGGAGACAGTACCGGCACCGCTAATACCACCTTTTGGAGTTGAGGCATGACCTGTAGTACCTATACCTCTGGTTGTACCAATGCGGCCAGCTAGTGTGGAGGAGTCCATGATGCTAGTGGAGAGGTTCCTACGTTTGCAGCCACCTACATACTCAGGAGGTCCGAATCCGGATACAACTGAGCATTGGGTGCATGAGATAGAAAGAGTATTTGTTACAATGAGATGTCCATAGGCGGATAGGGTTATTTTGGCTACTTATCAGTTGAGAGGATTTGCACAAGAATGGTGGAGACTAAAGATGCAAACCGTGTTCACAGGAAGAGCGGAAGATACCATCACATGGCCCGAGTTTCTTGAAGTATTCAACAACACCTTCTTTCCGGTACAAATTCAGCAAGCTAAGAGGAAGCAATTCAGAACATTACAGAAAGAAAATTTGTCGATGTTGGAGTATCAAATGAGGTTCATGGCTTTAAGCAGGTATGCACCTTATGTGGTAACTAACAGTGCAAAGATGGTTGAGTATTTTATTCGGGGGTTGAGGCCAGAGTTGTAAGATGTTGTGATTCCTTTGATGTGCGGGACAGTGGAAGAGGCAGCCCAAAGAGCAGCAATACTAGAAAGAACCCTTCAAGCCAGGCAGTCCAGCAGATCGGGATCAAGTGGTGGTAGTTTTCGACTTCCACAGCAGTCTTTGGGTGTTAGCAAAGGCAAGGCACCTTCGGGAGGAGTGTCTACATCGGGCTTTGGCAAGTGGGGAAACAAGATAAAGAAGATATTTAGAGGCCGAGGAGGTGGCAAGCAGCAAGGATTTCAGCAAGATCGAGGTTATAAGCTGGAGGCGGAGGAATCCCAGCAAAGCACAGCAAGGCAGCCCACAAATTCAGATGTTACAATTGTGATCAGCCGAGGCATTTGGCAAGGAATTTTCTGTATCTAAGAAGAGGTGACTATGGTGGAGGGGCACCGCAGCAGCAGCAGTAGCAGCCTTCAGCTGAGCGAGGTAGAGGTTCGCCTTACCAGAGAGGAGGAGGACGAGGATGAGTGATGGCAATCACAAGGGCTCAAGCGGAGGCGTCAAATCTGATTGAAGGTATTATACCACTTCTTGAATTTTCTACTAGAACATTAATTGATCTAGGTGCATCACATTCCTTCATTTCTGAAGACTTCATTGATAGTATGGTACATCTTTATGAGGAGAGGCAGTGTGAGCTTGTGGTAGAGTTACCGTCTGGTGACTTTATTCTTACTACATGTTACTTGGATGATGTGCCCATTATGATACAAGGTAACCAGTTGCCAACCAGATTATATGCACTACAGTTAAAGGAATATGATGTGATATTGGGCATGGATTGGTTGGAAGCATATAAGGCAGTTGTTGATTGCAGAAAGAAGAGGGTAAGGTTCAGCCATCCAGGAGGGGATGTGTTTGAGTTTTAAGGTATGCCATTCTATAACCCTAAATTTATCATTTCTGCCCTTAAGACTAGGAATTGATAATGCAGGGTGTGTAGCCTATTTGGCTTCTGTTAGTTTGGTTGAGGTAGGTAAGACACTAGATATGGTACCTGTTGTTAGAGAGTTTGTGGATGTGTTTCCGGAAGAATTACCAAGTTTGGCACCACATAGAGAAGTGGACTTCACAGTAGAGTTGCAGCGGGTAGTATGCCTATTTCCAAGGCACCATACAGAATGACACCTGTAGAATTGAAAGAGTTGAAGAAGTAGTTGCAAGAATTATTTGAGAAAGGTTTCATTCGGCCTAGTCATTCACCGTGGGGAGCACCGGTCTTGTTTGTTTGAAAGAAAGATGGCAGCCTTAGAATGTGTATTGATTACCACCAATTGAATCAAGTTACAATAAAGAACAGGTATCCACTTCCACGAATTGATGATTATTTGATCAATTGCAATCAACAAAGGTGTTCTCCAAGATAGATTTGAGGTCGGGGTACCATCAATTGAGGATCCGGGAAGAAGACATTGACAAGACAGCATTTAGAACAATGTATGAGCATTATAAGTTTGTGGTTATGCCATTTGGGCTAACCAATGCACCTGCAGCATTCATGAATTTAATGAATATGATTTTTCATCCGTATTTAAATCGGTTTATTGTGGTGTTCATTGATGATATTTTAGTATATTCGGCCTCAGAAGAAGAACATGCATCTCACTTGAGGGTTACATTGCAGACATTGAGGGAGCACCAGTTATATGCAAAATTTAGTAAGTGTGAATTTTGGCTTTAAGAGATAAAGTTTTTGGGGCATGTCATTTCAGGTGAAGGTGTTGCAGTTGATCCAGCAAAGGTGGAAGCCGTTATGAAATGGGAGGAACCAAAGATAGTGTCAGAAATCAAGAGTTTCCTTGGTATGACAGGATATTACAGGTGGTTTATCTAAGACTTCTCAAAGATTGCAACACCAATGACAAGACTTACCAAGAATGGAGTACCATTTGTATGGTCATCCGATTGTAGGCACAGTTTTATGGAATTGAAGAAGCAGCTCATTTCAGCACCAATATTGGAAATTCCATCAGGCCGAGGTGGTTTTGTATTGTATATAGATGCATCCAGGAGAGGACTTGCGGCGATGCTTATGCAGCGAGGAAAAGTGGTTGCTTAAGCATCAAGGCAATTGAAGCGGCACGAGGAGAACTACCCCACACATGACTTAGAATTGGCAGCAGTTGTGTTTGCATTGAAGATCTGACAGCATTATTCTATGGTGAGAGATTTGAGATCTTCACGGACCACAAGAGCTTGAAGTATATTTTTTCACATAAAGATTTGAATTTGAGGCAACGCAAGTGGATGGAGTATCTCAAGGATTATGATTTCAGTTTAGTATACCGTCCAGGCAAAGCTAATGTGGTTACAGATGTTTATGCAGGAAAGTTGTTATGAGCCATATGATGATGAGAGAATGGAAGTTGTATGAAGAAGTGGTAGAAAATTCCTTGATTGTTCCAAGTACCTAGTGAAGAGCAGTGTTAGGTAGCAGCACAGTGGAGCCATCTTTGTATTGGTAGATTATAGAAGCACAAAAGGTGGATGAGCATTTAACTGATATTGTGAAGATGGAAGATGTTACCATAGATGATGATTGTGTGGTCCGGTTCAGGCATAGGTTATATGTTCCAAGTGAAGCTGGAGTAAAGCAGAAAGTGTTAGAGGAAGCACATCGGTCTAGGTACACCATACACCCAGGAAGCACAAAAATGTACCAAGACTTGAAATAATATTTCTGGTGGCCAAGCATGAAGAGGGAGATAGCAGAGTTCATAGCAAGGTGTTTGATATGCCAGCAAGTCAAAGCAGAGCATCAAAGGTTGGGAGGTTATTGTAGTCGTTACCAAAAACGCAGTGGAAGTTGGATGATATAGCGATGGACTTTATTACAGGTTTACCCAGGACAACGTCAGGTCATAATGACATTTGGGTCTTTGTTGACAGGTTGACAAAAGTATGCAGGTTGCTAGCAGTAAGTATGTCATGGGCAGTGGATAGATTGGCAAGGTTATATGTTGAGAGAATTGTATCGTTGCATGGACTACCGATCACTATAGTCTCAGACAGAGATCCCAGGTTTACATCCGGCTTTTGGAGGAGTTTGCAGTGAGTTGTTGGTACACAATTGTGGTATAGTTCAGCATACCATCCCCAAACTGATAGGCAGATGGAAAGGAAAGTACAGACAATTGAAGATATGTTACGAGCTTGTTGTTTAGTTTGGGGAGGTGGATGGGAGCAGCATTTAGGTATGGTTGAATTTGCCTACAACAACAGTTTTCACACAAGCATCGGCATGGCACCATATGAGGCACTTTATGGAAGACCTTGTAGAACACCGCTAAATTGGCATGAAGTGGGTGAAAGACAGGTGATGGGATCGGAATTGGTGCAGCAATATGCAAAAATGGTAAAGTTCATCGAGGAGAAGCTTCAAACGGCACAAAGCAGTCAAAAGAGTTATGCGGATACACGACATAGGCCCCTACAGTTTGAAGTCGGCGACTATGTGTTTTTTAGTGTTTCTCCAACCAAGGGTGTTTTGAGGTTCAGCAAGAAGGGCAAGTTGAGTCCCAGGTATGTGGGTCCATTTCAGATTCTAGAGAGAATTGGTGAGACAACGTACAGGTTGGAGCTTCCAGGATATTTCACCGATGCTTACGATGTGTTCCACGTCTCAATGCTAAGGTGGTACATTTGGGATCCTTCGCAGATTGTCAGCTACATACGGGATGACTTGATGTCAGATATATCCACCAGAGTACCCAGTGATGATTACAGGTCGTCGAACACAAAGGTTAAGGAATAAGGACATTGAGCTGGTAAAGATTAGATGGGAGAACAAGCAGGGTGGTGAAGATACTTGGGAATTGGCCGATGGAGTGTACAAGACGTATCCATACTTGTTTGAGTAAGCATTAAATTCTTTTTAGGTGATAGTCGTATATATATTGAACTGTTAATTACATTTATCTCTTTAATTTCGAGGATGAAAATTTTTTTAGGTGATAGTAATGTAATAACCGATACGTTTGGATCGTAGTTTATCGGGTTTGGGGGCCAGTGTATGGCCCATTAATAGACCATGTGAGTCTACATGTGTTTATATAGGTTTGATGTAGCAGGTGGGAGGTTGGAGGGTTGGAATTCCCAACCCAAATAGACCTCTGTCGGGCTCACTAAGAACGCAACGAACACAGACGTCGCAATTCTTAGTTGAACGCGACCACCTACCTTGCCGTGATTTGGAACCACTTTCACGTGAGTGCCGCTGCATGCGCGCCGTGTGGCGCATGCAAGACGTCGGGTTTAAAACACGTCGGCGAGGTACGTCGTGTTTCCAAACGCGACATGTCGATACGTCGCGATTTAAACTCAGTATGTTTTGGGCTTTTGCCCTTGGCCGAACAGTGCAGCTACACTGTTCAGCTAGAGGAAGCCTTGCTGCAGGTTTTGAAGGAGAATTGGGGCAATTTTGGGGGATTTGTTGTCCGTTCGGCGCGAGGAGGTGCTTCGGAAAGTGGGGAACGCCTGGACGGTGTTGGATTCGCATTTTCTCTGTTGGTAGGGGAACTTTACCCTATTTTCTCTTGCATGGACTCTATAGATTGGGGTTTATGGATCTTGACTTGGAAATCATGTATGGATGATAGAAAGCATGCTTAGGGTGTTATATGGACTTCTATTTCTTACTTTCATAGCATGTACAACCTCTTGGTGTGTTTTCTGGATTATAGGTTGAAGGTGGGTTTCAACTATCTGAAAGTCGATGGAACCAGACTGTCGCGATTTAAGTCGATTGGCGACCACTGTGTTGGACGCGGTTTGGATTGTGGCCACTCGAGCTCTGGGGTTCTGTGGCCAATCTGTCTGGTTTCTGTCCTACGTTGCTTGGGTTGTGTTGGCAATGCAATGTAGGGTCCATGAGGGTTGTGTTGGCTTATACCATGGTTAATAACGAGGGGTTTTGCTTGTAATTATGTGCATAGCAAGTTGGGTTGTAACGCCTTCCGTGGTTACCTCTTCAGTCGGTTACCCTAGCACCGAGTGCTCAGGGCTTGTCCCGGTATGGTGCGTACCGTCAGGGTTTGTGTCGTCTTCTTGGACACCCTCACTCCTGAGTTTGAGTTGCATGTTCGGCTGAGGGAAAGACGACAGGAGGCAGCGACTCATGTTTGTGGGTGTGCGGTCGCTTGTAGCGTGCTCGTGGTTGGGGGACAGACAACTGTAGACGTACTGGTCCCCAGCTAGTCCTATTTCCAGTGCCTCACTTTAGAGTTCTCAGCCGGAGTCCCTAAAGGTGTCAGGCTTGGACCTACAGCTGTGTAGACTGCAGGAGTGGTGTTGGTTTGTCTCCACAGTTCTTGACCCTGTTGAGGTGGAGTAGCCGTTGGACCTTTCGTCCGTGGCTGCGAGATTGAGAGGTGGACTTGTGTTGTTTGTCTGGGTCTGTGGCTGGTGTCGCGAACCAGTTCTCGTGACTCGTGTGCGACGTGCCCTTCTTTAGCTTGTACACGTGTGTGTGGTTTGTCGTTTACTTACTTACAGCTGTAGCTTCATGCGTAGGCGGTTATATAATTAAATGCTTTACAGCTTTGCTTATTATATTTGTTGTACATTGTGTTCTCGGCTTTGGGGGAGTTGCCCTACTGAGTGAATGACTTGTGATGCTCACCTCTTCTTCTTCCCGGTGAAGGAGAGCAGGAGGATTCTCGTCCCTCTTCTAGTTCCAGTCAGCACCGTAGTGGAGTCGGGCCTTCGCCACCAGCAGAGTAATGTTTCTTCTTGTTGAGCCTTTGGGGTTTGTCCCAGGCTGTTGTACCTTGTATAATGACTATGTTATGGAGCTAAATGTGTACATTTCATGTGAATATGTGTGAGAAAATGGAATCATATATGTGTTCAGTGTGTTCTTTTATATTTTCATGGACATGTGTGATTGATATCCCTTGTGAGGCTACAGCCCGATTGTGGGAGGCGGAGTCGTGTCGGGTATGTTATTGGGTTAACGGGCCTGAACGGCGAGGACCGTCACATGACTGCCACATGATAAAGGGAATATATTCCAGACTAGGGGTGTCAACCTTGAATGCAAATAAATTCTCTCTTATGAACATAGTGCTACATCATTCATGCACTACCATACTGACTCCTCAAGGAGGAGGACGGCACAGGATCACCATTCTGCAATGATTCTTAATGTACTGTTTAATGAGAAAAGAGCAAGTCAACATGTCTACAATCTTTTGTCAGTTGCTTCATGAAGCAACAAGACTTGAACTTAAAAAGAGTTTGCCTTATGCTGCACACTTGTCCACTATATTTCAGAAGGCAAATGTTCCTTTAGAAAAACACTAAGACCATGAAGATTCCAAAGTACCACATCTACAATCTGGCCCATATTGTCAAGTTTATGAAGCTTAACTTGGAACCTCAGTTGATGAAAGAACTAGTTGCTCTACAAGGAAATGACAGTGAAGACATTGTTGTGGATCAGCCACAACAAGACCAAGATGAGAAGCGAGATGATGTTGCACATGAAGGAGTTCAGATGGATGAAGTCTTTCCTACTCCTTCACCTTCTCTTCATAGACCTTACTCTCCCATTCCTAAGTTTGATGATCTAGGTGTAGATCCTCCACCATTCTCACATGTTCATCACACTCCTCATGAGATCTTTGCTTCTGAGCATGCTCATTGTTCCATTTCATCTGTTGAAGTCACTGTATCACCTTAGCTCTAACAATTCCTTCAAGACCAGTTTACTGCACTCAATGAATCTGTCAGCTTGCTGAATACCAAAATTGAAGATCAATCTCTGCATTTTGAGAGCAGATTAGAAGATATTGAGAAGAAGCTCAGTGAGAATATAGACAGACAGGAGCAATCTGCAAGATTTGCAGCCCTCAGATCTAACAAACTCACAGAGAGCATTGGAGAAGTTTTCAATAGTGCAGCTTTCACTCAAGCACAAATCTTTGACAAACTGCAATCAGTTGACCAAGCTATTCAGAAAGGATCAGAACAGTTAGCTGATCTTCCAGCTCTGAGGAAATCTTATACACAATGTCTGGGCACATGAATATTCTGAGAGACTATAATACATAAATGGCTCATCATATCAGATCCATGAAATTTGATTTTGAACAAGTTTGGAATCCTCATGGAGACACTGAGACTGCTGAGAGCCATCCTGCAACATCTTCCACTGCTACACCCCCTATGCCACATAGGGCAGATCACATTCTTGTTGTAGTCTCCACCAAGCTGGGTGAAATGTAGAGTTTGGACACAAGGCTGAATGCTATTCAGATATATCTTCGAGAAAATTATGATGATTGGAAATGAGACTGGCAAGGATTGAGAGCAGACTCATTCGACAGCTACCTCCACCACCTCCTTCTCCTCAGTGATTCTCTTGTTTTGATTATGTCAAAGGGGAAGAGATATCATAGATAGACTTATGACTTTGCTTGTTGTGATGTACTTGGATGTATTTTGTTATTTCTGCTTGCAACACAAACACTGTTATTAGAAATGAAATCATTAAAGTGCTTGTGTGAAATGTTTTGGTGTGAACTTCTGTGGATGGCTTGTGTGGATTGATTATGTGGATTGCTTATGTTTGTGTGGTGACCTGATTATGCATGAGATTCATTCAACAGTCAAAATTTCTATGATTTATTGTTGCCATCATCAAAAAGGGGGAGATTGTTGTGTCCCTAATTTTGATGATGTCATAAGTCAAGCAAAATGTAATAAATATCTAACATAAGTCTTTTGTATCATAGGAAAATTCATAAAGTCAAAAGGTCATTTGGGTGTGTTGACTCTGGTGTAGACACCCATTTCTGACCCATAAGCTGAGCCAAAATCCTTGTAACATCATTGACGGCCCACGTTGGCTCATCATCGCCAAGTTGGCTTTATCCGATCATGGTATCTCTTTCTATTAGTGCATCACCCAGGTGGGCTCTTCCTGGTCAAATCAATCAATCTTTATCATCATCTTGTAGCTCTCTCAGTTGGGAACTCAACGCTTCAAACCGCGTGCCAATCCGATACCCATGCAAGGAGATCAGGCACTTTGAATAAGTCATATTCTAAAAGATCATGAAGGCGAAAATGTCCCTATCGTGTTCATATTTAGAAGGCACCACCCTTCATGTCGTGTTCATGCCCCCATCGATTGTCTTCAGGAACTAATCGATCTTTTGAAGAAGGCGACACTTCGATACGTCGCGTTCTTATTTAGCTTTTAATTCCCTGAATATTCGCCAGAAAATGCTTTCAAGACTTCCTTCTAAGGAAGGCGAGGTATCGAGGCGTCGCTACCTGGTAGCGACACAAAGCCTGTCGCGTTCTAGTTTTCTTCACAGGCCCATGCAACATGGCTTTCCTATTCATGTTCCGACCCTTGCTATTCATGAATAATCTGACTTTTGGTGGGTCTAGAGGTCTCCAAATCTTGCCAAACTCATAGGGAACCTTCCTCAGAACCTCCTTGCCACGTTCTGACTCTCCTTGCATGAGCACAATTACCAAAATTCGGATTCCAGCTCAATATTCTCTTCGCATCCCGTTTAGGAATAATGACCTATAAAAGTGTCAATAGGGCACAGTTTTGAGGACGGTTGGCGTTTACTTCTTCCTCTCCCAGAGATCTACAATTCTCCAGAAGACCTCTCAGCCTCCAGACGATCAGGAACTGCGGGTGTTTTCTGCCCCTCTATACTTTCTCTCTCTTGTTCTTCATGCGTTTTTCTTCATACATGCACATTTAGATCTGTTTCTTTTCGTAGTTTTGCATTAGATCACTCCACACACACCTATTTTAAACATCTAAAGGGGTTAAAACACCACCACGTGAGTTCCCACCATATTATCATGCTCTTTGATTATTTGGGATAGATATTTCACCAAACGAGTTTCTAATGGGTTTTCTTCTCTTTTGATGTTCTTGGCAGGTTAAAGAAGACACCACATGTACGAGGCTCTTGCCCTTGGCCATCTGAGGAGCAAGAAGACCAAAAAATTCACAGTCTCCCTCTTCTGTTGCAGAAGGCGACATGCAACTGGTCGCATTCACCATAAGGCGACAACCTTCTGTCGCGTTCCAGAACCAGGTTCCTTAGGAATCTTGCTAGTTAAGGCGATTCTCATCATTTCTCTCTTCTATCCTCTTTCAAGATGTACAATCATGCATAGCAATTTGGAAGGGAAAAACTCGGTTACCTAATCTCGGAGTCTTCCCCAAACTTCTTCCTCACATATTCTCTCCTCTGTCACAGCAAATAGGAAGTATCTCAAAAAGAGGGGTTAGAATATCTAGTTTTTTTTATTCTTTATTTTTTTGTTTTCTTTACATATATGCATCTAGTTAGGATCTCCTTCCTCTCTCTTGTCTAAATCTCTTCACATCAACGCACACAGACCTATATTTTGCCCAAACAAAGGTTAAAACCATCCACTAATAAGTTCTCCCCTATATTTTCATGTTTACTCATTCAAAAGTGGATACATTACTACACACTTGTTTTCTAATGGGTTTCTCTTGTTTCTCGTATTTCTCTGTCTTTGGCAGATATATAAGAAGCACACGGTATGAAGCTATCGACCCTCCTTATACCGGTACGATTATACCAATCCACATCGATATAAAGGGCATCATTACAGTGGGACATTTACCCAACACAACACAATAGCTCGATATGTACATAAATAACAAAGAGTACAGTGGAAATAAAAGAGAAGTCTTATTCCATCATTCACATAATTCCACAGTCTATATAGCAAATGTAAATAACAATTGTCCACAATTATACATGTCCATAGGAAATAACATTGTCCATCTCCACATACCAGTAAAAGCAAAAGCAGTCTAAGTAGAATCTCCACAAGCAGCTACTCCTCACACTCGGAGTCGCTCCTCACTATGTCCTCCTCAAGAACGGGGACACCTGTCTCACCTATAAGTCAAAGCAAGTATGAGTCTTCCAAAAAGAAAGACCCAACAAGCAACCTAAAGACATATCCTTACACATATCACATACATGCTAGTCTTTTAAACAATAGAAGATTACATGGCACATGTTTTATGACAATTAAGCAAATATACATGAACAACCTACACATGCTTTCTACACATTTATGTAACATGATTCAAGATTTCAATTCTTCTATTCATATCATTTCACAATCTACACGATTAGATCATAGAACTATACACATTGTAAGAAGCAATCCTAGCATGATGACTAACAATGCTCACATGCTTTTATAACACATTTTCACATCTTTAGCTTGTTGTTTTAACATAAATATATCACATTCACATGGTTTTACATCTTTTCACATGCTATCATATTCACATAACACTATCACATGTTCACATTACACATATTCACATTTTCCACACTTTTACACTTAATTTGCCATGACATATAGTCCGAACCACCATAAAGAAGGACACACATTCACATAACACATACCCGTCACTTAGGCAACATAGTGACGAATCTTGGTAACTGCGCAGAACTGGGAGAAGCCCTCTCCACCCTAACCAGTGATACTTGTCCACCTCCAGGATTCCATCCTAATGCCCATAGGATATCACATACATAATGAACCTTCCCATAGGGACTTTTCTACAGTACGGCTCCACAGCCTTCTTTGGTAGCAGTGTCAATTTCGGCACATGATATACATTAACACTCAATCACATGGTTCACTCACTTACATGTACTATTTAACTCATTCACATGCATTTTAAACAAATAGACATGCTTCAGTTTACAGAACTCAATATGACTAGTTCACAGTGTCAATTAATCATAACAGAACCTAATTGTGCCGCTACACATTGAAATTTACATAATCCAAAGTAAAAATACTTAACATGGCCAATTAACATTGTTATACAAGCAGTACCTGCTGACATTGAAATAGTACCAAATTTTATCACAGACTCTATACATGTAATATGTCATATATCTAATTTTTAGATTTTTGCAACTGTAAATATATTTTAACAATTTAAAGACCATACCTGACAAACCCTAATTTTACAGCATATACAGACAATCAGAAGTTCAAAAATCACAACACATAGATCAAGACCACAGTTCTGAAAAACCTGAAGAACTTGGCGGCAATGCCCTTGCCGTCAACATGGGTTAACGGCATGTACAGAATGTTGTCGTCAACTCAAGAACTTGGCGGCAACAAGGTTGCCGTCAACCTCTTGTCTGCAGAAAGTGCAGACCGAACTCAAACAAAAAGGAGAATTAGGGGTTCCAGGACACGAATAAAATTCTGCAAATTTTGAGACCTAAAGGACATGTCTAGGGACATTAACCTCGATTACTTGCCTGAAAATAAATCTAGGAGGATCAAATCTGTCGAAGAAGCCCTCCTCGGCCAAGCCAAGAAGGTGCAGATTTCCCCTCCCAAATCTGGTCTTCCTACTAATGCAGATTGATCTCCGGAGTCGGGGAAGATTCTTCAATAGTAGCAGGAGCACCTCAGTCGAAGTACATCACCGAAAGACCTCCCCAATCGCCGGATCAAGTATTGAGAAGTACTAGTTTTCTCAAAAGAAACCTAGGTTTTTCTCTCAACCCAAAAGTCTTAAACTGGCCGAAAACACTAGGTTTTATAGGGCTAATGGGTCGGGGTGTGCCTAGGATTAGGTTTCCTACCATTGGGGATAGTTTCCTAATCAAGAACACGAAGAAAACTGCTGTTTCAGATCTGGAATCCCAGACATAAATGGAGAAGTAAATAGTCACTTTGCTGCCGTTAACAGGAAGTCGACGTCCATCAATCTGGACGTCAACATCTCCTGGCCATGAAGTCAACGGCACATAGATTGCCGTCAACATGCCTTTAACATCAAGAGATGTTGACATTAATTGGGATTCAGCAGAATTCTAAATACATTAAACTAGCATACATGTATAAAGATAAATAGACATATATGCACAGAATTTAATAAATACAATATGTACTGAATTAGCTAAATATTTATATGCACAGAATATTATATATATATATATATACACATAAGTAAATAAATACTTATAATATGCACAAAATAAATAAACATAATGAGAATAAAATTAAAGTAATATGAACAAAATTCGAGAGCCTTACAGAGGCCCTTGCCCTCTACTAGACTGGAGAATGAGAAAGGAAGAACAATAGTATCCTATACACAGGCATGATGTGCCAAGGGAGGAGTCGCCTCATTCAAAAAAACATATTAGGCAGTCACGTTGACTAAGAGAGTTTTCTCTCTTTTCTTTCTAGAGTAATTAGCCATCGATCCATGTTTATTCATTCATTTATTTGTTTTTTTATTTTTTTTATTGAAAATTATTCTCATGATTACAAAGACCACAGCCACGAGCATGGCAATGACAACAAAACAAGTCCACACCTAAAAAGTTGGGTTAGAAAGCATGTTAAAAAACATGCCGACCTATAACCATAACTACTCTCCCTACAAGAATCTCCAACTAGAGTCATACAACATGAGAAGATGAGATGGCAAGCACACGGAACGCTTACAAGAAGGAACTAACTCACGCTTATATATAAGAAGGAACAATTAGGAACAAACAAGATAGGCTAAGACATTCGCACCCTCACATAGGAGTTTCTAACTCTCTTCTCGTTCTTGACTGCCCCCATTTTCCATTGTTCCTGACTTAACATCAGAAGATTTTCCCTTAAAGACAAGTCTCATTAGCCCACAGGGATTGGATGGTCCTATGCCTCTACACCCTTCAATTGTCCTCTAACAAGCATCTTACACTGAAGGTCTATTTAGTTACATGTAAAATATTTTTATTGGAAAATAATTTTTCATGGAATAATTTTTACATGAAAATAAAAATCTTAACTGTCTATTTGGTTCTTAGGTAAATATTTACACCGTTATTTGTGTAAATAAAAAATTAAAAAAAGGTAAAAAGTCAACAATATTAAATGTAAACTTTTATTAGAGAGTTGTATTGGGGCACATGGGATATTATGATCCACTCCATAAGAGGGGGCCACATACCCCTAGTGCACTATTCATCAAAATTTATTTTATTTTATTTTTAATATTTTTTTAAAAATAAAAAATTAAAAAACATTAGTGGAAAACAAATAACTTTGATATAGACATTTAAATGAGGAGGAATAAAATAAAAACCTAACTTGAATGAATAGTGTTATATAAATATTTTAATAAAAAATTAAAAATCAAAACAACTAATAAAAATTAATTAAATTTGACAAAGACTACTTAAATAAGTGGATAGAAATAAAAATACAACTTGAATAAATAGTGCCTAAAAATTATCACGATGGTTAGAATAAATAAAATAAAACAGAAGAAGAAGAAGAGAACGCCATGCCCGAACCAGAAAATGGCATCCGGACTTTTACCCCGGATGCCAAAATTTAGAACTTTTAATATAAAGTTTTCTGGATTTTATTTTTCAGCGATACCAAATAACCTAAAAAAAAGAAAATTTTCCTGAAAAACGGTTTCCTAGGGAGGTTTTCCGCTCAAACAAACGGACCCTCTGTGATACAAGATTTCCAGACCGGATCATGACATCAATGTCTTTTATTTCTCCAAGATCAAAAGTTGAACATGGGAAAGTAGGTGCAGGTATGACATAACGTCACGCAATCCATTCCCGCATAGGCTAAGGGAAGGCGATCAATGTTCCTCTTCGAGGAAACATCTACTACACGTCTGCCATAGACCCCATCCTCATGTACCTGTGAGCGGACACTAGT
Source organism: Colocasia esculenta (assembly GCA_014218235.1). Classification (NCBI taxonomy): domain Eukaryota; kingdom Viridiplantae; phylum Streptophyta; class Magnoliopsida; order Alismatales; family Araceae; genus Colocasia; species Colocasia esculenta. The sequence continues at coordinate 43,444,690 of CM024754.1, forward strand.
GCAAGCTAGTAGGCTCTTCACGACCCAAAACCACGGTCCCATGCACCAAAATGTCTCTGGTTGGGGACCTTTCCTATTCTATCTCAACAAGTCAACCATGTGGAATCACATCTTTTCTCTGTCCGTTTATATTCCCGTTCTGCATGACACCTCGTATAATACAACTATGATGATCTCAAAACGTTCACTTTGTGTGGATTCCGCAGATGCACTAATGTTTTAGTGGGCATAAGTTGCATAGCAGTGAGACCGACAACCAAGCATAGACAGGCAGGACCACAAGAGAAGGGCATAATTGGCCAACAAATTCCAGCTCTAGCTCATGCATAATTTCTCAGAGCTAACAAAACCCCTTACATATTCGACATCATTACCCTAATCATGTTCTTCGAAGACTCGTGTTGGAAGGGACCTCAGTAGTGCTGGAACGTGGGCTTGAGGTTGAGACGTACTAGGAGGGTCGCTCAAAATGAAATCATCAGTGGTGAGTCTGCCAATCCCATCCCATTGAACTTCAGCTTGACATTCCTCAAAGAATTCACGTTTAAAATTGTGGGGGGATCCTAAAATGAAGATGAACAGGAAAGAGTAACAAAGGAAGGATACGATCGATCTGCTTTCCACATATCTGTAATGCTCACTTCTGCATCTGACAGAAGCCAGTAATCTGCATCAGTCTGCAAAACCAAAGAAATAAGTACAGTTTATGGTTGGCAATATCATTGGAAAAATGAAAGCAAACATAAATATACCAACAATGAGATGGAAAACATAACAGTTTTTCATGAAGTAAGAAGGCAACAATACAAGATATCCTAATCAAAAAAACTGTCCAGTCTCTGATTCTTTAGAAAAGCAGAATGATCTATCATGTTCATTACAAATCTTGGCTTTGGAAGATAATGAGTACTGATATTCAAGTTTTCATTTACCCACACAGGTATAAAAATCATGCTAACTTCGTAAAGACATATAGCATGTGAATATAGGAAGATGGAACCATATAATTAGATGAAGCTCAGTCATGTACAAATCCAACATAAGTTTTAATGTAAGACATTTTTTTTTCCACCTGACAGTCTCTAGAGCAGTCACTTGTACATAAAGAACCTGCATGCAGGTTACTCATGTAGTCCTTGCTTAATGAACTACAACCAACGGCAGAATAGGATTTTGATTCAACACTAAAAAAACATTATCAATTAGAAGTCAAAGTGCAGAACCAACAAATTCCTGTAAAAGTGCTTTGACAAAAACCCAAAGGTTAAACATTTTTGGACTTATTCAACAAACTCGATCGTGGAAGTGCTTTGTTCAGCACACATCCGAGAAGCATGTATCCCATACCCCATCTCTTTCCCACCACACACTCCTCCAAAATCCTCATTTCTGCCTCCTCAACTGGCTCTGGATTTGTTATGGATTGGGTGATCATGGATACTTGCATGTTATTCATCTCCTCAAACTTTTCTTCAAATTGACTGTAGATAGAAAAAACAATAGGATATTCAGAAAAAAGAGAAACCCCCTTCTCTGTCAATGAAATATAAATGCATGGGTGTACCATTAAGCCAAACAGCAGGCACAAAAGAAAATGCTCATCCAGGGGAAAGGGACAGAAAAAGATTACATCAACATGAATATTTCAATAACCATGCGTGTATGCAAATTGAAACAAGCATATAATTAGATGGTACCTGACAAGGTAAACATCTATGTATGGGCCCATATGGTGCTTCTCAATACAATTCTATACCCCCTCTGGGCATAGTCAACAGCCTAAGCATGACAAAAGAAACATTTATTTGCAGCTAAGTATGCTAAATTAAATAAACCAATAAACCAGTCTCTCCAAGCTACTCTACTTGCATACCTCATCTGGATCAGGAACTTCAAAGTTGTCCATGAATGGTGCTTTTATTGCTATTAGGGTCTCCTTCTGTAATGTAACAGGAAAGATTATAATATTCCAGTACTGGAAAGCAAAAATACCAGTCTTATTATTATTCAAAAAATGGACCATATAACAAACGAACCTGGAAACATGGTACACCCTTGTCTTCCTCCGTCACATAAAGCCATCTACAGTTCCAAGGCACAGATGTCAGCACGTACTTGTACATCCAATGTTGTAAGCTAGTATTGAACCATAAAATCAAACTCCAAATTGGAAGATTGTACCTACCTTTGATTTTTTCAATCTTCACTAATGTCTTGTAATTTATTTCCAGTTTACTGAAACCCAGTAATACTTATAAGTGCCCCAGAATTAGGAAGTTACACGGAATATTCATTCCAATAGCACAATCTAACTGATGTTCCTCGATGGAAAGGTTGTCAATTTCTGCCTGCAAAGGAGAATAAGCAATCATTGAACATATAGAGTCCTGCATTCCTCTTCTCCCCTCTCTGATAAAGTACAATGACAGCCAATGTGAAACAGCACTTCATGCCTTTGGCTATTGAAACATACAGCGTACAACAGTCGACATTTGTTTTAACTGATTGCAAACAATGATGTATCACTTCAAGAGAGATTTCCTGTAAAATACCTGTAATACTGAAAGATCCTCATCAATCTCACTTGGACGTGAGACATCAAGCCCCCTGTCACACTTTATTAGTACAAACATTGAAGATTAACATACACAAGAACAGACACTTCATCCCCTCCTCCTTTGAGGATATAATTGTAGTCAAGATGAATGATAAATTACTTCCAACGTATTCTGTTCTTGAGCTTCTTCTCTATTAGTCTAATTCCTTCAAGGACACTTGTTGTTGTAAAAACGGTAAGAGGACATACCTCGCAGTGGAAACGTAATAATAATAATAAGATCCCACAGAAGTAGATAGACGGCTACTAGAGTCGCCTACACAGCTTCACACCTTAGATCCGAGAACTGGCGATGACGTACCTCCATCAGTCGATACGGATAGAGAACACTTGATGTCCCACACTTGGGACAGTACCTTCTCACGCAGAGAAGTCTACACTTGCAAGCACACTCTCTCACATACACACAGGACACACTTGTATGTACTCTCATGCACTTGCACTCCTCACACACACTTGCATGCCATTGGGATGCACTTGGGATGCTCAAGGGATCCTCAAAGGATGCTCTTCCCCTTCACCCCTCATGGGGTATTTATAGGGAGGAGGAGGAGGGGGTGCGCGCCTCGCGTGCTGGCGAGATGCTCGCCTGCCAGCGTTCCTTGCGCGCTGGCACGGCCGAGCGTCGCCAACGCGCCCTGCGCATTGGCGACACCCCCTTCACCTGCCGAGGCGGTGGAGGAGGGCCCCTCGCGGGGCCCAATAGGCACACACGCCCAACAAGCACCCACTTGCCCATTTCGGGTTGATAGCCCACTTACCCACTCAGGGTTGACGGCGCACCCAACATTCTCTATGGCATTCGACATCAACGGTCATAACGAAAATAAGGTGTACAACCTCTGTGAGATTTGCCGAGTCACCAACAAGCGTTCCGTTAAGTCGTCATCTTACTAACGGAACACTTAATCAATATGTACCTCAGGCTCTTAATATTCACCTGATTCTGATACTCCGTATCTCTTAGAAGGCAATATCGAATCCAAAAACATAACACTCATGACTCTATTACCACATAGGCAACTGAGCCTCCCAGGATATGAGTAATTAGCATGGTGAAATAACAAGATACCTTCCCTATGCTGCTCATGCCAATTCAATTTGTCTTAACCGCTTTCCTAGACATGTTCCGCTGAACGGTATCAACCATCGCCCTATAACATGCTAAAGTAGCGACATCAAGCTTCCTTGTCATGGCACAGCACTGCAGGTCACTAGGGGTACATCGGGAATCACAGACAAACGTGATTCATGAGCTCACACAATGATGAAGAGAGAACCATTCATCATTCTCATATGTGTTATATATTACACATGTGGTATGATTCACATGCTACGATGTTCCTCCATTTATATGGGCGTGTCAAATAACATCGCAAGGATACAAGTCCAATTGTAACAAATACAACCGACCAGAGTCTCGCAAACCAGCGCTCTCATTTAGCGCCTTTTTGCGACTCACATATCCGGATATACAGGCTTCACAAGATTATATCAATAATCCATGGTTAATCTGAACTAATTTAGATTTCATCTCGGCCTCAGCCAAGGCGGCATACTAACAAAACTCGGGATATTGTGTTCGACCTCTAGTCATCTAGAGATCCACAACATCAAGTGCCTCATCTTTGCTCGCTATCAATAAGCGCCAAGACGGATCACCTGTGTGAGAGGGCTGATCCTAGCCTAGTGACACTCTAACAATGTATAAAGCAATCATTCGTTCACATAAATAACATTTTATGATGAACAAAACTTTAAGGATGTCAAAATATTGTAAATTACTATAACTTACAAAGATCCATAGATCCACAATGGGTCACAAAAACTCTCATTGGCTAAAGGTTTCATTAGTGGATCTGCTATCATTCTAACAGAACTGATCTGATGAAGCACCACTAACCTTTTGCCACCAAATCCCAATGTAGTGGTAACGAATATCAATATGCTTTGTTCTGCCATGAAATTTGGGATCTTTGGCGAAGGCCAATGCCGAGGTACTGTCAACATATGACAGTACACCCTCATTCTGATGAGGTGTAATCGCCAAACAATGCAACAAACTTTGCAACCAAATCGCCTCTTGGCTAGCGGCAGAACAAGCAACATATTCGGCCTCCATTGTAGATAGGCAATGCAAGACTGCTTCTTGCTACTCCACGAGATAGCTCCACCAGCCAACAGGAACACAAAGCCTGAAGTGGACTTTCGCTCATCTCAGTCACTAGCCCAATCCGCATCACTATAGCCAATGATTTTCAGGTTGCCACCCTTGTAACGTAGTGCATAATCTGTCGTCCCTCGCAAATACTGTAAATCTTTTTAACTACTTTCCAATGCGCGAGACCAGGGTTACTTTGGTAACGACCTACCAAACCCACTGCGAAGCTATTGTCTGGCCGAGTACACAACATAGCATACATTAGACTTCCAATCGGAGCGGCATATGGCACTCTAGACATACTTTTTTTCTTCTTTACTCTTGGGGCATTGACAAGTACTTAGGACACATCCTTTATCAAGTGGAGTATCAATGGGTTTAGAATTGTGCATTCGGAAACGCTTTAGAATCTTATCAATGTATGTCTCCTGAGACAAACTCAGTGACCTTTCCGAACGATTCCGCACAATCTTCACTCCGAGCACATAGCTCGCTTCACCCATATCTTTCATCTCATAGACGGAAGATAACCACCTCTTAGTGGCAGCGATCAACTCCATATCATTTCCAGCCATTAAAATATCATCAACATATAATGATAAAATGAGGAGACTATCTCCCACTCGCTTAACATACATACAGTGGTCTTCTTCAATCATCTCAAAATCATATGAGATAATAGCCTTATGAAATTTCATATACCACTATCTAGACGATTGTTTCAATCCATAGATTGAACGCTTGAGGTGGCAAACTTTTTGATCCTCACCTTTAGTCTCAAAACCCTCTGGTTGAGCCATGTATATTTCCTCGTCTAGTTCTCCATTGAGAAATGCAGTCTTCACATCCATTTGGAACAATTCCAAGTCAAGATGCGCGATAATGGCTAGAATAAGGCGAACAGATGAGAATCTCACCACAGGTGAAAATGTCTCATCATAATCTATACCCTCTTTTTGTGTATAGCCTTTCGCCACAAGTCTTGCTTATACTTGTCAATAGTCCCATCAGCCTTACGTTTAAGTTTGCAAACCCACTTGTTTCCAATCGCCTTACGCTCAGGTGGAAGATACACTAACTCCCAGACTTCATTCTGTGCCATTGAAAGAATCTCCTCTTGCATGGCAATTTCCCATTCTTTCCTAGATGATGACGCAAGAGTTTCCTGAACAAATCTAGGCTCTTCATCATTCGTGGGTTCACAAAGAAGTACCTCACTGTCAATTTCAAAAAATCGACGAGGACATTCCCACGCTTGCTACGACGTAAAGGATCTTGACTTTTTATTGGTGCACTCCCACTGGACGCACTCCACTAGACTGACCATTCCTATCATTTTCGGCAGACATTGGTATGGGAACACATTCCCTCCCTTCTCCGAAGATGGTAGGATGTTCATTTGTTCATATTTTTCAAAAATATCAAGATTCTTCTCATTGTCGCCAAGACTAGGAAATTCATTTTCTAGAAGATAACATCTCGGACCTCACGCTTCATCATTCCTCCATCTGGATGATGTCCATACATGACATAACCTATCGAGCTCTCAAGATATCTTAGAAAGATAGACTTTTGAGCTCTGGGGCAAGTTTCCCAAACTTACTCATCATGTGATGAACATATCCAGCTGATCCCCATGGACGTAAACAATTTAAGCCCGGTTTGTGGCCATGCCACAATTCATATGGGGCAGAAGGAACTGATTGAGAGGGCACTCAGTTAAGAATGTAGGCTGCAGTTAACAGAGCATCTCCCCAAAAGGAGATTGGCAAATTTGCCTGCGCCATCATTGACCTAACCATGTCTAGAATTGTTCTATTCCTTCGTTCTACAACACTATTTTGTTGCGGCGTATATGGAATAGTGAGTTGCTGACGTATACCTTTTTCTTCACATAATGCTCGAAACTGATCCGATACATATTCGCATCCACGGTCTGTCCGAAGAGCTTTGATACTCGTGATCTCCTTTTGATTTTCAACTCTAGCTAAGAAATGCTTGAAACAATCCAGCACTTCATAGCGATGAGCAATCAAATAGACATATCCGTACCGTGAAAAATCATCAATAAATGTGAGAAAATAGTAATATCCATGCCGAGCTCTAACGCTCATGGGTCCACAGACGTCAGAATGGATCAATTCCAATGGTTCGGAGGTTCTAACAGCTTTTCCAAAAGGCTTACGACATGCTTTTCCTGCCAAGCATGGCTCACATATGGGCAAGTTGACCTTAGCGAGCGACCCTAAAAGGCCTTCTCTAGCTAATCTAGCCATTCTATCTTGTCCAATATGGCCTAAATGAGCATGGCATGTTACATAATCTAAATCTTTTTGAGCTAACGCAGGCATAACCATAGAAGAAGAATTAGGAAATTGTCAATCAAATCTAAGATATAAAAACTACTCACGTAGCAATGCATGTCCATAAAGGACGTCATCCAAGACAATGGTTACAAGACTGCCAGAAAAGGATAATAAAAGCCCATTGCTGACAAAGTTGAAACTGACAAAAGATTATATTGGATTCTAGGCGCATAGAGTACATCACTTAAAAGTAACGTACGTCCGTTCGAAAAATAGAGTTGGTATGAACTGACTCCACGGACTTCTTCACTGGCACCATTGCCCATGAAGACTCTTTGCATGCCTTCTGGAATCTGATGATAATCCACGAAACCCGCTCGATCCATCGTTATATGTTTTGTCGCTCCTAAATCCACGATCCACACAGGATTAGGATGAGCAGTCAAAACATGTGTACAAACAAACGTACATGGAGAGCTGGGGAAGTGAGTCACCATTTTTTGCTCAGGACATTCATGAGCAAAATGACCTCGCTTTTTACAGTTAAAACATTTCAAACGACTTTTGTCTTTCTTGCCGCCACATTGGCGCTTGAAAGTTTTATCCTTATCAGTGGCGCAGTTCTTAAACTCGCCAATAAGATCGTCGGACATTGCGCTTAACAAAGTAAAGCGCGCACTACATCTTTCTTGAACCAAGCTACAAAGCTTCTTGGTCTGTTTTGCTACTGCCCTCAATGGGCGGTGACAAGGACATCGTAAGATGATCAATCACATCTTGTTCATCTAGAAAATATTGCATTTTACGATGCCATATATCATAGTTTGTGCCATTTAACTTTTCACCCTTATAAGATTAGCAATAAATTTTTGGCAGCCATAGTTTACCACTACATATCAAAACAGAAAAAGGAGTTTTTGACATCAATTTACACATTATTCCTATTTGCTTCTAGAAATCCAAGCTAATTACATTGAACATTTCTTATATAGTAAAATCGAAAGTAAAGCTAGGCAATTACAATCATCTCCCACTTATATAAGATAAGTCAATATAATTAAATATTTCGAGCAAATATTTCATATGCAAAACTAATTTGCATAACATTAAAGAAAATATGTACAAAACATACTAACTTTAAACATATTTGATTATATATAAACATATTTATATATAAACATATAAATGTTACATGTACTATTTTCGATGAAAGCATGAACATACTCACGCGCAAAGACGGAAAAACAAAATTACGCTTCTAAAACTAGCACAGTACATGACCAGATATCTTTCTCTCTCTATAAAAGCTGTATATAACCCTCTGCAACCACCAACTCTCCCTCGGTAGTCTCAAGGGTGATAGTGAGAGGTGGTGCAGGGAGAGGCACAACTGGCACGCGTAGCTCCCATACTACCCAGCCATGGTTCCCAAGGGGCTTGTTCAAAAACAGTTGGGGACCAAGGATTTGACACAGTCAGAGGAGAGGGTATAGACACTCAGATTATCCAATGTGTCTACTCCAGGAAGTGAAGGGTCCACCTAGAACTCATAGTCAGCTGTGCCGCTGGCCACTGCCAGTGCATCTGAACTCGGTACACTCGTCCTTCTGGTCGCAGTGTCCAGGGCCAATGCTTGTCCAGAATTTGCTACCAGCAAACCTGAGTTGACATCGATCAGCGTCAGATCAACATCCGAGAACCAATCCTCGAAATGATCCGTCAACTCAGGGTCCGACTGTGCCGGGAACCTGCCATCTATATAGCTCACAAGAGAAAGAGAAAAATGAGAACCAACTAATGGCTCTGATACCAATGTTGGGAAATGGTAAGAGGACATACCTCGCAGCAGAAACGTAATAATAATAAAAGATCCAACAGTAGATAGACGGCTACCAGAGTCGCCTACACAGCTTCACACCTTAGATCCGAGGTCTGGTAATGACGTACCTCTGTCAGTCGTTACCGGATAGAGAACACCTGATGTCCCACACCTGGACAGTACCTCTCATACAGAGAAGTCTACACTTGCAAGACACACTTGCAAGTACACTCTCTCACATACACACAAGACACACTTGTATGTACTCTCATGCACTACACACATGCACTTGCACTCCTCACACACACTTGCATGCCATTGGGATGCACTTGGGATGCTCAAGGGATCCTCAAAGGATGCTCTTCCCCTTCACCCCTCATGGGGTATTTATAGGGAGGAGAGGAGAGGGTGTGAGGAGGGGGAGTGAGAAGAGAGGAGGCGAGTGGGGGAGAGAGGCGGCAGCCTCTGCCGCGAGAGGCGGTAGAGGCTGCGGCAGTGCTGCTGCCGTGCGGCAGCAGCCGGCCTTGCCAGCGCGCCTTGCGCGCTGGATCGGCCGGTTTTCACCAACGTGCCCTGCGCGTTGGCGACACCCCCTCCACCCGCCGAGGCGGTGGAGGTGGGCCCCTCGCGGGGCCCAATGGGCACACACGCCCAACACTTGTGATATCATATATCCGCCTTTTTTGTACCTATTCACAGAAAAAGACACTTTAATGATGAAAAAAAGTACTTAAACACTTGAATTTAGCTAAGCAAAGTGCTCACACTCATGTTTCGGCAGCTTTATTCAAATGAGGGTCCCATCATCGGCATGTTTAAGCAAATTGATGAACTTCTTTGTCAAAAGGATAACCAGTTCAATTACCTAAAGAGCTGTCATAGCGACAAGTGGCAACTGGAGTAACATTGCTCCAAGGTGAACCTACAAGGAGTTGAGCACAAGCATTGAGTATATACATAGCTTATACTCTCTCTTCATAACCAGTCTAATGTCCTTTTGCCAAAAGAATTATGCGAGATCATGGAAATCTGACAGATTGGAACCCGCTTCAGGACAAGTTTAAAAAAAGTTGCAAGAAAGTTAATACACTGCTCACCACTATTCGATACAGGAGTTTCGGGTAGAGATTTACGGAGCCTTGAAGCTTTTGTCCGCCCAACAGTTTTGTCTCTTTTTTCTGATACAGGCGTTTGTGACAGACTGTTAACTACATTATATCCAGGGCTTCTTGCCCACTCACTAGACTCAGCAGCTTCATTTTCATCATATTCAGACTTCCGCTTTAACTGCATAATAAGAAGTTACTCAAAGGATAGCAGGATTATTAGGAAATTTCCTTCAAATGAATAACAAATCAAAATTGCAAAAGAATGAGAAAGAAGATGCAGTAAAGACAAGTCAAGCAATGATGTGAGAAGCCCTACCTCCATAGTCCATACTAGTCAGAGAAATGAAGAAAGAAAATATTGCATTTTTTAACTTCTCCAACACCCCATAAATCCACCACACGTAACAGAAAATGTCACTGCCTTTCTAACTTATTGCAAGGGTGGGAGAGGATTTGGTAATTTCCAGTGTATGTAAGAGGGGAGGACATCTTTGGTGCAATCTTCTTCTTCTTGCTCTATCATTCCATCTCATCTTGGATGATGGCATATGGTATTCCTTCACTACTATGAGGGGAAAGGCAAGCAATATCAGGTGGCAGGCAAAATGCAGACCATTTATAATAGTTGGGCCTTCACATCTGCTGCTGGCCATTTTACAGTGGATAGCACTCACAGGCGGCAATTCCAAAGGTTAGAAAGTGTACTCAAAGTCGCTCAGTTTGCAAGGCTCTCCATGTACACCCAGGAGATCCAAGGTTCATGCCGCACTGGGTCAGGTTTAAAAGAAAACATTTGTAAGGGAAGACTAAGTAGGTGATAGTAATAGGAAAGAGATAAAAAGGGTTTGAAGACTAGCCACTAGGGAATAGATCAGCTAATCCAATAAAAACATGGAGCTGTAGACAATTTCCAAAAGTTCATTATAGTGTATCATTTTCCCCCTTTTTTCCTTTTTCTCTATTCTGTATGCCAAGAACAAGAAGGCCTCTTAAGTCCAAATTATAGCATACTTCTGGAGTTCCCTCTCCAAAGAGCACTTCAACGTGTTAGGTAAATATTCCAAGGCCTACAGCTAATAACCACTGTAAACCATTTTTCTAAGTGCAACATAATGTACAAAACCAACCATGGCATGAGACAGTTGATAAAGTTGTATTCAAAGCCACATGGCAACACAATTATCTAGATGTCTACACTGGAAAGAAAAAATTCACCTTTTGCCCAGTGACATTTTCCAGTAAACCTTGGTGGCAATCTATTACACAAGATCAAGGGAGGCAGGATCAGAATTGGGGTCCAGATCGGCCATGGCCGATTCGGATCGGATCGGCGATCCGGCCGATTCTCAAGGAGTCTGGCCAATCCAAGATCGATCCGATTAAAAAATAGTTTTATCTGTAAAAAAAAAAAAAAAATCAGAAAAATAGGGGGGGGGGGGGGGGGGAAGGAAAAATGCATCTTCATATTTACATATATTATGTATGATATATGAGATGGTGCAATGTTATTAGGAAAGTCTTAGACTTCTTGAGTTTAAACACGACAATAGCACTTGATAGAAATTTGTGGCGGAAAAGAATTCATGTAGCCGACCCCAATTAATAGGATAAGGCTCTGATGATGATGATGATTATGATATATGAAATCATAAATTTACCCATTAATGTATATCATCATCAGAGCCTTATCCCATTATTTGAGGTTGGCTACATGAATCCTTTTCTGCTAAAGATTTTTATCAAGTGCTATATTTGTGTTTAAACTCAAAAAGTTAAAGTCATTTCTAACAACATCGCACCATCTCATTTTAAACCTCCCCTAGCTCTTTTACTAGCATCCACCAAAATTTGGTCACATCTTTTAACCAACGTCGAGTTAGAGCATTTGTTCTTCATAATATCATCTTCTACAACTACTTTAGTGGCGATCACGGTCTTTTCATTAATTTTAATCATCTTTATTGGGATCAATTCTCGTGATTACACCTTTTGGCGATCACTGTGGGACATCTAGGCCTATCGTGCTTGTTTCTGTCTCCTCTTGCCTTTTTCAGTCCTCCATGTGTGTGGTTTTTATTTAGATTCTGTGTTTTTCCATTTTATTTCACTGTTGTTTTGAGTTCTGCTGCACTAAGTGAGAAGGCGACGAGAGAGGCGTCACTATCTAGAAGGCGACAGGGAGATCGTCGCGATCTGGTGAGTTCTTCTGATTCTGTCTGTTCTGAGTTTTCTGGATTTATTTTGAGCACTCCATCCATACTTTCAGTTATTTTGTGCCTGATCCATGCTTATAAGAGTCTGTCAGTCATCTATGCAATATGATTGTTTGATTCTTCATGCATAACTAGGTCCCACTTGCCCTCTGTCCACTGCGAAGAGGAATGCGACGCTCTGCCTGTCGCGATCTAGGTGGCGACAGGTTGTTCGTCGCCTTCTGCTTCTGAAAGCAGGTTGACCTAGTTTTCTCTGTGTTAGATTTAGGTTAGATTTTTGCATGCACTCCAGTTCACATAAGGGCATACATATTTCCATATTGTAGTTTAGGTTGTCCTCCTCGGCGACGTGAGCTCTCTCGGCCACATATTCCTTGTGTCCGACTAGAGCACTCACTTGAGGGCCTCTATAAGTCCCCGCTGACCGTGGATTCCCACACGGCCGCCGGGCTGGTTGTACCCATTGCCACCACAGAGTTAGGATTCATGCATTGGTGAGTCTGTGAAGATCCTAGTTAAACCCGAAGTTCGAAGCCTTCTCGCTTTAGGAAACCCATCCTTTGAGGAATTTGCTAAAAAAGTCAATCCATTAAAAGGCAAACTTGAACCAAATAAAAGAAACCATCATCATTGTTAATGCTTGCTTTGGGTGAGACATCTTCTCTTACTTTTGTTTGCATAGGATTGTTTGTTTAGGAAACTAGGTCTCTATTTAGGAAAGGTTGTCTCTTAAGTCTGGACAGGCATTCCGTATTTCGGTGTATCAAAAACTCTCACTTTCCAAATATGGAGTCTTACTTGAACCAGACTATAGTGATGAGAATCTAGATGCTGCCTTCTATACCTCCCAACACTATGAGAAGTCTCTTCCACATGATCTTCTTGAGGAGGCGGCCCAGCCCTGGGTCACCACAGTCCACGCTAGTGAGAGTCACCATCCCGACGATGATGGCCCATCACAACTTGTCTGTCCCCCTCAAGAGGATGATCAAGCTTCTCAACTCATGCGCTTAAGTACTCAGCTTGATCAATAAAAAATTCAAGATCTCATGATGGTTCTCAAAGGAAAGATCGTCTCATCACCCTCACCCAGAGCGGGTGCTTCTCACCCCATGGCATCTACCTCCGGCCCCCGTATCATCACGGGACAAGCCGACAACACTCCCATCCGGCCACGGGCCATCCGATTCACCCCCTTTGAATCTGAGCACTATCGTCCACGTGAGTCAAGGCCACGATCTCCCCCCTATCTCCCTTGCTATCCACCACAACAGCTTGAGCCATGTGTCAGGCCAGCATCCCGTGCCTCCTCCTTGTATGCTCAACCCTCCGTCGCTCCCGACATGATGTCTGAGTGGGCGTCTATCAAAAAGGAACTCCAAGAGCTGCGGAAGCAAGTCGACCCTAGGCAGCACCATGATGTTCACATGCCTAATTTCAATGGCTTGTGGGTCCCATCTCCATCTAAACTTCCCAAGTACCGCAAGTATGATGGCACTGGCAACCCATACATTCACATCAAGGACTTCATCTATGAGTCTACACCTTACCAGCAAGACCGTCGCTTATGGCATATCTGTTCCGTCGGTCATTGGATGGGACTGCACTAGATTTGTTATACTCATTGCTACCCAAGGATGCAGAGGACTTCGCCATAGTGAAAGGAAAGTTCCTTGAACATTCCAAGATAGGGTTGGGCCAAAATACTCTTTTACGGATCTTATGGCAGAAAGGATGAAGCTGGAGAAAGAGTTTGCTACTTATGCTGACAGATGGAGACAGATGGACACACGAGTCCCTGGGTACCTTCCGGAGAGAGAGAAAGTCAAGATCATCATTGCCAATGCAACCCTCCTATAAAAACATCTTAGCAATGATGATATCACCAGCATGCATCAGCTCTACAGTCGAGCTCAGTTCATCCAAACCCAGCTTAAAGACTCCCCCATACACTCCATGTTCGAACCCCAAAAATCCCGCTTCCAAGAAAACCTCAGGGGCCAGTTACTGAGGTGTCCAAGTTAATGAGCAAGTGAGTGCATTCAACCCTGCCGGCCAACAACAACCGTCAAACCTATACTACCCAGGGTCAAAATCCCACCAACCCCCCACAAGGCCAGCCATGCCAATATCACCAAGTACCACCTCCCGATGTCTCCCACAAGGCGTCCCCTAGGTCCAAGGAGAAATCAATACCCACCACTCCCTGAGACACTCGTCGACATCTTCTTGGCCTTAATCTCCAAAGATGCCATCAAACTCCCTCCGGAAAGGCCATTGAACCTGAGTGTGGACCAGACAAGGTACTACATGTTCCACCGGCAGCCAAGGCATACCATTGAGCAGTGCTTCACATTCAAAGACCTAGTATATGATCTCCACGAGCAGAACAGGCTAGACTGGACAGCTCTCCGAAGAGTGATCGGAGATATCAAAGAAAGATAGAGGCAGTAATAACAGCAAAGGCAGCAACGCCAGCCACCCCCTTAGCAGCAACAACAACAACAGCTGTTGCAGGACCTAAGGATTGTCCATAACCCGCTACCAAACCACCCGCCAGCTCCCAATCCACCACAACCACTAGCCCAGGTGAATCCTATTGTCCACCCCCCCCCCTCCTCAAGCAAACTAGACGTATGATGATGAACCCGATGTTCATCAAATGATGGCTATTAACCACCAATACCCTCAACTACCTCAGACAATACAACCGGCCGCCATGGCCCCTCAATCAACCCCTCCTTTAGTTTCCCAAGCCAACACTATCATACTGCCCATCGGCTCAACATCCACGCCAGTCGCTAGACCATCCATTATTCTACCACCTACCACACCTCTCGCCCCACTTGTCTCTATGCCACCACCCTCTGTCATAACTACCACCGCACCCATCATCTTACCACCACCTGGGCTGGATCAACCTTCCGCCGCCACCTTATCCTCCACCAGACAACCCGTGACCCAACCAACTACCCTGCAGAGCGGACGAGTCTTCTGTCGCTCGTATCCACCCATCTCCACTACCTCCACCAGCCAAAGCAATCCCCAACAGGTCCTGCAACCACCGCAGCAACAATCTCAGCAGCAACCACAAGAAGAGGGGGTCATTGAGCCGCTACCCTGCACAACTATGACATCCTCAAACATCTGGATCATGTGCCGGCAAAAATCTCAATACTAGAATTGATAAAAATGTCCAAAGAGCACCAAGAAGATTTAAGAAATTTCTTGCAAAGGGTAGTGGTGAATGAGGACATGGTTGCCGACAAACTGCCAAATGCACTAGCCATGGTAACTCATGGTCGGCCAACATTTCTAAAATGAACTAGCACCCCCAGAAGCCAGGAGGCTCCCACTTTGTGTCACCCTAGTCATCAACCATGTAGCAGTAGGGGTAGCACTGGTCGACACTGGGGCATCAATTGTCTGCCCACTGAGCACTTTGAGGGCATGTGATGTGTTGGAAGGACTGCTAAGACCGACACCAACCACCATAGCCGCATATGACAACTCCAAAAGATCTTGTCACAGCATGGTGACTGTACAAGCCGAACTGAGGCCACTGCCTGTCACTGTCGATTTCTATGTACTTGATATCGACCCCATGTTCAAGGCTATCCTAGGGCGCCCATGGTTAGAAGCATTGGGGGTTGTACCGTCCACTGCACACCAATGTTGAAGTTCCCTTTCCAAGGATAGGTTATCAAAGTCAAAAGCATAGCCACTGCTCACACAGTCGATGCCATCAATGATACCCTACTTCCAACCATATGGCCTGTAACACCCCAGAAAAATGTTTATTTATTGAAAAATATGAACAATAAGGTTGTTGGACTTAATCATTATTATTAAAATGAAATAATTGATATTTGGGAAGATTAGCACTAATGAACATTATCCCAGTGTCATACTCGGACGTGCGCGCTTCCACAGGGCGACACTGAAAAACTGTAACGAAAATGAAATCTGAGAATACCATAATTCCCAAAAAATGTGGAGATATCAGAAATATAAATATCCAAATTTTTCGACGTACGGATTTCGAGATTAAGTCGACGTGACTATTTTCCGGGTGATTTTTCACCTACTGTAAAATAAATTCCAAAAATAAACTAAAATTATCATAATTTGTAAAACCATCACATTAGTCTATGGTTGAAATTTCAACATAAACAGACATCGTTTGATCACATTACACAAGGATTATCGGGCCAGTTGAATTATGGTTTAATTACGGGATGGATTTTTTGGGGAAATTGTCTTGCTGACGTATCCTAGGCTACGCAAGCCCATGTCATGATAGGTTAAGGTTCTTACACGTTGAAGGCCGATGTGTGGGTGTGTGATTGCGTGCATGAGTTAGGTGTCAGTGGGTTGTTAAATGGGGTTTTACTCCAACACCTGGAAACCGACGTGCCGTTGTGCATGGCAAGACCAGTTGGCTATAAATACACCCCCTCCTTCTTCCTTCCTATCTTTCTGACTCCTTCCCTGTTATGCTGCTGCTGTGATTCATGAGACTTTAGAGTGAGTGTGTAGCTGGAGTGGTTAGTTTACACTGTGTGCATCTCTTGGTCCTGTTCGAGTTGCTGCTGGAGTTGTAGCTGGATGTAGTCGGGAAGCCAGTGAAGCAAACTTTAGTAGTTGCTACTGCTTCAACTGCCTCCTTCTTTGCTTTTGGCCATCTCCCCATCTACTATTCGTGGTGGATTGTGGATTTCTATATCAAAGGAAGAATTCAAAATCAAGTAGGATTCATTTCCTTTTTCCTTAAATCCTGATCTCCACACATGTCAATAGATTCTTGAGGAATGGACAAGTTGCCATACCGGTAGTTCTTTGTTTTCTTCTAGTCATGATAAATTTATTCTTGTAGGAGGAGGATCAACCTTGCTCTACTTTAGAAACTAATTTTTATCTTCTTCCTCCACCCTTGATTCATGTTCATGATATAGAGTTCGGGTAGAAGTATACATATCCTTAATACCGTGTAAGGACTTCAGTTTAGATGGTTGGTACTTCAAATCATGATTTAGATTCATGAAATACTTTGAAGTTTAGTGTCCATCTTGTAGGAATCTTCCATCAAACCATTGCTATCAAGGTTCTACTTCTAGTACTAAACTATGTTTGGTTTCAAGCAAGTCAAGTTTGAATTGCAAACCTCTTCTTTCATCTGTTTGTTCGGTTTATAAACCACTGTGAAAACTCTATTTAGACTCTTCCATTTGATACCAATCATGTCTTGAATTATAAGATCTATGATTAGGGTGCTTAGAATGGATTTAAACAGATTTATGGAAGTTCTGCTGCTTCCTGTCGACAGGCGCATGTTTCCAGAACTCCAGATCTCTGGACTGTTTGCACTTGTCGACAGGTCCCTTGCTGCTGTCGACAGGTACACACAGTCCAGCAAACCTGAGTTCTGTCTATAGCCATCTGTCGACAGCCCCTTCTCACCTGTCGACAGCTATGACCCTGATTCGAATTTCAGCACTTTTTCATGTGCAAATCCTTGCTTAAACTTCACCCTATTAGCCTACCAAGTTACCCTCTTAATTACTTTGATATTTTCTGTCATTCTACCATAAAGATTACCCACTTTGGATACCTTATTCACCACTGCATTATCCGTGAAGTTGTCAACTCTGAATGGTACTCCTTGGGTCCATTCTTCTGTATTCGATAACTGAGTTCATATAACTTGATATTCTGAGAGTTCATATGCTTGAACACCATGTGAGAATGATTAACTTATGATGATGACATTTATTGGGTCTTGGACCCCACTTGACTGATATGCCTGTGCAAATAGGGCTGGTCCAGTCCGGGAGGAGCACCCGAATTCATTACGGGCCGTACGGGAGTGATAAGGATACCGGGATGTTTGGCATTGCATCACTATTTCCTGATTATAATCATCATACTTCCTGTACTGTGTAAACTGATATATAAACCAATTCTTGAGCTATATACCTAAGCATGACCTGAGTTTTACTGTCACTGTATCAAGCTACTGTTCTGAGATCTGGTATTGTATCTTTGATGTTTATTCTATCCTTGTCTGGGAGTGATAAGGATCATCATTACCTCCTGATTATGATCGTCACACTACCTGTCATGTGTGACTATTTATATGATTTCGAACCTGAGTCTTAATATGAATTCTTGAGCATGCCTATGTTTCCATACTACCGTTATACATTCACTGACATGTTATGTTGGTTATCTGACCCTGTTCTTGATACCATTTCTGTTCTTACTTAAATTATCATGTGTTCCTAATCCTTTGATTTAAGGATTTGAATTCTACTGGGCTAGTTAGCTCACCATCCTTCCCTTTTCAGGTAATCAAGATGAGGGAGAAGTGTAAAATGGGTTGTGTGTAGAGTGGACACCGATGACGAGTCAACCAACCATTTACTGCTTTAGTTGCGTACTTGTAAAATGTTATGAGTAGTAGCTACTCATCCTTACTCCTCACTTAGTGTGTAATGAGGAGCTTTATGTAATAAGACTTCGCAGACTGCGTTATAATGAATAAACGTTAATGTTATTACTTGTGCCTGTTTTCTGTCATTTCCCAATAAATAGCCTTTTATTAGGATGTGACATGGCCCGCCAACAAGCTCGTTGTCTCGGTGCTGGACATTAACTATCCTTGGGCCTACTCATTCCACTCCAAGTAAGAGGCCAGTTCCGCACAAGTCAACGATGTCAAAAGGAAGGAGCCTTTAAATACTAAAGGGTGGCAGATTATGATGAAGCTAGGCTATGAGGAAGGAAAAGGCCTAGGGGCAGAGCTACAAGGCATCACCAAGCCTATCTCAGACATTGTAATGAAAAGCCGATGGGGACTTGGTTATAGGGAGAACTCCAAGCCATGGTCATCTAGCACATCCATTGTTAAGGCTGACCGCCACCGCGTCATATGGACACTTTGGTGTCATTTTATCAAAGGCCCAACCCAACCTGGGTATAACATTGTAGTGGTGGAGGCAGAGCTTTCACAGCATGATATATATGGCAAGAATTTCTCACGGCACATGGCCCCTATGCTTACATATAAGGTACTGGAAACACTCCGCCCAGGAAAAAGAGGGAAGACAGAAGACCCAGAGGCTGAATGGTATCACTGGTTCGACATGGAGGACATCACCATAGTCTTCAGCCATTTATTCTAGGAGGAAGAAAGAACATGGCCGCCAACTGCAACTGAACTGTTAGATCCCCCACATCCATCACATTCAAGCGGCAATTGATGAATGATGCCACGGATGTGGGAGAGCCAGATATTCCTTACGAAGAAGGAAGATGGTGGACGAGCTATGGAGGGGCACATGCCTGGCCATCCACCCATGACTCCTATGCTCTCTCCTTCCAAGTATTATTCCTCCATCCCCTCCCATAATCATTCAATTATCTCCCCAAGTCCTGGAAGCTGCGCGCAACATCCTCACTCCTGGCCTCCTACACTCAGTCCTCACTACCCTACAATCTAATCCAAGCGACTACGAGATCACTCTCTCGTGTTGCATGCTTTCCACTGGTCCCAAAAAAAACACTGATTTTGAAATGCATGTGAGTTGAGGAGCCAGCATACCTCCTTCGCCTTCCTGATCAAGGGCACCCCTCAACTTGGGCTTCCCCTTCAACTCTCTCATTTGGATCCATCCTCTTCGAGGATCCTATGTCCTCAACTTGTTCTGTATAGTCATCTAGTCAAGTAGAATCATCTAGGATAGGAGAGTCTAGTCATAGTTTAGGCGAGTCTAGGGTAGAGAGTCAGGTCAACCCACCGCCCACTAGTCCAAACATCGCCTTAGGAAGCAACGGGGCAAGGCTATTCCCCTAAGATACCTTCAAGAGTTAGCCCGGTGATGTCAAGCTTTGTTACTATAGAGGAGTTCACAAAAGAGGCGGTGGTGTTAGAAGAAGAAATTGCACAGGATGGGGTTCGTAGATGACAGATTCGGTGTTTACAAAATCATGATGATGAGGACCCAATGATGAAGAGGATAGTGAAGTAGATGGCACCGCTGAGATGTACGCTAGTCGCGTAAGAAGATTTGATGAGCCTACAACGGCGGTGGATGAACCTACTAAGGAAGTCAACCTTGGAACAGAAGAAGATCCAAGGCTTGTGATGGTTGTAGCAACCTCCCTCCTGATGAAGAAGAGGAACTGGTGCAAATTCTGAGGGAGTAAAAGACACAATCGCCTGGTCATATGATGACATGCCTAGTCTAGACCCCTCATTAGTGGAGCACTGACTTGTGTTGAAAGAAGGGGCAAAGGCCATAAAGCAAAAGCTCAGAAGATTCCACCCACTTATGGCCCTAAAAATGAAAGATGAGGTGGACAAACTCCACAAAGCTAGATTCATCAGGGTAGTACTTTATCCGAACTAGGTGGCGAACATAGTCTCGGTCATGAAGAAGGATGGAAAAGTTAGAATCTATATTGACTTCCGGGACCTAAATAAGGCATGTATGAAGGATGACTTCCCGCTTCCTCACATTGATGTATTGATTGATAACACTGCTGGGTATGAGACCCTCTCATTCATGGATGGTATTCTGGTTATAAGCAAATCTGTCTAGCTCCTAAAGATCAAGAGAAAACCTCCTTCACCATGCCCTAGGGTACATACTATTATGTAGTCATGCCATTTGGGCTAAAGAACGATGGGGCTACTTATTAAAGGGCGATGATGGCTATCTTCCATGACATGATGCATGTCTACGTAGAAGTGTACGTGGATGACATTTTGGTGAAGTCAAGAACCAAGAGAGAACACCCCGAGATCCTCGCCAAGGTGTTGCAAAGATCAAGGGAGTATCAATTGAGAATGAATCCAAAGAAGTGTGTGTTTGGGGTATCATCAGGAAAGTTGCTAGGCTTCATAGTCAGTAAGAGGGGAATTGAGATCGATCCAAACAAGGCTAAGGCTATTGCGGAAATGCCACCTCCAAATAATATTTCACAACTAAGGGGTTTGATCGGGCGTTTGCAAATCATTAGAAGATTCATATCACAACATTCACAAAGATGCCGCCCATTCTATGATCTCTTGAAGGAGGTACAAAGTTCAAATGGAATGATAAGTGCCGAGAAGCCTTTGACGATTTGAAGAGGTATCTCATGAATCCCCCAGTTTTGCAACCTCATGTACCTGGGAACCACTAATCCTATATCTCTCAATCATTGAGGACTCTCTAGGTGTTGTCCTTGCACAACACGATGAATTAGGAAAAGCAAGGGCAACATACTATCTTTCTAGACTTTTCAACACCACAGAAGCCAAGTACACCACCGCGGACAAAACTTACGCCGCGCTCGTATGGGTAGTTCAAAAACTCAAGCACTACTTTCTTGCCCACGAGGTCAAGCTGATCTCGAGGATGGATCCACTCAGGTACCTCTTAGAAAAACCCGTCCTCTCTGATCGGCTTGCGCCCTGGCAGAGCTTCCACTCCCAATTCGACATCTCTTTTATGGTCCAAAAGGCCATCAAAGGATATGCCATCGCCGAGCACCTTGCCCATCTCCCACTACCTCACAGCGATTCCATCCGAGAGGAATTTCCCGATGAAGAGCTCTCAGTCATTTCCAATGATCCCTTCTGATCCCTCCATTTTGATGGTGCACTCAACTCTCAGGGACAGGGCATTGGAGTTGTGCTACTCACCCCGGAGGGTATTACCATCCCCATCGCCTTTCAACTCACCTTCTCCATCACTAACAACATGTCTGAGTATGAAGCTCTCCTAGCTGGTCTTAAACGTGTTTATATCCTGGGTGCATCCCATCTTAGAATCATAGGAGACTCTCAGCTTGTTCTGCGATAGGTGCTCTCAACTTACCTCACTCATGATTCAAAGCTTAAACTGTACCAAGATTTGGTCACATTATTGGCAAGGCAATTTCGCAAGCTTATCTATGTCCACACTCTCCTCGCTCACAAAACATCCTGGCTGATGCCTTGGCGTCACTAGCCTCTTCTCTATCCTTCTCTCTAAGCCATCAGACTGAGACAATTGTCGTCCAACAGCTCGATGTTCCATCTCCCCAAGATCCTTGGTTCAAGAACCTTAGGACAAACTTAGAAGAGAGGGCTAGGAAGAGAGGAGTGCAACAGATCATGCTAGCTGAGCTCGAGGAGATCCTAGATGAAGAGGAATTGCTGTGGTATTTTGAGATTGATCAGTACTGTAAGGATGAGTCGTATTCCGAAGGGGCAAACTCGGAGGATCGCAAGGCCATAAGAAGAGCCGCCCTAAGATACACAGTCTTCGGAGAAGTGTTGTACATGCGAGCTCTCAATGGAGTTCTTTTGAGATGTCTTAATGATAACGAAGCTTGGAAAGTGGTAGAAGGATCCATGCTAGTGAATGCAGAGGGCATGTCAACAGTCAGATGCTTGCTAGGAAGATCATTAGGTAGGGCTACCACTGACCAACGCTAGAAGAAGACTGTGTCATCTACGTCCGTAGGTGTGTCAAGTGCCAACTCCATGCTGATAAAATTCATGCTCCTTCATTCTGATCACTTCATCCACTCTCCACACCTTGGCCATTCTCCATGTGGGCTTTTGATATTGTTGGCCCCCTTGGTGACCCTAATGCTCAAATCAAACAAAAATCTTTTATCCTAACAGCAACTGAGTATTACACCAAGTGGGCAGAAGCAGAAGCATTCACAGAAATCAAAGCATCCACAGTGTGCCTCTTTATCATGAAGAACATCATCTCACAGTTTGGAGTGCCAAGCAGCATCGTCACAGACAATGGGCCGCAATTCTCTCACAAGAACTTCAGAACCTCTGTAAGAAATACAACATCACTCTGCATCATTCATCTCCATAATACCCATAAGGCAATGGCCAAGCTGAAACAACTAATAAAACCCTTCTTAAAATCTTGAAGAAAACTTGTGAATCACATAAATTCGCTGATTGGCCAGAAAAGCTAATAGAGGCTCTATAGGCCTACCGTACCTATGTCCGTACTCTCACGGGACAAACCCCGTATGCTCTCACTTATGGGATGGAGGCGATAGTCCCGTACGAGATCCTGATCCCTTCACTAAGAGTCCAACTTGATAAGGAACTTAATCTTGATGAACGTCGAGCGGCTTACTAGTCCAATTGGAACTCCTAGATGAAAGGCGGTTAAAGGCGGCCGATCACGTGCTCTCATATCAACGACGAATCTCAAGGTCTTTTGAAAAGATTGTAATTGAACGAAAATTCCAAGAGGGTGATTTGGTCTTGAAACGCATTTTTATCAAACCGAGAGGTCCAAGGTCTAAATTACAATCAAATTTGGAAGGTCCGTACGTTGTGAAAGAGGTGTATTCGGGAAATGCCTACCGCCTATCAATGCCGAGGGCGCAGAATTGTCACATTCGTAGAATGGGTTGTACCTCAATAGATTCTATCCCTAGGTCTATAGGTGTAAGGCCACAACACTTAGATTAGGGATAACCTCATGTTAAGAATCCAAGTCCCATCCCCAGTCATCAAGGGTTGCTCTAAGTTAGGACCAACACACACACACGGTAAGCCTGGGCAGCTGAACTTAGTAGATATCATAGTTATGTAGGCCTTTCTTAAGCGATGCGATGGTCATTCTCTCCCAAATTGGTCGAAGTGTAGGGGCAAGGGTCGTAAGGGAGAGGTCATCAACCTTAAGCATACCCTACCAGAGGAAGTCTCAAATAGGGACAATCAAAATAGCAAAAGTAAAGGAACAAAGAAGCAAAAGAAAAGAAAGAAAAATACATGATAGAATAGGGGCATGGCAAAGAGTGGCAAAGTCTCTGCGGGACGCTCATGAGCCGGTCGTACGCATGCCCCAGACAGTACAAATCCATAAGAAAAGACTACAAAGTCCCTATGCAACAGACCTAATCTTTGAGGGGTATGCTGCGAGAAGAAGCCGAACCCAACGTCCTTAAACCTACATTAGACATTCCTTAATAGTCTTCCATTTCCCTCTATAAGATCATGTCATCGCTTAGGTATGGATTAAGTAGCCGCACTATCAACTAAGGGCAACCGCCTATGGCATGTCCCCCTAAACGCACGTCTTACCTTAGTAAAGTCCTCAACAAAAGGGGAAGTGATCGAAACTCCTAACCCGGTTTGAATTGGTCTATGTGTTGTGGCCCAAAGAGCGAGTACCTTCCATCTCGTGCGTCTTATTTTAGGAATGGCTAACGTCGGCTTTAGTGTCTTTCAAAACTACAAAAAAATCAAATATTTCAATCCTACAAAAAATCAAATATTTCAAAACTACAAAAAATTGAATATTTCAAAACTACAAAAAAATCAATATTTCAAAAATCCAAAAAATCAAATATTGAAAAACTCCAAAAATCAAATATTTCAAAATTCCGAAAAAATCAAAATTTCAAACTCCACAAAAATCAAATGTTTTCAAAACCCCAAAAATACTTTACTCATTCATTCATGCATGTCATTTATTTACTTATGTCTTTTCGCCTATTTAATAAGGCTTAGCCCCTTGACCATTTATCAAGATTTGTCACTCGTCATGCTTAAGGCAAGGGGCTAAGTCGAAGAACGGATCTAACTTGTCTTCATGGTTTTCCTAAGTTTGCAGGTCGTAGCAGAAGAAAGAAAGCGATACTCCCATCTCACTCGTCACTGTCACACAATCACAGTCCATAGCCAAAAAGATTCTATTCCATTCCATAACTACACATCATATATATATGATGAACAAAAAGTGAAAAGAGTACAAGTCCTCAACCACTCTCCTCTGTACCCTCAGGCGGGTGAGAGGGTGGAGGGGCCATCTCCCTCGGTCCCGTCGTGCTCCCCTCGGCTGCTCCCTCGCGTCACCTCCCTCCTCCTCGTTCCTCCGACATCTGGAGGAACCAGTCAGGTAGTGCCCCATCGACCCGCTAAGGGCACCGCACTTGCTGGCCGACATGCGGCTGTGACCGACCAATGATAGGGCCCTCTCCAGCCCCCTCATCTCTGCCCTGAGCACCAGGACAATCTACCGCTCAGTCCCCAGCTGCGAGCGGAGCTCGTCAACATCTCGACGCAGTCCCGTCGCCTCGTACGCCTGGGGGCATAAGTACAGCTCTGCCATCTCCGTCTCTAGCGCGGCCTTCCGCGCTAGAGCATCTCTCAGCTCAGCCTCCTGAAAGTCAAAACATGTGTCAATAAGGAAGAAAGGTACAAGGGGCATGAAATTAGTAACTCACCCGCTCGCGTAGTTGGGCCATGGCCTCCTCTCCCCGGGCCACTGTCGATGCCAACTGACCCTCCAGCATGGAGCGGCCATGCTCGTCTCGGGAGGTGGAAGCGCCGCCCACCATCTACTGGGCCCGCTCCAGCTCAGCACGCTACATGAGAAAAGCACAAGAGTCAGACCACTGAAGTTGAGAACCGGAGAGACATGTAGTAGAGCACTCACCAGCTCGGTCACCGTCCGCAGGAGGTCATTCCTCTACTGGATCGTGGAGTGGAGGACGCCCTCGAGGGAGGCAATCTGGCCCTCAAGGTCAAGTTGCAAACACAGGTCAAGTTAGCCAAGGAATTAATGATTAAAATATTCAGAAAAGGCTAAGTTAGTAACACTCACAGGGCATTGGGTCCCCCTGTACACCTGGGCCCCGTACCTCCGTGCGTAGGCAAGGAAGTAGTCCTCGTCACTGGTTGCCTCGGAGGTCACCTCTTGGCCCCTGCCGCCAGTCCTCGAGTTGCTCCCGAGCGCTCTCCTGCCAGTCCGTGATCTTCTGAATGCCACGGAAGTTGCGGCCCGGTCTCTCCCTCTGCCTCTGTCGGGTCGGGAACTCCACTACCGCCTGGTGGAGCCCCAGTGTCCTCGCGACCAGCCGCAAGTGGAGTGGTACCACCGTGTTGAAAGCATGAAACCAGATCTCCCTACCGAAGTAGGGGCGCCCTGCTCCCCCACGGCTGGTCTGGGTCCTCATCCCCGGCATAGGGAGTCCACTCAACCTGCACATCATATACAAAAACCCATTAGTCGCTTGTCAATGAGAAGAAAGAGAAAGGTTACAAGTGGAGAGGTGCTCACGTGCCAGAAGTGGACGGTGTCTATGGCGTCCTAGAGGAGGGACACCTACAGGTGCAGGGATCACTCGTCTCGGCGAAACCACCAGCGTTGTAGAGCGGTACAGCGCTTGGTCCCCTGGGCACCCCCCAGCCAAGGGGGGGAAGGTAATAGTAGCCCCACACCTGCAAAACAAGATGGTCAGTAACACAGTCAATCATAGTAAGCAGGACAAAGCAATAAGGGTAAAAGTGAGAAGTGTACCTATAGGAAGGAAAAGAAGCCGGCCACCCTTGTCTCCCTGCGGAGGTGCCCAGGCTATCGAAAAGGTGGGCCAGAAGGGCCGTACCCTATGCGTAGCTCCCTACCTGGGTCAGGTCCTCCAGTAGGGCAGCACCACCAGCTCACCAGGTCCCCTCGAGTCCCCAAGATGAGCTTCCCGATCATGAGGATCAGGAAGCGCCTCAAGTCTCGATCTGCTGCCGCTCCCTCCTCCTCTGCCAGCATCGCCCTGGCATCGTCCGTAATCGAGCCATGTACTCTGCCTTTCTCTCTCCCGTCTGGTGGCAAGCGTCCACCACCCCCAGGCTCGCTTGTAGCCTTGTCCTCGACAGCAAGGACGACCTCTCCCTCGTCAACTCTGAGCCCAGGAGCCTCTCTACCAACTCATGGTAGCAGTATAGGTCACCCCTGTCACCGCCTGGCCATCCATCCTTAGGCCAGTGATCCGTGCCACGTCCTCTAATGTGGGGATCATGTGACCCCAAGGGAGGAGGAAGGCGTGGCACTCGGGGTCCCATCGCTCCTTCAACGCCTGGAGCAACGCCACGTCTGGCGTAAGCTCGTCCAACCTGAGGAAGGGGCCGAACCCCATCTGCTCCAACCGCGTCCTCTGGAAATCCGGCAGTCCCTGGTAGATTGCACAGACTACAGCCCACCCCAGCCGAGACCGCAACTCGCTCTGCAAAATAGCCAAAAAGCACAAAAATCAGTCAGAAGTTCACACACAACAGTCTATTCAAATCGCAACAAGGATGTTGTTGCCTTTTGAACGCGACACAAAGGTGTCGCGTTAGGGTTTTAGAAGGCGACATATCGATCTGTCGCCTTCTAAACGCGACAGATCCTATGTCGCATTCTTCCCTGGTAAGGCGACAGGCTTCCGGTCGCATTCTCAAGGTGACCGAGGACGGCCGATTGCCGTTCCCCGGTGGTTCCACTTTGGGCCAAAGGCCCTACACAAGTGCCTAGTACTCTGTCCACCTCTTTCCCACCATCAATCTCACATGGGCTAGGGTACCGACCACCTACCTTCATGGGGCCAATGGCCTCCTCCTCCCCGGTCCTTCCATGGGGTCCATCTCCATGGGGATGGCTGGCGCCTCCTCTCCCATTGCCGTGGATTGCTCCTCACCGGCTGTCCTCCACCGGTTGATGGTCCGCTTGGACCGGGTCGGCCGCTCATCGCGGCCATTGCCTCCATCACCCTCTATGGCCTCAGGCAACCGGGAGAGGAAGAGAAGAAGAAGTGGGGAGGAAGGAGAAAGGAAGAGGAAGCAGAGGGTGTAGATGGCCGCCGAGAGAGCCTCGCCGGAGAGGAATAGGGGATAGTGTCTCTATCGCCGGAGAGAGGGAAGCGAAAGAGGGAAAAGGGAAGTTGTCCGTGGGGCGAGGAATTTAATGCCTCGGGTTTGTGATCGCGACAAGGTAGGCGTCGCGTTAAGTTCAGGTCACGACAGGGATCCTGTCGCCTTTGCAACCAAGGTCGTGACCATTGACCTATCACGTTCAAGGTCGCGACGTCCATCCTGTTGCCTTCTAAACCTGTGCACAGAACTTCCATAACTTCTCATTTTCATTGCAAATCTCAATTGAATACATCATATAAAATCTGAAAATCATAATAAAATGTCTGATACATCACTCTCATGCTTCCAATACATCAAATCTCTCTAAAAAAAAACTCAAAAATACAATCAAGTCTCTCTCGCAAGCTCACAGTCACCACGTGGCCGAATCTCTCTATACTCTCTGAGGTACGCCTGGTATGTCTCGCACTCCTCGTGCACCGTGGGTTGTAGAGTGTGAGTGGCACACACACGCCACATCACTAGCACGCTCCGCATGGCCTGCTCGTCCTCCGGGTCTCCCAAGCGCCTAGCTTTCATAGGAGGCAAGTGTGATGGCTGAAGTAGCTTTGTTCGAGGCTTCCCAACTTGAAGGTAGCACCTGTGCGGGTTGTAGAGAACCAATGCCATGTTCCCGATGAGTTGTAGGTCCAAACCGTGTCCAAGGGAAGCCGTATGTCAACTCCGCGTAGCGCCGCTATGTCCATGGAGAATTGCTCCATCGGAAGTGTGTTGAGGTATAGCCGCCATGCACTCCGAGTCTTCTTATCCACCATCCTGCACACAATGCAATCGGAGAATTTGGCCACTCCACCAATGAAGCACAAAGGGTGGCACCCAAAGATCCGACTTTCCGTAGTGGGGTTTTCTATAGGTTTGAATTTAATCCTCACTCCCAACCAACACTCCAAGAGGATCATAGAGCCATAGAGTGGGCCCCCCAAATCTGCCGATGTGAGTTCCGCATAAAGGAAGGCTAGGACCGCATGAGAGAGGGAAAGTGCCCGCCATACCCCACTAATGGCGTTCAAGTTCGCATGGTCTAAGCGGTGATCTTTGGATGGGAAGAGAACCACACCACACAAACATATAGTTACGGCTTGGCTATCTCTTGGTAATTCCCGCACTTATTCTTGGAATGAGATATGGCCCACTTAGACAAGGGATTATGTGAATATGTTGAGGGCTTATCATGGTATAGACATCTTTGGGATCCATCATGAATTCTCCTAAGATGAGTTTAGGATCAATAGGCTCAACGGTATAACACGTCTTGTGCTCATCTCCCCGTGTAGTCTTGGGTAAAGCCATGAAAGCTTCAACCTCCTCTATTAAGACGGTAGCCTCAATTTGGGAAAAAAGAAGGTATGAGTTTGTGGGTGCCATAATTCTATCAATGTGGTTATGCTATGCCAATCAAAAGAGATTTTATGGTAGTTGTGGGCGGCTATCAAGATACCCCCTAAACCCCATTCTCTCAAGGCACGGATCACATGCATGGGTAGAACCTTGATCATGGGTGTTAGCCAATTGAGTTTAGAGTATCGGCGGGAGCTAGGAAAGAGCTAGGGAAGGAGAAGAAAAGATAAAAGAGAGGAGGAGAAGAAGAAGATGCAACATAGAAATTTGAGTTGAAATTCACAGAAATTGAAAAAACCACTTTACATACCTCTCTCATGTTAGCATTGCAGCTCAAGTGGTTTGGAACCTCCGTCAGCCTCAGGAGCTCACTGTAGGACGTCCGGGCATGCTTGGGACCTTCATAGGAAGCCTCTCCACCCATGGAAGCACTTGGAGCTCTCTTCATGGCAATGAGAGACTTGAGAGCTTGAAGAGAAGAACAGGGGTTCTGAACACCGAATTTGGCCTCCACACCCTTACTTATAGGCATTTAACACTCCTATTCATGGTGGGAGAAGGTTTAGAAAGCTTAAAAAGAGTTAGAACCGAACTAGGAAGCCTTAGAAGTCCAAGTAGGAACCAAACAGGGTGCTCTCGGGTTGCCAATTCTGTTCTGGATGCAGAAACTGAGGTCGCGACGTATCGACACGTCGCCACCTGGTAGCGAAAAGTTCTTTGTCGCGTTCTCTTAAAGGTAGCAACAGTCATCTTGTCATGTTCTGTGTATGACATCTGTTGGCTGATCCTTTGCATTATCATGATTGTTTTGCCAATTTGAGATGTTCTCCTTGCACTTATGCTTAATTCCTTTAATTATTCTAATGCAAATTGAGTTTTTATCTTGTTCTTTATTGTCTTATATATCTTGAAAATTCATAAAAATCAAAAAATGCATAAAAATTAGAAAATCAAAAATCCAAAAGATGGCTCGTCAGGTAAGTTCAAGTAAGTATTTCTAACCTTAATCTCTGCATTACTATATGATATCTACCCTATTATATCATCTCAAGAACCGGCTAGTTCTCAATCTGTTCTGGGATCTAAGTTCCCCTTCAACAAAACGAGGATGATCTAAGTGCGCACTGTTAATCGTTGGATAGGCCGTTAGATGGTATGGCTTGGGATGATGGATTCTATCGCACGCTGGGGATGCAAAGTGTCTTAACCCTTGCTCATTTTATCTAGCAATATTATCCTTGAGTATTTGTTATTTTCTCCTTTTCTTTGCATCTTTATTTTATGATTTCTTTTCTTTTAGCCCAGCATGCATCATGTAGGACTTTGAGCTTCACGTTTCATGATTAGTCAAAACCAGCTTCGCAATGATGTCCAACTAGATCTTCATTTCCCAAACAAAGAATTCCATTCCATTCTGAATTTGAAAGTTCTCTTTGAGCTAGTTACTCGGTCCAGTTTGCTAGTATGGTTCCTATTTAGGATTTCTCTCATCCCCATTCATTATATCAATCATCCCATTCCCCACTGATCCACTCATTAGCCGTGAACCGCTCAAAGGCCAGAGTCGAATTGACCCGCCGAGACAACACCTATCCTTTAATGAACGAAACCTGCAAGCCTAACATGGCCAAGGTACCTCATCATCAAGAGGTTGATCATTTCTTTTCTTTTAATCTTTATTCATCCTAGATTGGAGCAATCTGTGCACTCTGTTCTAGCCATGTTCGAAGATCGCCGGATAATTCTCGCTACTTTTTTGTTCAGAATGGGTTTCTCTTTACCTTGACGCCTGAAACGCGCAACATAGTTGACTGTGCATTTTTGTTGTCCAGAGTTCCTCGCACAAGTCAATATGCGCACCTCCTCTAAACTGTCTCACAAACATAAAATCATAAAGAAGAACTAGCACAATGGTGAGAACAGGTCATATCCACGGAGAGGCAGAATAGAGCTTGAATTAAACTACTTAGACTTGAAATCTCTATCGACAGTGCATTAAAAAAAGAATGTGTAAACATCACCGACCAAATCACTCACAATCTTGATGGATCAAATTTAATAAAGGAACAAGCTGAATTGAAATAAAAAGAGAAATGAAATCAATGTACCCTCACAGTTGAGGGATCAAATTGGTAGACAGAAAGTTTAACTAGAAACCAACGAACCAATTTACCCCTACAGCTCAGGGGATGATACAGAAAATAAGAACAGAAATTAATTATTACTAAAATTGAATCCACATGTTATTACTAAAGGACAGGAAATGGAACACAATTTTAACTCTGGATCAATCTCTCACCAACCCAACACAGAGGCACAGATGAAAATAGACAAATCAGTACAGAAAGAAATGTGGAAATCGAATTGCTCCTGGATCTCTCTCCCAGCTCTCCCAACTCTGCTTACAGAAGATATAAAACTAAGAATGTTCAAACACTTATAGAAGCAAAGAAACGAATTCTCCCAACCCAACTGTTGATTCTCCTAAAGAAAACTTGAATTAAAAGAGATGAACAATAAATCCGAACTCCCTCTCCTGTTCTGCTGAAAGAAAAGACAAATACATTCCATTGCTCAAATATTAAACCAAGAATAGAAGACCTGAACAAAATTCTGGATCTGATCTCCCTCCCCTTTACAGGAAGAACAAAAGAACAAATTAAGAAACCCTCAATCGAACTAGCCCCTCCCTGCTCTGATAAAACAGAAAATACAAGAAATGAAACCTAAAAATTCTAAGAAATTCCAACTAGTCAACCCTCCCCAGGTCTGAACAACAAGCCTTTCCAGATGCTGAAAAGAAAATTATAGAAGAAAATGGAAGAGAAATTCCATGACTCTCACTCGCTAACCCCCTGCTCTACTGAAATGAAGAATACCGAAATAAATTTGACAGAGCAGAAATCCCCAACAGCTTAACTAGGCACCCCAAACATCTGAGCAGAGCAGAAAGAAGAAAAATTAAGAAAATCCTAACAATAGCAGAAGCATTGGAATCTCTTACAGAACAAAAATGAAATAAGCACTTCAGATTGATCTCTTAAACACAGAAGAAATGAACTTAGCAATAAGAAAAGAACGAAACCATTGCCCCTGGATCATCCTCCAGGCAACCAAATCCCTCCTACAGATGCTCAAAGAGAATTCACAGAAAATAAACTAAAAATTTCCACATGCGCAGCCTCTCAACTATGGAAGAACAGGAAAGACTCATCTAACCATCTAACATCTCCCAATAGTAGAACTCCTGGATAAGCAGAAAGAATTAAGAAAAATTCTAACAGTCGAACTCCAAGAACAGTGGAAGAACAAGAAGAAAACTGGAAATTCCTAAAGAACTCGAACAAGAATCAACTGCCAAGCCTCTGCACTGATAACACAGAAAATACAAAAAAATTGGAACTAGACATCTTCAGAATTCCAAACCAGCGAACTTCCAAACATCTCAACTCCTCTCCCTCACTGCTCTACTAAAACGGAAAATACAGAAGAAAAGATGAGACTACAAATCCTCAGAAATTCCTACTTGCCGAACCAGCCTCAAGAACACTCCCTCTCTGCTCTGCTAAAAGAAGAAATTACAGAAAAAAAAGGGAACTAGAAATCTTGAAAAAAAACGAACCCCCGGTACCCCTGGACCTTGGGGTCCTTTTATAAGCTCCCTCGGAGCTCTGCTTCCATCGCCTTCTTCCCGCCTCCGCACGGCCAGCTCCAGCTCAGCATCTCCAGGCGCCACACACAGCTGGGCCATACGCAGCAGCCCAGGTCCGCACAACATCGCCCCTGCCTGCTTCTCACAGGACCCAGCCCACTCCACACCAGCAGACCCGCCGCGCAGGTCCAGCACACCGCCTTCACACCCAGCCGCGCACGCCTTGGCAACCGCCGCCTCAGCTTCTTGCCATCACCCATCTGCCTGCGTTTCCCGCCACAGCTCCATGCGCCCTCCTCAGATCTAGCCGTGCACACACCCAACAGCTTCAGCACCAGGCGCTTGGCCCAGCTCAGCCGCCTCCCTGCACAAGCTCCATCGCCCAGCTATGGATGCATGCGCCATCGCTGCGCATCGCGATCTGCACAGCACCGCGCCCAGGAGCTCCATCGCACCAGCCCTTCTGGCCACAGGCCGCGTAGGCCTCCATCGCACCCAGCAGCTCTGCTGCTTACCCGCACGGCCAGCAGACCCATCTGGCTGCATCAAGAAGCTTCTCCCCTTCTGTGGGTGAGGCAACCCTATAAAGAAAAATGGAAATAGGTAAGTGGGAGAGAAAAAATGATATCGGCAAATTAAAAAAATGGTGAGATGGGAATGGGGGTTGTGGCATGATGGTAGTGGATGGGGTATTTAGAATATTTTATTTGATGAGATTGGGTGGAGTATGTATAAAATTTTATTTATTAACAAATCAAAATCTATTTAAAAGAATATTTATAAAAATAGTATTTTAACAAAATTTAATTACAAATACTTTTATTTTCCAAAGTGAACCTAATTAGTCAATCTATGACTTATTGAATGAAAATCTAATCATGTGTTTTCTAACCCAATGATTTGACTAAAAGTGTTCAAAATCTATTTATGGGTAAAATGAAAATTAAAGTTAAACTGCACAATATCTACAGGCAAAAGATGTCTAAAATTACTATATGTATGAAATTTAACACACAAAATTGTGTGGTTATCAACGCCCGCTTTTCATCACATTCTACTTCATTCCACTGCATCATCATTTCATGCCATCTCCGCTCCACTATCGCTCCACTCCCTTGCAAAGCAGTATCAAGGAGGGGCAATCTGTAGCACCCATTTCTGACCCATAAGCTGAGCCAAAATCCTTGTCACATCATTGACGCCCCACGTTGGCTCATCATCGCCAAGCTGGCTTTATCCGATCATGGTATCTCTTTCTATTAGTTCATCACCATCGTGGGCTCTTCCTTGTCAAATCAATCAGTCTTTATCATCATCCTGTAGTTCTCTGAGTTGGGAACTCAACGCTTCAAACCGTGTGCCAATCCGATACCCATGCAAGGAGACCAGGCACTTTGAATAAGTCATATGCTGAAAGATCATGGAGGCAACAATGTCCATGTCGCGTTCATATTCAGAAGGCGCCGCCCTTCATGTCACATTCAAGCCCCCATCGATTTTCTTCAGGAACTAATCGATCTTTTAAAGAAGGTGACATTTCGATACGTCGCGTTCTTATTTGGCCTTTTAATTCCCTAAATATTCACCAGAAAATGCTTTCAAGACTTCCTTCTAAGGAAGGCGACGTATCGAGGCGTCGCTACCTGGTAGCGACACAAAGCCTGTCGCATTCTAGTTTTCTTCACAGGCCCATGCAACGTGGCTTTCCTATTGATGTTCCGACCCTTGCTATTCATGAATAATCTGACTTTTGGTGGGTCTAGAGGTCTCCAAATCTTGCCAAACTCAGAGGGAACCTTCCTCAGAACCTCCTTGCCACATTCGGACTCACCTTGCACGAGCACAATTACCAAAATTTGGATTCCAGTTCATTATTCTCTTCCCATCCCGTTCAGGAATATTGACCTATAAAAGTGTCAATAGGCACGGTTTTGAGGATAGTTGGCGTCTGCATCTTCCTCTCCCAGAGAGATACGATTCTCCAGAAGACCTCTCAGCCTCTAGATGACCAGGAAGTGCCCACCAGGGCGTTTTCTTCCCCTCTATACTTGCTCTCTCTTGTTCTTCATGCTTTTTTCTTCATACATGCATGTTTAGATCTATTTCTTTTCGTAGTTTTGCATTAGATCACTCCACACACACCTATTTTAAACATCTAAAGGGGTTAAAACACCACCCCATGTGAGTTCCCACCATATTATCATGTTCTTTGATTATTTGGGATAGATATTTCACTAAACAAGTTTCTAATGGGTTTTCTTCTCTTTTGATGTTCTTGGCAGGTTAAAGAATATAGCACAGGTATGAGACTCTTGTCCCTTTGCCAGCTGAGGAGCAGGAAGAACAAAAATCCACAGTCTCCCTCTTCTGTTGCAGAAGGCGACAAGCATCTGGTCGCGTTCACCATAAGGCGACAACCTTCCTATCATGTTCCAAGAACTAGGTTCCTTCTACACAGTTTTCCATCTTTCCAAGGTAGTTAGCATTTGTTCTTCTTAATATCATCTTCTGCAACTACTTTGGTGGCGATCACAGCCTTTTCATTAATTTTAATCATCTTTATTTGGGGATAAATTCCCGTGATTACATCTGGTTGCTTCATAGGTCAACACACATGTATCAATGAGTGAGTTACTGAAGTTCGGTGATGCACATGAGTCGACTCTATGTAAAGGATAGGTCGACGCTTGATGGATTTCCAGCAGCGCAGAAATTCTAAGTATCCCATTAGGTCGACACTACTTGAAGAACAGGTCGACTGTAGTTGGTTTTCTGGCTAGCGCTGAAGGAAAGGAATAGCATAAGGTCGACTCCACATGAGCATCAGGTCGACACTAATCAAGTTTCATGTTCGCACTTAGAGAAAAATACGGCTTGAGGTCAACTCCAGATGAGGATCAGATCAACTCTATCAGTCTATAAGGACATCGCCTGAAAAGGATTAGGTCGACTCTACCATTATGTGAGGTCGACACTAAGATGCTTCAAGGTCAACTCTACTTCATGGACAGTCAGTCAAACTGTAGTCACTCAGATGAGGTCGACTCATGGAGGCATGGAGTCGACTCTATTGAAGTATTTTCATTGATTCATGTCAAGCTCTCTATGTATGCGACGACACTATACTTCAGGTGTGTCGACTCTCTGACACTTATACTCCAGTGATGAGAAGTATCTGCCAGCACATAAGTTCTAGGCACGTGACCTGAGGCCCAATGATTGGGACTACGGGTACACCTCACAAGGTTCTAGAAAATGCTCTTTTTGGCGGCAAAGTATCTCCCAATTATTTGGGATTTTGTTGAGGGGTCCACCTAAGAAGATTCCTCAAATCAGATAAAAAAGGAGCACATCGTCCTCTGTAGAAGAAATAACACACAGAAAGAAAAAGTGCAGTGATCTGAGAGCAAAAAAGTACAGAGAGAGCAAGAGCTTGAGTTCAGAAAAGAGCAGCAGACTTCGTAGCAGTCAATTGATCAAGAGGAGAGGATGCTGGATCGTGTCTTCTTCTCGTATGAAGACCTGCTGCTGATCATTGAAGCAAAGCTTCGAAATTCAACCTACTTCAGAGAGAATTGATCCTTGTGCTGCAACCAGAAGAGAAATTCGATGAGCTCAAGCCTGAAGAAGAAGCAATTGGGAGTTCAAGGAGTCATCTGACTAGATCCAACTCCAGCACAGAGTGTTTGCATATTTATGCATTTCCTCAGAGATCACTTTAGTTTGATTTTTTCGATTTCTTCTCTACACCAATTTGTTTGGTTGTCTGCTCTTGTTGGAGTAGATGGATTGATCCTACACTTTGTGTGTAAGGATTGTCATATTTGAAACAATCTTGAAGCTGTGAATCAATGGTCTGTAAGAAGCCATGAATTAGCAATTGTGTGAGTGGTTCACACATTGAGTTGATAGAGAAGCCTCACTTGGTTTAGTGAGGGGTGGACGTAGGTCTCCACACTGGAGCCGAACCACCTTAAAATTTTCGTTTGCATTGTGTGGTTTGATGTGCACTGCTAAAGTGTTTCGTCTGATTTGATCCTAGTCTTGAGGTTTTAATTTTTAATTGGTCAATATCTATTCATCCCCCCTTTAGATATTCATTTCATACACAACAGACCGACCTTGTCGCGTTCTTGTTCCGAAGCTTAAATGGTGTGTTTATGAAGCTGGACCCTAGTTTAAGGTGTTTAATGATCTATGAAGGCTTATATGTACATTTTAAGGTTATAGGTCACTGAGATTACGTGGGTTGTGTGTGTGGCTGAAATTGACGGTACGACGCCTATAGTTGTTACCTCTCGAGGTAGGTACCCCAGGTTCTATGTGAGCTAGGCACGTTAGTGCTCCGATTTGTCCTGGTATTTTGTGCACCGTAGAGGTCTGTGTCGTCTTCCTGGACACCCTCACTTGTTTTTTGAGTTGTAAGTCTAGTTGAGGGAAAGACGATAGTGGGGCAGCAACTTGTGATGTGTTGGTTCTCTATTCAGTCACTTGTAGTGTGCTCGTGGATGGGGGACGAACACCAGTAGACGTACTGGTCCCCATCTAGTCCCATGTCCCACAGCCTCACTGTAAGGGCTCTCGAACCCTTAGAGGTGTGCCAGGCCTGGATCTACAGCATGTGCCGCTGCGGGTATGGTGTTGGTTAGTCGCCACAGCTTGTTGGCATTGTAGAGGTGGAGCCACAGTTGGACCTTCCATCCGTGGCTGCGAGACTGAGAGGTAGTCCTATGTGGTTTGTCCGGGTCAGTGGCTGATGTTGCGAACTAGACTTCGTGACCAGAGTGTGGCGGTGTCCTTCTTTAGCTTGTACACTAATGCGTGGCTTGCCGTTTATTTATAAATGTTCAGTATATATAGTTTAATGACTTGTCTATTTAATTTTAGCATTTAGTTCTGTACAAGCATAGTTCTATTAATTGTTTAATTATAATTGTTCACTCTTGCTTCTCATGAGATTTGTGTTGTACCAATTTTGAAGGAGTTTCCCTATTGAGCCAGTGACTTGTGAGTCTCATACTCCTACTTCCCCCTTTTAGTTGAAGGAGAGTAGGAGAGTTCCTGTCCCTCATCTAGTTTCGAGTCGCATTGTAGCGGAGGCAGGCCCCTTCCACTAGCAGTGTAATTTTTGTTCTTGTTCTCACCTTGGGATATGTCCCAAGATGTTGTACTTTCACTTTCTGTTGACTTTAGTTGAGTTGTGGCTATGTAAAGTTCATGTAAATACATGTGAGATTGTATAAAAGTATGGTATCTTATGTGTATTTTACATGTTTCTTTTATGTTCTCACAGTCTCGAGTACTGGTATCCCTTGCAAGGCTTCGGCCTATTCGCAGGAGGCGGAGTCGTGTCATGTTCATTATTAGGTTAACGGGTCAGGACGAAGAGGACCGCTATAGACACGTTCATATTATGAACATGACCTATCGGGTCGTCGCGTTCTTAACGCGACAGCTGGCCCCGCCGTGTTCTACTTCCCAAAGTGTGTTGTGTTATGTTGAGCAGTATGGGTCCTGTGTGGCCTAGTTTTGGTTATTTAATGTTGGTTTAAGACGTTTAAAGTATGTTAACATTAGTAATCATGACTTAATGTTAAAGGTTTGATTTTTTGTTAATTAGTAGTTAGTGTTCATCATGTTAATTATATATGTAAGTAAGAGGTGTATGGTTGAGGATTGTAAGGTTTACGAGTTTTGCATAAATGAGTTAAGGGTTATGTGTGTTAACCGATATTAAGCAATTGTGGATTGTCGTGATTTATGAACTAAAGGTTAAGGTATGATTATTTGATCGGTTGTGACTTATCATAGTTTGCCAAGTTTGGTGGTCCGACGCTTATTCCAGAATACCTCTCCAATCAGATACCCTAGGTTTCTGTGAGCGAGGCAATTGTGTGCTCGAGATTTGTCCCGGTACTATGAGCAACAACTAAAGAGTACACATTTAGCAAGTGTTCTGATAGAGGAAAGAGTCCTACCAAAATATGGAAACCTCGTCACCGGAATAGGCCGACCGGTTATAGGAAGTCAGTCATTCGATTCATGATCTAGACTTGATGTTGACATGCTGCTCTTCTATGTGTTGACAAGCTTTCTTGATTCATCGTCTGATTCCTCAAAATTGGTCGTCTGATTTCCACATTGTCCCCAAACCAAAGCTACTAGGACGATCGGTCGACCGAGAATCATCATCGGTCGTCGACTTTGTATTGTCCCAAAACCAACGATACTGAGAGGGTCAGTCAAGCGATAAATGTCGATTAGTTGTCCAATGTGCTGCAAAGTGCATAAACCTCTATCAGTATGAATTCTGACCATTGTAATTATCACTTCCAAATGCAATTTTGGCCTATATTGCTGCACACTGAACGCACAAAGTAGCTCCTTAAATTAAATATAAATAAATCAATAGTTGGGTCATTAACATGAACATAACTATGTGCTTTGTGAAAATATCAACATGAGTTAGAATTAGTGTTTTTGTGATCGTCAAAATCTACAGAGTACAACAGACTTCTTTGGGATTTTCCTTCTTGTTGACAGCTTTAATGAATACTTGTTTGCTGAAGGAGGAAAATTAGGGCTTTGATTGTAGCAAGGTGTTAAAGGACTTGATTTCTTATTTTGAGAGGCTCGAGCTCTTTCTCTCTTTTCTTGAGTGTGTGTGTCGTTTAGGCTCCTCACTGGATGTACACTATTAAGAAGATCTTCAGGGCTGCTCACAAATTTTTTCTTTGAAACTTGCCTCTATATATATATAGATATGTCTTTGTTAAGTCTTTCTTCTATTCGTCTTCTTGTCTTGTTGGCTTGGGAACAGGAGAGCACTAGGTCTTGTTCATCTGTCTGTTAGGCACAAGTTCTTTTCTGATGTCTTTGTGTAAGCTAGCCGTTAGACCTACCTTCAGTGACCAATAGATCTTCAATAGGTGTTCTTCTAGGTCTTCTTTAGCATGTTCATATTTCCAAGGTCATTGTTAGCAGTGTCTAACATTTGCTTTTCATGAGTACTGGACACCTATAGGTATTGAATGCTATGAAGAAGATAGTGAGAAGGAAATATATCATATGTCAGTCAACCCATACCTCTTGTACCTGCCATCCGAATTTTCTGCTGACCGCCCACTATAAGGTAAGAGCTTTCTATCTGGAAAGAAAGAAAAACTTATGCAAAATGTGATCTTTTGTCAGAGTATCCATAAACTATACATTGGATGCAGGAAAGTCATGCATACATTTCAATTTTCAAGACAATACATATGAGGCAATGTTTGAAATATGTTTAAACTCAAATCTATGTGCCAAAAATATTTTGTTCACTAATCAATGTAGATAAGTAGGTAAGACATTAGTAATCATTGCATAATATAAGTACTGGACACTTAGTTCACCAATCGATGTGCATGAAGCCAGATGAACACTAATCGGAATGTAAACATCGTCAATCGAAAGAGTAATGAACATTTGTTCAATAATCGGAATGCTTATAACACCAATCAGAATATTATTAAACCTTTGTTCAGTAATCATAATATTTAAACACCAATCAAAATGTTTGAAGATTGTTCAGTAATCAGAACAGTTATAATACCAGTCGGTATGATAAAATGTTTATAACACCGATTGGTAAAGTTGTTTCACAATCGGTGTAAATTTCTTCTCTAATCGATAGAAACTTTATTCTCTAATTGGAAGAACACTTAAACGTCAATTGATAGAAGTTTTGTTCTCCAATCGGAAGAATACTTGTTCTATAATCGTTGTGGCACTTTAGTCTCTAATCGATACACATTGAACTGTAAATGATGTGAATTTTTAGTGCATATCTTTGAAGCGATAGTGAACATCTTAACACGTCAGCTACCCATGATGTGATTACTCAATAATTGATTACTAACAAAAGTGAGCATTTTGAAATGCATCAGTCTAGTCCTACGTAATTTTGCACTTCCATATTTCTAAGTAATTTCCTTTTCTATTTTTTGGAAATACTTATAACCTTATCTGAAATGCATCTAGTCTCCCTGATGTGATTACACTTGCTAAATTCTCTTTTGAAAACTTTCCATAAATCATTTTCGAAAATTCATAAATGTGCTTGGCTTCCATGATGCGATTCAACTTGCTATACCAATCAAAATCCGAACTATTTTGGAAATTCATTATGTAGCACCCTGAAAATTTTCGTAATTAAAAAAAAATCAATGATAAATCAAATTTAGCTAAATACATACACACTATTATCGCATGTGGGAAAAATATTCTAGAAATTAATAAAAATCATGGCTAAACTCTACATGTGTATACCCAACAACCCATCATGACATTGGGCCAATAGAAATCCTTTGGCCCATGATGAATTAAAATAAGAAAATACCTTGGAATTTCATATAACCCAACTAGCTAAGAGTTAAGGAAGGAAATTAATACACAATACACCATTAATAGACCTCCATATCAACCCATATTCGTGACCCATCAAGTGGAGTAGTTTTCTAAAGGCTCCACTACTTAGATTGGGATGGGAATTCTCAAAATAGAGGAAGGGATTAGCCAAACTCAGAACCCTCAAGTCTTAGTCACAAGAGGACTTCTAAACAACCCTAGACTTATAAATCCACCCATAAACCTCTGGTGAATGAGTTTAGAACTTGTTGGGGTCGTTAGAAAATGAGCTGAGGCACTAGAGGACTAGGATTTCACCCCAACCCAAGGCTTCTTCTCAACTCATGCTCTGCTCCATCTTGTGTAGAGGACTTCTCTTAGGAGCTATCAAAGGCGGATAATATTAGGTACAAATTAAACAAGTCATGTATCATCTGAAATCTCTTCGAGTCTACTTTCATGTGTTGGGTATGGAATGGATATCTAGAGAGGGGGGGGGGTGAATAGATGTTCACCTCTTAAAAAAAATAAGAACACGAGTCAGACCTTAAGATATATGAGAGCAAGCAGTTTCAAAGACACAGAGCAATTAGACAACACACCACATAGTGCACGCATGATTTTAAGGTGGTTCAGCTCCAGTGTGGAGAACTACATCCACCCCTCACTAAACTAAGTGAGGCTTCGATCAACAATCTAAGAGTGTGAAACATTCACACATCGGTTGATTCACAGCTTCATATAATTTGCTGACACACAGCTTCAACACAGCTGATTCACAACTTCAAGATTATGACAACCTCACAATCCTAACACACAAAGTGTAGGATCTGTTTATCTACTCCATCTAGAGCAGACAACCAAGTGGTGTAATGTTTAGAAGAAACATAAAAGATCGCACAAGAGAAATTACTAAAAGTGAGCGGAATTTTGGCAAACACTCTTGCTGCAGTTTCACTGGATTATAGATCTGATCAGATCTCCACTTGAATTCCCAATTGCATCTTCTCTAGACTCAAATTCATCAAACTCTTCTTCTGGCTGCAGCTTAAGGATCAAATTGCCTCTAATTGGACGGAAATTTTGAAGCTCTGCTTCAATCGAACAACAATAGGGCTTGAAACAAGATGAAGAATCGATGCAGCATCTCTTCTTCTCGTTGAGCAATCTGTACCAGATCCTGTTCTCCTCAGCTCTCTCATCCTCTGTGCTTTTTCTCTTTTGCTCTATGTTTTCTTTTGTATGTGTGTTTTGTTCAAGACGACACTACGCACCTTTTGATTAGCATATCAGAATTTTTTTGGTGGGCCCCATCGGAATCCCCATTCGTTGGGAGATACTTTGCTGCCAAAAGGTTATCTTAGAGAACCTTGTTAGGTGAGCCGAGAATCCCCAATAATTGGGCCTCGGATCATGTGCCCAGAAAGAACACTCTGGCAATTCCTTTTTCTTAGTAGGAGAAGGAGATTAGTGTGTTGACACCTCTTGTGCATTGTGTGGACGCACAATTAAACTGGTTATGATCAATGCAGATGCTTCAGTAGAGTCGACTTCATGAGTTCATGTGTCGACCTTATCCATTTGGCTTCAGTAGAGGCTGGTTTTTAATATGCTTTATGTTGACCTCATAGCAATCAAGTGTCGACCTCTTAGAATAGGAGAGTCGACCTGACCTTCAGCATCTGTTGACTCCTCGTACTCTTTAACTCCATCGTTGCTACAACTTGTATCGACTTGAGCTTCATCTAGAGTCGAGCTTTTGAGATTCTTTTCATTCAGTGCTAACATGAAGATCAACATATGTTGACCTGACTTTGACTAGTGTCGAATGAAGTATTCTTTTCTCTTCTGCGCTTACTAGAAAACTAGTGTGTGTCGACCTTACCTTTGGCTAGTGTTGACTCAAGAAGTTCACTGTGCACCAGTAAGTCACTAACTGAGCCATGTGTATCGACCTTTAGAGTAACGTGTGTCACACACATGATTTTTTGACTTTGAGAATTTTTCTGTCACAAGTAACATGTGTTAGAGGATTCTTAGATTTTTTATGATAGTTATGCTTAGTTCATGACATCATCAAAACTAGGGACATAACAATCTCCCCCTTTTTGATGATGGCAACTATGATTCATAGAGGTTTTGACTGTGACTTAATTTTTTACACATGGTCATCACACAAGTAC
The DNA here is from genome assembly GCA_014218235.1 of Colocasia esculenta. Lineage (NCBI taxonomy): Eukaryota > Viridiplantae > Streptophyta > Magnoliopsida > Alismatales > Araceae > Colocasia > Colocasia esculenta. The sequence goes on from CM024754.1 coordinate 43,488,176, forward strand.
ACAAGTCATCATATGAGCACAAGCAATCCAAACCAAGCAATCCACACATGATAAAAGTGCAACACAGATGATTCCATTTCCTGTAAAAATGTTTACAATATGAGGCATAGAAGCATCTGGCTATCATAAACAAAAACAAACAAAGACAAAAGTATCTATGAGATGTCTCCCCCTTTGACATTATCAAAACACAATGATCACTGCTGAGGGAAGTAGAAGGTGGAGGTGGATGGACAATGATCTTCTGCTCAATTCTTGCCAGCTTTGCTTCCAGATCTTCATAGTTCTCTCTAAGGTAGATCTGAACAACATTCAGTCTTGTATTCAAAATGTTGGACATTTCATTCAACTTATCAGACACAAGGACAGAGATCTGATCTATGCCATGAGGCATGGGTGGTGCAGTAGTAGAAGAAGTAGCATAGGTGCTATCAGCTGTCTCTGTATTGCCATGAAGCTTCCAGACTTGGTCAAAGTCATGTCTCATGGATCGGAGATGACCAAACATGGCTATATGATAGTCTCTGAGTCTATTCAGATTGCTAGCCATTTGAGAATATGTAGTGCCCTAGATTTTACTGGAGCGTATGATGCATTGTGTGTGTTTTTTCTGCATTTAACAATTCTGTAACTTTGATGAACTTGACATCAAGATCTACTGACGTTGACTACAGTTAACGACATCATCGATTGCCGTCTATTGTCTGTTAACGACAGGTGATTGTGTTGTTCATAATTTTCTTGAATATTTGGTTTTTTGGGCAAATA
>CM024754.1:43489043-43721672 GCA_014218235.1 Colocasia esculenta
CATTGTACTCGATTCATCTGCTATTTGAACCATGTTATTGTGCTCTTACTTCTCGACTTTACATAACCTCTCTCTATCTTTAGTTGCTCTGCCATTTAATGCATTAATTATTTAAGCCGCTTGAGCCTGAGATTTAAGTCCTACGGGCGTTATCGCTCACCTTTCGTTATTTGTTATTGGGTCTCAGGTAAGTCGGACAATGACGTTACACGCACCAATGGGACATGATCAGAGTGATGAGTGACCTGGAGTCAGTTGATGAAGCACCCTAGCATAATGGAGTCTAGTAGTTATTGTTTTAGATTTCTTTTCAATGTAATGATGTCATTGAACCCTATGTATTGGCTCCGAATAGCGGTTGTAATGGTCGTGGTGATTTTATAATGAAATAAAGAGTTTATTCAATTATTGTTCATTAGATGCTCTGATGTTTGCAAAAAGTATGCGCAATTGTCGTTACCATACTCGTTGTTCGCGTCTCCCTCCGATTATTCCGCTGCTAAATGGAGGGGCGTGACAATATAGGTTAGCACAAGCTAGCGACAAATAAAATAAATAAAATTGTGCACAAATCCACCTCCTCGGCCAGCTTTTGAATCGCGACCAACACAGCGGTCGCGTTTCAACTTGAATCGCGACCGTTGTGTCGGCCACGTTTCATTGAGAAAAGTGACGACTTAGGTCGTCGCGATTCAACCGTCTGAACCGCGACGACTAAATTCGTCGCGATTCACGCTTATCTTCTTCCTTTGACCGACGGCCCTCCTATTCTCTCACCAGTGCAAACCAAAGGCTAAGATTTCAGGGTACTTTTCGAATCCATTCGTGGGGGTGCCTCACACCCAAGTCGATCACGATGCCACCTCCCCACGGTCCTCCCTCTTCACCCCCCATCGCTGCCGTCTCGCCCTCCTCCACCGTCGGCTCCGTGCTTCCTCCTCCAACACCATCTCCAGTTCGCCTCCCGCCTCCAGGAGCTCGGCCACAATGGCTCGGGCTTCCGTTCCTGGCGTCTCCACTGGCGCCTCCGTCTCCTCCACTGACGGTGACTCCTCCGCCCGATGCGCTTTGAAGCCGCTTGCTTCGTCATCGGAAGATCAAAGAGAGATTGAGAGAGCAAGAGAGAAGAGAGTGAGGGTTCGGAGGAGATGAGGGAGTTCGAAAGAGCTCAAGGAATTGAGGGGTCGAAAGGGTGAGCAGGTCGCACCCTCGGGCGTTTTAACCCCCCGGCATGAGTTGAAATCGCATCCGCTACAGCTGACGCGAATTTGGAGCATCCATATAAAATGCGTCGGAGGTCGTCAACGCGATTCAGAGAGCCATCATTGCCTCGCCGCTGACTTTGAGGCACGCGGTTTCCAAATTTTGAAGTACAACTGAAACACGTCGGGGCTAGTGGACATGATTAAAGTTATCTGCGGGTTTTATCGGACGAGGATCAAGAGGGTAAACGCGGCGTCTGTGTCTGTCGCGATTCAAAGTGCTCACTCGAGAGTTATTTTAGAGGAGAAAATGAAAGATGTTTGAATGATACACACATATAAAGGGACAATTTGGTCGTGTAAAGGATGCAATGTAATTCTTATTGATGAATCAATTTCGGTGCTTACAAACGGCCACCTTGGGCCAGATTTTCAGGAGCTCCCGTACATATGCCATCCACTCATCCTCCACCACCTCCACATATGGATCGGCCACCTGAAAGAGCAAATCTTCCACAATGCTTTGATGGTGTCCGCTTCCTCTCCGTCCTTGTTGGTTCTGATTTCACGTCTTTTGATTGGTGAAAGATAAGACGGTCCATCGAAGTTGCGCCGTGGGAGCCCGAGTTCAGAGAGGCAGCGGTGTGGGTTAGAGCACAAATTCAGAGACCCCAATCAGTCATAAGTCCACACCGGGTGCTAGCCGTGTCCGGAGGTCCCTGGTTAGAAGAGGCGCCGGAGTACAAGTGAACGTGTTCCTGGGCATGCTTCGCAGATGATCACACCAATCTGCCCGCGTCTTGAGTTGTGGCACTCGGTTAGCCACGTGCCCTTCCAAGCCTACCAAGTTGTCCATGTGCCGGAGCGGACTCTTGCAGAAGATACGGGATGAGCTAGGGACTTCATTGTTTACATCAAACTTGAAGTGCAGGTCAGTCCAACAAGTGAATAGAAACATAGAACCGTTAGGAGGCCTACCCAAACTCGCAACCATAAGTCTTCTGTAGAAGAAGGCTAGCACCGCCGGTCCTAGTCTCTCGCCCTCCCATATGCCGCATACCGCGCTCAATTGGTCCTCCTCCAAGATGTTGTCATTGATGGGAAGAGGAGTGCACCCACCAAGCATATGGCAAATCCTCTCATCACTTTCTCCAGTCTCTCGTCGTTCTCCACCTTGGGTATCTCTCTCGTTGTCAAGGCCGCAAGTTTTTGCAGGTCAATTCCTTTTGGGGTCATGATGTCTTGGGCCGCCCTTGTATCCATGAAGCTTTCAAGCACCACCTTGCTCGTATAGCTTCTCGGCATGATTGCCATCTCATCCTCCTTGCCTCTTTTCATCCACTTCAAGCCTAGCAATAATTCAACCTCTTCCAATAGGATAGTGGCTTCAAAAGTCTTGAAAAGGAAGGTGTGGGTTTGAGGGTGCCAAAGCTCTACCAATGTCCCCATAGCTGCCCAATCTAGGTGAATTCCATGGTACCTTTGGGATGGACGGCTAGGTTATTAATGCCCCACTTGGAGAGGATGGTTTTCATGTCTAACTAATGGAGGCGGTCAGTTTCTGGAGCCATGGTAGGCGCATGTACCTACGGTTGCCTGGGAAAAGAGGATAATCCTATAGGGGTTAGACATGGATGAGTGCATGGGATTGGTGATAAGAAGTGGGTGCATGGATTGGTTGAACATGGTGAGATTGGTATGTGCATGGATCATTTGGTCATGAAGGGATTGGCGCATGGCATGGTGCATACATGAGGTATGGTTTGCATGGGTCATATGGGTAAGAGATGAGGGGTTCGGCCATAGCATTGCAGAGGAAAAGAAAAAAAATAGAAGAGAGAGAGAGAGAGGAACATCAGGAACATGAAGAACCAATAAGAACAAGTCAAATCAATGCATTAAATCAAATCCACTTACCAATTTGGCTTGAATCAACATGCAAATATGCCCGTCTATCTTGCTCAATCTTGTGAACCCCTCAATTCTTGGTCTCTTGGAAGGAGGGGCATCACCATGCTCCATGGTTCCAAGCTTCAAATTCTCCTTCTTCTCTTTCTCTTTGATTCAATCACTTGATTTCTGCACTTTGGGGAGGATGAGAACTTGAAGAGGGCTAGCTTTGGGGTGCTTTATATCCCGTTGGGTCGCACAAGCCCGGAGGCAACATCAAAAGGGAGCAAGGAATGTAAAACATGCAAGAAAAACAAGCCTTGGGTAGAAAGTCCAAATCGCGTCCGACGCAGCCGTCACGATTCACAGCGCCTACTCCGACTTCCATCGCAACAGGTAAAGTTAAATCGCGACCGACTGAGTCGACGCGATTCAGGTAAGTAAAAAGCATCCATTTATCCTGCCACGATTCTTAAGCAATAGTATTACACATTTTTACTCTATTATTTGTTGCTTGTCAGTGCTGATCAGTCTTTGAGCGCAGGTTCTGGACACACTTCTCGCCGTGCAATTCATGGTCATCTTCGGCGATCCCCAAATTTGGTATTGTATATATTGCATCTTACTATATGGAATACTTTACTAGAGCATATCAAGGACCTCGAGGCTCTGATGAATCTGGAATTTGAGTTCCTCTCCTTCGCCAAAAATAGTGATAATTCCATAGGACTTTTATGACCTGAGGATAGGCCGTTACGTTGTAGAAGAACGATGGATTCCGTCCGGTATCTTGACCTCAGCGCCGTAACAATATTATCCTTGATTATTTTATATATTTTTTTGTTTTAATCTTTTTCTTTCAGCCCAGCATGCATCATGTAGAACTTTGAGTATAATTTCGGATGATCACTCTTGAGCTTAACGGAAGATTATTCCTCAATCTCCAATTAACATGAAATATTTCATTCCGAGTCAAGTACTCAGTTCATTTTGTTCATGTTTGAAGTTCATCTCTTGAGGAACTCATTGCCTTGGATTCTTATTTCAGTTCATCTACTTTCCTAAGATCCACCTTGGCAGTGGCAGACGCCCCCAATGGTGAAACCTAATGGATTGTGTCCTTAGGTACTTCCCCGACGCCGGAAGTCGATCTATCTCCCCTTCGTGCCCACGTGCATATCCTTTTCCCTTCGTCCAAACATTGAGTTCACTCCTGAGATGTTCTACAAGCCGCTTCATTATGAATTGACGAACAACTACAGTCATACATTGTTGAGGCGCGTCTCATCACACCTTCGCGTCTACTTTTCAGTCATTCCAGTTCATTCCACTCAATTCACACCATTCCATTGCTTTCATTTCGTGTCATTCCGCTCCATTTCCTTGCAAAGCAGCTGCCAAGGTGAGGCAGCTGTAGACATACCATATTGGCAATAGGTCGAGCAATTTCATGTTATACCACAATGCGTCAAAGTGGCTCTTTTCAATTAACCTCTTGAGTGATTTTCCTATTTTTCTGGAATTTTTTACAATTTTTAGGGATTTTTCTAAGGGGTCTAAAGAGGTCTGTTGAGCTTAAGTGATTCGCGTCTGACATAGTGGATGCCTTTTAGGATGTTTGATACACGGCGGGTAAAATCGACACGTATCACACTTTCTCTTCTGGCGCTTACCCTTTTTTGAATCGCGTCCAACGAAGCCGTCGCGATTAAGAGTTTCCATTTTCGAATTATAGCAAATTCCAAAATTGTTTTTGGAAAGATTTTGTTGCTAAATAGAACAACGTCCACATAGTCCGACGCGTTTCAAACCTTCCCTCCTATGAAGATCGATTTCCATTAGAGAACAATTCTGTTCAAATACACGGCGGCTTATGCCGTCGTGATTTAATATTTCCATTTTTAAATATTTGGAAAGAATCGTTGCAAATGGGAAGTGTTTGAAACAAGGCTGGTAATGTCGACGCGATTCTTAAAATGGAAATAATCATTGTTTGGAAGGGCTTAATCGTAGCAAGTCGATCTTGGTAATCGCAGCGGTCTGGTCGGACGCAGCTCACTAGAATAGGCGTCCACTGTATCGGACGTGATTTTGGAATTTTTCTCCTATAAATAGACCCCCGAGGCTATTGTTTTGAGCATCACCCATGCACTACGGCAAAGCCCTACCGGATTGGAAACTCGACTTCGAGCCAAGGAGAACTCCCATTGCAAGCTACTAAACCCCTCTCTTGCAGTTCAGAGCTTCATCATTCTCACGTGCATTGCAGCGAGGCGGGAGGAGTCTCCCTTCCTCCACTTCGTCCATTCCAACAACGGGCTCACATCGCCACTCCCTCTTTTCTCTTCATTTATTTTTATTTCACTTATTGCATGCATCACAACACACACACATCACATCATTTTTCTCCGCACCACACTTTTTAGGGGTTTAACACCACCCCACGAGGTGTGTTAATGCCCATGTTGTCACGTTTTCTTTCATTTCATTTGAGTTTTGTACTACACTCCATAGTCTAATTCCCCCTTTCACTTGTTTTCTTATTGTATTTCTCTTGCAAGGTAACCGTTGGAACTAAAGACTCATTCGCCGGCCGGCCGGTGGTAGAGATGGAAGAGAACCTGCAATCACAACTCTCGCGATCTTCGAGTGAAGGTAAGTACCCTCCGCGTCTTCCTCTTCGCCCATCTCCTTCGACACCCACGTGTGTCTGGCGAACACACTTCTTCTGGTGCACACTCGCACTCCTTTTCCTTTATCCTATGCATATTTCTTTTCCATTTAAATGTCTGTTTCTTTTTTTAATCATCTCTTTGTGGAAGTGTTTTGAAAAAGACACGTCTACACACCGCTTTGAAGCCGCTTGCTTCGTCATCGGAAGATCAGAGATAGATTCAGAAAGCAAGAGAGAAGAGAGTGAGGGTTCAGAGGAGATGAGGGAGTTTGAGAGACCTCGAGGAAGTGAGGGGGTCAAAAGGGTGAGCAGGTCGCATCCTCGGGCATTTTAACCCCCCGGCACGAGTTGAAATCGTGTCCGCTACAGCCGACGCGAATTTGGAGCGTCGATATAAAATGCGTCGGAGGCCGTCAACGCGATTCAGAGAGCCATCATTGCCCCGACGCTGACTTTGAGGTGCGCAGTTTCCAAATTTTGAAGTACAATTGCAACCCATCGAGGCCAGTGGACGCTATTAAAGTTATCTGCGGTGGTTTTATCGGACGCGGATCAAGAGGGTAAATGCGGCGTCTGTGTCCGTTGCGATTCAAAGTGCTCACCCGAGAGTTATTTTTGAGGAGAAAATCAAAGATGTTTGGATGATACAATTACATATAAAGGGGAAATTTGGCCGTGTAAAGGATGCAATGTAATTCTTATTGATGAATCAATTTCGGCGCTTACAAACGGCCGCCTTGGGCCAGATTTTCAGGAGCTCCCGTACATATGCCATCCACTCATCCTCCACCTCCTCCACATGTGGGACCGACCGCCTGAAAGAGAAAATCTTCCACAACGCTTTGATGGTGTCCGCTTCCTCTCCGTCCTTGTTGGTTCCGATTTCACGTCTTTTCATTGGTGAAAGATGAGACGGTCCCTCGAAGTTGCGCCAAGGGAACCCGAGTTGAGAGAGGCAGCGGTGTGGGTTATAGAGCACAAATTCAGACTCCCGATCAGTCGCAAGTCCACATCGGGTGCTATCCGTGTCCGTAGGTCCCTGGTTAGAAGAGGCGTCGGAGTACAAGTGAATGCATTCCTGGGCATGCTTCGGAGATGATCACACCAATCTGCCTGCGTCTTGAGTTGTGGCACTCTGTTAGCCACGCGCCCTTCCAAGGCTACAAAGTTGTCCATGTGCCGGAGCGGACTCCTGGAGAAGATACGCGACGAGCTAGGGACCTCATTGTTCGCATCAAACTTGAGGTGTAGGTCAGTCCAACAAGTGAATAGAAGCATTGAACCGTAAGGAGTACTACCCAAACTCGCTGCCGTAAGTCCGCTGTAGAGGAAGGCTAGCACCTCCGCTCCCAGTCTCTCACCATCCCATATGCCGCATACCGCGCTCAATTGGTCCTCCTCCAAGATGTTGTCAATTGATGGGAAGAGGAGTGCACCCGCCAAGCATATGGCGAATCCTCTCATCACTTTCTCCAGTCTCTCGTCTTCTCCACCTTGGGTATCTCTCTCGTTGTCCAGGCCGCCAGTTTTTGCAAGTCAATTCCTTTTGGGGTCCGGATGTCTTGGGCCGCCCTTGTATCCATGAAGCTTTGAAGCACCGCCTTGCTCGTATAGCTTCTCGGCATGATTTCCATCTCATCCTCCTCGCCTCTTTTCATCCGCTTCAAGCCTAGCAATAATTCAACCTCTTCCAATAGGATAGTGGCTTCAAAAGTCTTGAAAAGGAAGGTGTGGGTTTGAGGGTGCCAAAGCTCTACCAATGCTCCCATAGCTGCCCAATCTAGGTGAATTTCATGGTACCTTTTGGCATGGACGGCTAGGTTATTAATGCCTCACTTGGAGAGGATGGTTTTCATGTCTAGACTAATGGCGGCGGTCAGTTTCTGGAGCCATGGTAGGCCCACGTACCTATGGTTGCCTGGGAAAAGAGGATAATCCTATAGGGGTTAGACATGGATGAGTGCATGGAATGGGTGATATGAAGTGGGTGCATGGATTGGTTGGACATGGTGAGATTGGTATGTGCATGAATCATTTGGTCATGAAGGGATCGGCGCATGGCATGGTGCATACATGAGGTATGGTTTGCAGAGGTCGTATGGGTAGGAGATGAGGGGTTTGGCCATAGCATTGAAGAGGAAAAGAAAAAAAATAGAAGAGAGAGAGAGAGAAGAAGATCATGAACATGAAGAACACAATAAGAACAAGTCAAATCAATGCATTAAATCAAATCCACTTACAAATTTGGCTTGAATCAACCTGCAAATATGTCCGTCTATCTTGCTCAATCTTGTGAACCCCTCAATTCTTGGTCTCTTGGAAGGAGGGGCATCACCATGCTCCATGGTTCCAAGCTTCAAATTCTCCTTCTTCTCTTTCTCTTTGCTTCAATCACTTGATTTCTGCACTTTGGGGAGGATGAGAACATGAAGAGGGCTGGCTTTGGGGTGCTTTATATCCCCTTGGATCGCACAAGCCTGGGGGCAACATCAAAAGGGAGCAAGGAATGTAAATATGCAAGAAAATCAAGCCTCGGGTGGAAAGTCCAAATCTCGTCCGACACAGCCGTCGCGATTCACAGCGCCTACTCCAACTTCCATCTCAACAGGTAAAGTTATATCACGACTGACTGAGTCGACATGATTCAAGTAAGTAAAAAGCATCCATTTGTCCTGCCGTTATTCTCAAGCAATAGTATTTCACATTTTTACTCTATTATTTGTTGCTTGTCAGTGCTGATCAGTCTTTGAGCGCAGGTTCTGGACACACTTCTCGCCATGCAATTCATGGTCATCTTCGGCGATCCCCAAATCTGGTATTGTATATATTGCATCTTACTATATGGAATACTTTACTAGAGCATATCATGGACCTCGAGGGTCTGATGAATCTGGAATTTGAGTTCCCCTCCTCCGCCAAAAACAGTGATAATTCCAGAGGACTCTTATGACTCGAGCATAGGCCGTTACGTTGTAGAAGAATGACGGATTCCGTCCGGTATCTTGACTTCGACGTCGTAATAATATTATCCTTGATTATTTTATATTTTCTTTTGTTTTAATCTTTTTTTTTCAGCCCAGCATGCATCATGTAGAACTTTGAGCATAATTGCGGATGATCACTCTTGAGCTTAACTGAAGAGAACCACTTATTCCTCAATCTCCAATTAACATGAAATATTTAATTCCGAGTCAAGTACTCAGTTCATTTTGTTGATGTTTGAAGTTCATCTATTGAGGAACTCATTGCCTTGGATTCTTATTTCAGTTCATCTCAATGGTGAAACCTAATGGTTTGTGTCCTTAGGTGCTTCCTCGACGCTAGAATTTGATCTATCTCCCCTTCGTACCGACGTGCACATCCTTTTCCCTTCGTCCAAACATTGAGTTCACTCCTGAGATTTTCTACAAGCTGCTTCATTATGAATTGAAGAACAACTCCAGTCATACATTGTTGAGGCGTCTCATCACACCTTGGTGTCTACTTTTCAGTCATTCCACTCAATTCACACCATTCCATTGCTTTCATTTCGTGTCATTCCACTCCATTTCCTTGCAAAGCAGACGCCAAGGTGAGGCAGTTGTAGACACGCCATTTTGGCAACATGTCGAGCAAATTTCATGTTATACCGCAATGCCTCAAAGTGGCCCTCTTCAATTAACCTCTTGAGTGATTTTCCTATTTTTTCAGATTTTCTAGGATTTTTAGGGATTTTTCTAAGGGGTCTAAAGGGGTCTGTTGAGCTTAAGTGATTCGCGTCTGACACAGTGGATGCCTTTTAGGATGTTTGATACGTGACGGGTAAAACCGACGCGTATCACACTTCCTCTTCTGGCGCTTACCCTATTTTGAATCGTGTCGAACAAAGCCGCCGCGATTAAGAGTTTCAATTTTCGAATTATAGCAAATTCCAAAAAAAAAATTTGGAAAGATTTTGTTGCTAAATAGAATAGCATCCATATAGTCCGATGCGTTTCAAACCTTCCCTCCTATGAAGATCGATTTCCATCAGAGAACGATTCTGTTCAAATACGCTGTGGCTTATGCCGTCGCAATTCAATATTTCCATTTTTAAATATTTGAAAAGAATCATTCCAAATGGGAAGTGTTTGAAACGCGGCTGGTAATGTCGACGCGATTCTTAAAATGGCTATAATTGTTGTTTGGAAGGGCTTAATCGGAGCAAGTCGATCTTGGTAATCACGGCGGTCTGGTCGGACATAGTTCACTAGAATAGGCGTCCACTGTATCGGACGCGATTTCGGAAATTTTCTCCAATAAATAGACCCCCGAGGCTTTTGTTTTGAGCATCACCCACGCACTACGGCGAAGCCCTGCCGAATTGCAAACTCGACTCCGAGCCAAGGAGAACTCCCATTGCAAGTTACTCAACCCCTCTCTTGGAGTTTGGAGCTTCATCATTCTCACGTGCATTGGAGCGAGGCAAGAGGAGTCTCTCTTCCTCGACTTCGTCCATTCCAACAACAGGCTCACATCGCCACTCCCTGTCTTCCCTTCATTTATTTTTATTTTACTTATTGCATGCATCACAACACACACATCACATCATTTTTCTCCACACCCACACTTTTTAGGGGTTTAACACCACCCCACGAGGTGTATTAATGCCCATGCTGTCATGTTTTCTTTCATTTCATTTGAGTTTTGTACTACACTCCATAGTCTAATTCCTCCTTTCACTTGTTTTCTTGTTGTTTCTCTTGCAAGGTAACTGTTGGAACAAAAGACTTCTTCGCCGGCCGGCCGGTGGAAGAGGTGGAAGAGAACCCGCAATCACAACTCCCGCGATCTTCGGGTGAAGGTAAGTACCCTCCGCGTCTTCCTCTTCGCCCATCTCCTTCGACACCCACGTGTGTCTGGCGATCACACCCCTTCTGGTGCACACTCACACTCCTTTTCCTTTGTCCTATGCATATTTCTTTTCCATTTAAAAGTCTCTTTCTTTTTTTAATCATCTCTTTGTGGGAGTGTTTTTAAAAAGACATGTCTACACCTGAATGCGCCACGCAGCGCGCATGCAACGGCGCTCACGTGAAAGCGGTTCCAAATCATGACAAGGCAGGTGGTCGCGTTCAACTAAGAATCGCGACGTATGTGTTCGTTGAGTTCTTAGTGAGCCCGACAGAGGTTTGTTTGGGCTGGGAATTCCTACCCTCCAACCTCCCACCTGCTACATCAAACTTGTATAAACAAATGTAGACTCACATGGTCTACCATTGGGCCGTACACTGGCCCCCAAACCTGGTAAACTACGATCCGAACATGCTGGTTATTACAAGTCCAGTCATAAGAGTCTAGGCCTCATGAACACAAAATGTGTACTCTTGAGGATTGTGGCTTCATTTGGAATATCCAGAAGTTGACTCACACTATCTGTGGCGAGCACAATTTGAACCCCTCTAACTCTAGATTCTAGAGTAAATTCGTTGCTTACCAAATTTCTATAAAATTCTTGGACTAGATCAGGATAAAAAATCCTATGCTCACTGATAAACCTAGTCCAACCCTGGAATTCCATCATCTCTAGCAATTCAGGAAAAACATTGTTCATACCTTCATCATGTACATCCACAGTTCTTGGATGTTGAATTGTGTTGTTTTCGGCAGTAGGATGAACTGTCTCTTGTGCTTGTGAGGTTTCATTATCTGAATCATTTACCTCAAACTTTGACTCAGTAGGATTTTCAGAACTTTGCCCTTTTGAATCCATGCTAACTGCGACTTCCATTTCTTTTTCACCTTCATCCTGAATCTCTTGAGCATCTTCCTCTTTGGAATCATCTGAGTTTGCGGAAAGGCTAACACTGGTATCTTTAAACTGAGAGCCTCCCTGTTCCATAGATCTCTGATCACTGGAAGAATGACCCGAACCCTGGTCATTAGGGTTTTCTTCAAATAAATCTACGAGATGTTCATCTAGAGATGCTTGCTCACTTTCTTCTTCTCCACTAGAACTGCTTAAGTCCACATATTCTGTTTTCTTCTTTCCCTTGGAAAATGTCTTCTGCTTAGCCGAACGAGGATGAGAGTACCATCGGCTTGAAAAATACGTAACATAAGGCTTCTTTTCCAGAGGTTCTTTGCCCTTATCTTGATCATTCCTTACCTTGGTGCACCGTTCAAACGACGTTGGTGCTGATTCCTTGCGCTTTCCTCCCCGACGAACTTGCAACTTTGGAGCCATGATAGAGAAACAGGGAAAGGAAGAGAGAGGGTTGCAGATGCGGAAAGAGGGTTTGGAGGACAGATGAAGAAGGTGACGGTTTAATTCAAAAAGATTCCAAACGGACATTAGAGTTGAGATTATGAAGGAATGCGACACTTCACGTGTCGAGCTGCCCTAGGCGATATACAAACCATGCGGAACAACAAAGGTATCATGTTCTGGAGAAAGTGATGAACAAGAAGAGTCGACTCTTGCCAGTCAAGTGTCGACCCTATCAAGAGGAAATCAACAAATTGTTTGAACAACATTGAGAAAGGAGAAATATACCGTGATTAACTGTATTTTTGGTAAATCTGAGAAAGTTAAAAAAATTATGCTCTTTCCTCACTTATGCTCATCTTAGTAAAATTAATGAATTGAAATTTATAAACTCTAGTTTATCCATTTAAAAACACTGAAAAACTCAGAAGAAAAATAACAGGAGTGAAAAGAATCTTTCAGGTGAAATTTGCAGTCTTATTAATTCTTTCACAATACAAGTAAAAATGTACCCCTGGATAGACAATAAAAAGCAAACCAAGATGTATTGTGACAAAACATCTATCTTGAGATTTTTCAAAATTTTGAAAAAATAGTTTAATTGACAATTTGCATTTTTCATAAAAAGATGAACAATCAGATTTGTCATTTCTTTTTCATGCAATAGCCCATACTTTTCACACACCAGAGCTCTTGATTACTCAAGTAAGGTAATCATGTTGTCTTAAGGGTTGTGTGCAACTTTTCATGTGAGGATACATATTGGTTAGACACAAGAATCTCCAGTTACTCAGTAAACACAACCAAAATTTTTAACAACCTTGAACAAAATTAACTTGCTCATCATGACACACACTTTCTTCAATTGATTTTTATCAGGAGTTGTAGTTTCTCATAGCATAGTCATTGTTCTGTCATCAAAAGAAATTTTATCTATGAATATTCTTGAATATCTATTCTGCCTCAAGATGATCTTTTAAACACAGTACAGCTTAGATGTTTTTTAAAATCTAGCCAGAGAGACCAGAATACAAGAAAATTTCAGAAAAAGATAAAATGTAATTTTCACTTGATAAATTGTTTTCAGCGGCTGTTATTTAACCTTTTTGATGTTTTTAGTGAATTTCAAAGTTAAACTTAGAAGTTTATAATTAACAAACTATGTCCTTTTACCTTCAGAGATAATAGAGTTTAAAAGCATAACAATTTTAACTCCCCCCGAGAAATTGCCCAAATATTACAAGTTTCGCAATAGAATTACTCCCCCTCACAAAATGGATCTTTGTGAGACAGGAAGAGAATGAACATGAAGATTATTGATGAATGAAAAATTAAGTGAAGTGAAACTTGAAACATCAAGAGTGTTTTATTGAAGGACAAGACTCCCCCTCAACAATTGCATACAAAGTCTCTTGATACTTGGCGGAGACATATACTCATGCATAGTGAAATATTCCAGACAAGCCTGACTTGCCATTCTTCAAATCACCATTTGATATACCAAGAATGCCAATGAAATGTGAGAAGCAGGAAATTATTTGCAAGAACAACACAATTTTATTTGCAACAGGAAATGGAAGAGTAACTAAAAGAGAGAAATGACAAAAGTTCAGGATCAAGGAAGATAGTGTCGACTCTCTTGCCAATAGAGTCAACCAATGTCAAGCCAGAACTAATATAACCTGAAGGAATTACTCTTCACAGACTGCCAACCCACTAAATTCAGTACTTCCAACATTATTGACCATCTTGATTCACTAAACCTCATCTTTCCAAATACTAAGTTCTCCAACCAACCTCCCCCTCACCATGTGCATCAGATATTCAATTAAAGAAATCAAACAGCAAGCAGTAACACAACATATGACAAGCAATCATACAGACAACCATTTGCAAGCAATTTTTCAAACAATCAATCATGAATCAAGTAAGCACAAACCAAGTTCTCTTCTTAGACATGAAAATCTTTCATTATACAATGGTTTTGTAAAGTTATCAGCAATTTGCTTTATTGTTTCAATAAAATGCAATTCAAATGAATTTTTGCTGACTTCATCTCGTAAAAAATGATGTCTGGTTTCTATGTGCTTAGTTATAGAATGCTGGATTGGATTTTTGGCCAAATGTATTGCACTAGTGTTATCACACATGATTGGGACACATCCAAGATCTACTTGGTAGTCTTGGAGTTAATGTTTAATCCATAACACTTGGGTGCCACAACTCCCTGCAGCTACATATTCTACCTCTGCAGTAGATAGAGCAACCGAGTGTCATTTCTTAGTGGCCCAAGAGACTAAACACCCTTCCAAAAATTGGCAATGGCCACTAGTGCTCTTTCTGTCCAATTTACAACCACCATAATCCGCATCTGAATAAGATATCAAATTATACTCACTAGATGTAGGATACTACAATCCCAATTCATGAGTTTCTGCAAGATATCTGAAAATTCTTTTTGCAGCACTCGTGGGATTCTCTAGGACTAGCCTGAAATCTAGCACACATGCACACAGAGAATTGTATATCAGGTCTAGATGCTGTCAAATAAAGCAAGGATCTGATCATACCTCTGTAGGTCTTTGGATCTACCAAGTTACCTTTCAAATAAGCATCCAAACTCACAATTGTGCTCATTGGTGTTGCCATGGCTTTGGTATTCTCCATTTTGTACTTCTTTAGCAGATTGTGTATGTACTTTGACTGATTGATGAAGGTTCCTTCCTTTGTTTGAACAACCTGCAGTCCAAGGAAAAATTTTAGTTCTCCCATTAGGCTCATTTCAAATTCACTAGTCATCAAATCAGCAAATTCCTTACACAGTGAAGATTTTGTTGATCCAAATATAATGTCATCAACATAAATTTGGACCACTAAGATATCACTTTCTTGCACTTTTCTAAAATAGGTTTGATCTACCTTACCTTTGGAATACCCTTTACCTATAAGGAATGAGCTCAACCGATCATACCAAGCCCTGGGAACTTATTTTAATCCATAGAGAGCTTTGTCAAGCTTAAAAACAAGGTTAGGAAACTCAGTACATTCAAATCCAGGAGGTTGTTCAACATAAACTTCCTCTTTTATTAAGCCATTCAAAAATACACTTTTAACATCCATTTGTTCTAATTTGATACAGTGAGCACATGCAAATAAAAGCAAAATTCTAATTCCTTCAAGCCTAGCTACTGGAGCAAAATATTCTTAAAAGTCAATTCCAAATTCTTGATTATAACGTTTTGCTACAAGCCTAGCTTTATTTCTGATTATTTTGCCTTCTTCACTTGTTTTATTTCTAAACACCCATTTAGTTCCAATTACACTCTGAGAAGAAGGTCTTGGAACCAAATGCAAAACTTTATTTCTTTCAAACTGATTCAATTCTTCTTGCATGGCATTTATCCAAAAAGTATCTTTTAATGCATATTCAATGTTTTTAGATTCAATTTGTGAGGCAAGTGCTATTTGATCCAGTTCTAAAATGAGTTTGAAATGAGATCTAGTCCTAGGTGGGTCAAGTAGGTTACCAATAATGCACTCCTGAGGATGATCTCTTAACATTCTGATGTTCAGCAGATCTCTGTTCTTATTTGCATTTGCTGTCTCTTGTCCATTATCATCATCTGGAAGTTACTGACTACAAATTCCTTTCCTTGCTGATCATTTGATTCTTATTTTTCCAGGAATTCTCCGTCTTCTTTTTCCCTGCACAAACCATCATGAAGTTCATCAAATGTAATATGAGGGGATTCTTCAACAATTTGGTCTTTCACATTAAAATCTCTATATGCTCTTGAATGGTCAAAATAACCAATAAATTTTCCAATTCACTTTTAGGTTCAAATTTATCCAAATCACTTTTATTGTTATTCAAGATGAAACATTTTGCACCAAACACTTTGAAATGAGCAATGGAAGGTTTCTTACCTTTCAACAGTTCATAAGGAGTCTTTTTGCTAAGAGGCCTTACCATTGCACGATTTATGATATAGCAAAAAGTGTTTACTGCCTCTGCCCAGAATTTTCTAGGCAGACCACTTTCAATCAGCATGGTCCTTGCCATTTCAACAAGTGTTCGGTTCCATCTCTCTACTACTCCATTCTATTCAGGAGTCCTGGGTGATGAAAATCTGTGGAAAATTCCTTCTTCCCTACAAGTTTTTCAAAGTCAGTATTTTGAAACTCACCTCCATGATCTGACATGATTGAAATTATTTTGAAATTTCATTCATGAAGAATTTTCTTATAGAATTCATGAAATTCCATGAAGGCATCACTCTTGTGAGCAAAAAAGAAAACCCAAGTAAATCTTGAAAAATCAACAACAAAGACATATCCAAACCTTTTTCCATTTAGACTGTTTGTTCTTGTAGGTCCAAACAGATCCATATGAATAAGTTCAAAAGGTTTGGAAGATAGACTTTTAGATCTACTTTTAAACGATTTTCTTGTTTTCTTACCTTGTGTGCATGGCTCATAGATTTTAAAGCTTTGTTTGAAGGAAATTTTTGGTAAGCCTTTCACCATATTAAATTTAACCAGCTTATGTAACATGTTGTAGCTAGCATGACCTAGTCTACGATGCCATAAACATGCAAGATCATTTTTATTGGTAGTAAGACATAAATTGGTGTTTTCAGGTTCATCCAAGTCAACCACGTAAACATTATTGATTCTTTTTCTAGAAAACTTTACACGGTTTGAATTCGGTTCAAAAATTATACAACCAAGGCAATAAAAAATTACCTTGTGACCCTTGTCACAGAGTTGGCTTATGCTCAGGAGGTTGTATTCTAATCCTTCCACCAACAATACATCATCAATTGAGTTTGAAGGATTTCGTCGTACTTTACCTGAACCGACAATCTTACCTTTGTTCTTGCCACCAAAAGTTACATAACCAGCTTTCTTCTCAGACAATAGATAGAATTTGTCTTTGTCTCCAGTCATATGTCTTGAATAGCCACTATCAAGGTACCACTTGTTGTTCTTGGCTATAAGACATACCTGCAACACAATCAATTAAGAATCTTTAGAACCCAAGTACATTTAGGTCCCTTCACATCACCCAATTCAAGAACATAGGAAAACAAACTTTTCGGAATCCAAGCTTGCCTTTGTACTGTTGGTTTAATGGTGTTTCTGATTTCATGTTGTTTTTTTTATTTTTTCTGTTAATTTTAAGAATTTTTGAACCATTGTTTCTTTTCATTTTCATGAATTTTCTTTTAGACTTTCCACTAGTGTTTCTTTGATGAAACCAAAGATTATTCTGATTGATAAACCTCTTAGAATATTCAGACTGACTAGATCTAGCAAGACTGTAGGATTGTGTCGACACTCTGTGAGGATAGTGTCGACCTACATAAGTCCACCTAGACATGTTTTGTGGTTTGATGTAAGAATGGGTTGACCTACCATGTGTCCACCTGTTCTGTGGTCTAATGTGTGAAGCTTTTGACCTACCATGAGTCCACCTGAACATGCTCTGTGGTCTGGTGTATGAAGGTGTCGACCTACCATAAGAATAGTGTCGACCTACCTCAATCAGGTGATTTGCAAGGTTTGTTCCCTTGAGGCATTGGTTTGATTCCAGCACTTGACTTATCCATTTTCTTAGATTTTCCAATCTCAAATTTTTTTACAGTTTCTCTTTTCTCATTTCTTTGAGTGTTCTTCCCATTAAATTGTTTTCTCGATGTGGAGGTTTCTGAATTTGTTGAAGAAACAAATGTGATGGTTTTCAAGCCTATTTATTTCTTCTTTGAAGGATTAAAACCTAACCCTTCTTTGTTAAAGTTTACTTTAGTTCCAAGCAAGGCTTCTAGGTTATTTTTACCACTCACAAATTTTTCAAAGCTTCTTGTCTTCTAGTCACGTGTTTCTGAAGAATTTCAAGTTCTTTCTTCATCTCAGTGTTCGCACTTTTTAATGCATCATATTTTTCAGCAGCCAGAGCCATCTCTTTGACATTTTCAGTATTCTTGACTTCCAATTCACAAACAGTTTCTTTTAAAGCAGTGATTTCTTGAACAAATTCTTTTTCCTTCTCTTCCATTGAGGTATCATGAGCAATGTGATTTATTTTTATTTTAAGCACTTTGTTTTCCTTTTTAACCTCATCATATTGATCTAGCAGTTCAAAATAGACATGTTCCCAATCACTGAAAGAGAAATCTTTGAATGGAGAATTTACCTCTTCTTCATCTCCTTCTTCTCCTCTTGCCATCAGATAGATTTTTGTTTGTGATTCCTCAACTTCTGAACTCTCTTCATCATCATCATCCTCTTCCTCACTTCATGTCCCAACCATAGCCTTTTGTTTATTCTTTGTCCATTTGGGTTGTGCTTTCTTCAAAGGTTCAGAACATTCAGATTTCCAATGTCTAAATGTTGGGTTGTGCTCTGATACCAGGTATATAGGATCTCAGGCATTGCCGTTATGCTAAAACTCGAGTTGTTGTGTAAGGATGCCATCCTTCCTTATAACCCACCACAAGGTACAGTCCCCCTGCTGGACAACTCAGCAACACCCGCAGGCAGGTCCACACCCGGACCTAGGCATGACTTGGCCAACCCGGCCTCTGCCACACCCTCATTCTCAGGTCGCCCCAGGGTGAGACGCTGGCATGCACAGCTACCTCGCAGCATGCCGCCCAACAATCTCCCCCCCAGCGGCACCTCTGGGAATCGAACCCGCGACCTGCTCTGATACCAGGTATATAGGATCTCAGGCATTGCCGTTACGCCAAAACTCGATTTGTTGTGTAAGGATACCATCCTTCCTTATAACCCACCACAAGGTACAGTCCCCCAGCTGGACAACTCAGCAACACCCGCAGGCAGGTCCACACCCGGACCTAGGCATGACTTGGCCAACCCGGCCTCTGCCACACCCTCGTTCTCAGGTCACCCCAGGGTGAGACGCTGGCACGTGCACCTACCTCACAGCATGCCGCCCAACACTAGTTTCTTGCAATTATAACAAACCACCCTGTCAGATCTTTTATTTGTATACTGTTTGGGCTTTGAGAATTGTTTACCTATGATTTCTTTTTCAGAAATCCCTTACCTTCTTTCCTCAGGGATTTTTTGAATTTTCTTGTAATGAGAGCAAACTCCTGAGTCATCTTCAGAGGTAGATGACTCACTTTCTTCAGTAGCTTCTTTGATACTGGGACTTGCCTTGAGAGCAAGTGGCTTCTTCTTCTTAACATCTTCTTCAGCTCTCTTCAAACCCAACTCATAAGTCATCAAGGATCTGATTAGTTCATCAACAGATGTGGTAGATAGATTTCTCGATTCTTCCACTACTGTAGGTTTAGTGTGCCAAACAAGAGTTAAAGATCTAAGAATTTTTCTGACAAGTTCTTGTTCTGTATAAGTCTTTCCTAGATTCTTTAAACCATTAGTTTACAGAGTTAATCTACCATACATCTCAGAAATTGTTTCATCATGCTTCATTTTAAATGTTTCATATTTAGAAACTACCATGTTAGTTTTTGTTTCTTTTACTTCCGACATACCTTCATAAATCACCATCAGGCGATTCCAAATTTCCTTTGCACTTGTACATGATGAGACCCTTGAAAATTCCGTGGGATGAAGGGAGCACTGCATGATGTTCATGGCGCTCCAGTTTGCATTTGACTTCTTTATCTCTTCTGAAGTCCACTTCTCTTCATCCTCTGATAACTCGTAGGGTCTATTACTCACCACCCTCCAAATTTGATGATCTTGAGTTCGCAAAAACACCTGCATGCAAGTTTTCTAGTATGCATAGTTAGATCCATCAAAATAGGGGGGGGGTCTATTCACAAAATGACCTTCTGCCATATAACCTCTAGAATCTATTCCACACGGATCTCTCCTGGTTGTTAAACCAAAAGAATTGGAGAGCCTAGCTTTGATACCACGTGTTGTGTATGAAATGAATATCTAGAGGGGGGGGGGGGTTAATAGATATTGACCAATTAAAAATTAAAACCTCAAGACTAGGATCAAATCAGACGAAACAATTTAGCTAGTGCACATCAAAACACACAATGCAAGCGAAATTTTTAAGGTGGTTCGGCTCTAGTGTGGAGACCTACGTCCACCCCTCACTAAACCAAGTGAGGCTTCTCTATCAACTCAAATGTGTGAACCACTCACACAACTGCTGATTCACAACTTCTTACAGACCGCTGATTCACAGCTTCAAGATTGTTTCAAATCTCACAATCCTTACACACAAAGTGTAGGATCAATCCATCTACTCCAACTAGAGCAGACAACCAAACAAATTGGTGTAGAGAAGAAATTGTAAAAATCAAACTAAAGAGATCTCTGAAGAAATGTAGAAATACGCAAACACTCTGCACTGGAGTTGGATCTGGTCAGATGACTCCTTGAAATCCCAATTGCATCTTTTTCAGGCTTGAGCTCATGAAATTTATCTTCTGAATGCAGCATAAGGATCAATTGTCTCTGAAGTAGGTTGAATTCCAAAGCTCTGCTTCAATTGATCAGCAGCAGGTCTTCATACAGAAAGAAGACGCGATCCAACATCCTCTCCTCTTGATCAGTTGACTGCTACGAAGTCTGCTGCTCTTTTCTAAACTCAAGCTCTTGCTCTCTCTGTACTTTTTCGCTCTCAGATCACTGCACTTTTTCTTTCTGTGTGTTATTTCTTCTGCAAAGGATGACGTGCTCCTTTTTGATCAGATTCGCGGAATCTTCTTAGGTGGGCCCCTCAATAAAATCCTAAATAATTAGGAGACACTTTGCCGCCAAAAAGAGCATCTTCCAGAACCTTGTGAGGTGTACCTAAAGTCCCAATCATTGGGACTCGGGTCACGTGCCTGGAACTTATGCGCTGGCAGATACTTCTCATCACTGGAGTATAAGTGTCAGAGAGTCGACAAACCTAGAGTATAGTGTTGACGCATACATAGAGAGCTTGACTTGAATCAGTGAAAATACTTTAGTAGAGTCAACTCCATGCCTCCATGAGTCGACCTCATCCAAGTGACTGCAGTTTGACTAACTATCCATGAAGTAGAGTTGACCTTGAAGCATCTTAGTGTCGACCTCACATAATGGTAGAGTTGACCTAATCCTCTTCTTGCGATGTCCTTGTAGACTGATAGAGTCGACCTGATCCTCATTTGGAGTCGACCTCAAGCCATATTTTTCTCTAAGTGCTAACAGGAAACTTGATTAGTGTCGACCTGATGCTCATGTGAAGTCGACCTTATGCTATTCATTTCCTTCAGCGCTAGCCAGAAAACCAACTAGAGTCGACCTGTTCTTCAAGTAGTGTCGACCTAATGGGATACTTAGAATTTCTGCGCTACTGGAAATCCATCAAGCGTCGACCTATCCTTTGTATAGTGTAGCAACTCTGAATTTTAAAATGTAATAAATAATATTAAATTAGAATAAAATGACAATAGTTAAAAGAAAAGGAGAATAAATAAACCCATTAAGTCATAATAGGACTTGGGTTTGCACTAATGGTCCATGAATGGCTTGATGGGCCTAAAACCTAAGAGCCCATAGTAGGATGGGAGATAATTAAGTGTAAATTCATACCAAAAATATTAATAATTAGAAAAAGGTTAAGATAATTACGACTTTACTCATAATTATCCTAAAAAGGTGTAACGTTGTAGCAACCTGAATTTTTAAGAAAAATAAAAATTTAAATAATAAATTAAAAACTCAGCTAAAGGGATATTCAATGAAAAGAGCATTAAATAAAACTCATTAAATGGAAAAGAGTAATGGGCTTTGCTTAATGGATCCTCTAGAATTTATTGGGTCAAAATATGAATTTATAAATAGGGAATAAAAAGAAAATACCCTAAATTCGGAGTCTTAATATCTCCTAAATAGAAAAGGATTCTTTAAGCATTAAAGGAGGCAATAAGAGTTGGAATTGGATTCCTAAACCTACCCCATATAGTCTAGCACGAATTTAGATACTATCCTAACCCAATTAGAGATTGGAAAGCAAGAGAGGAAAGGTGGAGTTAGGAAATCTCGTAATTAAGAGGAATTTGAGTAGTAGTAGGAATAGGAACTTGTATTTATATAAATACACCTCTTAAACCCTCTTGGCTGACCCTAGCTCGTTGCCAAAGGTTGTTGGACGTGGAGAAGAGGCCAAGGAGGAGAATATCTCGTGGGGAGGAGTTCTTGGAGCTTCTTCCTCGTTCTTGGAGTTCTAAGCCCTAGAAGATAAATCAAGTCAAAGGTAGTCATTCTCACAAGCAAAACCAAATCAAATCCGTCCATAGGTAGTTCCAATCACCAGGAACAAAAGCCCTCTTGTTTCATAATTTTTCATCGAGCCAATCTTTTGTTCTTGATTTTAGAAGTTCTGCAAACATGATAACCCCGAGTCATCATGTTTGAATCATATCTCCATGTACATTTGATTTTATGCTACGAAATTTTTACTGTAGACACTTCATGTTGTTAGGGATCTTTTGCCCCTAAAAGCCCTAAATTTCATCAAGCATGCTGATCGAATTTCATCAATCTTTCTCTCTGTGTCATGTTCTGAATAACTCTTTCTTGCTCATATTCATACCCTGTAGGAACCATGCTCTCTCTCTAATTCCAATTTACTGGAAGTACCCTTACATGTATAGTTTAATTTGCAACTTGTTTCGTGATTTTTCATCGACTATATAATTAGTTATGATTTTTCAAAGTACCTTGTGTCCAAACAAGTCAAGTTGCCACGCAATCCGATGTAGAACATTTTCCCACTCGAACTCAAGTGAAGTACCTGAGAACGCGATGGCTCGACACGTCGTGTTCTCAGAGCCATCGCGACCAACATCTTGTCGCGTTCTGAACGCGACAGGAGACCCCGTCGCGTTCTGGCCGCCTGAGCAGACAACCCTGTCGCGACCCGTACAGGACCCTGTCGCGTCCCATCATGACCCTGTCGCGACCCTCACATGGGTACGTCGCGTTTACAAGATGTTTCATGAAAACCCATAAAATTTATTGCTCTGACTTTCTAAAATATTCTTACGCCTTTTTAACAGTCACATACGCAGTAAAAACACCTGTTTTAAATTGGAGCCATATTGAATGCTTTAAATCACATATTCACGACTTCTTATCTATCTATGATTTCTCTTACACATGCACACACATGAACCATCCATATATGGCTGAAATCTGGCATAAAATATCTCATAATGTATCTGGTATATTATTGCAATAAAGTATATTAATTCCCTTTTTAAAGGACTTGTATTCGTTTCTTGCGTTGTTTATATACCGATACCGACGCTCCACTGTTCTAGAATTCCTCTAGAACGTCGAGCACCTATTTTATATACACACTTTACTTGGCTTGTGGTGAACTCTCCGTCGGATATTCCTTTCGTCGGACTAGTGAACCCTTGCACAAGGCCTCCGTAAGTCTCCTCTGATCATGGATTCCCACATGGTCGATGATCTGGTTATACCCTAACACCCATTACACCTTTAGGGATCGATATGATCCAAACGGCTATTAGAAGTTCACTCTTACCTTGAATCACGTCGGACCTCTGGACTTGTGCATAACATGGCCAGCGGGAAGATCGTGAATTCCACCTGACTGCCAATACGACGTGCGCGTGTTGTGCAACTGTTACTATTGCCTGTTTACTCGTCGCATTACGTGCAATGTCCACTAGCTCTCAACTATACTCTACTCGCTCGTCTATTCACGTTCACTCTACTATCTCGTCTATTCATCTAGTGCTCTCATCTACTTCTTGGTACTCTATATTGGCCATTGACTGATTGTCTAAAGATAAACAATATAACCAATGCCTGGCAATATATAAAGGGCCTGATCTGGTCCTGGGATGTGCGCTCGAAAGTGCTAGTGCCCATGGGAGTTAAATGATCAGAGTGTTTTGGCATTACACTCAAGTGCTATCTATCTCGACTATCTATATGACAATCAAAACACAAAACGTGCTATACTCTCTCGATGTCTAGAATGACAAACAAGTGCTATACTCGTCGTGCCATTATTATACTTGTGCTAGTTGTGCTATGGCCATCCTGCTATTCGTGCTATACTTGATACTTGTGCTATTTTTGGAAACTATACTCGATCTCGTGCTATTGTGCTATCCTGTTACCTGTTGTGCTATCTCTTACTATATTTTGACTATCTTGTACCTGCTATCTTTAGATACTCTGCCATTAAATGTGTTAATTATTTAAAGCCTGCTTGAGCCTGAGATTTAAGTCCTACTGGGCGTTATCGCTCACCCTATGTTATTTGATGTTGTGTTCTCAGGTGAGACCGAGGATGACACATACACTCATGAGGAAGGGAATGACCAAGAGTGAAGCCAGGAGTACCCTCGAGTCATTATGTTATCTTAGAGTTGTAGTTAGTTATTTCCTTTTATTGCAATGTAATTGGGCCCTATAGAATGGCTCTGATATTAGTGGTTGTAACTAGACATTGAAAAGTTATTAATGAGAAAGATTTGCTTTAGTATTATTCAATGCGCAATGGTTTGATGTCTAGTATACGCTCTATACCTTTTTCTTGCAACTGCCTTCGCGCTCTAATATTCCGCGTCGGGGTGTGGCAAACGTAGTGGTTGTTTAGATCCATGTTTATTGGTTCTGGTGTGGTGCTCATGACCAATGTGGGGTCATTGAGCCTTGGTCGTGGTCTCCGTGCATTGTGTGGGTGTTGTAGGCCAGAGGTTTTAGCCCAAACAGCCCACAGGTTCATTGGTTGTGATTGCGAGAAGGTGAGGTGTCGCGTTCTGAACACGACGGTCTCATGCGTCGCGTTCTCTGCACCGCCTTTGTGACGCGTGGCATGGAAAAGTTTTCAGAAGGCGATGGTTAAGGGCATCATGTTCTAAAGGCAATAGGATGCTACGTCGCGTTCTTGTTTTCGGTTGGGATAAGTTTGGCCCTCCGACCAAATAGAGCAGGAAGCTCTGTTCGACCGGGGAGAGGGCTGCTGCGGTGATTTCCGGTGATGTCGGCTTTGGAGCTCGTGTTTTGACGTGGGTGTGGCGCGTAGGAGTTGCTTGGAGCATGGAGAACACCGATTGAGCCTCATTCTGCGAGTTCTTCTTGTTGGTAGGGACTTTCCTCGTTTTATTGCATTATTTGATTGTTTTGAAGCATGTTTAATGTGCATAGATGCGTAGTTATGTTTCCTGCATAGTTTATGTGATTTGTAGAAGCTTGGTAAGCATGGAAATGGAGTTTTTAGTTGGTTTTTCTGTGAGAACCGGAGTGCAGGTTTCTATCTGAGAAGGCGACGGATCGGGCCATCGCGTTGAGGTCGTGACGTTAGGCCCCATCGCGTTCTAGTTTGTGAATGCGGCCCGTCGAGTTGTCGCGTTCCTAACACGACAGTAGACGCCGTCGCGTTTAGTGTGCAATCGTGGTTTGTCGGGCCGTCACGTTCATAACGCAATAGTGGCCCTTGTTGCGTTCTTCTGTATGAAATGAGTGGGTGAGCCTTGGGCAATGAGGGTCCTGTGTGTGGACCTAGTTCAGGTCGTTTTAAGATATTTTAAGTTGTTCTAAGTGGATTAATGATTAGTAAAGCATGATTAGGTTAATGGAATAGTTGGTGGTTAATGAGTGAGTAATGTTAATGGTTATGTTAGTTATGTTAATTATATTATAAAGCTTATATGATTCATATGTGTGGTTTATGTGCATTGGGGTGTGTTGCCATGGAGGCCATGAGATGGTCAATGACAGGCAAGGTTATAATGTGGCTCCCGTGTTTTATGGCGTGTTTTAGCTTGGAGGTCACGTAGTGACTAGTGACGAGAAGATTATATTAAATGTGTTGTGGTATAAATTTTACTTGGGTGTTAAGTGATCAGCGTGGTTTAAGTGCTTGCCGAGTTTGGTGGTCTGGCACCTATTCCAGAATGCCTCTCCAGTCGGGTACCCCAGGTTCTATGTGAGCCAGGCACGTTAGTGCTTAGGGTTTGTCCCGATACTGTGTGTACCATCGAGGTCTGTGTCGTCTTCCTGGACACCCTCACTCTTGTGTTGTGTTTGAGTTGTAAGTCCGGCTGAGGGAAAGACGACAGAGGGCAGCGACTTGTGTTTATGGGTGTGCAGTTACTTGTAGCGCGCTCATGGTTGGGGGTACGGACACCAGTAGTCGTCACTGGTCCCCAGCTAGTCTGATTTTCCAGTGCCTCACTTTAGGGAGCTTAGGCCAGAGTCCCTAAAGGTGCCAGGCATGGGCCTGCAGTTGTGTGTGTCTGCAGGTGTGGTGTTGGTTGGTCTCCACTGTTCTTTGGCTTTATTGTGTGGTTGTAGAGCGGCAGTTGGACCTTTCGTCAGTGACTGCGAGACTGAGAGGTAGTTCTTATGCTGTGTCGTCCGGGTTGGATACTGGCGTCATGAACTAGTAGTCTGTTCCTGTGTGGTGGCGTCGTTCTTTCCGACTCGTGCTTGCCACTGGTTGTGGCTTGTGTGTGTGTGACTCGTTGGCTGAGGTTTTACCGTTGGAGTGTGCTTTGTTGGAGGTGCAGTTATGATGAGGTTTTGTGGTGGTACCTCGTGGTAGTATGTATTTGTACCCTTCGTGGGTAGTTTTGTGTTGTGGTACACTGTGTACCAGCCTTTTCAGGTGCTGAGGTGGAGTTGTGCTCTATGGAGGTCTTGTTGTAGGACCTTCCACTTGCTGTGTTGTACCCTTTTGAGGGTGGCTTCCGACATATTGTGGTTTAGGGTATAACGGACTAGCTTCTGGTTAGCAGTCCTGTTATCCTCGTGTTTAAGGTTTGCCCCTGTGAGACTCGTAGCCTAGGCAGTGGTTGGCCTGTGAGGCTTGTGGTCTAGGCACTTCAGTTGTTTGGTAGACTAGTGGTGTTGTGCTAGTCCTGTTGTTCCCTCTTACTTTCTGAGGTTTGGATTAGTTGATGTGTTTATATTTAATTGCAGTATGTATATGATTAATGAGTGCATGCTGTGGTTTGGCTATCGGCGTTACAAGTGAGACCTTTAGGGGTTGAGGACTTGGTTCCTTCTTTCAGTTGTTTGTTGTGGTGGCTTTTAGGATGTTCCTTCTGAGTCTGTGACTTGTTGAGGCTCTCAGCAGCGTTGGGGCAAACTTGTACCACTAGCAGTTGAGTGGTAGCATGTGTTAGTGTGAGCTTTACTCCCTCGGGTATGCCCTAGGTAGTTATACTTTTCTCTTGGACTTGTAACAATGTATTGGGACAGTTGTAATTTGATGTATACAGGTATGAACACATGTACTTTCTTATATCTTATACTGTTATTATTGTCTTTTATATTCTTATTGGACATTTGTGTGAGATATCCCTTGCGAGACTTCGGTCTGATCGCGGGAGGTGGACTTAGATATGGAGCCTTATTGGGCATAAATATCCGGGGTCGCTACAGTTGGTATCAGAGCATGGTCCAGTTAGAATATGAAAAGATATTGAATTTACAATGTCCCAAGACATGGTTTAATGTCCACTGCTGGTAGTAAGTCTGTGATTTTATGTGATTTTTAGTGTGGTTTTCACGTGAGTTTTCTGGTATGTGAATTGTATGTATAGTTGGGTAGCCTGGCAGTTGCTAGTAGTGGCAGGGAAATGGTATGGCTAGTAGTGTAGTTTGAGTGGTTATTCCAGTGTGCCAGTTGCAGTTAAAATGAAGTTGTTTAAAGGTTCTCGGTTATAGAAATTAAAGGGATTAGTGAATTTTGTTATGATAATCAGAATGGGTAGAGTAGTGTTCTGAGAAGGATATGTCTGATGTGTTTTAACGGGGTACAGAGTTGGCAGAGATAGGTATAAGGTAATGGTGTGATAGAGAAGCAGTGGAACAATGTTATTAATGAGGAATAGTGTGTGTTAAGGAATGCGGTTGAGAACCTTGGCAGAGGTATTGTTGTGTTTAAGATTTGTGTTAGTAAGTATTAAGAAGCAGCTTGGGTGATAATGTGATTAGGGTTATGGAAAGTTTGGAATAATTAAGTGAGGCAGATTAGTTTCAGATGAGGTACTGGTAAATAGAGGAGCAAGGATTTGTGGCAGTCAGATAAGGATAAGTGTGTTTTGGTGATTAGAGATGAGTGCAGTAAAGAGTTTGGGAGTAGTGATGTTGTGAATAATGATGATAATGGGAAATTTGATATAGAGATCCATGTAAGTATGTTTGTGAGGATTGCACAGAATGGTTTGTTAAAGAATATAGTGTTAAAGATAAGGTTAATGATGTTTAGCAATTGGGTATAGTTTGTGAAGAAGAGAGGTAAAATTTGTGTCAGAAAAAGGTTGAGGTTAAGGTTAAGAATGTTTGGAATAAGGTAGAGTGATGTGAGTCAGAATACGAAGAGATGATTCAAGTGAGAAGCAATTAAGGAATATCAGGCTGAGTGGAACAGTAAGATGGATTGTGAAAGGAATATTAATGACTAAGTTGTAACAGTGATAATTCCAGTTTTAAGAATAAAGCCATTATGGTAAGGTAATTAGAAAAGCAGATACTGAGATTGTAAAGCTGCAGTGTAAAATAGAGCAATCAGGCAGAGCAGATTGTGGTACTTAAGGAAATGGGTATTTGAATTCTGGTTCTGACAGGGTTTCAGTAAAAAGGTAAATGTGTGTTATAAAAGTCATAGTGTAAGTAATGTTGGATCGAAATGGCACAATGGATGTCCTAGACGGGGGTGAATAGGACTTCTTGGCTTTAAAAATTTTCTTTTGAAATTGCACAACACTAAATAAATTTGTTAGTACTTAGTGTGGTGTGTGTGATTCAAGTGTGAACTAGGCAGAAACAATCATAGAAATATGCATATGGATTTATACTGGTTCGGCCCTTCCTACATGGAAGTCCTACATCCAGTCCTCAAGCCAACCACTTGAGATTTCCACTAATTGCCAATAACTTGGCCTTCTCTCACCCTGAAGAGGTAATACAAACCCACTTGCTCCAAAGCAAGTCATCCCTAAACAGGGGTACAAGACTGCCTTACACAAGGCCTTCCCTACACAGGAGGGGAAATGCAGAAACAACCTTTTGTAGAAATTACACAAGAAAACAATAATAACACACTTGTGTGTTAGCCTCAAAGCTGAGCACTAACACACACTGAATTCAGAAGGACTTTAACAGATCAGAAATGAGACTCAAATCCTATCTGAATGAGCAGGGTGGACTTCAGAAAATAAGCAATTACAATTGCCACCCAGACACAAGACTGTTGTGTAAACAAGGAGACCTGATGAGAATCTTGCTGAAAGAGGAGCTCTCCAACTTGAGGCTTGGAAGAGGGCTTGTGAGATTTCTTGGCTTGAGAAAATTGTAAGTATTGAGCTCACTGGAGTTGAATTGCACTTGATGACTCTGTGTGTCCTTTTAAACTTCAGCTTCTTTTAAATAGCTTCAGAACATAGCCGTTTGAAAGATGGCCGTTGAAATTTGCCCGTTTGAAGAGAGCTCTAGGATCCTTTGGATTTTTGCAAGGCTTGTTGTCCATGGGTTCTTCTATCTTGCTTCTTTCCAATGTCTTTAGACGAGGGTTGCAGCTTCATAGCTAGAAGATCAACTTCTCATTAAATGTACTGTGAGGGTAGCATGCTGAAAACGTGCTTCAATAAATGTCTGCAGCAAAGACAAGACAAAAAGAAAGAGTATCTCCATACCTTTGAGGTAGGTGAGTCAGAGAGCAAAACTAAAATGCATGGAAACCTCGTATAGGCATGCTTTCAGACATAAAAGAGAGGACAGACAGTTGCATGAAAAGGTAAAGCATGGGTCTGTCAGATGCCATGTGCCTGAAATACAATAAATGCAATATCTCTTCTTTATCCACAAAATCTGGATCATTTTCAAGAAGCAGACAGCTCAGTTTGAATAAAGAGTTGCAGAAATAATCTAAACATTTTTGGATGAATAGTTTAAGCATAATATCATTTATCTTGTCAGAAAAATTATAATAAAATAATGATATTTTGATGGATCAGCAAAATATTTGATCATTGAAAAGTTTATTAGAAATAATGTCAAAAGATAATTAGGAAACAAGATTACACTAATTGTTGAACTGGAAGGTTCAGAGAAACACAGTAGAATGATAGTGAAGTCAGATACAAAGGAATATGCAATTCGACTTTGGAAGTTGAAGAATGATTCGACTTCAATAGATATTATACTGGAATACAAGTCGGGAATGAAAAGAATGATTCGACTTTAGTAAAGACTATAATTCGACTCTAGAAGTCGGTGTTGAAACTAGAATAATTTGACTATTAGGATTTGACTTATAAAGAAATGAAGGCAATTCGACTTTAGCAGTCGGATACTGAGGAATTAGAGTTCTGAAGCATTCGACTGTAGGAGTCGAAGATGATAGTCGGATTATGCTGATAAATTTTATGAAGTATTCGACTGTATAAGTCGGAGTTGACAGTCGAATTATGTATAGAGGAGTGGACAGAATATTTTTGGGTGGTTTTGACTTCGATTCTGAAGGAGTCGGAGTTAGCAGTCGAATTCTCAAGTCGGATTCAGCATGACATCGGGAGAGTCTGTGGACTTAGAAAAATCTTGAGATGGAGTTTGTCACACTATTATATATATATATTTTTTGTGATATGTAATTGATATATTCACTCTGTAGAAAGTCTATTTAAAAGTTTTGTCATAGCAAAAACATGATATATGCTAAGTCTACAAAATCATAGATTTGCTTAGGGGTAGTTGCTCAACAATTCTCCCCCTTTTTGTTAATGATAAAAATCTTTAAATAGAAAGTAAAAAACAAATTTGAGATGAATATATATATTTTCCTGGAGAGTCGATTTAGCAATTTGTTCTTACTGCTTTCTCCCCCTTTGTGGCATTAACATAAAAGGTAACAAAAACACAAGAGAGATATGAATAAGCAAGTAAGAAGGATCATAAACTGCATTGAGAGATTGAAATTAAGTACATGATAGAGTGTTTAAGACTTTGACAGAGAACTTGGCAGATACAAGGAGCGGGGAATCTGATCAAAATAGGGCTTGAGAAGATCCCGAAGCTTCTGCTCATTTTCATAGAAGAAGTTTTCAAATAAACTTCCATCGATATTGTAGGTAGGACTGATGGAGGGCAGCTTCCTATGAGATTTGATATGGCGCTTATGGTACCATGAAAGCTTGTTGAGGTAAGCTCGCCGGCTCAGAAGAAAGTTAAGGTGAACAAACTCCTAGAGGCTTCTAGATGAAGAAAATCATGCACTGTAATATTCCAGTGCAAGCCTCGGGACACAGCTCCTTCCTTACCCAGATAATATACTAGGTGCCTTTGCTGCCACTTAGGACCAATGTTCTTCTTCAAATCCTTATAGCTTTTGGACAGATACTCATAGGGGGAAAGCTTCATTTTTTCACAGGCTGCATGGTCTGCAGGGTAAGCTGCTGCCCACTGATCTAAAGAGAACCTCTCAGATTTAGCAAAACAAAGCTGGAAATCCATCATGTGATGAGAGTTCTTGGAAAGCTATAGAAATACAAATCGCTGAAAGGACAATTTCAGTTTGTACTTGATGTTGAATCTGGTAGCAATCCGGATGTGCCTGTTAAAAACTGGTTCAGCAAAATCTTTTCTGGATGCAATGGCACCTACAAAGGATGGATACAACCCGGATGGCAATGCTACAGTCATGAAGGGATTGATTTCTCTTTGACCTTTAAGCAAGTTCTCCCATTGACCTTTGGACACATCAGGCAGTCCCAACTTGAATCTAGCAAAATTAAACTCTTTCATTTTGGTGAACTTGGCCTGAGAGTCTCAGATAAGGATTCCAAACAGGTCATAGAACCTCAGATTCATGTGGAGATGAATATCCAAAAATTTGTTCCTGGATTGGGTTTCCTGATATTTGGCTGCTTCTCCCAGATAGAGATCAAGGAATTCTTTGGGATTTAGGATATGGCATTTTTGAGAGATAAGTTGGAGTTCAGCCAATGTGACTTGGGTAGAGCGAATAAGAGTAGGAAGCCAGTGTTCAAATGTGAAACCTAACATCTCATGAACTTCAAGAAAAGCTCTAATGGCTAGATATTCTCTGAATAGGTTCATGTAGTGTTCAGAGTGGTAGATGAAGGCATACCAAAAAGGAGGAAGAAGCATTACTGGGTTGTCCTTCAACTGAGGCCCACTTGAGGAAGATAGCTGAATGCTAGGAAGAATTTCAGATAGCTCAAGAAAGGATTTTCCGGTTGCTGATTTGGAAGCAGTGGGAAGACAAGAAAAGAAATGTGCAGGTTGTGTATGGAGAGTGGGAATATGTACCTTGGAAGGTTTGATTGGTATTTCATAGGATAAATTTTCAATTTAACCTTCTCAGGGGCAAGAGGTTGATCCTTTGGAATAGATGTGGGAGGAAGATGAGCAGATGGGAGTTCAGTGGTAGAGGGGATAGGAATTGGTGATGCAGTAGGTTGAGATACGGTTGGTGATGGTTCAGACTCAGCAGGAGGATCAGCAGTGGAAGGAGTTGGCAAAGGAGGATGAGAGGAAGAGAACACAGGTGAACCATTTTTGATAAGCTTTCTTCTCACTTTCCTCTTGAAGGTCTTGACCTGGGACATATCATCCTCTACAGACTCAAGGGGTCTCTTGGGCTTAGACTCCTGCTGGGGTTCCTGCTCCTGCTGAATCTTCTCAACTGCTGCTGCTGCTGGAGGCTCTTCTAAAACTGACTCTTGCTGCTGCTTATCCTTCTGCTGAAATACCACAATAGCCAGTTGAGAGGGAACTGCTTGTGGTTCTGGCTCTTGGTCCTGCTGCTGCTCAGATAGGTGAGATTGATCTTTCTCAGACTATTGCTGCTCTGCCTGTAGCTCAGGCTCCTTTTGTCTCTCATGAACTAACTCTTCAGGCTCTAACTCTTGAGGTCCTTGTTGCTGTTCTTGTTCTTGAGCTTGCTCTTTTTTCTGTTGAGGAGAAGAGGGCTCTGAAGGCTGAGAAGTGCTCAGTTGGCACACCAACTGAAGTAATAGATCCTTAATCTGTTTGACTTCATCAGTCAAACCATCAAATTTGGCATCAATGAATTCCACTTGTAATTGAAGAACTGAAATGCTTTCCTACTGCTTGTTCAATAAATCTAAAATGGAATCCAACTGGTTACTACTCTCCCCCTGAGACCTTGGCTGGGTCTCAAACTGAGAAAGGGAGTAATGATACTGCCTATCCTCAAAATCTTGTTCCAATGGAGTAGATGCAGGGATATCATCATATGCTACTCCTTTTTCCCTTATATCTCTTAAAACTTCATTTATTGTTTCCTCAGGTGCATCTGATTCAGGAAGAGAAGAGGAAACATGAAATTGATCTTGTTGCTCTTGAATCTGAACTGGGACTTCTGTTCTGACTTCTTCTTCTTGATGAACAACTCGAGAGGATGATGGGATGAGTGGCTCATCAGGATAGACTTCATGGGTACACTGAGGTACAGAATCCTTCAACCATAAATTTTGCCCTTTTGTTGACTAAGGTGTAGTGGCTTCTTCTCAAGGTAGAAATGTCAATTTTCTCCTTGATTCCAATAGTGATTTCTTTACTTAAATCTACTGAGAACCTTTTAAAAATCAAGGTAAGCAGAGGTCCATAAGGAAGGGACTCCTCCAGATCTTTTGAAGCTATCATCTTTTCCAAAATAACTGCGGCCAAATTTACTCTATGCCTCTGAATGGCCCAAAATAAATAATTTCCATCTCTGGAGGTTATGGAGGAATGGGTTCCTGCCCTTGGAGTCACAATATTTGAGATAACTGAATGGAGGAGTCTCTTTTCCGCTGACAGTTCATTTACTAGAAGACCTTTCTTGCTGACTGTTCCCAGACTGCCAATAATCCCCAATTTCTACTTTTCTAAAGGCACGACCTCACTAAGCTTGTGCCCGGAATTTGGACATTCCAAAATCTCTACCAATAGCTCTTCAGACACAGTGATCTTGGTCCCTTTGACAAATCCTGACACTGAGTTTTCAGAGGATACTTGAAGGGAAACATAGAAAGCTTTAATGGTGTTTTCTACAGGGGGTTCAGAAATCTGACAAAGCATGGTCTAGCCCATAGCATCTAGGGTTTCTTCTACCCAAGACAAACTACCATTCAAATGGGAGAAGTCTACCACTTTCCCTGGACAGATAGGAATCTTAGCAAGACGTTGGAGTTGCTCAGGAGTCAACTGGGCGTCTTCCAGAGCCCTAGATGAAGCCATCTAGATAGAAGGAAGTGGAGAGGACTCAGGGAACTATCAAAGGAAAGAGAGAAACGTAGTAAGGAGTTCAAGGAACCTACCTTTCTTCAGAAAAATGGAGATTTCGAAGTTGCCCGGAAGACCTTCGCCGGAGAACAGTAAAGGCGCGAAGAGGAGGAAGAAGACAGGGGAGTTGGAGAGGAAGTTTGAAAAGGGTGTCTTCGTATAGGGAAAGGGTTTTCTTAGATAAGGAGAGAAAAAGTAACTGACCAGAGATTTCAGGGTGAACAGACGAGATTGATTGATTGGACCGTTTCGTCATAAATGCGTCCGTTTAAAAAATTAGTTTCAGTTATACAATTTTTAATTGAAAGCGCCTTTTCAAACTTTAACATAGTAATCGAATTGTGACTCTGACTTTACAAGTCGAATGCACAAAGTATACATGAGTCGGATTGTGTCTCCGACTTCACAAGTCGCATTGCTGAGACTTAGAAATTTTCACAAGAGGGTTTTCACAGACAATCCAAAAATGAGATATTTCACAGCAGTTTCTTATCATACAGTTCAAGTATCATTTAACTTTGGCAATTTAATCAGGATTGCACATACCTATTTCTCTTCTAATAGATGTGAATCTATCCTCAGGAAGAGGTTTTGTAAAAATTTCAGCAAGTTGATTTTCAGTAGATACGAATTCAAGTAGAATATTGTCATTACTTACATGGTCCCTGATGAAGTGAGGTCTAACCTCAATGTGCTTTGTTCTTGAGTGCTAGATAGGATTCTTGGTCAAGTTTATTACGCTTGTGTTGTCACAAAGTATTGGAATTTCTTGAAGTTGATGACCATAGTCTTCCAATTGATGTTTGATCCACAAAAGTTGAGTACAGCAACTTTCAGCTGCAATGTATTCAGCTTCTGTAGTGGATAATGCCACTAAATTCTGCTTCCTGGAAGACCAAGAGATCAAGCACCCTGCAAGAATTTGACAAGTACCACTGGTGCTTTTCCTATCTATTTTGCATCCAGCATAGTCAGCATCACTATATCTAATTAACTTGAAATCTGAACATCTGGGATACCATAATCCTAATTTACTGGTATTTATAAGATACCGAAAAATTCTTTTAACAGCAAGAATATGAGATTCTTTTGGATCAGCTTGGAATCTTGCACACAAACAAACACTAAACATTATGTCTGATCTACTAGTAGTAAGATAGAGTAGTGATCCTATCATTCCTCTATAGACCTTTTGATCTACCTTTTTACCAAGAGGATCACTGTCTAACTTAATTCCTGAGCTCATGGGTGTTCCTAATGGCTTACACTTGTCAAAACCATACTTAGAAAGTAAATCTGAAATATATTTGGTTTGACAAATGTGAGTTCCTTCCTTGGTCTGCTTGATTTGCAACCCAACAAAATAATTAAGCTCACCCATCATGCTCATTTCAAATTCACTTTGCATCAGATTTTTAAAGAACTTACAAAGTGATTCATTAGTAGAACCAAAAATAATGTCATCAACATAGATTTGTACAATCAAGATTTCATCTGAAAATTTCTTTATAAATATTCTGCTATCAACTTTACCTCTTACAAAATCATGTGATATAAGATAAGCACTCAATCATCCATACCAAGCCCTTGGGGCTTGTTTTAGACCATATAGTGCTTTCTTTAAACGGAAAACATGATTAGGATATTTAGTATCTTCAAATACTGGTGGTTGCTCAACATATACTTCTTCTTTTATAAAACCGTTCAGAAAAGCACTTTTGACATCCATCTGAAATAAGTTAATATTAAGAGAGCATGCATATGCTAATAGGATTCTAATTGCCTCTAATCTAGCTACTGGGGCATAAGTCTCATCAAAGTCTATGCCTTCCTCTTGGGAATATCCTTGAGCTACAAGTCTGGCCTTATTCCTGGTGATTGCTCTTGATTCATCCATTTTATTTCTGAAAACCCATCTGGTTCTAATGACTGGATGGTCAGAAGGTCTAGGGACAAGAGTCCATACTTGGCTATGTTGGAATTGATTAAGTTCCTCTTGCATAGCAAGGATCCAAGATTCATCACCCAGTGCATCATCGATTGTCCTAGGCTCAATTTGAGAAACTAAAGCAGAAAAGTCACAAGGAATTTGCATACCTCTTGTTCTTACCCTATCTTGAGGATTACCTATGATGTTTTCCCTTGGATGATCTCTATGATACCTTAGTTCTCTAGGTAGTCCTTCTTGTGGTTCTTCTTGCTGTTGAAGATCTTCTAATGGAGGATCTTCCTTTTCTTCTTCTTTTTCTTCTTCTTCAAGAGAGGTTCTTTCTAGATCCCTGCACAAATCTTCAACACACTCTTCTTCTTCTTCTATTCTTTTAATAGAAGGGTTAGTTTCATCAAATAAGATATGCATAGATTGTTCTATAGTTAATGTTCTTCTATTGAAGACTTTGTAACCCCTAGGCTTTGAAATATATCCTAACATAAATTCTTAATCACTTTTAGCATCTAATTTTCCTAAGTTATCTTTACCATTATTTAAGATAAAACACTTACAGCCAAAAGGTCGAAGATGACTGATATTGGGCTTCTTTTCCTTGTAAAGCTCATATGGGGTCTTCTTTAGAATAGGTCTGATCATGCACCGGTTGATGATGTAGCAGGCTGTATTGACTGCCTCTGCCCAGAAATATCTTGGTAAATTGTATTCGTTCAGCATAGTTCTGGCCATATCTAGCAGTGTCCTATTTTTCCTTTTTGCTACTCCATTTTGTTGAGGTGTCCTTGGTGCTGAAAAGTTGTGTTCAATTCCATTGTCTTCACAGAATTTCATAAACTCTTCATTCTTGAATTCTCCACCATGATCAGATCTGATACTTATAATCTGGAATTTCTTGTTTTTCTGAACTACCTTGCTGAATTTCAGAAATGCTTGAAAGGCTTCTGATTTGGCTTCCAGGAAGGACACCCAAGTGTATCTTGAGTAGTCATTCACTATCACATAGCCATACACTTTTCCTCCAAGACTGACTATCCTTATAGGTCCAAACAGATCCATGTGAATTAACTCCAAAGGTTTGGAAGTTGTAACAATTGTCTTGGACTAAAATGAAGTCTTGGTTTGCTTTCCTTTTGCACATGCTTAACATATTCCAGACTTTTTTACATTCATCTTTGGAAGACCTTCAACCAGATCATGCTTTATCAATTTCTTGATGACTGAAGTGCTTGCATGACCGAGTCTTCTATGCCACAAATTAGACTCTTCACTTTTGGTGGTTGCAAGACATAAATTCACTTCTTTTAATTCTTCTAATTGTAAAGTGTACAAATTCTTCACTCTTTGAGCTTCGAACACAAACTTGTTGTTCTTTTGAATAACACATTTATCATTCTAAAATTTTACTGAATGCCCTTTGTCACATAACTGACTGATACTTATCAGATTATGCTTTAAGCCTTCTACATACATAACATCTTCAATCAAATTCTTTTCCTTAGTACCGACTGTCCCACATCCTAGCACTTTTTCTTT
The DNA here is from genome assembly GCA_014218235.1 of Colocasia esculenta. Classification (NCBI taxonomy): domain Eukaryota; kingdom Viridiplantae; phylum Streptophyta; class Magnoliopsida; order Alismatales; family Araceae; genus Colocasia; species Colocasia esculenta. The sequence continues at coordinate 43,526,804 of CM024754.1, forward strand.
TCCATTATTACCATAGGTGACTTGACCAATTTCATCTCTAAAACTTGTGAACAACTTCCTATCTCCTGTCATATGCCTTGAGCATCCACTATCCAAATACCATTTGGATGCCCTCAACCGACCCTACAAACAAAACTAAGTTGTAACTTTTGGTGCCCAAATTTTCTTGGGTCCTTGAAGGTTAGTTTTAGGAATCCAACGCAAGTGTCTAGTGGTGCATGTGCTGACATTGTGTCCTAATTGGTTGCAGTGGCTACAGCATAAATCAAAAGCATTCTTCATGTGTGTAGTGTTGTTAAATTTCTATTTTTGTCTGTACACATTCTGATTTACCTTTTTGTGATTTTTTAATTCCCTTTTCTGCAACAAATTTTGGGGTTGGATACACTTCAGAACGAATGATATCTTCTTCATTTAGTGGAGGTGTGTATCCTAATCCATATTTCTTCTTGCCTGTCCTAGAACCTTTTATTTTAACAAACACGGAGGTTTTGCAGTTGGAAATCTTTTATATAGTAGCTTTTAGGTAATTACATTCCTCTTTTAGTTTTTCTTCATCCTTAAGTTCCTTAAGGTTTGATTCTATTTCCAAAATCTTACTATTTTTATTTTTTAAATCTTTGCACAGCAATTCATTAGCTCTTTTGGTTTCAGTTAAACTTTTATTTAACCTTTCTGCTTCATTCTTTAGAAAGGTATTAGCATTTTCTTGATTTAGTAAATTTAGTTTAACTATTTTCATTTGCTTAATTACTATTTTATATTTTTCATACACTTCAATAAAAGCATCTTCAAGATTGTCAGAATCTGATTCAGAACAGGAGGTAAAGGAGGTTTCGGAATTTACCTGCTCTAGTCCTGCTATGAGGGCTAGATTTGCCTTTTCTTCCTCTTCAGATTCCGAGCTTGAGGATTCTGAACTGGTAGCTTCTTCGTTTTCCCATGTTGCTTCCATTGCCTTCTTTTTGTATTTTCTGAATCTCTTTTCTTTGCTTTTCTTCTTGTCAGATCTTTCTACTTGATCCTTTTTCTTTAGCTTGGGACATTCGGATTTGTAATGTCCAGGTTGGTTGCACTCATAGCAAGTTGGCTCCTTCTTTTTGTCTTTCTTGAGAAATCTTTTGGAGCCGAACTTCTTTTTCTTTGCAAGGATTCTTTGCAACTTTCTTGAAAGCATAGCCTCGTCATCACTATCATCTGAATTTTCTTTAGAATCTTCAGATGAAGAGGAATCTGCAATCTTCAAAGCATTTGACATTTTATTTTTCGAAGAATTTTTAGCAAATCTCTCCATATTAATTTCATGAGCCATGAGGGAACCAATTAGCTTATCAATGGATAGTTGAGTTAAATCATGTGCTTCCTCAATGGCCGTAACTTTAGGAGTCTAAACATTAGTAAGAGATCTTAAAATTTTCCTAACTGTTTCTTCATTAGTTAAGATTTTTCCTAGAGAGCTTAATCCTACTATTATGTTTGAAAATCTGTTGTACATCTGAGTTATATTTTCTATTGGGAGCATTTTGAATTGTTCATATTGTGACACAAGAATATCTATTCTAGTTTGTTTAAACCTATCAATACCTTCATATGTTACTTGGAGTTTGTCCCACATTTCTTTTGTTGTTCTACAAGCCGAAAGCCTATTGAACTCTCTTTTAGAAAGTGCACAGCAAAGATAATTTTTTGCTTTATAGTTTAGGGACATATTTCTTTTATCAGCTAGTGAAAGACCAGAAGAGGAGGACTCACCAACGATTTGGAAATCACCTTGTTCTATTACCTGCCATAAATCAAAGTCTATACCTATGATAAAACACTCCATGCGCATCTTCCAATATTGGTAGTCCTCATCATCAAAGAATGGTGGTCTTGTAACAGATTGGTCTTCATAGTTGTGAGCTTCAGCTGCCATTTCTTCTCAAATCTTTTAGATTCTTCTGAGAAGACCTCACTCTGATACCACTTGTTGGATCGAAATGGCACAATAGATGTCCTAGAGTGGGGTGAATAGGACTTCTTGGCTTTAAAAATTTTCTTCTGAAATTGCACAACACTAAATAAATTCGTTAGTACTTAGTGTGGTGTGTGTGATTCAAGTGTGAACTAGGCGGAAACAATCACACAAATATGCACAAGGATTTATCCTAGTTCGGCCCTTCCTACATGGAAGTCCTACATCCAGTACTCAAGCCACCACTTGAGATTTCCACTAACTGCCAATAACTTGGCCTTCTCTCACCCTTGAGAGGTAATACAAACCCACTTGCTCCAAAGCAAGTCTTCCCTAAACAGGGGTACAAGACTGCCTTACACAAGGCCTTCCCTACACATGAGGGGAAATGCAGAAACAACCTTTTGTAGAAATTACACAGGAAAACAATAATAAGACACTTGTGTGTTAGCCTCAAAGTTGAGCACTAACACACACTGAATTTAGAAGGACTTTAACAGATCAGAAATGAGACTTAAATCCTATCTGAATAAGCAGGGTGGACTTCAGAGAATAAGCAGTTACAATTGCCACCCAGACACAAGACTTCTGTGTAAACAAGGAGACCTGGTGAGAATCTTGCTGAAAGAGGAGCTCTCCAACTTGAGGCTTGGAAGAGGGCTTGTGAGATTTCTTGGCTTGAGAAAATTGTAAGTATTGAGCTCACTGGAGTTGAATTGTACTTGATGACTCTGTGTGTCCTTCTTTCAAACTTCAACTACTTTTAAATAGCTTCAGTCAGAACATAGCCGTTTGAAAGATGGCCGTTGGAATTTGCCCGTTTGAAGAGAGCTCTAGGATCCTTTGGATTTTTGCAAGGCTTGTTGTCCATGGGTCCTTCTGTCTTGCTTCTTTCCAATGTCTTTAGACGAGGGTTGCAGCTTCACAGCTAGAAGATCAACATCTCATTAAATGTACTGTGAGGGTAGCATGCTGAAAATGTGCTTCAATAAATGTCTGCAGCAAAGACAAGACAAAAAGAAAGAGTATCTCCATACCTTTGAGGTAGGTGAGTCAGAGAGCAAAAAGAAAAGGCATGGAAACCTCGTATAGGCATGCTTTCAGACAGAAAAGAGAGGACAGACAGTTGCATGAAAAAGGTAAAGCATGGGTCTGTCAGTGGTAGGTGTACTCTGTCAGATGCCATGCGCCTGAAATACAATAAATGCAATATCTCTTCTGTATCCACAAAATCCGGATCATTTTCATGAAGCAGACAGCTCAGTTTGAATAAAGAGTTGCAGAAATAATCTAAACATTTTTGGATGAATAATTTAAGTATAATATGATTTATCTTGTCATAAAAATAATAATAAAATAATGATATTTTGATGGATCAACAAAATATTTGATCATCGAAAAGTTCATTAGAAATAATGCCAAAAGATAATTAGGAAACAAGATTACACTAATTGTTGAACTGGAAGGTTCAGAGAAACACAGTAGAACTGATAGTGAAGTCGGATACAAAGGAATATGCAATTCGACTTTGGAAGTTGAAGAATGATTCGACTTCAATAGATATTATAATAGAATACAAGTCGGGAATGAAAAGAATGATTCGACTTTAGTAAAGACTATAATTCGACTCTAGAAGTTGGAGATGAAACTAGAATAATTTGACTATTAGGATTTGACTTCTAAAGAAATGAAGGCAATTCGACTTTAGCAGTCGGATACTGAGGAATTAGAGTTCTGAAGCATTCGACTGTAGGAGTCGAAGATGATAGTCGGATTATGCAGATAAATTTTATGAAGTATTCGAATATATAAGTCGGAGTTGATAGTCGAATTATGTATAGAGGAGTGGACAGAATATTTTTGGGTGGTTTTGACTTCGATTCTGAAGGAGTCGGAGTTAGAAGTCGAATTCTCAAGTCGGATTCAGTATGACATAGCGAAAGTCTGTGGACTTAGAAAAATCTTGAGATGGAGTTTGTCACACTATTATATATATATATATATATTTGTGATATGTAATTAATATATTTATTCTGTAGAAAGTCTATTTAAAAGTTTTGTCATAGCAAAAACATGATATATGCTAAGTCTACAAAATCTTAGATTTTCTTAGGGGTAGTTGCTCACCAAGTAATACAGTGAGATTAGTTAGATAATGGAATAATTAGAGGAAGGTCTTTTACAGAAATGGTATTACACTCGATATGGATGTCAGTATAGTTTAAGCTTAGTGTTATTAATTAAAGGAAGACAGAATGTGGCAGATTATAGAGTGATAATAGTTAGATGATTTAAGAAATGTTCAGAGAAAGTTTATGTGGCAGTGTGCATAAAGTGATTCAGATGGATAGAGGAGTTTTATTATAAAGGTATTTTCAGAGTTTGATGTGAAAGCTACAATAGGTCATTTAAAGAATAGTAAGTAGATTATTGTATGGCAGAATAGAGCGGAAAGAACAGGAATGTATGGAAATTGAAATTGTTAAAGTCAATAGATTGTAGAATATAGAAAGGAAAAATGTGATCAGTTAAGCAGCAAAGTATTTTGGGTCAGATGGCACCTGGTTGAGAGAGAGAGTTCGGTAAAGTTGAAGATGAAATACATGTAGAATTAGTTGAGCAGTTTTGTTTCCTGATCAGAGAGTACGGTGTCACAACAATGAGAATGGAAATTGTGAAGAGTTATGAGTTTGGTTGTTGAGTCAGTCAGAGAATTTTATTTGAAGAAAGGTAAGTATGTAAGGAGTAAAGTATATCAGTAGCAGTATGCTAGAATTCAGTGTGGCACGGATAGAGTTGAAACATTAAAGAAAGCAGTTCAGAAATTCTGGTATGTTTCCCAGTTATAATTAATGGAGTAAAGCGATTTGAGAAGAAGGTAAATGTAAGTAATAGTGGGAGCAAATTTTATGGAATATTTTACCGAGTATCCAGTGTAATCAGAGTAGCGCAGCGGAAGCATGGAAGATCTAATATTCGCGGTTTATCCGAGATTTGAATGATTAAAGGGAAGTTTAAGATTTTTGCATAATTGGGCAAAGAGACAGTGGTTTATGGCCAGATATGAGTTAAGATAGTATGGGCAGAATGGTATAAAGAGGTAGGAAATTTAGTTATGGTAATGTGATTTTCTTTGAGAAGCTAGCAGTTGAGAATGAGAATAAAGTGGAATCACGTCGATTGGTGGCTTGTGCGAAAAGTTACAACAGATTGATCTTCACTTTCTCTCTCATATCGAGATCTGCACATGCGGGATTATCGTCTCTTCCACAGCCCAAACTAGGCCAGATCTCTTCAAGATGTCTTCATGAAAGTTGTTCAAGACATCCTCCTCTCCGACCTCCAACTGGAATCGCATCAAACGGGGCAGTATCTGTTTAGTTTTGATTTTACTTTCTTTTCCATGTTTTACACATGTATACATGAGTTAGGATTCCTCCTTCTCCTCTTCCATGATTTCTCCCCATGCATATTCCTCCCCACGTTTTCCTACTACCCAAGGGGTTTAAAAACCACCCCCCAGGTCCGTTCCCTCCATGCTCCACATCTTTCTTTCATTTAAGAATAGCTACTACACTTAACATAGTCTAACAGGGTTTTATTTCTTGTTTTCGTTGTTTTGGCAGGCACCCAAGCGAAGATCCACGAGGAGCTCTCATCCTCTAGCTGGCTGGAGGATGGGAAGAAGGTCCCATCCATCATCTCCCGCATAGAAGAGAACGCGACAGTGGAGAGGGACGCGACAAAGAGACGCAGCTGGCAATGGCGACGCGTTCTCAGCATCATCGCGACAGGTAACCCTGCCGCGACACCAGGTCCACATCCATTCTCTTTCCCTTTCCTAGAATAGTTAGCCCTTCACATTCTCTATTCATCAGGCAACTACCTAGGTGGCGATCACATTCCTTATTTCCATATTATTATATTTAATATCTGTTTGCGTGTTGAGGGGGCACAATCCCTGTGATTACAGACGTCAATGGCCTGCCGTTTAACTTTTGTGACGTCAACAGTGTGGCTGTTGACGTACCTTCGGCGGCCACCATCTTGACGTCGATGTCTCATCACTGTCAAACCTCAAGAACCGGTAAACGTCCTGATGGTGGATGTCTAGTTTGAATTAGGCGGCTCCTGATGTGGACGTCTATGATTAGTCTGGCTATTAGCGGCCACAGGGTGGTCGTCTACCTTTTGTTGGGGGACATCGATGTGGACGCCTATTCCTCGTCTTCAGTGCCTCATAGAACACTCAATTCAGCTCAATTCATTCAATTCCATTCAATTTAAACCATTCAACACAATTGAGGCAATTCAAGGTACAGACACCATTGAACATAATGCAAATCACTCTTTATTCATCTAGTTTGTGTTACACTTATTGAAATGAGGGAAATACATCACTTTGCTCTACGAGCCATATAAAAATCACAAGAAATAGGGCGAATGGTGTCAATGAACTCCTCATATTTCCAAATGTCTTCCCAGCTCTCCTGCACTGCCAGTCCCACCCTTCTACTCACAGTGTATCTCCCAAGTCTTCCTCGCCTTCTTCATCAACTTCTCATTTCTCCCCGGGATGATCATGTCGGTGCAGTTGGATGAAGTTGGGATGCCCCGTGGAATTCCAAGCTAACACTGGCACCGATGTGGCTGGTACACCACCATCCTATTTTCCCCGATCAACCACAAGTCTCTGTCCTCCGTGGTGCGAACTCTGAATTCAATTGCCCTCATGAACAGCAGCCTGACTATGAAATCCTCCACAGGGAAGTAGCCCAGGTAGTCTCGCCATGCATCCCTGCTCTTCAAGTGTGCTGTCACACACTTGATCTCACCCTCTGGCTCATACCTTGCCCTGCTATAGTGCACTGAGCTCCAAAGGAAGATTCTTGAGGGGGTAGGTTGCTTTTCAGCAAAATCAAATTTCAAGTGAGCCTCCATCCATACCTGAAGCAGGAACAAGCTCCAGCATGTGCGTCCGCCTAAACTCATCGTGGTAAGCGAGCTGTAGAGGTGTGCCAGCACTGCAGGGGCAAGTGACTACCCGCGCCATAGCAGAGTCAGGATTATCACGTGCTCATAGAGGAGGAAATCACCACTGGTAGGGAACAAAAACACTCCAGCCAGATAGAGTGTCAGTCCTCGGGTCGCTCTCTCTCCGCCAAGCTCCTTCGCGTGCTAGATCAACCACCAAGCCAGCTGATCTAGGAAGATCCCATGCTTGTTCGTCATTCTCAGCACCTCCTTCTTGTCCTGTACGATGTCTGCGAGAATCTCTTCCCACGGGAGAAGAGGGGTCGTCACGTCGTACCCCACGCACCGCCTCCATCCCAAGAACCATTCCACCTCCTCTAGCAACACGCTCGCCTCAAACTCTTGGAATATGAAAGTGTGTGTGTGCAAGTGCCACCGCTCCACAAGCGCTCCCAGGGCATCAAAGCCCCACCACATATCCTTCATGTTCTTCGCTAACACCACCATAAAACTCAGGTTCCACATCCCGATGAAGCTTCTCATGTCCAAGGTGATGGCGTTCATCAAGTTTACAAGCCACGAGAAGGCCCGCACCTGGCCTTGACTCGGGAAGGCAGGCACCTCTTGCACGTCCATGGACACCGTGAGAAGGAATTTTGGGGCATTTTCAGCTTAAGAAGAAGCAGAAATGAGCATTATGTACCTCTCCGTTGGCCAGTCTGGTGCTCAGATGCCCTGGAACTTCACTCAGGATCCCCGGGTTCATGCTTGTGGACTTTTCGATCGACGAAGAGGCCATTTCAGCTACTGTGTGTCGTTCCTAGGTCCTCTGGTTCGAAACTGAGAGAAGTAAAGATGGAGGAAGGAGATGATAGAGTCCTAATGGCCTTCCAACACCTATTTTTTCGGTTTGATCTGCTGGTTAGTTAACGTCAACATCAGTTGACGTCTATTTACGGTTGACTGCATCATTTGTGGCCGTCTACCACTGTGAACGGCGGCCTTTGTCGACGTCAACAATAAATGGGCGGCAATCGATGTGGATGTTAAGACCAGCGAAATTTTCAAAGTTTATTTTCTATATGGCCCTTATTTCTCACCTTGTGCTACGAGTTGTCTTGCAGATATTTAAGCACAAGCAGCGCTTCAGATTTAGAACACTCATGCGACCGTGAGTGTTGCACATGTATGTCTAACGTAGGACCCCACCAGAGGCGAATAACTTGGCGACCGTGAACTCCGAGTTCCCCTTTACCAAAAACAATGACAGGTTTGCGATCTCTCAGTTATTCGTATGGCCTTAGATTTTTCCTCTAGTTCTAACTTGCATTTTAGATAGGCAACCCACACCAGCATGCATTTAGGTCTTCACCGCTAACATTCTCTTGCTAACTCAAAAAAAAATGGTGATTTTCCTCGATCACTCTGTGGCTCCCCAGTTCAGGTGGCCTACCGGGTCAGCACCCTCTTTTATATTTGAGCAAATTTCGGATCTTTGTTGTCCCCCTTCAGAAACTTGTCCCACCGTGCTTATCACAAATAGTCAAGCAGTCTTATTGAGTTCATCCTTCGCCAGTCATGAGCTTAATTCTGGACTTCAGGCTTTCCAAACATTGATTTCAGTTAGAATCTTTTGATAGTCCTTTGAGAGATCAACCAATCCCTTGTCTCCACAACCCCCTAAATTTGGACAGACATCTGATTAGGCCAGTGAGCCCAAACAAGCTCCGGTTATGAGACTCTCTCGATTCAACCGTCATATTACAACTCCTTTGACTCAGACACACCAGAAACTAGTCAAAGTCCAACACGGCCACGCCAGGGACCCTACCGTTGGGTTGAAGTTGTAGTTACACGGGTAGATCACCCTCCCTCCTATCCTCATTTGGCTCTCAGACGATTCGTCATTTGTTTCTAGCCTAACTCATTCGTTTGGCTTTCTAGAATTCCCATCCTCGGAGATGGCTTTTCCATCAAATCTCCACGTCCTTTGTTTGCCAAGACACCAATCTTTCAGTCTGCTCTGCTCCCTTGCAAGACCAGATGTCTCGGAGGGGCATTTGTAGACGCGAGATTTGGCCGATCTCCGCGTAGTTCATGGCCCAATAAGGCTTGTTTGACCATTTGTTGACTTGCCTTGGATCCCATGTAGACGGCAGCATCGATTGCTGCTAACTGCATGTTGGCGGCAAGGCCGCTGGACGTCGACTATTGTTGACGGCCAGGTATGTGGACGTCTGCATGGGGTTGGTGGCAATATCGTTGGACGTCAACCTGGTTTACTTGGTCTGCGCAACAACTCCAAGAATCTAGCCCACTAGCACCATTCTCTCGGCCATGCAACGCATATAGCCGTTCCCAACGGGCATATAGGCCACCTTGGCACCCCATTGACCCAGTAAAAATCCTACTTGGCCTCTCCTCATTGGTTGGAGCTTTAATACATGGATTGCCACTTGTACAAGTGTGTTTCTTCACACTTGGGCATCCAAAGCTTCTGAACTCCGACCCTACTGTCTATATAACTCACCCTCAGGCCTTCTAAGTGATGGGGGGGAGAGGCTGGACGTCCACATGCTGTTGCCTTGAAAGAAGAGAGAGAAAAGTGCACTCATCCTTTGATCCTTCCTCTTTCTCTCCTTCTCATCATTTGGGACGTCTGGGAGGCTTCATCCCGAGCTGGAGGAGCCCACCAGGGAGTCAGCAATGCCACAGCAACGAGAATCACCCCCTCCTCTTTCTCTCTTTCCCTTTCTTTTCTCTTTAGTGTTGCATGTTAAACATACACTTTCACACACCCTAAGCACGTAGGGCACCTTCCTACACTCCCATAAAGGGGTTTCCCAACCAAAAACGGAGGGAAGAAGGGTGGTCATAACACTTGACCACCCCTCTTCTCAAGCCCGTAACTGGTACGAGACTCTCCTTTTGGGCCTCTTCCCTTCGTCACCCTCGCGTGCCTCTCCTTCTTTCCCTCCTCTCTCTAAGTGATTAGCCAATTGTAGTTCTCAAGGAAATTTTGAGAAAATAATAAAAAGAATGATGAGTTGATCCATGTGAGATTGTGTTTCTTTCACGCTTTCCATGCTTATACCCTGCATATCCATACTTGTGTGTTAAGTTTTGTACATATACTCTTGATTTCTACTGTGTTTCTTTATTCATGGGTTGCCCTATGAATTCACGACCTACACACTGGTCACGATCCAAGCTTGTAGACGCGACAAGTTAATCATTCACCATTCTATTTGTTCAGCGACGGCTTAGTCCGTCGCGTTTCTGTCTGCAGTCCATCCACAAGGACCGGATGAGGCTCTGACAGCCTTCTGGGGCTCTCAGATCCGTGACCAGGTGATGATTGGACATGAACCACTTTGAGTCGCGACGTCTGTGTCCGTCGTGATTCAGACTGTAGACAGTGCACGACCCTTTGCTGTCCAAAACCATGTACTTATATCTGTTGCATATAGGGCATTCTGCATTTGGTTGGGGGACCTCCTTCCCTCACATCCAAGGCTCCACACACCCTTCCGGTGAAGGAAAGCTCTCCATTGGGCATTCCATCCCTTAGGACTAGCGAACCTTCTCTCGGAACCTCTGTAAGTCTCCGTACCATGTAGACTCCCTTACGGTGGACCGAGTAGGTTGTACCTTATGTTGACCTAGGTTAGACATCCCATTACGTGGTGAGAGGTGATTCTAGTGTACCCCAAAGTATCCAATCCATCCACTAGAATTTCACCTGGAGTGACACATCCTTAAACTGAGTTAATTAAATGTGAGACTCCCAAAACAAGCGTTAAGCACCATAACTTATTTGAACCCCATATTTGATTGAATCATATCCTTGTTCAACTTGTTTTCTTGTTTGCCTTGCAAAATGGGCTCATATCATCATGTTAAATTCAAGTATGTAGACTATAAGGATAGCTTAGATTGCCAGTCCTTTCAATCTCATGATTCCCCATCTTTCCAATCCCATGTCCATCCATCTCACTACCATGAGGGACATGCATCAACCTCATATGGTTATGTGTTCACTCCGCGTGCTAACCAATTTGATATTCCCTCAAATTTAACTCCAATCAAAACTCGGAGAGAGCCTTCTTCCCACCATGATTCCCATGTACAGAATGTCTTGAATGTAATAGAGCAACTCACACCTCAACAAATCAATTTTATTCAATCTTTGGTTGAGGGTGTGACTCCCCCTCCTCCTCCTTCTAGGCACTCGTCTTTATATATTCTGACAAATTCGCCACCCCATTTTGTACATCCTTCACCTCGCCCCCCTGGCCATTTTAGCCCCCGCGCTCCGGTCCGTACGGACCAACCCTTGGGAAGGCCCATTAATTCACAACCTCCCTCATGTACATCCTCACATGCCCAACGGCTATCGACGTCAACTTAGCAAGCTCTTCTCCATAAATTGGACCAAATGGAGAAAGAAATCAATAAACTCTCAAATTCCACGGGTGACCCCGTTGCTGCTATGTCAGCTCTCCCTAAAGTACACATACATCCCTCGAAGATGTCGTCGTACCGACTGTACAATGGCATGAGTAATCTCTACATTCACATGAAAGAGTTCCTCTATGAGTCATCTCATTGTCAGCGAGATCCAATAACCTTGGCATATTTATTTAGAAAATCTCTTTACAGCCCTGCACTTGAATGGTTCTACTCCTTAAAACCAAGAGAGGCAGAGGACTTCCATGTTTTGCATAAGAAATTCCTTCACAAGTGCAAAAACTGCGTCAGCCCATCTCTCTCCATCATGGATCTATCATCCGAGAAGATGAGGCCTAATGAGGAATTTGTACAATTTGTTGATCGTTGGAGGTACATGGCCACTAGAATGCAACATGTGCTCTCAGAGTCAGAGCAAATCAAACTTATCATTTCCAACTCTACTCTGAAGTTCAGGCATGTCTTGGCCATGAATAAAATTGATACGATGGAAGAATTCTATGAATGGGGACATTACATTCAAACACACTTAATGGATTCCCCTAATCATAAAGTTATTCAAACAAGATCCGAGGTACGATGGATCAACAGACGCCATCCACCATCCACCTCGCTAAACATCCACTCCACATACTCCTCCATATTACAACATGTCTCCACCCAGGCGTCCATTGATTCGTCCTCCTCAGACAGCTCAACAACCTCCAACAGGGCCAATCAATGCCTCAATTCTTAAGAGAGCTCACGTGCCCAAAGTTGCACCCGCTCCCATTGCCATACCTATTCCACCACAACAGTGACCTCTACAACAACCTCCACCCCCACCTCAGCCAATTGTTCGGGTTGAAGTTACCCATAACCAACCCATCCACAAAACCACTTGGTGTTATGACAATGAACCTTCCGAGGTCATGTTCGTAAGCCATTTACCTACCACTCCCTCATTACCTCCCATGATCATTAAACCAACCACTGTCAAACCTCCACCTATACCAATTTGTAACTGCCCTGATGCCCAGACCCCCGGCTCCCGCCAAGAATCCAACCGTCGGCACCGCCGCTCATGGCCCAAAGACCAGGAATGGCTAACGGACCAGTCTAACAAGATATGTAACAGAAGTAAGTAGCGACAACAAGCACTAAAATGCACTAACAAGTGAATGAAAAGCATCCAACACAAAGTACGAGTCTAGTACAGTCCCAAAGTAATAAAGTACAAGTGCAGAAAGAAAAGAGAATAACAGATCCCTTAGGGGCATACCCCAAGGGTGACGAAACAAGTGCGAAGGGAACACTGCTCACGGAAGACACTGTCTACTACGGCCCCGTCTTCTCAGCCCACCGCGGAGGGTACTGTTGTGAAGTCTCACCTGTAAAGAAGGGCATGAGCTTCACGAAGAAACCCAGTAGGGTCTACCAATCTCCTACTAGTTCTAACAAGCAGAATAGATATATGTTCATAACTGAAATTAAGCAAGTAAATCTATTCTACTAATAGAGTAAGTGCGGAAGCGGAAAGTAACTACATTTCCATCGGTCTAAACCAAACGTTGGGACCGGAAACCCGTGTAAACCACGACACCTGGACGAACTCAAGACTGCAAACACAGACAGTGAACAACTGTCTGGACAAAGACACTAGCCACGAAAGGCCACTACCACTAGTCAACCGGTCAGGTGCGCCACATGTCTTATCCTCGACCACCATTCCATGTCTAGTACCTCCCGTCGGAGTGAGATGCGGAACTAAAGTAACACACAACTGATGTAGTCTGGCCGGACTATGGTCCCACGCCTGGCCCCTCTAAATGGTATCGGAACCACGTAGAATGAGGCAGTTAGAGGGACTAGCTGATCTGTACCGGAAGAACACTAAAACCACCTCGGCGTCCCAGACTCAGCTAAGAGAGCTCTGCAAATGACTCTATGCTGTTGTCCCCACCGTTTTCCCCTCTATTACCAGAATCTGTAACTCAAGCTCACCCGCCACCTAGAGAACTCCCTCAACAGACGCGCAGGGACCAGGGGTCCAGGTAACTGTAAAAACCTCTCAATGGACAAGCTCACAAGTGCCAAGCACTAGGCGAACGACTAGTGTAGGAACATTCTAGGAACAACACAAGTGCCAAGAAAATAGAGTTGCAGCTGAACAGAACTCCGAATAGGTCGCCAGTCACTCTCTGTCTGAGAAGGCGACAAGGTTACTGTCACTTTCTCACAGAAGATGACACAAGGGTTGTCGCCACCTGAAGGCGAAACCCGGTCTATCGCGACCTAGGTCTGAATGCGACAGGGATATTGTCGCTATCTGAGTCGTGACAAGGACACTGTCACGACCACAGACAGAGGTCCGGGTGACCACCCGAGACCCCTCACTACCCACAGGAAAACCAGGCATGAAGGCGATGGTCACCCTGTCGCTACCAGAATGACACAAGGTATGGAGTCACGTTCACATCAGAAGGCGACGGGTCGACATGTAGCGATCTGGGTCGCGACAAGAAACTTGTTGTGACCACAGACAAAGACACCCAAGACCTCCAAAACATGCCACAAACCACAAGTCCAGTGAGTACAAAGGGAGGGGAGCATGTAGAATGATGTAAACACATGATTTAAGCTCAAACCACCCTCATCCACACCCATGCATGTCAAGGATATACATCTACACTCCAAAAACCTCACATGCATGCATGATGGAGCACTCACACCCAACCCCCAATTCAAACACAAATAAGCCAAACATGCAAACCACAATCCTAGCATGCTTCTACTGGCTTGGAGAAAGGGGTTTGGGGGTCCTAACATAGTAGAACTAGGGGGAAGACAAGGGTCCCTACCTCAAAATAAAGAGCCAACCCGTTGGGGTCTTCTCGTTTGCATGGCCACCTCCTCCTCACTCCAAGCACCATGGTCACGCCGTCCACGAGCAAGGATCGTCCTCGTACACACCGGGGAAGATGTCACCACCACGAAGGAGGAGAAGCCACGCCGGAGAAGAACACCACACCAAGGAGAGAATGCCACTAACTCCACCAAGAGCACTCTCACAAGCTCCCCATGGTGAAGCTCACACAGAGAGGTCGGAGGAAAGAGAAAAATACCAGAATAGGGGAAGAAGAAGATAGGGTTGAAGGCCTTGCACATATAGGCCTCGAACTTGAGAACGCGACAACCAACCCATCGCATTCACTTACTGAATATGATGGCTACCCTGTTGCGATCTCAAGGTCATGGTCAGACCTGACCAATAGATCTACCACATGTCATCCTCATAGACCTAACACAATGACTACGACACCTGACATGTCACCTTCAGCTGTCAGCGCTTGACACGCGTCCCAACTGTCCCGACAGTAAAATGACAAAACTGCATGTTGTGGTCAGAAGGGTGAACGCGACGACATGCCTATCGCATTCCCAACGAGAACCTGATAGCCATCCCGTCGCCTTTAAAAGGAGATGGCCCGATACGTCGCTACCTTCAATAGAAGGTGGCTGACCAATGCGAAGGGGATGTTACATACTCCCTCCATTACTAAACCTCCAACCCCTCCACCTATATTGGCAACTCAACCTGAGCAATCACTCCCTATCATACCTATTACATCTCTACCAGCCATACGGCCTACCACTCCATCCACCATATCCACCCCCATCCAACGGAGTGGGTGCAAACGACCAAAGAGCAATAAGCAAAGTCAGCAAGAGAAGGAAGTCCCGGGATCGGGCATGCTATTCAAAATCCAAGAATGTATTCCATGAATGCCGGCCATTGTCAACATACCAGGCACATTTACTAAATGGAAGCCCTCGCCTCCATTTTTGGCCGTCCAGAAGCCCTCTAATACTGTCAATCATGCCAGCTGCCAACTATATTCAACTCGACATACTCATAACAAAATTCTCTCTCCATGCTCTCAGGAACCCTCACACAATTTTTGTAAACCTTCCCACTCCAATGAAGGGGTCGACCATTAAAATTGTGCTTACACATTCCAAAGCCAAATCATTAACACACTCAATTACTCAAGGGCGCGTGCCCCATTCCACATCAAATATTTTACAATCTTTGAGCACGGTCCCTTCCTTGTTGCTTCCAACTCTACCAGTGGAACTCCCCACTCTTTCCCTCAATTACATTCCAAGGGAGTTGCCATTGTCGCTGGAAACTCCGACGGAAGTTCACATTCCATTATCTACTGAGAGTCATTCAATGCATGTGAGAAGAGCTAGACCATCTACCCGCTGGGCAAAATATGCAAGGAAATACATGAGGGTTCGAAAGCCAATTCTCAAGCAGAAGTCTAAACGCCGGGCAAGTCTAAAAACCAAGGGACAATCTCCACCTATCTCATCTCATCACTTTACATATTCTTTTGTGCTTATCAGCACCTTCCCATGGGTTTTCCACATTCCCTCCCCACGGGAGGCATTTTATTTCCACTTTTTCTATCATCCACTCCCCTATACTATGTATCGCACCCTTACTTGTAATCTGTATCCTCCGCCTCATGCCCCTCGTGGCACATTGTCATATTCACGCCATTCTCCTCTCCGTGCCCCATGTGGCACACCCCACTATTTCTACCCTCCTCACAGTGCCCCTCGTGGCACACCTCCTTGTAGTGCCTCACATGGCACGTCTCCTTCCTGTGCCCTAAGTGGCACATATCCACTCTATGCCTCACTCGGCACCTTCTTCACACTCTCTTTTCAGGCCCCTCGCGGCCCACCTTTTCCTTTCCCTCCTCTGGATTCTTTTCCTTTTACCAGGACCCGCGCCCCTCCTCTTCTACTCCCTCCGGCCCCACTGGAGTCTCCAAATTCTTCCCATCCTTTTGTAGTTTTCATATTTGATCAGGGCATCCGCCCTTTCTCCCACTGTTTTTGGGGTTTTAGTCCCTACCTACCCTTTTAATTGCTGTGCAATTTTGTGCATTCTTTTAGACATCCATGTCTTGCCCCAATGCAGGGCATTCTTCCTCCTTTTACTTTCTAAATTCTTATTTTGAAAAACTATTATATTGCTTATTAGTGTCAAAAATCCATAAAAAGGTGAATATTCAATATTGGCATGCTATCGCAGCACTCCTGTTATGAGAGCTCCGCGCCAGGAGTCCAAAATTCCCTCCCTTTTCATTAAAGTTTGCCCTTGGTATGGGCACCTCCACACACTCCATGACACCCTAAGCTGACTGCTTTGGAAGACACCGTCGCTATCACGGCCATGCCTGAGGGCACAAACATTGGTTTTTGTCACGTCCCGAGAATTACACAGCGGATATTAATAATGCGGAATCATTCGAGTCGATATCCCGAGACGTGAACAGTCGGCAAATAAGCCTCTAGCTAGCACGCATTGAGTGTATAACAACACAACATCATCATAGGGCCTAAATATTGAACTCAACTAATCTTGTATTCAAATCTCAACTCATTGTATTCCAAATGGAAACTATTACAGAACTAAGACTCAATAAAAAGAAAAGTACATAATGCCTCACTTCCTACTACATGAATCTAACACTCAAAGCAAACTACTATAACTAGACTCATAGTTGGAACGCTCATCACTCGGACGCATTCCCATCCTCGACTTGCTCTTCCTCTTGAACTTCATAGTCACCTAGATTGGGTAAAAGTAGGGAATGAGCAAACTAGCCCAGTAGGATTTATATCTCAATGTGCGGGCAATGATATAAGTGATTAGCAGTTTAGAACTAGGTAAGCATGATGAATGTCATGACATGCATGTACGAATAAAACTCATTAAAACATGATACATGGACAAGCTAGATAGAGTGATCATGATAGAACAAGATCTAGAACAAGATAACAAGATAGAACTAGCAACAGATCACTTGGTACAAGCATGCAAGATTTCACTTGATGTCAATAGCTTTCAAGAATGCAAGATATCACTAATTGCAATAAATGCAGGATGGCCATATCATGCAAGCAAGCAAGCACGCACGAGCACGATCATGTAACACTAATCAGGCACGTAGACACTAATGTACACCAAGAAAAGATCCATCAAGAATGTACACCAGGACACATGTATGTGGTTATTGTATCTATCATTCAACACGCACGTACGACTCCCAGCGCAGATGCAATGCCAGTAATCATTATACCCCATGGTTAACAGTATATTTATGACTCTCCGTCATTGGGGCTAGACTGGAGCCCTTGGACACTCACCGTGCTCGGTCAGCATCTCACTTAAATTTAAATGTAGATACCCATAGTCATTAATAATGGCCAATAAGAGTTTTCAAATGTAAGCATGTGTAATGTCATGTTCACGATAATGATGAGAATAAGTAATAAGCAAATTGAACATGATTTCATGAGAACAATGGTCAAGAGATAAATTTGGCAGCATAATGGTACAATTTATACTTTAATTCAATCTTTACATTAATGGCTTTAGTCTAGATTGTAAATCACACTCACGAGAACAAGATAAGAGAGGAAGTGCACGCAATCTCCAAGGAACTTCAATGGTACAACCAACTCGTCGGCCATGTGGGAATCCATGGTCAGAGGAGATTGATGGAGGCCTTGGAGAAAAGGTCGCTAGTCTACTGATTCGGAATGACTGGTAGAGAGCTTCCAATTTCCCAAGAAAGGGCTGCCTAGATGTGCAAGTGTGTAGTGATGTACGCATCTCAATCCACAATCCATCGGTTTCAAACTCGCGGAAAGCACTTAACATGATGGCATGCAATGAATAATTCATTTAACTACACATGGGTTTGCAAGATTTTAAGATAATAATTATCATTTTGATCAAGCTAGAACAGTAACAAGAGTAAATCACAATTTGCATGAATGATCACGTCATTAGGAAAGCAATTAGAATAATATTCACGTAATTATAACTTTTAAATGGGTTAAACACTTTTAAGCCATTAAATAAACATCATGTAATGATCAGACCCAATACATGCGAATTACACACTAAATATCATGTTAAACAGACCTCGAGTAAGCATGTAAATATGCGTCCAACACAGAGGACGCAATTCCGAACGATGTAAACAGACAAAACAGGCGAAACTGTGAAGAAACTTAATCGCGTCCACACTGGTGGCCGCCTTAAAGAGAGAGTCGCATCATGGCAAAATGACGCATTCATGCAAATACATTAAAGAAATCGCAGAGCGGGAAAAACCTCTGAAACGCGTCGGGGTCGGACGCAGCGTTTCAGAGCGGCCCGGACTCCCAGGCGGCGCGCAGACCCACGCGGGGCGTGGACTGGTCAATGCCCAAATCGCATCCGGGTGTGCGGATGCTTTTCATGGGATCGCGTCGCTCGTGGGAGATGCGATACCAGGCCCTTGAAACGCGTCCTCCTGCATGGACGCGGTTCAGGGTCCGGACCGAAAATGCAGAAAACTACTCTCAGGGGGGTTCGATCATGCAACGCTTATATCTTATAAACTAGGGCTTTTCGGACAAAAGTTTCAACATGAAATTTGTAGGGAACATGGAATAGATGCAAACTATGATTTTTAAATAATTTTAAATAGTCTCGAGATGCGTGATAAATTGATTTGAACAGGAAAAGGCCCTAACATGCGCGACTTTGGAAAACACTTATAATTCAAAATCTACTCATTAGAATTTGATGAAACCAATTAGACATGAAACTAGACTTGATGCTCTACACATTGGTATAGGATATGTTAAGGTTGGCCCGAGAAAATCTACCTTCTGGGGTGATGAAGTCTCGTTCTTCAGAAATCCCTTGTTCAGACCTCTGTTTGAAGAACGCTTAATACTCCGTGTATACTGCACAAAAATTGGGCATTCCAGTTGGGCTAGAAAGTAGACTTGACCCTTTTTCCATGGGTATAAGCCTTGCATAATGGGATTTAGGTTTGACCTACCTTTACTCGACTCCAAGGGGACGGTTTGCACAGGTCGTAGCAGACGAATGGGAGAAGAAGATGTCCTTCTTGTGGTCGATCCACAGCTCCCCAGCCACCCAGCACTTCTCCATACGACCCCAACAAGTTGTAAAAACTCGTCCCTAGGGTTTAATGGAGAGTATTTAAGCAACCATGGTGTTTAGGAGTTCTATTATGACAAGGAAACTATGGTTGCGGTTTTGGCTTGTTAGTTTCCTAATTTGAGGATTTCTTCCTCCATTAGAGTGTGTGAGGCTTTAGGAAACCTCCCACCATAGTTAAGCATGAATTTGGGTTGCCAAGAGTGCAAGATCTCTTCCCAATTCAACTCTAATTGCCTCTTTTAATTTCAGCTTATTTAAGCTATGAATTTCCATACATTTTCTTGCTTCATTTGATTTTTTGACCATATGTGGTCCATTGGCCCAATTATGATATTGGGTCATTAATATATAATGTTGGAAGTCTCTCCAACATTTTATTTAATTTTTAGTTGCGTCGTATTTCCGTGTTAACAGTTTTTCGACTTGTTCCTAATTTGGATAATCGGTCACAGTAACTCTTAAACCTAGCCCAAATGATTTTTTATTGACCCAAATTTCTTGATGGGTCATTAAAGGATATTATTTGATGTCCGTATATGATTTTATTTAATTATCTGACTCATCCAAGTACGTGTGATAATGATTTTTCGACTTATTCATGAATTACGATAATAATCGCGAAACACTTTAAACTTGGCTAAGCCAATTTTATTGGCACAAATTTCTTTGTGAAACATTTAGTAATAATGTTGGGGTCAATTTATAATTTTTACGGAATTGTCTGATGGGTTTTAGCACATACGATAGTGGTACGTATGTTTTAAATAATCTGATATTATGGAAATTATTTATTTCTATTTATTCAAATTTTTACTTATTAAATTTTCCGGGGTGCTACAGTTTCTCTCCTTATTTGGCCAGAATATGGGTAGTAGAGGTAGTCTAGGCAAGGCAACCAACCTGAAGCACTCTTTGATGAGAGGATGTCTTAAAAGGGCAATCAATTAATGACCAATGAACTTCAAAGTCGAATGCATGTCAAGAGCAGCAAAGTCTCCACAGGATTCAAAATGAACCTGGTCATATGCATGCAAAAATAATAAAAAATAAATCATCAATCAATATAACATGGCATGGCAAAGAGCGACAAAGTCCCCGCGGGCTTCAAAATGAACCCAGTCGTACGCATGTCCCTACAAACAAATGGTCCAATCAATCAAATCCAAAGCCCCAATGTTTAATGTGACTGAATCTCCGACGGTTGTGCCAAGGAAGAAGTCGAACCCAACTCCTCAAAACCCATATCAAGCTATCTCAAATTTTCTTCCTTCTCCCGACCAAACCTAGTCGCCTTTTTAGATATGGCTTTGGTAGTGATATAGTTAACAACAACAGTCGGCTTCTGGGCACCACCTTAAATGCACGCCTTACTTTGGACATTCTTTAATGAAAAGGGAGGTAATGAGGACCCCTCGCCAGTCAGTTGTTATAACCCTAGTGTCACCATGGCATGGCAATGTTTTCAAAACCAACAAAAAGAGAATATTTCCAAAACTCCATAAAAATTCAAATATTACAAATTCCATAAAAAATTAGATATTTCAAATATCCATAAAAATCAACTACTTTCAAAACTTCCATAAAAATTTGAATATCTCTAAAATCCAAAAAAAAAAATCTTTGATAGTATTGCATAGGGCAAGCACATTGCACCTAATTTTCATCATGCCAGATCCATGCCCAGTTCTTCCAATCATTGGTTCCTCCTATCTTGAACTCCAATCTCTCATTTGGCCAAGCCCACACTTATCCTCATGTTTTAAACAATAACTAAATGAGCTTATGAATGTTGTTGAATGCTTTATCCATGCTCCATGCTTTGAATGCTATTTATTCCATGATGTTTGTTATTTCTTGGCTAATGAAGTTTGGAGTGCAAGTTTGAGTTACCTCATCTGGCACTACCACAAGCAATTAGGCTGCAATTGTCGCCCTTACCATCACTTATCTGCATCCTACTATATGTTATACCCTTAGAGCATATCAAGGACCTTGTGGCTCTGAGGAATCTGGGATTTGAGTTCCCCTTTATCAAAAAAAAAAAAAACAATGATTATCTCATAGGATCCTTAGCAGCACAGATAGGCCGTTGCATTTTGCACATGAGGACGACGGACCCATGTTTGGAAAACTTGGTGTCCTAACTCAACTCAGCATTCGTAACAATATTATCTTTGATTACTTCTATCTTTTACGCTTAATTTTCCCCTTTAGCACAACATACATGCATATTTAAAATTACTATGGAAAACCACTCTCCCAATGCAATTTGAGAGCCATTCTCACTTCAATTCCAAGTAAATTGAAATACTCAATTCAGAGTTAAGTACCCAACTCCCCTTGTTGTCACCTCCGGTCTGATTTCCTTGAACTCCCTTGTTTTGATTTATCCCTCTACATTCGTCTTATCTCCCATAGATCCATTTGGTCATGGCACGTCCACAAGCTAGTAAATGCCCCCAATGGTGCAACCTAATGGATTGTGTCCTTAGGTACTTTCCCTATGCTGAAAATTGATTTCTCCTTCATTCCCCACGTGGCACCTTTCCTTCATGTACCGCATACACACCTCCCTTTGTGCCCTCGTGCACACTCTTTCCTCTTATCCAAACATTGTGTCTTCTTGGTCTTCTCTTCCAGAGGTGTTTCACTAGGATTTGGTGAAAGACTCTCATCAGTGGTGTCACCACAATTGCACATGTGTCGATTTTTCACCTTGGCGCCTGCTTATCAGTCCTCTCCGCTTCACTCCAGTACATTACGCTTCATTCCATTTTATTCTATTACACTTCATTTCACTCCACTACATTATGCTTCATTTATTTTTTTTTTCTTTTCATTTCATTCCATTCCACTACACTATGCTCCACTTTGTGTCCCTCTGCTTTGCTCCCTTGCAAAGCAGACACCACGGCGTGGCAACTGTAGACACGCTAAAAATGATACCATCGTGGGAATTTTTGAATTATGCCATAATGCCACAAATGGCTCTCTTTTTGGCTTGCAAGAGTGATTTTCCCCATCATTCAGGATCTCCCCATTTTTTCCCCACACTTCTTGGTGTTTCCCCTACCTTTTGTAGCTTGTTGAAGGGTTGGACAAAAATTGCAAATCGCGACAGGTATGGTGGTCGCGATTCACTTCGACTGATGAAGAAGAATAAAACGAGTCAGGTCAATCCGTCATGATTTTGCATCAATCAATTGATCCTTATCGATTGCTGGAGCCCATAATCGATTATTCTTAAACGCTTCGGACCACTCCGTCGTGATTCAGAACGATCGTTGAGCATCGATTGCCTTAAATGTGTCATGTGGTGCCGTCGTGATTCACAATTTCTATATTTTCCTATAATTTCATTATTTCATTTTTGGAAATACTATTGCCTTTTTTTAAATGCGTCTGGTGTTTCCGTCACGATTCTAATTTCCATATTTAACATTTGGCAAGTTTCCATAAACAAAATTCAGATATTCATAAACGCGTCGCACATGCCCGTCACGATTAAGGGTCAGAATCCGATTCCAATAGAAATTCCATGAACGGTCCATCTGTGTCGTTGCGATTCAATGTTAGAGACGACCACTATAGCCATCACGATTTAGAATTATTGTCCATCTCGGAATTCGAGCCTACCTCCTATATATATACCCCATGTCTCATCTTCCCCAAGGTTGGAGCCCCCAGAGAGCCATCACGTCCAGTGAGTTTGAGAGAGTGATTTCTTAGGCGGAGCCCCATTGGATTGCCATCTCTTCAACGCCTCTCAACTCTGCACTGAGGCAGCAGCAGGAGCAGCCATCGCTCCATCCTCTCCCTCTCTTTGGCAACTCTCATTATCAACCAGCAGCTACATGCGCTATTCACATAAAGGGGAAGCATCTCCTTCTTATTTATTCTTTGTTTATTCCTCATCATCTCCTCCTCCATTCAATCCCAACGTGGCTGCCATCAGTCTTCTTTTTATTCTCTTTTAAATCAACACACACACATATTTGCATGTATACACACACACCTAATTTCCTAGGGTTTTAAAAGCCACCAAACAGGTGTGTTCTTCTCCATGCTGTTTATGTTATTTCATTATTTTGAGAATTGCATACTACACATTCTAGGCTAATCCATATTTTTTCGTGTTTCTTGCAAGGGTAATCAACTGAAAGCACCTTCTACCATGACCGGCTATGCTTGTAGAAGAAGAAGCGAACCTACATCTCTTCCGTGCATCTCCCCGCTCATAAAGGTATTTCTCGTGATCACTTCTTATTTGCACTTGCTGCATTTCTTTATTTATACTCCTTCGACACCAACGTGTGTCTGGCGATCACGAACATCTAAGGAGTTGTGCTTCGTTCTTTACTTTATCTTTATTTTCTTCATATTTTCTTTGTGGACGCTTCATAGTTCGAAAGAACGAAAAAAAGCAACATCTACAATAGAGGTATTGGAAGGATCATCCAAACGAAAATATCATTTGAGATCTAAATGTAGGGTACGAACTAGAGGTAATGCTATTCCCTATGATTGTTTAGCTTTCGTTTCTAAAGTTAGCCTAAGACAGTCAATGAAGCACTGACTAATGAATTTTGGATTCTAGCCATGCAAGATGAACTAAATCAATTCAAGAGAAACCAAGTCTGGTCCTTTGTTCCTAGACCATCATATCATTCAGTGATTGGCACTAAATGGGTGTTCAGGAACAAGTTGGATGAAGCTGATGTCATTACTAAAAATAAGGCTAGATTGGTAGCTCAAGGCTATTCCCAAGAGGAAGGCATAGACTTTGATGAAACCTATGCACCACTGGCTAGACTTGAGGCTATTCAGAATCTACTAGTATATGCATCTGCATTAGATTTAAAACTTTTTCAAATAGATGTGAAATCAATATTTTTTAATGGTT
This sequence comes from Colocasia esculenta, assembly GCA_014218235.1. Classification (NCBI taxonomy): domain Eukaryota; kingdom Viridiplantae; phylum Streptophyta; class Magnoliopsida; order Alismatales; family Araceae; genus Colocasia; species Colocasia esculenta. The sequence continues at coordinate 43,551,131 of CM024754.1, forward strand.
TTATAAATAGGAGGTCTACGCAGACAACCTCCTGGTTTTGATGACACAGACTATCCTAATCATGTTTTTAAATTGTATAAAGCTTTATATGGTCTGAAACAAGCACCTAGAGCTTGGTATGAAAGACTCAGTGAATTTATTTAAATCATGATTTCATTAGAGGCAAAGTAGACTGCACACTATTTATTAAATCTTTGACTAAAAACATATTAATCGTATAAATTTATGTTGATGACATCATCTTTGGATCTATTGACGAATTTTTGTGCAAGTACTTTGAAAAGTTAATGTAGGGAGAATTCGAAATGAGCATGATGGAGGAGCTCAACTATTTTCTTGGACTACAAATCAAACAAGGCAAAGAAGACACTCATATCAGTCAAATCAAATACACCAAGGAACTATTAAAGAAATTTGGATTTGACAATACAAGTCTATTCACTCCAATAAGCACTTCAACAAGGTTAGATAGTCATCCAGAAGGTAAGAAAGTGGACCAAAAACTTTATAGAGGTATGATTGGTTCACTACTTTACTTAACTACTCGTAGTCCTGATATTTTATTTAGTGTATGCATGTGTGCTAAGTATCATTCTGATCCCAAGGAATCTACTTGGTTTCAGTATAAAGAATATTCAGATATTTAGCTCATACTCATAACGTAGGTCTATGGTATCCTAAAACCTGCAAAATCAATTTAATTGGATACTTAGATGTTGATTATGCTGGATGCAAAGTGGATAGCAAAAGCTCCAGTGGTTGTTGTTAGTTTCTTACAGAATGTTTGATCTCATGGTCTTCAAAGAAACAAACTCAGTATCCTTATCAACTGCTGAAACTGAATATGTGGCTGCTAGGAGTTGTTGCACTCAACTTTTTTGGATCAAACAACAAATTGAAGATTATGAATTACATATTAAGAATGTTCCACTGCTCTGTGACAACACCAATGTTATTAATCTCACCAAAAATCTTGTGCAGCACTCGAGGACCAAACATATTGAGTTAGGTATCATTTAATTAGAGATCATGTAGCTAATGATAATATTAATATTTCTTTCATAGATAATTTAAATCAGTTAGCAGACATCTTCACAAAGGCCTTACCTAAAGAGAGATTCACTTGTTTTAGAAGGGAATTAGACGTGTGCAATTTGTAATGGATATATCTACATATAACTGAAATACATCAATTTATTTCAGAGTAAAAATTGTTTGTCTCCTTTATTCCAATCAATTCTATCCTCTCTTGTGTTTCATCATCAATCAATATGTTTCCTTCAGCAATCGGTATCTTTTCTGGATAAGCTATTCAGTAATCAATACACCCTATTTTTATCGTTTTGTGTAATCAATGTTTACCTTACCGATTCTGATTACTTTTTCCTCTATTTATTCTATGAGTTGTAACCCATTCACTATCGATTCTCTCTCTCTTCACCCCCTTTGACTCCAAGCTATATGAAACCCTCTTTCAGTTTCATGAGTTCGAAAGAGACTCTCTCTTCTCTTCGAAGATTCTCGCTCCTTCCCGCTCAAATTTCTTGAGGGGTTTTACTCTCCTACCTCCTGCGAGCTCAAAGATTCTTTCTTTTTTGATTCTCATGGCCACATCAGAAAGTTCTAGAAATTTAGGAGATTATAGTGCAGAGTTCCTCACGGTAGATCAAACTCCAGAGGTATCAGTCAGTGAAGATCAAGATCTGCGGAAACAAGGTTGTAGATGTGTCAGAATTGAACAAGCATGGCATGGTTAGTATTGTGGACGCCCTAGAAAGAATGAAGTGGAAAGGTTTGTGCACAGTATCTGAACCTAGTTTGTAATGTCGTGGTCGTTCGGATCTATGTTTATTGGTTCTGGTGCGGTGCTCATGACCAATGTGGGGTCATTGAGCCTTGGTCGTGATCTTCGTGCATTGTGTGGGTGTTGTGGGCCGGAGGTTATAGCCCAAACAGCCCACAGGTTCACTGGTTGTGAACGCGACGGAGCAGGACGTCACATTTTAAACACGACGGTTAACTACGTCGTGTTCTCTGCATCGCCTTTGTGACGCGTGGCATGGCGAGTTTTGAGAAGGAGACAGTTAGGTGTGTCACGTTCTGAATGTGACAGGAAGCTACGTCACGTTCTTGTTTCCGGTTGGGATAAGTTTGGCCCTCCGGCCAAACAGAGCAGGAAGCTCTGTTCGACTGAGGAGAGGGTTGCTGCGGTGATTTTCGGTGACGTCGGCTTGGAAGCTTGTGTCTTGACGTGATTTTGGCACGTAGAAGCTATTCAGAGCGTGGAGAACACCGATCGAGCCTTGTTCTGTGAGTTCTTCTTGTTGGTAGGGACTTTCCTTGTCTTATTTACGTTATTTGATGATCTAAAGCATGTTTAATATGTATCGATGTGTGGTTGTGTTTCCAGTGTAGTGTAATTGATTTGTAGAAGCTTGGTGTGCATAGAAATGAGGATTTGAGCTAGTTTTTGTGTGAGCACCGCAGTATAGGGCTTATGTCTGAGAAGGCGACGGGTTGGGCTGTCGCGTTCAGGTCGTGACCACTGGCTCTGTCCCATTCTGGTTTGTGAACACGGCCTGTCAGGCCGTCACGTTCTTAACACGATGGTAGACGCTGTCGCATTCTGGTGTGCGATTGCGGTTTGTCGGGCTGTCGCATTTTTAACGAGACAATGGCCCTCATCGCGTTCTTCTATCCTAAGTAAATTGTTAAGCCTTGGGCAATGAGGGTCCTATGTGGACCTAGCTCAGATCGTTTAGGGTACTTTAAGTTGTTCTGAGTTGATTATTGATTAATAAAGCATGTTGAGGTTAATGATTATATTAATTATGTTAATCATGTTTAAAAGGTTATGCGATTCATATGTGTGGTCTATGTGCATAGTGGTGTTGCCATGGAGGCCATGAGATGGCCAATGACAGTCAAGGTTATAGTGTGGATCACGTGTTTAATGGTGTGTTGTTGCTTGGAGGTCACGTGGTGACCAGTGACGAGCCAATTATGTTAAATGTTTGGGGTATAAGTCTTATCGTGATGTTAAGTGATCAATGTTGTTTGTGTGCTTTCCAAGCTTGGTGGTCCGGCGCCTATTCCGAAATGCCTCTCTAGTCGGGTACCCCAGGTTTTATGTGAGCCAGACATGTTAGTGCTCGCGGTTTGTCCTGGTACTGTATGTACCATTGAGGTCTGTGTCGTCTTCCTGAACACCCTCACTCTTGTGTTTGAGTTGTATGTCCGACTGAGGGAAAGATGACAGAGGGCAGCGACTCGTGTTTGTGGGTGTGTGGTCGCTTGTAGCGCGCTCGTGGTTGGGGGTACAGACACCAGTAGACGTCACTGGTCCCTAGCTAGTCCTGTTTTCTAGTGCCTCACTTTAGGGAGCTTAGGCCAGAGTCCCTAAAGGTGCCAAGCATGGGCCTGCAGTGTGCGTGGTCTACAGGTGTGGTGTTGGTTGGACTCCACTGTTCTTTGGCTTTACTGTGTGGTTGTGGAGCGGCAGTTGGACCTTTCGTCCGTGACTACGAGACTGAGAGGTAGTTCTTGTGTTGTGTTGTCAAGGTTGGATACTGGCGTCATGAACCAGTAGTCTGTACACGTGTGGTGGCGTCGTTCTTTCCGACTTGTGCTTTGCCAGTGGTTGTGGCTTGTGAATGGTGACTCACCGGTTGTGATTTGTGACTATTTGTTGTGTGTTGTGCTGGTGGCACAGTGGAACTTGTGGTTCTATTGTGGTACCTGGTGGCTTCAGGTACCTGTACCCGGTGTGGGTTGTTGACTGTTGTGGTACGTCATGTACCAGCCTTTTCAGGTGTTGAGGTGAACTTGTATTCTGTGGAGGTCATCTGGTGTGACCTTCCTCTCGTTGTGTTTACCTTGCCTAGGGTAGCTTTCCGATTGTGGATTTGGTGTGTGTTGGATTGGCATGTTGATGCCAGTCCTGTTACCCTTCATGGGTAGGTTGTCTGTGAGGCTTATAGCTGAGGCCATGGTTTGCCTGTGAGACTTGTAGCCTAGACAGTGGTCTGCCGGTGAGGCTAGTGGTCAGGCATCCCAGTTGTTTGGCAGACTAGTGATGCTGTGCTAGTCCTGCTACTTCCTCTTACTTTCTGAGGATTGTATTAGTTGGTGTGTTTATGTTTAACTGTAGTTTAATTATGCTTTATGTGAGCATGTAGTGGTTTGGCTATCGTTGTGGCCAGTGAGACCCTTTGGGGTTGAGGTCTCTTCGGTTTCAGGTGTTGTTTTTGGGAGGTCCCTGCTGAGCCAGTGACTTGTTGAGGCTCACTTCCCTACAGTTCTTTTCAGGGCTTACCGTGTGTTTGGCTTGCAGCAGAGTTGTGGCAGACTTGTACCACCAGAAGTCGAGTTGTAGTCATGTATAGTGTGAGCTTTACTCCCTCGGGGTATGCCCCAGGTAGTTGTACTTTTCTCTTGGACATGTAATAATGTATTGGGACAATGTAAAATTGAGGTAAATGAGTATAGATACATGTACTTTCTTGTATATTATACTATTGTGGTTGTCTTTTATATTCTCACTGGACACTTGTGTTAATATCCCTTGTGAGACTCCGATCCGATCACGGGAGGCGGACCTAGATATGGAGCCTTATCGGGCATAAATATCCAGGGTCGCTTCATAGTTACCCTCAACTAGCGAAAGCGTTCTACACCTGCCTACAATTTGAAGATGAAGCAACACTAGTATCTTTTGTCAAGGTAAGCACATAAGGATAACCTTTGATTTAGTGGAAGAATTACTTGAATGTTCCAAAGAAGGTCACAGTCTCGCAAATTCAGAAGATATTCATGTCAAGGGGCTCAGTATCATTGAAACAGAGTATAAGCTTAAAGAAGGTAAGATTGATATTAATCAGTTTACTGCTTTCAACAGACTTTTACATTTTATTGTCTGTCAAATCTTAGTACCCCGTGGTGCTAGCTTTTCGAAATGCACAAGAGGGGACGCTGATGTTATGTTCTGAGTAGTGTAGAATCAAAAGGTGAACATGGCACAGATCATTGTTGAGAAGATGAAAGCTATAGCAGAGCTCATCTGGAATGTTAAGAACAAGTTGGTAGTCCCACTTCCCTATTCTCATATGCTCACAAAATTTTTTCATCATTTTGAAGTAGACCTGGAAGAGGAATTGTTAGAAAGAATGGGTCAGCACATTAGAACCAGAAATCTCAAGAAAAGTGGATTCAGTTTATCTGGTAATATGTGGACTAAGGACTCTATGTCAGCCAAAGAGGCCATTTTGACAACTGATCTTCGTACAAGAGCTCCTTCAACTCAAGCAGTTGAGTCTGATGTTATGTGTACAGAGACAACTGCATCTGTTATTCTTGATCAAAGAATTGTGGATTTACATCCTAAGCACATTGAAACTATTGAGTCTTCAGTGCAACCAGAAAATGAAAACATTATGACTGAACGTGTTGTGGAGACTGTTGTTGCACAAGAAATGTATGTTGGTTCAATTGATACTCATGTGGAGATAGCTCCTGTAGAGGGGGAGCATCAAGAATTTTTCCCAGACGATGTGCAGATGGGAAACTTAGAAGCAGTTACTAATGAATCCATTTTGGCACCAGTTCAGAAAGAGCCTGCAGAAAATGTTCATAAGGATTCGTTTATGGAAGGACTACTAGAAGATGCATCTGATGATGATGCCTTTGTCAGTCAACCTGAAGGTGGGATCCCCATTGATGGACTAGTTGATGATGTAATTATTAATGAAGCACTTGTTATTGATACTAATGTCAGAAATAGTGCTACACCTGACAAAGAAGCTTTTCCTATCCTTGACACTATTGTACCTCTCCTCCACAAGAAAGGTCCCAAGAAAAACAAATAGTTGAAAGTCTGTGTTCACTTAGAGCCTGTTATAGAAAGGCTCAATGTTCAAAGAGAACTTCTATGTATACAACATGAGCTTAAGGATATGAAAGTTGAATTGGGCAATTTGCAGACCATGGTGACTGGCCTCACCCAACTTGTGAGAACTCACCTAATCTCATCTGCTCCAGTCAACAGACCTGCTGATTTCCTAGGACTCAGAGAATGCCATCTCAAGTGGAAGAACCATCTTTAGAGGAAGCTACTCCTAGTAGTGCTGAGAAGGAATCAGTTGAGACTTCCAAATGGGGAGATGTTGTTGGACCACAAGGGTCATTTGAGCAAGAGAATGCTTCAATGCCATTAGTAGTAGAAGAAGTAGGGCCATTAGGGCCATCTGAGCAGGCAGAAGTCGCACGCCCTCAGTGACAGCTGTTCAACCTGAAGATGTGGAGACTGGCACAGATTATCTTCATGTAGAGATTCCATCTGTGGCTGATCCTTCTTCACCAGCAGACCCATCCACTGCTCCTCCTACTGCAAAACCTTCAAATAAACCTATCCACAAACCCATTTCATCTCCAACACCATTTATTGATGAACCAACTTCATCCCCAACACCTTCCTCTTCCGTCAACCGACCATGTCCACCTCTCTACCTACCTCCTCTCAACCTATTCCCTCCAAATCAATCCCAACCACACAAACAGATGCAGTACAAGCCAATACATCCTTCTCATCCGGCACCACTTCAGCTAGGCCTTCTACACAAACTTCCACCCATACTTTTTCTTCTCTTCATCCACCTACTCCACCATCCTTCATCACCATTATTTCTGAAGGAGCATGTGTATAACACCCCATATGAAAGTATGTTAAATAGACTAAATCAGTAGACTACCAACAACTCGGACTAATCAGTTTCAGAGCTCGAGTAGGAAAAGAACTTTGAAGTTAAGTGTGCTCAGTTGAGAATAGTCTCAGGATGGGTGACCTTCCTGGGAAGTCTACCAACTAGTACGGTTGTTGAGCCAGTTTATTGGTTGAGTCGTCACAAATGGTATCAGAGATTTACTCAGTCGGAAGTGCAGGAATTAAGTGCCATATAGGGCAAAGTGCTACGCTATGGGAGCCACCTCTTGAGACTATAATGGCACAAAGTGATACATAGTGGGAGCCACCTTTTGAGCCTATAGGGACCACCTCTAGAATCTTGCCTGCCTATGGGAGCCACCTCTTAAGGCTATAATGGCGCAAAGTACTACATAGTGAGAGCCACCTTTTGAGCCTATGGGGGCCACCTCTAGAATCCTGCCTGCCTGGGGTTTGACTGTGTGCTATATGTGAACAGCGATGAGGATGTCGCTTATATAAGAGAGGTAGATTGTAACACCCCATATAAGAATATGTTAAATAGACTAAATCAGTAGACTACCAACAATTCGGACTAGTCATTTTTAGAGCTCGAGCAGGAAAAGAACTCTGAAGTTAAGCGTGCTCAGTTGAAAGTAGTCCCAGGATGGATGATCTTCCTAGAAAGTCTACCACTAGTACGGTTGTTGAGCCAGTTTGTTGGTTGAGTCGTCACAGTATCAACACGGGTGCAGACGTCAGTCTTGTCTTCAGCTTTTAGAAACTGCTCTCACACTCGTCAGACCATACATACTTAACTCCCTTCTTGGTTAGCTTGGTCAAAGGCACTGCTATGGAGGCAAAGCCTTCTATGAATCATCTGTAGTAATCGACTAGACCAAGAAAGCTCCTGATCTCAGATGGTGTCCTCGGAGTCTTCCATTCTAACACTGCCTGAACTTTCACTAGATCAACAACAACTCCAGTGCTTGAGATGACATGACCAAGGAAGTGACCTCACGTGTAAGTCCCAGCAAGTTTCTATAGGTTTGCACTTTTAGAAATTTGTTTGGTCGGCATTTGGGACCCCAGACGACATGTTTCGGCTGAATCAGGGGTCTGCTGCAAGGGGGCTCTTGAGGTCAAGTGTGTGTGACGTCAAGCTGTTGTTGACGTCAACATGCCTTGACGTCAACCTACTACTTGTTCTGACGACAATTTCGATTGCCGACTAGACCAAGAAAGCTCTTGATTTTAGATGGTGTCCTCGGAGTCTCCCATTCTAACACTGCCTGAACTTTCGCTGGATCAACAGCAACTCCAGCGCCTAAGATGACATGCCCAAGGAAGTGAACCTCACGTGTAAGCCCCAGCAAGTTTCTATATGTTTGCACTTTCAGAAATTCATTTGGTCGGTGTTTGGGACCCCAGACGACGTGTTTCGACTGAATCAGAGATCTGCTGCAAGGGGGCTCTTGACGTCAAGTGTGTGTGACGTCAAGATGTTGTTGACGTCAACATGCTTGACGTCAACCTGCTACTTGTTCTAACGACAATTTCGATTGTTGTCTATTTTGTGTTGACATCAATGTGTTTTGACGTCAATATTTCTTGGAATGTTGATGTCAATGTCGATTGATGTCAACATTTCTATTGACGGCAACATAGTGTGACGTCAAGTTCTACGTGTTCTAGTCCGACTTCCTCTCTGAAACTAGTGATTTCCTTTGGATAGGTTTGAAGGGGTAGAGTCATGTTTGGGCAAGGATCTTACTCCAATCACGACCCTTGGCTCTCTATATATAGAGAGGGTTTGTTTGGGGACAGAACTTTTTCTCTTTTACTTGGGTTTGGGGTTGTGAGAGAGGAAGAGAGAGATAGGGCAATCCTGAGTGTAGATCGATCATGTTGCTGCTTGATCGAGGTTGTTGTTGAGAAGAGAAAGCTTCCACAACCTGAGAGGAAGGCTCTGGATGAGGAGAACGTGGCCGGATCGTGCTCAAGATGAAGGATTTGATCGTGCTTGGAGGATACCTCTTTGGGTGTGAAAGAGGGCTTCATCGACTAAATTCTCTTGTTGTAGAATTTTCTTGAGGCAAGTAACTTAGGGTTTCTATCCGTGGACTTGTCCCCTAGGGTTTTTCTATTTTTCTAGATTTTTAGAAAATTGTTTTGATGTCGTTTGCCATGTTTTCTTGCCCTCGGTCTATACTTTGTGCAGTTTGGGAGGTTGACGGCAAGAAGTGTGCCGTTAACGTAAAGTTGACGGCAACATATGTTAACGTCAAGTTTATCTTGTCCAGAAATTTATAGTTTCATCATATATGATGGTTTTAAGTGATTCTATGATGGTTTTTGAGTTCTTTTCATTCTGTCTTGACCTATTAATCATCCGGATGAGTTTGGGTGACCTTGGATTATTTTTTGTCAATTATGGTATTTATTTGAATTTATGTTTATATGAAAAAGTATGTGAACTCTTGATAATTTTGATTTCCATGATGTATACATGTTATAAAAATCGTTATATGTTATACTTCAATTTGTTAGACTACTGTAAGCATGATTTAGGGCTTGTTTATCTCATTTTATTTCTGTTCATGAATAATTAGTGCTTTTATGAATAATAACTTAATTTCTGACTTTAATTATGAAAAATATTTTTATTTCTCTAAAATTATGAAACATTACTTATGTGTTTTGTCAAGTATATGTACCATGTGGTTAAATTTGAGCATGTTCTAATCACTATGCAATTAGTTATGAATTTTTGAAGTTTTCAATACCATGCTTTAATAATAAGTCCAAATATGTTTAAAATTGTGATTAGTATCATGATTAGATTCTGTTAATTATTATTCATGATTAATCTGAGTATCTGGAAGTGATTAATATATGTTTCATGTTATATTTGTACATGTGCATGGAAAGAGAAAGAATATGTGATATGTGTACATAAAATAATGTGTTAATGTGAAAGATAAAAGTTGTGCCAATGAGACACTGCCACCATAGATTGCGTGGAGCCGTACTGTAGTAGTGCCCCTATGGGAAGGCTCAATTGTGTTACGTGAAACTCGGGGCAACGGGTTGTGTGAAATCCTAGAGGTGGACAAGTTCCACTAATAATGGTAGGGAGGGCTTCCCCTGGTTCTGCGCAGTAACCAAGACTTGATCATTTTGCCTGGCCGTTAAGTATGTATATGTGATTGTGTGATCTTTCTAGTGGTGGTTTGGGCTGTGTCTCGGCTTGTGTAAAAGTGAATATGTGAATAATGTGTAAAGTGATATGTGAACGTGGCACAAGGTATGTGCAAGTGATGTGATATGTGATTGTGATTGTGAAAAGTGAAAATTATGTGAAAGCTATGTGAAATCAAGTGCAAGTGAATGTGAATGAGAAAAGTGAAAGATTATGTGCATATGAAAGTTAAGGTAAAAGTGCATGTGAATATGTCATGAGAAAGTGAGTGCATATATTAATATGATCCATGTTAAATGATAATTGTGATATCATGTTAGTACCATATGTAGAAGTATGTTAATTATGTCTATGAATTAGTAATTACTTGATGAGCATGTTAGTAGTATCATGTTATAAGTTTTAATGTAAGCAATGTGTTAGTGTTATGTGAAAGTAAGAATTACAAACATGTGATTATATGAATACTCTCATGTTAGTGACACCATGTAATAAGTGACCATGTTTAGAATTCTTGTAATACATGAGTTAGTATAGCTTTGTTTAATAGATTCCATGTTTAATTATCCATGTTATAGCATGAGCATGTGTTAGTTTAATTGTTAATTACTAGTAAGTTAATGATAATGTGATAGTTAGTAAAGTGTTAAACTGTTAGAAGCATGTGTGGTAAGTGCGTGGTTTGCAATTCTAAGTTGCTTGCTGAGTCTATTGCGTAGACTCACCCTTTCTAACATTTCAGGAGACTTAGAAGCTGAGGAGTTAGCAAGATCTGACGTGGAACGTGAAGAGTACATTGAAATTTTAGTTTATTTCTTAGTATGTGATGTAATTATAATTCGAACTTTGGTTATTTTGCAATTGGAAACTGGCTATATTTAGGGTCTGTTTGTTTTAACATAAAACCCATTAGAAAAAGGTTTTTCAGGGAAAACCTTTTTTTGTAGATCATTTGGTATCTTGAAAGATAAAATTTGGAAAACTTTATCCGAGAAATTTCGGATTTTAGCATCCCCTCAAAAAATGCAGAGGCCATTTTCCCACATGCTGGGCGCAACAGTCTCCTTCATCATGCTGTGCTTATTTAGCTTTTTTTAGGCATTATTTATTTAAGTTGTATTTTTTTTTCTTTCCACTCATTTAAGTAGTCTTTGTCAAATTTAATTATTTTATTAGTTAATTTAATTTTATTTTTTATTAAAATATCTGTGAAATGCTATTCATTTAAATTGTGTTTTTATTTTATTTCTCCTACTTTAAATTGTCTTTGTCAAAGTTACTTGTTTTTCATTAGTTATCTATTTTTTTAAAAAAAAATTTAAAAATAAAAAATAAAAAAAAATAAAAAAATGATGAATAGTGTTAGTACATAAGGAGTACATGACTCTCTCTTAATTGAATAGATCATAAAATCTCATACCCCTCCATGCAACTTTATAGTAAAACTTTGCATTTAATGCTATTGACATTTCAACTTTTTTTCTCTATTTACATAAATAGCCAATGAAAATATTTACCCGACAACCAAATAGACAATTACGTTTTCATTTTCATGTAAAAGTTATTCCATGGAAAACTATTTCCCTATTAAACTATTTTACATACAATCAAATGGACCCTAAGATATTATGTTATGTTATTTCTTTTGCTTGGACTATATAGATAGTGGTATGTGGATATAAAGTTGATGGAATAAGAGTTATTTATTTTCCACTGTAATATTCCTTTCTATTTGTGTATATCTCAGCCCATGTGACTATAGTTAGGGTTTTCTCCCCTGTAGCAACTCACTCTCATCTGATGTGGGTTGGTATAACCGTATCGGGTGGAGGTGGGTCGTTACATCACGCATCTAGAAGTCGCACTTGCTGAACTTAGCATACAACTTGTGCTTACAGAGAACTTCTAGAATCGTCCACAGGTGCTCACGGTGTGTAGCTTCATCAGGGGAGTAGACTAACACATCGTCTATTAACACCATAACAAAACTGTCTAAGTATGGCCTGAACACCCTATTCATGAGATCCATGAACGCTGCAGGGGCATTAGTCGGACCAAAAGGAAGCACGAGGAACTCGTAGTGTCCACAGGTCCTGAATGCTGTCTTGGAAGTGTCCTCCTCCTTGATCCTCAGTTGATAGTAACCTGAGCGTAGATCGATCTTGGATAACACAGATGCATTCTGGAGCTGATCGAACAAGTCATCAATGGACGGCAAGGAGTACTTATTCTTCACTGTCACCTGGTTGAGCTTCCCATAGTCGATGTACAATATGAGGAAACCATCTTTCTTCTTTAAGAACAGTACAGGTGCGCCCCATGGTAGAGAGCAGGTGCCATTCGGTAGGGAGCCTTAGAGATATGTGAGGTGCCTGGAAGCAACTCAATAGTAAACTCTATCTTCCTTGTTGGTGGCAGTCCAAACAAATCATTCGGGAACACATCTGGAAACTCCTGCACAACCTTGATCACCTTAAGGGTAGGTGACTGCTCGGCCTTAGGAACTAAGACCACACTAGCAAGAAAAGCATCACTGTAGCACCCCGAAAATTTTAATTACATAAAAAAACTCAAATAAATGGAAATGAATAATTTCCATAATACAAGAGTATTTAATCATACGTATCATTATCGTATGTGCTAAAACACATCGAAAAATTCGTAAAAATTATAAATCAACCTAAACATTATTACTAAATGTTTCACAAAGAAATTTGTGCCAAGAAAAATTGGATTATCCAAGTTTAAAGCGTTTCGCGACTTATTATCGTAATTCATGAATAAGTCGAAAATCATTATCACACGTACTTGGATGAGTCAGAAAATTAAATAAAAATCATATATGGACTTAAAATAATATCCTATAATGACCCATCAAGAAATTTGGGTAAATAAAAATCATTTGGGCTAGCTTTAAGAGTTATTGTGACCGATTATCCAATTAGGAAACAAGTCGGAAACCGTTAACACGGAAATACGACGCAACCAAAAATTAAATAAAAGTGTTGGAAAGACTTCCAACATTATATATGATGACCCAATATCTTAATTGGGCCAATTTACCACATATGACCCAAAATCAAATGAAGCAAGAAAATGCATGGAAATTTGTAGCTTAAATAAGCTGAAATTAGAAAGAGGCAATTAGAGTTGAATTGGGATGAGAACATTCATTCTTGGCAACCCAAATTCGTGCTTAACTATGAGGGGAGGTTTCCTAAAGCCTCATACACTCTAATGGAGGAAGAGATCCTCAAATTAGGAAACTAATATGTGAAAACCGCAACTCTTCTTTCCTAGTTACAATAGGACTCCTAAACACCATGGATGCTTAAATACTCTTCACCAAACCCTTGGGGATGAGTTTACATCTTTTTGGGTCGTGTGGGGGAGTTCTTGGCGGCTGGGAGCAGGAGATCGACCACATCAAGCCGTTCTTCTTCCCCTTTTCGTCTGCTGCGACCTGCACAAACCGTCCACTTGAAGTTGACCAAAGGTGAGTCAAATCATAACCAAACCTTGCAAGGCCTATACCCCTGGAAAGAGGGTCAAGTATACGTTCTAACCCAAGTGGAATGCTTAAATTCCATGCAGTATACACAGAGTATTAAGCGTTTTCCTCCAAGTGGTCTGAACACGGGCTTTCTGGAAAAATGGGACTTCTTCAACCCCGAAGGTAGATTTTCTTGGGACAAACCTTAATATATCCTATACCAATTTGTATAGCATCAAGTTAACTTTCGTTTCCCACTGGTTTCATTGAATTCCAATGAGTATATTTTGAATTATAAGTGTTTTCCCAAGTCGCGCACTGTCAGGGCTTTTCCCGTTCATTATATGTTGCATGCGATTCAAGACTGAATTAGAGCAAACACACAACATGAACGTTTTTCTAATAATTGTCATCGTCATGTTTTGTGTTGAACATTTTGTCTAAATATCAATAGTTAGAGAGTTATAAGTGTGGTAAGAGGGTCTCTGAATGATACTACGTTTTCAGGTTGCACTTGGTTTTACGTTTGTGTTTGACTTGATTAAAGCCTGTCGAAACCATCAGTGTTTTCTAATTCCGATTTACTGGAAGCACCCTTGCATGTCTAGGTTGGTTTAAAACTAGTTTCGTTATTTTTCATGTACTGTACAATTTGATCTCTATTTTTGAAGCACCCTGTGTCAATATAAGGCAGTCCTAGACCGCAATCCAAGAACATGTCTTTTCTCTGTCGGATTCAGGCGCAGACCCTGTGAACGCGATGGCCCGATAGGCCGCGTTCTGAGGTCTTGTTGGGACAGCAAACCTGTCACGTTCTGAATGCGACAAGCGCCCCGTCGCTATCTCTCTGCCTGTTCTGACTGCCTTGTCGCGTTCTTCACATCCCCTTGTCGCGTTCTGTCCCGACCCCGTCGTGACCGTTACTGGGTGTGTCGCGTTCTCAGAATTTTGCATGAAACACCACTTATTTATTACGCAAAACTTACCATTATACCCGAGGTCTATTTAACATGGTGTTTAATGTGTAAATTGCATGTTTTTGGTCTGGTCATTACATGATGGTTATTTAATGGCTTAAAAGTGATTAACCCATTTAAAAACGATAATTACATGAATAGTATTCTAATTATTCTCTTAATGACGTGGTCATTCATGAAACTTGTGATTCGCTCTTGTTTCTGTTCTAGCTTGATTAAAATGATAATTATTATCTTAAAATCTTGCAAACCCATGTGTAGTTAAATGCATTGTTCATTGCATGTCATCATGTTAAGTGTTTTCCGCGAGTTTGAGACCGATAGATTGTGAATTGACACGCGTACATCACTACACACTTGCACTGTTAGGCAGCCCTTTCTTGGGAATTTGGAAGCTCTCTACCGGTCATTCCGAATCGGTAGACTAGTGACCTTTTTCTCTAAGGCCTCCGTAAATCTCCTCTGACCATGGATTCCCACATGGCCGATGAGTTGGTTGTACCATTGAAGTTCCCTGGAGATAGCGTGCACTTCCTTTCTCATCTTGTTCTCGTGAGTGTGATTTACAATCTAGACTAAAGTCATTAATGTAAAGATTAAACTAAAGTATAAATCGTACTATTATGCTGCCGAATTTATCTCTTGACCATTGTTATCATGAAATCATGTACAATTACTTATTACTTGTTCCCATCATCATCATGAACATGACGTTACACATGCTACATTTTGAAACTCTCACTGGCCATTATTAATGACTGTGGGTATCTACATTTAAAATTTTACATGAGATGCTGACCGGGCACGGCGAGTGTCCAAGGGCTCCAGTCTAGCCCCAATGATGGAGAGTCATAAATATACTGTTAACCATGGGGTATAATGATTACTGGCGTTGCATCTGCGCTGGGAGTCTTGCTTGCTTGTTGAATGATAGATACAATAACCACATACACGTGTCCTAGTGTACATTCTTGATGGATCTTTTCTTGGTGTACACTAGTGTCTACGTGCCTGATTAGTGTTACATTATCGTGCTCATGCGTGCTTGCTTGCTTGCGTGATATGGCCATCCTGCATTTATTGCAATTAGTGATATCTTGCGTTCTTGAAAGCTATTGACATCAAGTGAAATCTTGCGTGCTTGTACAAAGTGATCTATTGCTAGTTCTATCTTGTTATATCCTTCTAGATCATGTTCTATCATGATCACTCTATCTAACTGGTTCATGTATCATGTTTTAACGAGTTTTATTCGTACTTGCATATCATTCATCGTACTTACCTAGTTCTAAATTGCTAATCACTTATATCATTGCCCGCACATTGAGATATAAATCCTACTGGGCTAGTTTGCTCATTCCCTACTTTTACCCAATCTAGGTGACTATGAAGTTCAAGAGGAAGAGCAAGTCGAGGATGCGAATGCGTTCGAGTGATGAGAGTTCCAACTATGGGTCTAGTTATAGTAGTTTGCTTTGAGTGTTAGATTCATGTAGTAGGAAGTGATGAATAAATGTACTTTTTCTTTTTATTGAGTCTTAGTCCTGTAATAGTTCCCATTTGGAATACAATGAGTTGAGATTTGAATACAAGATTAGTTGAGTTCAACGTTTGGGCCCTATGATGATGTATGTTGTTATACATTTAGCGCGTGCTAGCTAGAGGCTTATTTGCCGACTGTTCACGTCTCAGGATATCGACTCGAATTATTCCGCATTATTAACATCTGCTGCGTAATTCTCGGGACATGACAATCACAACCCTTGTTCACCATTCTTATGGCTTTCATAGTGGAGATCACAAACTTTCCCGCCAAATTCCTAAGCAAAGGATGTGAGAACTCATCCTCTTCAGGAATGCAGAAAGTAATCATCTTCCTCCTGCAATCAACCAAGGCATAGTGCTCCTCAGGCCAATCTAGACCAAGTATAACATCATAGTCTTTCATCTTGAGTAAGTAGAAGCACCGAACAAACCCCGATCTTTAATGCACTCAGGTAGAGACGAGATACATTTTTTGTTGATACGGTACCTGCTGAGGTATGTATCGACAAGGGCACCTCAAGGTCTTCTACCTCTACACCTGACTCCTCTGCTAACTACTTAGAAAACCGCTCGGAAATAAACGAGTTTGTAGCACCCGTATTAAACAACACATAAGCCAACACACCCATAACTAAAACAGTACCTTCTGTGATGTTCTCTGCCTGCTCTGCATCCTCACGTGCAAGCTCATACACTCGGGCTTGGGCCCAAGGCCTTCCCGGCTTCCGGTTTGTCACGTCCTAATAAAAGTCTATTTATCGAAAATGACAGAAAACGGGTAAAAGAAATAGAACTTATGTTTTATTTATCTATTATTGTCATAAAGGAAGCTTAATTACATTACTGTCTATAAGAGGAGTAGAAAACAGAAAACTTAGTACATCCCACCACTACAGTACTAATGAAAACATAGTTAATAAATTCCGGAGATCTGGTTGTCCCGCTCTGCACACTTTTTCCCCTTTTAGGCATTTCCCTCATCCTGAACACCTGAAATGATAGGATTTGATGACCTAACTAGCCCAGTAGAATTCAATCTTCTAATCAAAGAGATTAAGATAATCAAGAATAGGATTAGGAAATTATTTGTTAACAATGCATGACAACAAATAGAACAGGATGACCATGACAAATAATTAACCAATGTGGAACAGGAATATTGGACTAAGAATTACATGATCAAGAGTTCAAGACAATTATCCATGCTCTGATTCAAATACATTCAACTCATGATAAATAACATGATGACTAATCAAGCTTGTATTGATGCAATGCCAAACATCCGCAATGCCAAACATCCACAGATCCTTTATCGTTCTGTGCGCCCACTAAACGAATTCGGGTGCTCCTCCCAGGACTGGACCATCCTCAAATGAGTCCAAAGACCCACAAATTGTCATCATAACTCATTCTAGTAAAAGATTCAAGTGAAAGTACACAAGTTCTCAAGATTTCTTATAGCACAAAAGGTTGTAGACAAGTAGGTAACTATTATACTTGAGGTGCTCAAAGACAATCCATAGGGGAGGAAGGATGACACTTGAATGATCTTTCTCAGATATACAGTAGTTGGAATCCAAGGGAATAAGAGAAACAACTAGTTGGGTCAATACCAAAGTTTCTTACCCTTGATTAGATATGAAACAGGCCAAGTTAAACACCTCAGATAGGTGTATGTCGACAGCCAGGAAGTGGCTGTCGACAGCTACTATCCTCCCAGAACCAATTTCTAGGATCTAAACCTTGCCTGTCGACAGGCCAGGGTCGGCTGTTGATAACTACGCAGTAATGCACGATAATTGCAATATTTTATTGTCAAATAGGCCTAAGCTTTACAATAACCCATTACCATTTTATTGCAAAATTGATAATTGATTAAATTCAATTGTATATTGTATTTGCAGGTTAATGGGCTATTCTATGAAGTGCTTAATGGGCCAATGGACCAAGCAATCTAGCATGGGCAAATCTGGCATATACAAAAAGTGCAAAACCCTAGCCACCTTCCTTTTTCTTTCTCTATCTTCTTTCTATTTTTCTGAAGATTTTCTCCCTATTTTAAAACCTCTCTTTTAAGAGAGAGATCTCTCATCTATTTAAATAAACCCCCTTCCTCTCTCTCTCATTCCATTATTCTTTTCCCACTTCTCTCTTCTCCCTCTCTTGGGGCGCACCCCCTTCCTCCTCTTCTTCTTTCTCTTTCCCTTCTTCTTCCTCTCCTCTTCTTCCTCATTTTCTTCCTCTCTTCCGGTCTCCCTCCTTTTCTTACACAGAAGCAGAACCAGCGCCCGGCCGCGCTCGCCCGGCCGCGCCCAAGCCCGCCTGCCCACCAGCACCTGGCCGCGCCCCTTGCGTGGCCCGCCAGTGCCCGCGTCGCCCGCCCGCGCCCTGCCGGCGCGACCCCCGTGCGAGCCCACAGCCCGTCCTACGTGCATGCGTTTGCATGCACGTAGGCGCGGGCCCCCTCTCTCCCTCACGCGCCCTCTCTCTCTCCTCTCTATCGCCGCCCTCTCTCTCCTCTCGTCGCTCTCTCTCCTCTCTCTCTCTCTCTCACGTCTCTCTCATCTCTCTCTTTTGCGCTCTCTCTCCTCTCTCTCTTTCTCTCTTCTATCTCTCTCCTATTTGCGCTCTCTCCTCTCTCTCTTTTCTCTCTTCTCTCTTCTCTCCTCTCTCTCACGCGCTCTCTCTCTTTCTCGCCTCTCTCTCTCTCTATTTTTATTTTCTCTCTCTCTGTCTTCTTTTTCTCTCTCCCATCATCATCAAGTCCAAGGAAGAGATTTTCTGAAATGTCGTCGTCATCAAAGGGTCGGATCACGTGTTCGCACACCGCCATTGTCGGGACTTCGTCTAGCTAAAGCTCTTCTAATTCTATTTTCTTCACCAGTTGTATTTCTTATTCATGCACGTTTATTATTGACTGTGAGCTTGATTAGTGGAGTTACTTTTTAGTAGTCTATGTTCTCTCTTTCTATCTATTCTATTCTCATTCTTAATCATTCTTGGTAGTGTAGATTTATTTTGTGCATCATAGTTTTAATAACATCACTTTATTTTCTCAACTAAAAGCCCAAGGTTTTCAACGCTAAATCTTTTTCCCCGTGGATTCGACTCGGTCTCACCACTTAACTACTGTTAAAATATTTAGTGTAGGCCGATTATTTGAGATTGTTAGTCACGTGTTTAACGACGCATTTGTGGGCTATCAGCTGTCGATAGGTGAAGACCATCTGTCGATAGATGAAAGCCATCTGTCAACAGCCACTACTGGGTTTGCATTGTCTGGGTTCTGGAAGCAGGAACCCTGTCGATAGGTAAGTTCTGGCTGTCAACAGGTGCAGTCTAAACCTCCAGAAATGTTGTAAAACTACCACACGAAACTCTACCAAGTGTTTCTATGAATCCTTACATGATTGACAACATCAAAAGGGTCTTGTTTCCAGTTCTAAATACTACTTTTCATGAGAGAAACAAGTAGAACAATAGGGATA
This sequence comes from Colocasia esculenta, assembly GCA_014218235.1. Lineage (NCBI taxonomy): Eukaryota > Viridiplantae > Streptophyta > Magnoliopsida > Alismatales > Araceae > Colocasia > Colocasia esculenta. Next base: position 43,570,533 of record CM024754.1, read on the forward strand.
TACTGTGGCATGGACACTTATGACAAGGTGATAGCTGGAAACATGACACTTCCAAACCACATTCTCTTGCGACTATTAAGAAGATTTCCATCAATATGCTTGGGGTAACACGAATATTAACTAAAGCATGATTACAAAGAATAGAAACACATTTCTAAAGATGTTTCCAGAATCAAAGGCAAGTGTGAACATGGTCGAACACCTAAATGTGGAGTTCCCAGCATGAAAGGAAGACAAGAATGAGAAGAAAGGTGAAAAGAAAGAAGGAATCCTACCTAACCGGAAAGAGTAAAGGTCCTTCTTTTCCTCAACATAAAAGTCTACAGCAGCAAAAGATGGAAGCAGCCACGGCGGTTGCAGGTGAAGAAGTGGCAACCAACAGGAGAGACAGCAGCAGCTCAAGCATGCAGCAGTTTTTATAAACTCTCACACCCCATGCATATATGGCACATAGGCCGTACATGTGTTGAGGTAAAAAGCCTCTTTAACCACCCAAAGACACATTTACCATGCAACCCTCAAGGGTTACACGTAGGGTAAAACATGTAGGACTTCTACCCCATGTGAAATGGGCTTACGTAGCCCCTAATACGTAAGCAAGAGATAACAAAAAAAAAATGGTTACCGTAATTAAGCAATAATTCAGCTGGCCCAAATCTTCTCATATTTTTATGCTCAAATGGTGTCTATTCAAGTTGAAATTTCAGCCATAAGCTAATAGAAATGTTTTACAAATTATGGAGATTTTAGTTTAATTTTTAGAATTTATTTTTCACCCTGCAAAAATTACTCGAAAAATAGTTGCGTCGACTTAATCTTGAAATCCGTGTTGCCCGGTTGACAAGCCCAGAGGGGGGGTGAATGGGTCTTTAAAAAATTTTACTTGATTAGTACATGTACTTAAAACATTCACATAAAAGACATTCTTCGATGAAGGTTAGTAACAGTTAGTTCAAAGCACAATCACACAAGAAAAACAACCACACAACACAAGAAATTTATCCTGGTTCGGACCTCCTCTCCTTAGGAGTCCTACGTCCAGTCCCTGAGCAACAACTTAGGATTCCACTAACTAGGGTACAGTCCCCCTATGGACACTACAACACCCAGCTCAGCTGGTCTTCCTTCACACGAAGGGAATTACACCACCCTGGATACCCCACCAGGTCTTCCTTCACAACCAAAGGGAAAACAGCACCCTGGATCCCACCAAGTCTTCCTTCACACACGAAGGGAAACACCACAAAGAGAATAGAATGAATTCAAGCCCCTAGATCAAGCTTCAACAAGCTAAGATCTGAAGCAAGCAGGACTGAGAGTAAAAGATCTAGAAACACAGAAGACTCTCAGAACTACACGAGCTCTCTCAAGATTTCACTATAGAGTGGAGAGCAAAGAGCAACACTGAAAGGAATGAGGTTCTTGGCTCTAGAATTCTATCAGAAGATTTGAATAGCTTGTGCATTCGTCGTCTATCTTCTTTTGAACTTCTGTCTTGTATTTATATCTCCATTTGAAATACGGTCGTTGAAGTAACCGTTGTCTCTTAGATTGGTAGACGTTAGACTGCTTGACATTTGGAAGCTTCAACAATCTTTTATCCAGTTGAGCACGCAAAGAGATAAGGTCTTCTGGCATCTATATGGTCCAACATTGTATGACAGAATGTCTTTAAGACCCTGCACATATTAAATGCTAGAACAGTAGACAGCTAGGCTGTCTCTTGATGTCAGAAAACGTTGACGTGATGATTCACCAACATAGCAATGCCAAATAGCTTATTCTAAAAGATGTTGACAGAATGTGCACGACAGGGGAAAGATATCACCTGCATGCATGCAGAGATGCGTTCTGTCTTCATTAAATGCACATCAGTCAGACAGATAGAAGAAGACTTTGATTATTCAATGCTTTAAGAGATAAGATAGATATCAAGTCGATATAAATCATAAAGTCGTTGTCTATATGACTTATGAAATCGTTATGAATAAAAATAAGTCATTATAGAGAGCAAATCGTTGTATTCAACGAAGAAATCGTTATAGACACTTAACAAATCGTTATGAGCTTTAAATAAATCGATGCGCGAAGCAAATCGTTATGAGCTCTAAAGAAATCGTTGCGCGAAGCAAATCGTTATGAGCTCTAAAGAAATCGTTGCGCGAAGCAAATCGTTATGAGCTCTAAACAAATCGATGCGCGAAGCAAATCGTTATGAGTTCTAAAGAAATCGTTGCGTGAAGCAAATCATTATGAGCTCTAAAAAAATCGTTGCGCGAAGCAAATCGTTATGAGCTCTAAAGAAATCGTTGCGTGAAGCAAATCGTTATGAGCTCTAAAGAGATCGTTGCGCGAAGCAAATCGTTATGAGCTCTAAAGAAATCGTTGCGTGAAGTAAATCGTGAAGCAAATCGTTATGAGCTCTAAAGAGATCGTTGCGCGAAGCAAATCGTTATGAGCTCTAAAGAAATCGTTGCGTGAAGCAAATCGTTATGAGCTCTAAAGAAATCGTTGCGCGAAGCAAATCGTTATGAGGACTTAATAAATCGTTGCGATGAGCAAATCGTTACGATGGGCAAATCGTTATGATGACTTTAAGAAATTGTTGCGATGATCAAATCGTTACGATGGGCAAATCGTTATGATGACTTAAGAAATCGTTGCGATGAGCAAATCAAATCGTTATGACTCTATTTAAAATGATATGCATGAAGGAAATCTTTGTGACTTTCAACCGAAATCGATGTGGACTTGGATAGATACAATCTTGAAATAATTAATGCTTCAGAAATATAATGCTTACCAATATTGGCTTGATTGACCTTGACCTTGGAGTATTTCTTGTACTTAAAACTTAGAGAACTTTGATAAGGTTTTGTTAATTACCAAAATACATGTATATTTAAAAATTACTTGGGGACAGACTGATCATCAATCTCCCCATTTTTGGTGATGACAAAAAAATTATCAATAAGCATGAATATTTCCGGAAAGTATTTCAAACATGCTAAGTATTTGTCTAAAACAGAAGATTTTCGGAATGTATTTCAGACATGCTAATTTTCTCCCCCTTTTTGTCAGTAAGCAAAAAGATACTCGGAGACAAAGAAAGAAGAGAAATATGGAAGGGCAGACAACCAACATGTATTGATTAGTTTTGAGGATTTACAGATAAGTAATAAGCAGGAGATAACAAGGAGCCAAAGCGCCAGATGACAGGGAGTGCCTGACGTTCCTGCTCTTCAAAGAAGGCTTGAAAGGCCCCAATTTCAATTTGATAGGAGGGTCCCATGGTGGGAGCCATCCTTTTGATATGAAGCTGCCTTTGATCTGAAATGAAGTCCCCATACTTAACACGGCCAAGGGCTAACTTGTAAGTTAAGAAGGACCCAAAGCTGGCAAACCGAAGAAAGGCTTCAATCTTGAGGGGATAGTCAATCTTAAGCGACCTAAGCTCTTGCTTTAAGGCAAAGAACACTTTGTATCTTTCGACCCAGGTCAGATAGGAATCCCAGATGAGGTGAAGAGAGTTTGCATCCAAAAAGTCACCAGGTGACAGGGGAGGTTGATTGGAGCTGGCCTGAGAGGCATTTAGATCGCCTAGCTGCTGAGCAGACAAGGGATAGAGTTGCGTCCACTCTTCAGGAGACAGCCGCTCACATTCAGAGAGAATGGGGGCAGAACATCTGCCTTGATATGCCCCTGAAGATATTGCCTGAAGATGAATCTTTGGAAGGATAAGTCACGGCCGTCTTGCACAAATAATATGGCCATTACCATTGCAGCTCGCTCAAAAATAAGTGTTCCCACGGAAGAGTCCATAATCAGAGCATGGAGAGGGGGAAGGAACACTACATCAGGAATAACCAGGGTGGCAAAATCAACCTGAAGGGACTCAGTATGAGTTGTGCTTGAACTGAGGGCCCTGATGGCTGCACGAAACTGACCCAACTGAGATTCTGGGAGGCGATTTACATAGCAGAAGTTACTATACATCTGATACTGCCGGATAAATTTGATTTCTTTCTGAATGAAGGGGCCAAACAAATTCTTGTGATGGATTTGGAACCACTCAGAAAGGGGAAGAGGAGCTTCCCTAGGCGGATATCGGGCAGCTTGAACTCGACGGAATTGACTGTACAGGTCTTTGTTGCTTCGAGCCCACTTGTCACGCCCCGACGCGGAATATCGGAGCGCGAAGGCAGTTGCAAGAAAAAGGTATAGAGCAAATACTAGACATCAAACCATTGCACATTGAATGATACTAAAGAAAATCTTTCTCATTAATAACTTTTCAAATGTCTAGTTACAACCACTAATATCAGAGCCATTCTATAGGGCCCAATTACATTTCAATAAAATGAAATAACTAACTACAACTCTAAGATAACATAATGACTCGAGGGTACTCCTGGCTTCACTCTTGGTCATTCCCATCCTCATGAGTGTAGGTGTCATCCTCGGTCTCACCTGAGAACACAACATCAAATAACGTAGGGTGAGCGATAACGCCCAGTAGGACTTAAATCTCAGGCTCAAGCAGGCTTTAAATAATTAACGCATTTAATGGCAGAGTATCTAAAGATAGCAGGTACAAGAGAGTCAAATATAGCAAGAGATAGCACACAGGTAACAGGATAGCACAATAGCACGAGATCGAGTATAGTTCCCAAAAGTAGCACAAGTATCGAGTATAGCACGAATAGCAGGATGGCCATAGCACAACTAGCACAAGTATAGTAATAGCACGACGGGTATAGCACTTGTTTGTCATTCTAGACATCGAGAGAGTATAGCACGTTTGTGTTTTGATTGTCATATAGATAGTCGATATAGATAGCACTTGAGTGTAATGCCAAACACTCTGATCATTTAACTCCTATGGGCACTAGCACTTTCGGGCGCACATCCCAGGACCAGATCGGGCCCTTTATATATTGCCAGGCATTGGTCATATTGTTTATCTTTAGACAATCAGTCAATGGCCAATATAGGGTACCAAGAAGTAGATGAGAGCACTAGATGAGTAGACGATAAAGTAGAGTGAACGTGAATAGACGAGCGAGTAGAGTACAGATGAGAGCTAGTGGACATTACACGTAATGCGACGAGTAAACAGGCGATAGTAACAGTTGCACAGCACGCGCACTTGGTGTTGGCAGTCAGGTGGAACTCACGATCTTCCCGCTGGCCATGTCATGCACAAGTCCAGAGGTCCGACGTGATTCAAGGTAAGAGCGAACTTCTAATAGTCGTTTGGATCATATCGATCCCTAAAGGTGTAATGGGTGTTAGGGTACAACCGGCTCGTCGACCATGTGGGAATCCATGATCAGAGGAGACTTACGGAGGCCTTGTGCAAGGGTTCACTAGTCCGGCGAAAGGAATATCCGACGGAGAGTTCACCACAAGCCAAGTAAAGTGTGTATATAAAACAGGTGCTCGACGTTCTAGAGGAATTCTAGAACAGTGGAGCGTCGATAACGGTATATAAACAACGCAAGAAACAAATACAAGTCCTTTAAAATAGGGCAATTAATATACTTTATTGTAATAATTTACCAGATACATTATGAGATATTTTCTGCCAAAATTTCAGCCACATATGGATGATTCATGTGTGTGCATGTGTAAGAGAAATCATAGCTAGAATTAAGTCGTAAATATGTATTTTAAATCATTCAATGTAGCTCCATTTTTTTTAAAACAAGTTTTTACTGGGGGTATAACTGTAAAAAGGCGTAAGAATTATTTAGAAAGCGACAAAAATAATTTTTTATGGATTTTCATCAAAAACCTGTGAACGCGACATAGGCCAATGAGGATTGCGACAGGGTAGGCAGATCGCGACATGGGTACTGTCGCGACGGCCTTGTGAACGGGACAGAGGCGGGAAAGGGTCGCGACAGGACAGGCACAGGGATAACGACGGCTCACCTGTCTCTTTCTGAATGCGACGGGTAGGCTATCGCAATCAGACCTCAGAAGGTGACATATCGGCCCGTTGCAATCTGGTGGTCTGCGCCTGGCTCTGACAGGAATCAAACCAGGCTTGGGATTGCGGGCCAACATGAATCAAATTGATACATGGTGCTTTGAAAAATTAGAATAAATCACATGGTTTATGAATATTCGTGAAAAAAATTTCTAACAACTCTAGACAGGCCAGGGTACATGCAGTAAATAGGAATTTGCAAATTTCAAGGAAATCGATAGGCTTTAAATTCATGCAACATGAAGAACATGAACAGTGAGCAACTTGGAATAGACGATTTAATTCGCCAACTAGAGTGAATCAAATTTAGGGCTTTCAGGGGCAAAAGATGCCTATCAACCCTCAGTATTTACTCAAAAAGTTTCATGACAAGAGGACGAGTGGATTCAAAGATATGCATTAAAGAAAAGGGCTCGGGGTCATGAAGTGTATAGAACTTTGAAAATTCATAAGAAAAGATTTGATCGATGGAAAAATATGAAACTTGGGGGTCTCGTTCAAGAGGGTAGGAAGAACATACAGACAAGATTTCAGAATTTTAGCTTGTGAGAATGACTACCTTTGACTCGATTTGTCTTCTAGGGCTTAGAACTCCAAGAATGAGGAAGAAGCTTCAAGAACTCCTTCTCCCCATGAGATCCTCTCCTCCTTGGCCTCTTTTCCACGTCCAACAACCTTTGGCAATGAGCTAGGGTCGGCCAAGGGGGTTTAAGAGGTGTATTTATGCATGTTATGTTTCTAATTCCTAATAGTACTCTAACTTCTATTAAATTCCGAATTTCCTCCTTTCCTAACCTCCTCCCAAGCTTTCCACTTCCTATTTGGGTTAGGATGGGAGCCAAATTCATGGCTACACCACTGCTCTTCAGTTTTGGCTTCAGTCATGGAGAAGATTTTTGACTGTTGAGCCTTAGAGAGATGGGTATAAGGAAAGATGGTGGTGAGATGTTTAGAAAGATTTTGAAAAGGAAGGCCAAAAATATGGGCAAAAACTACCTTTTGAAGATATTCTTCATAGATAGGTTTCTGCTTGTTGGAGATAGAGAGGGAAAACCACGGGAGAGGATAGCAAGGTTCAGAAGAGACAGGATGAGAGGATGTGAGTCTCCTCTTCTTAGAGACAGGACTAGAAGAGTCTGTCCTGTGAGAGTGGGTCCCAACAGCCAGGACTGAACGAGTATTGCTACTTCAAATTCATCCTTGATATCCTGGATTTCTATTTGTGTGAGTTGGGCACCTTCAGGGATAATGGTAATGAAAGAGGGAGGTGTAGGTGGATTAAATATAGAATCAAGGGTGACTGTAGGAAGAACAAAAGTTTCTGAAGTAGAAGGACTAGAAGAGGAAGGTCCAGCTGAAGAGGATGCTGGTGGAAGCTGAGGAGGAGAGGATGGTGGAGGAGGAACAATGGTGGAAAAAGCAGGAGATGAGGCAAGGTGAGAGGAAAAGGGTTGGGGAGAGGAAACAGATCTTGAACGGGTTCGTTTAAAGGTGGTTGGAGTTGGAGGTGCAGTGGAAGAAGATGGAGGAGAGGGAGCAGCTGGAGTGGTAAGTGAAGAAGAGGTAGGGGGCTCAGGAGCTACAGCCTGGTCTTCTTGTTCAGCTACCGGATCCACTGGGTTGAGTGACTCCTTCTCCGGTCCAGACTCCTGACACAGAACAGAATCTTCACTAGGCACCTTTTCAGAGGGCTGAACTTCAACACTTGGCCCTGATGGCCCTGCTGGAGCAACAACTGAAGGCCCTGATGGCCTCTCCACAAGATCAACACTGACTTGCCCTGATGGCCCTGCATTAACCTCACTTGGCCCTGAAGGCCCTTGCTCTTGAGGAGTAGGATCTTTGGGCCCTACTGCCTTCAAAACCTCAGACAGCATCAACTTCATAGAGCTTAGCTCCTTATTGAGCCACTTCAAAGCAACATTTGATTGATAAAAATCATTTGACAAAGATGCCTGGCGCTCAATGACAGTACTTACAGCTGAATTTACTGAGTCCAGGACTGCACCTTGATCATCCAATCGCTTCAAGATGGGCTTTAAGTGCATCTTCTTGAAAAATTTCTTCTGCCTTTTGTGAGCAGTTTTCTTGCTGGGGCTTCCCTTTTCTACTTGCTCCTCGATCTCTATTGGAGCTTCAAACTGCTCTTCATTCACAGGAGCATCTTCATTAAGAGCATCTTGAGATGCTGCTTCCTTCTCAATATTTTGCTCCCCCTGAATAGGAGCATCCTCCACAAATCTTTCTTGCTCCCCCTGAATAGGAGCATCAACCACTACAGAATCTTCAATGTGGCCAGGTGCCACAGACTGATCAACCAAGCTCCCACCAGTGTTTTGATCCACTTGGGAGGAGTGAATGGAGTCTAATACTTGGCGGAGTACAGAAGCCACAGAGGAGGTGGGAAGAGGATCCTCTGATCTTCTGACAGAATCTGCTACTTCTGATTTTCTTCAGTAACGGGAGTCTCCATTGCAACTTGTGTGAAGGCAGCAACTTCCAATGAAGCACTAGGTGTTGCGGCCTCTCTTACTGCTGGATCTGCAACTGCTGATGGACCCTCTGATTCTGCTGCAACTGCTTCGAGTTGGACTTCTTGGGCTTCCCTTAGGATGGGTTCACCCTCAGCTACTGATGTCTTTGTCCAAACTCCGCTGACCACTTTTTTTTTTTTTTTTAAACAGGGCAACAGGGTCAGCGACGGTCAGGTGCATTTCCCTCCAGAGGAGGAAAATGTGCTCACCCCCCCAGGCGATCAACCCATTACCAAAAATTTTATAGATATGATCGAGATGAACAAAGTACATGATACACCCGACACCTGATGAAACTTCAACCTACAAGAAGTAAAAATACGAAAGTAGGAAAACCACAATGACCAAAAAGAAGAAAAAAAGGGCTCTTTAAGGAAACCGAAAGCTTGGCAGTCCAGCTTTGTCCACAAGAAGCGCACCCCTAGAAGAGGGAGGGAGCAATCTGAAATCGGAGTAGACCGTGTTGTCCGCCTGGGCACACGCATGATTGGCCAGGCAGTCCGCCACCTGATTTCCTTCCGGAAAGAATGCTGAATTATCGGCTTAAGCTGATCAACCATCTTGCATATACCCTTCCACCAAGGGAAAACCGACCAATGTGGACACCGCCCAGAGTGGATAGCACCAACCAGCAGGGCCGAATCTGAATAAAGAATGGAGATAGGAAGCCGCCTCTCAAGAGCCAAACGCAAGCCATCATGCATCGCCCTCGACTCAGCCAGGAGGCTACTGCCAGCGCCATAGTAGAATGCAAATCCATATATGAATTGACCTCTAGAATCCCTGAAACAGCCATCGCCCCCGCAGATGCCAGTAGAACCTTTGAACGCCCCATCCACATTGAGACAGTAGTTATGTTGGGGACGAACCCATTTTACCGGAAAAGGAACTTTGATGTTGACCACCGGATGAATATTAAACCACTGAAGAGCATCAGCCTGAGCAGAAGAAATAGACCGAGAGAAGTGCAACGTATTAACAATTTGGTGCACATTAAACATAATGGAATGCTTAATATCCTCAACAGTCCGAAGGGTGCCCTCCATTCTAGCAGTGCATCTGAACTTCCATATTTCCCAAATCATTAAGAGACAAACCAGCAAACCTGCAAAATGATAAGCCGAACGCAAATTTGAGTTAGCAATAATACTCCAGCATCTAATAGTGATATGGTCGCTCCAGATAGTTTTATTGTGGAGCAAAGGCGCCACCCAAGACCATAACTCCGTGGCAATGTCGCTAGAGATAAACAGATGGTCCAGAGATTCTAGATGATGGTCCGCACAGCATACACATTTGGAAACCACCGGGATGCCACATTCCATAATGCGAGAATCCACCTGAACCGCCCTATGAAGAACCTTCCACATAAACATGGCTGAACGAGGGGGAAACGCATGATGCCACAGTTTAGTAAAAGCAGGCCGGCTAAGACCATTATGAGAAGCAAGACAGTAGGCCGATTTAACTGAGAAGTCGCCCTGAGCAGATCCTTCCCAAATGAAGACATCCGGCCGATGAGAGAGAAGGGATTGGACCTCATGCGGATTGGAGGTCAAACTGTTCCAAATACTTTCGTGAGGTGAAAGGACCATATCCCGAACTGATATTCTAGGCCACTGCTGAGTATAGGAAGCCGCATTCCTCATGCCATGCAAAACAGTACACTCACCAATCCATTTGTCACGAAAGAAATCCACCGTGGAACCATCACCTGTCAACCACCTAGAATTATCCAGAACAATATCCCTAGCCTACAAGAAGTTCTTCTTAGAAATACCATAAGGGAAGGGGTTGAAAATGTCCCGAAGATGAGAACCTTTCAAGAACCTATTTTTGGCATAAGTAGACCAGAGGGAATTGCCATGCAAAATAGACCATAACTGTTTAGCAGCCATAGCAATTTGTAAAGTCTCAATGTTTCTGAAATTAAGGCCACCTTCAGCAAAAGGTTTTTGCAACCTGTGCCAACTAACCCAATGGCGACGTTGGCTACCATCTGCTCCTTGCCAGAAAAAATTGGCACAAACCCTGTTTATCTGATGACAAATAGACTTGGGGATAGATATAGAACTAGCCAAATAGACGGGAAGACTCAAAAGAACTGTCCTGATAAGCACAACCCGGCCAGCTTGGGACAGCGATTTAGCCCTCCAACCCGCTAATTTGCGGGTGAGTCTATCAACCAAGAATTTAAAGTCTTGAGTCTTCAGCCGTTTGGGTTTTAAAGGAATTCCCAGGTAGATCATACTACCATGGTGACAGCGATAGCCAGTGATTTGAGAAATTCTACGTGCCAACACGTTAGGAGCCTTAACAGAAAGTTGAAAACAACTCTTACTGGGATTAACCTGTTGACCAGAGCTCAATTCATAGGCATGCAGGAAAGATAACAAAGTTTTGACATTAAGAATACCCGCATTCATAAAGATCAAAGTGTCGTCAGCATATAGGAGATGAGAAACCTTCAAACAACCCCTGGGGCTACTGTAATGCTGAATCCGACCAGAGTTAAAGAGTTGGCTCAATCCACGACTGAGGACCTCAGAAGCAATAATAAATAAGATAGGAGCTAGTGAATCACCCTGCCGAATACCTCTGGTGGATTTGAAAAAACCTGCCAACGTACCATTGAAGCTAACAGAAGACCAACAATTAGAAAGAACCATGGCAATGTAAGAAGTGAACCTTGGAGAGAAACCGAACTTGTTCATGACCTGCAGGATGAAGTCCCACTCCATACGATCATAAGCCTTTGCCATATCCAATTTGAAAAGAATATTATGACCTCTCACCTTACGGTCAATGTCTCTCAAAATATGTCTGGCAAGAGAAACATTATCCAGAATGAATCTCCCTTTGACAAAAGCACTTTGCTCCTCAGAAATGATAGAGGGTAAGATAGGAGCAAGTCTCTCACAAAACACCCTGGTAATAATCTTATAGACAAAGTTGCACAGGGTAATAGGCCTAAAATCACTGAAAGTTTGAGGCTCATCAACTTTAGGAATCAAGGTAATAATGGAAGACGTAAGCCCACGGGGAAGAGTGTAACCCGCAAAAAAACCTTGAACGGCAGCTATCACATCGTCGCCAATGATGGGCCAACAGTGAGTGAAAAACAAGCCCGAGAAACCATCCGACCCAGGAGCGTTGTGGCCATTCATAGCAAAAACAATAGACCTCACCTCATCCGCCGAAGGTGACCTGCAGAGCATGTCATTATGGTCCTGAGTAATAACAGCCGGGATATTATCCAAAATATTATCATCGATAACATGATTTTGAGAGTTGAGAAGCGACTGGAAGAAAGTAACTGCTTCATGGCGGAGCACATCCTGATCCATGCACCAATTCCCATCAATTTTTAATCTATGAATGAAACCCTTCCGCCTGTTACACTTAACGTGGCATGATAGAAAGAAGTATTCTGTTCACCATTTGTAAGCCAGTCCACCCTCGATTTTTGTTTCCAAAAATCTTCCTCCCTGGCAAGAGCAATATTAAGATTGGCATTGGCGGTGTAGAGAGTAGACCTGTTATCATCAGAAGACACAAGATCAAATGCACTTTGAAGTTTGTCCACCTGCTCCGAGGCCAAAATAACCATTTGCTGAACATTGCCAAAGACATCTCGGTTCCAGCTTTTGAGGGCATACTTAACCTCTTTAAGCTTCACCTGCAGACGAATCAACCGCTGACCACTGAAAAACCACTTTTCCTTAGATTTCTGGACCTAATTGCTTGGCCCATTTTCTCTACAACGGCGCCAGAAACATCTACTCCAAAGTGCTGAAAGACTTTGGTGAGCAAGTGAGCATAGGGCAGGGATATATTCAACTTACTCTTGGTATCCCATATTTGATCACGGGCAAACTTCATCCTTTCCATCATTACTTCGGCCATGTTGATTTCTTGGTTCTGAATGGCCCAAAACATCATATCCGAGTCTGCCTTGGTGCAAGTTGAGAAAGTTGCACTTCTTGGAACCAAAATCTGATAAACTATGAAATGAAGGAGGCGATTGAGAGCACTCAACTGATTAATATCTAACTTCCCATCTCTCAGTCTGAACCCTGGTCCTACAATACCAAGTCCTTTAGCTTGGGCGTCCACGGTGTGAACCCCACTGTGCCCGGAAGTCTTTATGTAGCACCTCGGAAATTTTAACTATATAAAAAATTCGAATAAATGGAAATAAATAATTTCCATAATAGCAAGGTATTTAAAACATACGTATCATTATCGTATGTGCTAAATCACATAGGAAAAATCCGTAAAAATGGGAAATCAACCCCACACATTATTCTTAAGGGTTCCCGAAGGAATTCGTGCGATGAAAAATTCGATTAACCAAGTGAACATCACATGGTGACCAATGATCCGAATTAGGAAACAAGTCGGAAAACCGTTAACACGGAAATACGACGCAACTAAAAATTAAATAAAGGTGTTGGAGAGACTTCCAACATTATATATATGACCCAATATCTTAATTGGGCCAATGGATCATATATGACCCAAAAACCAAATAAAGCTAGAAAATGCATGGAAATTCGTAACTCTAAATAGGCTGAAATTAAAAAGGGGTAATTAGGGTTTAATTGGGATGCAATCATGCACTTTTAGCAACCCAATTCGTGCCTACCCATCCATGGAAGTTGCTTGATGGACAAGACTCTCTAATGGAGGAAGAAATCATCAAAAAATAGGAAACCAGCATGCCAATCCCGCAACCCTTCTTTCCTAGTTACAATAGTACTCTTAAACACCATGGTTACTTAAATACTCTTCACCAAACCCTAGGTACGAGTTTTAGAACTTGCTGGGGTCCTGTGGAGGAGTTCTTGGTGGCTAGGGAGCTGTGGATTGACCACAAGAAGCTCATCTTTCTTCCCCGTTCGTCTGCTGCAACCTGCACAAACCACCTTCTTGAAGCCGATCAAAGGTAGGCCAAACCTAAATCCCATCGTGGAAGGCTTATACCCCTGGAAAGAGGGTCGAGTCTACGTCCTAACCCAAGTGGAATTCCCAAATTCCATGCAGTATACACGGAGTATTGAGCGTTCTCCTGCAAGTGGTCTGAACATGGGTTTTGGAAGAACGAGACTTCATCAACCCAAAAGGTAGGTTTTCTCGAGCCAAATCTTAACATCTCCTATACCAAATGTGTAGAGCATCAAGTTAGCTTTCATTTCCCTCTAGTTTCATTGAATTTCATGGAGTAGATTTTGAATTATAAGCGTTTTCTCAAAGTCGTGCACTGTTAGGGATTTTCTTGTTCTTCGTAGGTTTCATGTGATTCAAGACTGAATTAGAGTAATCTCATAACATGAAAGTTATTCTACTAGTTATCCTCTTCAGGTTTTGTGTTGAACGTTTTGTCTAAATATCATTAGTTAGAGAGTTATAAGCATGGTAATAGGATTGCTGCACGAAACTACGGTTTCAGGTTACACTTGGTCTGATGTTGTGTTCGACTTGATCAAAGCCTATCGAAACCATCCTTATTTTCTAATTCTGATTTACTGGAAGTACCCTTGTATGTCTAGGTTGTTTGAAAACTGGTTTCGTTATTTTTCATACACTGTAAAATTTGTTCTCTATTTTAGAACAACCCTGTGTCAAAAGAAGGAAAGTCTGGTCCGCAATCCAAAGCACTGTCCTTTCTCTGTCAGATTCAGGCGCAGACCCTGTGTAGGCAACGGCCCGATAGGTCACGTTCTGAGGTCTTGTCGCGACAGCACCCACCGTCGCGTTCTGAAAGCGACGAAGCGCCCCGTCGCGACCCTGCTGCCTGATCTGACCGCTCTGTCGCGTTCTTCACAACACCTTGTCGCCTTCTAGTCCGGACCCGTCGCGACCCTTACTGGGTCTTTCGCGACCTGACCCCGGGCTTGACAGCCCTGTCGCCTTCTTCATAGGCACCTGTCGCAATCTGCCTGTCTGATCAGACAAGCCTATCGCGATCCTTACAAGGCACTGTCGCATTCTGATCTGACCCCGTCGCTACCCTTACAAGGGTCTGTCGCCACCTAAGTATTTCGCATGAAACCCAACTTATTTTGTTTGTAAATTTTACCGCTATACCCAAGGTCTGTTTAATATGATTTTAAATGTTTAAATTGTATGTCTTGGGTCTGATCATTACATGATGTCTAATTAATGGCTTAAAAGTGTTTAACCCATTTAAAAAGCCTTAATTACATGAAAATTATTCTAATTGTTTTCTTAATGATATGATCATTCATGAAACTTGTGATTGACTCTTGTTATCATTCTAGCTTGATTAAATGATAATTATTATTCTTAAAATCTTGCAAACCCAGGTGTAGTTAATGCATTGTGCTCTCCGCGAGTTTGAAACTGATGGTTTGTGAATTGAGACACACGCACCGCACTACACACTCGTACTGTTAGGCAGCCCTTTCTTGGGAAATTGGAAACTCTCTACCGGTCATTCCGAATCGGTAAACTAGCGACCTTTTCACCAAGGCCTCCGTAATCTCCTCTGACCATGGATTCCCACATGGCCGACGAGTTGGTTGTACCATTGAAGTTCCCTGAAGATAGCGTGCACTTCCTTTCTCTTCTTGTTCTCGTGAGTGTAATTGACAATCTAGACTAAAGCCATTAATGTAAAGATTTAACCAAAGTACAAATCATATCGTTATGCTGCCGAATTTATCTCTTGACCATTGTTATCATGAAATCATGTTCAATTACTTATTACATGTTCCCATCGTCACCATGAACATGACATTACCCATGCTTACTTATTGAAACTCTCATTGGCCATTATTAATGACTGTGGGTATCTACATTTAAAAATTTACATGAGATGCTGACAGGGCACGACGTGTGTCCAAGGGCTCCAATCTAGCCCCAATGACGGCGAGTCATAGATATACTGTTAACCATGGGGTATAATGATTACTGGCGTTGCATCTGCGCTGGGAGTCCTGCTTGCTTGTTGAATGATAGATACAATACCACATACACGTGTCCTGGTGTAAATTCTTGATGGATCTTTTCTCGGTGTACATTAGTGTCTACGTGCCTGATTAGTGTTACTTGAACGTGCTCTTACATTCTTGCTTGCTTGCTTGCGTGATATGGCCATCCTGCATTTAATGCAATTAGTGATATCTTGCGTTCTTGAAAGCTATTGACATCAAATGAAATCTTGCGTGCTTGTACAAAATGATCTATTGCTAGTTCTTTCTTGTCATCTGGTTCAACATCTTGTTCTATCTTGTTCACTCCATCTAGCTTGTTTTCATGTATCATGTTTTATTCGTACATACATATCATGACATTCATCGTGCTTACCTAGTTCTAAATTGTTAATCACTTCTATCATTGCCCGCACATTGAGATATAAATCCTACTGGGCTAGTTTGCTCATCCCCTACTTTTACCCAATCTAGGTGACTATGGCGTTCCAGAGGAAGAGCAAGTCGAGGATGGGAATGCGTCCGAGTGAAGAGCGTTCCAACTATGAGTCCAGTTATAATTTTCTTCGAGTGTTAGTACAATGTAGTAGGAAGTGAGGATTAAATGTACTTTCCCTTTTATTGAGTCTTAGTCCTGTACTAGTTTCCATTTGAATACAAAGAGTTGAGATTTGAATACAATTTATAATTGAGTTCAACAAATGTGCCCTATTATGATGTTGTGTTGATACACATTTAGTGCGTGCTAGCTAGAGGCTTATCTGCCGACTGTTCACGTCTCGAAATATCGACTCGAATTAATTAATAATATCCGCTGCGTAATTCTCGGGACGTGACAGTTTAGTGGTATCAGAGCCTAGGAATACCAAATAGGATATGTCTCAGGAATAGGAGATACCTATGGAACCTAGGTCATGAAAATTAAATACAGTACCTGGTGAGAATGGGTAGAGACTGGGAATATGTTAGAAAGAATTAAACACTGCTACCCATTGACTCTTATAATGTATCTAGAGACATTAATTGGTTTCCATCCTTTTCTCAGGAACCTCATAACTCTTACACTCAACCGCAATGGCTCGTAATCAGTGGCAAGTTATGCAAGAAACCGTGGCTGGATTGACCCAGGCACTACAAAATGTAGTTCAGGCTGGAAATCAAGCTGGAGCTGCAAGAAATGGAGCCGGTGACTTGCACCGCAATTTTAGGAGTTTAAACCCTCCTCGTTTCTCAGGATCCCCTGACCCAGACGAGGCAGAAAACTGGCAGGAAGAAATAGAAAGGATCTTCCAAGTAATGCAATGCACTAATAGGGAGAAGGTGGTACTGGCCACTTTTCAATTTACCAAGGATGCCCGAGTGTGGTGGAAGGCCACATCGGCCCACCTGCCTAATATAACTGAACTGGAGTGGGCTGAGTTCTTGGAGATATTCCGGGGAAAATATTTCTCTGAAAGAGTGAAGGAGAAGAAAGCAACAGAATTTGCCGCACTGAAGCAGAAGGGAATGTCCGTGGCTGAGTATGAGGCTCAGTTCGCGCGTCTTGCTGTGTATGCCCCACATCTGGTGGGAACTGAAAGACTGAAGGCTAATCGTTTCATGGATGGGCTCAGGCCCATGTTCATTGAAAGGCTCGGACCACACAACATTCAAACTTACACTGAGATGGTCCAAAGGGCTCAGCTGGTAGAAGACACCATGGCCAAAGTGGAGGGCATGAGGGGCAAGGACAACTCCAAGCCGGTCTTCGTCAGGAAGGGAGCACCTAATATTGCTCCAACCTTTCGTAACAACAACGTCAACAACAACAACAAGAGGCCGAATATCGGAAGGGATATTGCTGGAGATAAGAGAGCTAAGGTGGAAGGTAGGCAGTTGGCGGAAAACTGCAAATTCTGTGATAAACCGGGCACCGAGCTGAAGAATGCTGGAAGAAGCTCGGGGCATGCTTGAGATGTGGTGGTCGTGACCACCATATTCCTGACTGTCCAATGATGAAGGACCAACAGGCA
This sequence comes from Colocasia esculenta, assembly GCA_014218235.1. Classification (NCBI taxonomy): domain Eukaryota; kingdom Viridiplantae; phylum Streptophyta; class Magnoliopsida; order Alismatales; family Araceae; genus Colocasia; species Colocasia esculenta. The sequence goes on from CM024754.1 coordinate 43,588,030, forward strand.
GAGCTCAGAATATACCACGGCGTCAGGGACGCCTTAATGCGGTCATAGAAGCTGACCTACCCGAGGAAGGGGTATGGTGGAAGGTACCATTTCCATACACTCTCAACCCGCATTTGTGCTTATTGATACTGGAGCTGCTTATTCATTTATTTCCACCACATTTGCTGCAACTCTACCTGTCAAACCTGTACCCTTGAAATCCAAGATCACTGTAGCCTCTCCACTAGGCTCAGAATCTGAACTCACTCACTACTTATCGAAATGTGAAACTATAATTGGAGGACACAATCTCCCCGCCGACCTTATCTGTTTAGACATGAAGGGTTATGATGCCATTCTGGGTGTCGATTGGCTAATTGAATATGATGTCGATGTAAACTGTCGCCATAGGAGGGTCACTTTTAAAAGACCGAACCTTCCAACTCTATCACTACTTGGCACCCGCTATCACAAACACCCTATCTTGATATCTTACTTAAAGGCTTCTAAGCTGATCAACCAGGGTTGTGATGCTTTCCTAGTTTCTATCTTGGCAACTGAAAAGAAGAAACCGACCCTAGAAGACATTCCAATAGCCAGGGACTATCCTGATGTATTTCCAGAGGAATTACCTGGTATACCACCTGAGCGGGAGGTAAACTTCACCATTGAGTTACTCCCTGGGGCAGCCCCTGTTTCAAAAGCCCCGTACCGCATGTCCCCTGTTGAATTGCAGGAGTTAAAGAGACAGATCCAAGAATTACTAGATCAAGGTTTTATCAGGCCTAGCACATCCCCGTGGGGAGCGCCAGTGCTATTTGTCAGAAAGAAGGACGGGACAATGAGGGTATGCATTGATTACCGTCAGTTAAACCAGTTGACAATAAAGAATAAGTATCCACTGCCCCGCATCGACGAGCTGTTTGACCAGATCTCTGGTGCACAGTATTTCTCCAAGATAGATCTAAGATCAGGCTACCATCAACTAAGAATAAAGGAAGAGGATATTCACAAGTCTGCATTCCGAAGTAGATATGGTCACTATGAGTTCGTAGTTATGCCGTTTGGTTTAACAAATGCTCCAGCGGCTTTCATGCAACTTATGAATAATATTTATAGGCCATACTTGGACCAGTTTATAGTGGTGTTCATTGATGACATCCTTATTTACTCCAAATCCAAAGAAGAACACGAAGAACACTTGAAGATGGCTCTACAAGTGCTTAGAGACAATCAACTCTATACCAACTTAGTAAGTGTGAATTCTGGATGGAAGAGGTGTCTTTCCTTGGCCACATCATATCCAAGGAGGAATCTCTATAGATCCGTCTAAGGTGGAGGCGGTAAAGAACTGGCAAGGCCGACAACTGTGTCGGAGATTAGAAGCTTTCTGGGTTTAGCCGGTTATTATCGTCGCTTCATTAAGGATTTCTCAAAGATAGTTGTACCATTGACCAGGCTTACCAGGAAGGAGAATCCATTTGCATGGACTGATGAATGTGAAGAAAGTTTCAAGGCATTGAAAGAGCACCTTACCTCAGCACCCGTACTAACACTGCCAGTTGCTGGGGGTAGTTTTGAAGTATACACCGATGCATCCGGGATCGGCCTTGGCTGTGTGCTGATACAGAATGGGCAAGTTATATGCTACGCGTCCAGACAATTGAAGAAGCACGAGGACAATTACCATGTACATGATCTGGAGCTAGCGGCTGTAGTCTTCGCCTTAAAGATATGGCGTCATTATCTATATAGTGAGAAATTCATTGTGTTTTCTGACCATAAAAGCTTGAAGTATATGTTTTCTCAGCAGGACTTGAATATGAGACAGCGGAGGTGGTTGGAGTATCTCAAAGACTTCGACTTCACGATCTAATATCATCCCGGAAAAGCAAATGCTGTGGCAGATGCTCTAAGTAGAAAGCCAATGATCACACTGTCAAGTTTAATGGTGGACGAATGGAAGTTATTAGAAGACTTCGCCAAGTTAAATATTGATGCTGACATCAAAGAGAAGGGATGCCTTGTTGCTAGTATTAGGGCACAACCTACACTATGGAGGACATCACAACACTCCAAGACAATAACCCTGTACTTGTGGAGATTAAGGCTAATCTAGACCAGAGGCCGGATTTCTCATTAACTGAAGATGGAAGACTATTGTTCCGGGATCGAGTCTGTGTACCCGACCATGCGGAGACAAAGAAAATGATTATGGATGAGGCTCACAAGACCAGGTATACCATACATCCGGGAACTACCAAAATGTATCAGGACCTGAAGAGAAGCTTTTGGTGGCCAATATGAAGAGAGAGGTGGCGGAATATGTCGCCCAATGCTTAACATGTCAAAAGGTCAAGGCAGAACACTTGCGACCCGCAATAAACTCAAACCCCTAGAAATCCCGGCATGGAAATGGGAAGGTATAGGGATGGACTTTATTTTCGGACTACCCAAATCTAGAGGTGGGTTCGATGGTATCTGGGTTATTGTCGACCGCTTAACAAAGTCGGCTCACTTCTTGCCAAGAATGAAGATAAGTGGTCAGTAGATGTTCTGGCTGCAGGTTCACATCCCACTTTTGGAAAGGACTACACTACTCCTTGGGATCTAAACTAAACTTTAGCACGGCTTTCCATCCACAAACAGATGGGCAGACGGAGAGAACCAACCAGGTGATTGAAGATATGCTTAGAGCATGTGTCCTAGATTTTGGAGGTAGCTGGCACGAACACTTACCTCTTGTGGAGTTCGCCTACAATAATGGCTATCAAGCTAGCATTCAAATGGCACCATTTGAAGCACTTTATGGCAGGAGTTGCCGATCTCCAATATGCTGGTATGAAGTTGGCGAAAATAAATGCTAGGACCCGAGATGATAAGGGAAACCATAGAGAAGGTAAAACTTATTAAAGAAAGAATGGCAGTGGCGCAGCAAAGACAAAAGGCATATGCAGATAATAGAAGAAGAGACCTGGAGTTTCAGGTTGGTGAACATGTATTCTTGAAAGTGTCTCCAGGCCGTGGGATCAGGCGATTTGGCATTAAAGGCAAGTTGTCACCAAGGTTTGTCGGGCCTTTCGAAATCCTTGAAAGAGTCGGCGAGGTGGCATATCGTCTAGCTTTACCACCACAAATGGATGGAATACACAATGTGTTCCATATATCCATGTTGAAAAAGTATGTACGAGATCCGTGGCATGTCATAGAATATGAACTTTTGGAATTCAACAAAGACGGAACCTATCAAGAGAGCCAGTTAAGATCGTGGACCGGGAACTGCGCCAACTAAGGAACAAGGTCATTCCACTAGTAAGGGTTAGATGGAATCAACGCATGGATGAAGACGACACGTGGGAAACTGAGGAAGCAATGCGCAAAAGATACCCGAGCTATTCACAAGTAAGCATACACTCGCACAATAATTTCTATACATGAATTTGGGGACCAAATTCTCTTAAGTGGGGGAGGGTGTAGCACCCCGGAAATTTTAACTATATAAAAAAATTCGAATAAATGGAAATAAATAATTTCCATAATAGCAAGGTATTTAAAACATACGTATCATTATCGTATGTGCTAAATCACATAGGAAAAATCCGTAAAAATGGGAAATCAACCCCACACATTATTCTTAAGGGTTCCACGAAGGAATTCGTGCGATGAAAAATCCAATTAACCAAGTGAACATCACATGGTGACCAATGATCCGAATTAGGAAACAAGTCAGAAAACTGTTAACACGGAAATACGACGCAACTAAAAATTAAATAAGGGTTGGAGAGACTTCCAACATTATATATTTATGACCCAATATCTTAATTGGGCCAATGGATCACATATGACCCAAAAATCAAATAAGCTAGAAAATGCATGGAAATTCGTAACTCTAAATAGGCTGAAATTAAAAAGGGTAATTAGGGTTTAATTGGGATGCAATCATGCACTTTTACAACCCAATTCGTGCCTACCCATCCATGGAAGTTGCTTGATGTCCAAGACTCTCTAATGGAGGAAGAATCATCAAAAATAGGAAACCAACATGCCAATCCCGCAACCCTTCTTTCCTAGTTACAATAGGACTCTTAAACACCATGGTTACTTAATACTCTTCACCAAACCCTAGGTACGAGTTTTAGAACTTGCTGGGGTCGTGTGGAGGAGTTCTTGGTGGCTAGGGAGCTGTGGATCGACCACAAGAAGCTCATCTTTCTTCCCTGTTCGTCTGCTGCGACCTGCACGAACCACCTTCTTGAAGCCGATCAAAGGTAGGCCAAACCTAAATCCCATCGTGCAGGCTTATACCCCTGGAAAGAGGGTCGAGTCTACATCCTCACCCAAGTGGAATGCCCAAATTCCATGCAGTATACACGGAGTATTGAGCGTTCTCCTGCAAGTGGTCTGAACACGGTTTTCTGGAAGAACGAGACTTCATCAACCCAAAAGGTAGGTTTTCTTGTGCCAAATCTTAACATCTCCTATACCAAATGTGTAGAGGATCAAGTTAGCTTTCATTTCCCTCTGGTTTCATCGAATTTCATGGAGTATATTTTGAATTATAAGCGTTTTCTCAAAGTCGTGCACTGTTAGGGCTTTCCTGTTCTTCATAGGTTTCATGTGATTCAAGACCGAATTAGAGTAATCTCATAACATGAAAGTTATTCTACTAGTTATCCTCTTCAGGTTTTGTGTTGAACGTTTTGTCTAAATGTCATTAGTTAGAGTTATAAGCATGGTAATAGGATTGCTGCACGAAACTACGGTTTCAGTTACACTTGGTCTGATGTTGTGTTCGACTTGATCAAAGCCTATCGAAACCATCCTTATTTTCTAATTCTGATTTACTGGAAGTACCCTTGTATGTCTAGGTTGTTTTAAAATTGGTTTCGTTATTTTTCATACACTGTACAATTTGTTCTCTATTTAGAACAACCCTGTGTCAAAGAAGGAAAGTCTGGTCAGCAATCCAAAGCACTGTCCTTTCTCTGTCAGATTCAGGCGCAGACCCTGTGAAGGCGACGGCCCGATAGGTCACATTCTGAGGTCTTGTCGCGACAGCACCCACCGTCGCGTTCTGAAAGCGACGAAGCGCCCCGTCGCGACCCTGCTGCCTGATCTGACCGCTCTGTCACGTTCTTCACAACACCCTCTCGCCTTCTAGTCCCGACCCGTCGCGACCCTTACTGAGGTCTGTCGCGACCTGACCCCGGGTTTGACAGCCCTGTCGCCTTCTTCATAGGCACCTGTCGCTATCTGCCTGCCTGATCAGACAAGCCTGTCGCGATCCTTACAAGGCACTGTCGCATTCTGATCTGACCCCGTCGCTACCCTTACAAGGGTCTGTCGCCACCTCAGTATTTCGCATGAAACCCCACTTATTTTGTTTGTAAATTTTACCGCTATACCCAAGGTCTGTTTAATATGATTTTAAATGTTTAAATTGTATGTCTTGGGTCTGATCATTACATGATGTCTAATTAATGGCTTAAAAGTGTTTAACCCATTTAAAAAGCCTTAATTACATGAAAATTATTCTAATTGTTTTCTTAATGATATGATCATTCATGAAACTTGTGATTGACTCTTGTTATCATTCTAGCTTGATTAAATGATAATTATTATTCTTAAAATCTTGCAAACCCAGGTGTAGTTAATGCATTGTGCTCTCCGCGAGTTTGAAACCGATGGTTTGTGATTGAGACACGCGCACCGCACTACACACTCGTACTGTTAGTAGCCCTTTCTTGGGAATTGGAAACTCTCTACCGGTCATTCCGAATCGGTAGACTAGCGACCTTTTCAACAAGGCCTCCGTAAATCTCCTGTAGCAACCTGAATTTTTGTGAAAAATAAAAATGTAAATAAATAATTAAAACCTAGCTAAATGGATATTTAAATAGAGCATTAAATAAAACCCATTAAATGGAAAAGAGTAATGGACTTTGCTAATGGATCTTCTAGAATTTATTGGGTCAAAATATGAATTTAAAATGGAGAATAATAGGAAAATACCCTAAATTCGTAACTAAAGTATTACTTAAATAGAAAAGAGTTATTTAATACATTAAATAGCTAGTTTGAGTCATAATAGGATTCCTAAACCTACCCTATATGATTTAGCACAATTTAGATCTCATACAAGTCTAAATAGGGATTGGAAAGCAAGGAAGGAAGGTTAGAGTTAAGAAATCTCGAATTTAGAGAAATTAGAGTAGAAATAGGAATAGGAATTCATACTTGCATAAATACACCTCTTAAACTCTCTTGGGCAACCTAGCTCGTTGCCAAGAGTTGCTGGACGTGGAGAGGAGGCTAAGGAGGAGAGGATTTCGTGGAGAGAAGAAGAGCTTGAAGCTTCTTCCCTTGTTCTTCAAGTTCTAGCCCTAGAAGACAAATCGAGTCAAAGGTAGGCATTCTCACAAGCATAAATCATGAAACTTTTTCTGTAGGTTCTTACTACCCTCTTGAACGAAACCCCCAAGTTTCATATTTTTCCATCCATCCTATCTTTTGTTCTTAATTTCTGAAGTTCTGCAAACATGATAACCCCGAGACATCATGTTAAATCCATATCTCCTTGTATACTTGATCCCATGCTATGAAATTTTTATTGTAAATACTTGATCTTGTTAGGGATCTTTGACCCCGAAAGCCCTAATTTTTGTTGAGCATGTTACTCGATTTAGATCCATCTTGCTCCATGTGTCATGTTCTATGTTACTCGTTCTTGTTCGTTCTCAAACCATGTTCAAACCATACTCTCTCTCGAATCCCTATTTACTGGAAGTACCCTCGCATGTCTAGTTTCATTTGCCACTGATTTCATGATTTTTCATCGTGTATATAATTAGTTATGAATTTTTGAACAACCCTGTATCAAAAGTTGAAATCCCTGGTCCGCAATCCAATGTCTGGTCTGACTCCTGTCAGAGTCAGGCGTAGACAACTAGAAGGCGACGCCTCGACATGTCGCTTTCTGGGGTCCGAATACGACAGCCCACCCGTCGCGACCACGAAGGCGACAGGTGTGCCGTCGCGTTCCCAGTACCCGATTTGCAAGCCCTGTCGCGACCCGTACAAGACCCTGTCGCGTTCTGCCTGGCACATGTCGCCACTCTTACATCCCTCTGTCGCCTTCACAGGAATTTTGGTGAAAAACCCATAAAAATATTTCTGTCACTTTCTAAACGCCAATTTTGGTGAAAAACGCCTTTTTACAGTTATACCCTCAGTAAAAACCTTGCCTAAAAATGGAGCAATATTGAATAAATTTAAATACATCTTCACGACTTATTTCTATCTATGATTTCTCTTACACATGCACACACATGAACCATCCATATATGGCTGAAACCTTGCAGAAAATATCTCATAATGTATTTGGTAATTTATTGAAATAAAGTACATTAATTGCCCTATTTTAAAAGGACTTGTATTTATTTCTCGCGTTATTTATGTACCGATATCGACGCTCCACTATCCTAGAATTCCTCTAGAACGTCGAGCACCTGTTTTATATACACACTTTACTTGGCTTGTGTGAACTCTCCGTCGGATACTCCTTTCGCCGGACTAGTGAACTCTTGCACAAGGCCTCCGTAAGTCTCCTCTGGTCATGGATTTCCACATGGTCGACGAGCGGTTGTACCCTAACACCTATGATACCCTTTAGGGATCAATATGATCCAAACGGCTATTAGAAGTTCGCTCTTACCTTGAATCACGTCGAACCTCTGGACTTGTGCATAACATGGCCAGTGGGAAGATTGTGAATTCCACCTGACTGCCAATACGACGTGCGCGTGTTGTGCAACTGTTACTATCGCCTGTTTACTCGTCGCATTACGTGCAATGTCCACTAGCTCTCATCTGTACTCTACTCGCTCGTCTATTCACGTTCACTCCACTTTCTCGTCTATTCATCTAGTGCTCTCATCTACTTCTTGGTACTCTATATTGGCCATTGACTGATTGTCTAAAGATAAACAATATACCAATGCCTGGCAATATATAAAGGGCCCGATCTGGTCCTGGGATGTGCGCCCGAAAGTGCTAGTGCCCATGGGAGTTAAATGATCAGAGTGTTTTGGCATTACACTCAAGTGCTATCTATCTCAACTATCTATATGACAATCAAAAACACAAAACTGCTATACTCTCTCGATGTCTAGAATGACAAACAAGTGCTATACTCGTCGTGCTATTACTATACTTGTGCTAGTTGTGCTATGGCCATCCTGCTATTCGTGTTATACTCGATACTTGTGCTACTTTGGAAACTATACTCGCTCTCGTGCTATTGTGCTATCTCTTGCTATATTTGACTCTCTTGTACCTGCTATCTTTAGATACTCTACCATTAAATGCATTAATTAATTAAAGCCTGCTTGAGCCTGAGATTTAAGTCCTACTGGGCGTTATCGCTCACCCTACGTTATTTGATGTTGTGTTCTCAGGTGAGACCGAGGATGACACATACACTCAAGAGGAAGGGAATGACCAAGTGAAGCCAGGAGTACCCTCGAGTCATTATGTTATCTTAGAGTTGTAGTTAGTTATTTCCTTTTATTGAAATGTAATTGGGCCCTATAGATTGGCTCTGATATTAGTGGTTGTAACTAGACATTTGAAAAGTTATTAATGAGAAAGATTTGATTTAGTATTATTCAATGTGCAATGGTTTGATGTCTAGTATTTGCTCTATACCTTTTCTTGCAACTGCCTTCGCGCTCCGATATTCCGCGTTGGGGCGTGACATCTCCTCTGACCATGGATTCCCACATGGCCGACGAGTTGGTTGTACCATTGAATTTCCCTGAAGATAGCGTGCACTTCCTTTCTCTTCTTGTTCTCGTGAGTGTAATTGACAATCTAGACTAAAGCCATTAATGTAAAGATTTAACCAAGTACAAATCATACCGTTATGCTGCCGAATTTATCTCTTGACCATTGTTATCATGAAATCATGTTCAATTACTTATTACCTGTTCCCATCGTCACCATGAACATGACATACCCATGCTTACTTATTGAAACTCTCATTGGCCATTATTAATGACTGTGGGTATCTACATTTAAAAATTTACATGAGATGCTGACAAAGCACGGCGTGTGTCCAAGGGCTCCAATCTAGCACCAATGACGGCGAGTCATAGATATACTATTAACCATGGGGTATAATGATTACTGGCGTTGCATCTGCGCTGGGAGTCCTGCTTGCTTGTTGAATGATAGATACAATACCACATACACGTTTCCTGGTGTACATTCTTGATGGATCTTTTCTCGGTGTACATTAGTGTCTACGTGCCTGATTATTGTTACTTGAACGTGCTCATACATTCTTGCTTGCTTGCTTGCGTGATATGGCCATCCTGCATTTAATGCAATTAGTGATATCTTGCGTTCTTGAAAGCTATTGACATCAAGTGAAAGCTTGCGTGCTTGTACAAAGTGATCTATTGCTAGTTCTTTCTTGTTATCTGGTTCACAAATCTTGTTCTATCTTGTTCACTCCATCTAGCTTGTTTTCATGTATCATGTTTTATTCGTACATACATATCATGACATTCATCGTGCTTACCTAGTTCTAAATTGTTAATCACTTATATCATTGCCCGCACATTGAGATATAAATCCTACTGGGCTAGTTTGCTCATCCCCTACTTTTACCCAATCTAGGTGACTATGACGTTCCAGAGGAAGATCAAGTCGAGGATGGGAATGCGTCCGAGTGAAGAGCGTTCCAACTATGAGTCCAGTTATAGTTTGCTTCGAGTGTTAGTACAATGTAGTAGGAAGTGAGGATTAATGTACTTTCCCTTTTATTGAGTCTTAGTCCTGTACTAGTTTCCATTTGAATACAAAGAGTTGAGATTTGAATACATTTATAATTGAGTTCAACAAATGGGCCCTATTATGATGTTGTGTTGATACACATTTAGTGCGTGCTAGCTAGAGGCTTATCTGCCGACTGTTCACGTCTCGAAATATCGACTCGAATTAATTAATAATATCTGTTGCGTAATTCTCGGGACGTGACACTTTACTCCAAACAACAAATGCAACAGCTCGTGTTCTATCTTTATTTGGATTCCCTTGACTGATGAAACCAGGGACCCGTCTGCCTCTGTCCTCAAGCACACATAAAAAGCCTTAACGAGGTCTGGATAGCTTACCTCAGAGAAGGTGGTGATTCCCATCCACTGCATCCTGCTCATTGCGGCCACTACGCTGTGCATGCCATTTTTCTCAAGATCAGCTACATCCACTACCTTATTTCCACAAACCTTGGTCTTCACGAAAGTAAACATTTCCTGCTGCTTTGCTGATAGAAACTCAGCGCTGTAGCCACCCAAACTGCCGGAGATAACGGTCGATGCCATGGACTTTCGGTGAGGAGGATTTTCTGGAAGGTTGAAATGAAATAGGAGAGAAGGGTCCTCGAGAAATTCTTCACGGGAAGAAGAGAGGAACTTCAAATGAGCAGAGAGGCGATGTCGGAGTCGTTAGGGCATCGGCTCAGGCAACCATACGAAAGAGGGAAAAAGGTGAAAAGGGGGGAGATGAATCGTTTTCACATCGATTTTGGGGTTAAAAAAAATATTTTGCGGAAAAACGAAGCCCCAAGAGGTGGCAAAAATGACAAATAAGTTTGACCAGCCAAAGCAAACTTTATTAAGAAGAGCGACCAGTAGGGAACAATTTTAAATTTCTTTTGCTTAAAGCCAAGGAGAGAAAAGTTACTTAACTCTGAACATTTATGTCCCAGTTTTAAAAAGAAGTCTTTTCACAAATTACACATGCCCAATTCCCTTCTAAGAGATGTGAATCTCTCTTCGGGTAAGGCTTTTGTGAAATATCTGCTAACTGACCATTTGTGTCAATAAAGGATATTTCTATGTTACCATTTGCTACATGATCACGAATAAAATGATATCTAACCTCAACTGCTTAGTCCTTGAATGCTGGACTGGATTTTTGGTGAGATTGATAGCACTGGTGTTGTCACATAGTAGTGGAATTGATTTGATATTTAGTCTGAAATCCTCAAGTTGTTGCTTTATCCATAGGAGTTGTGTACAGCAACTTCCAGCAGCCACGTACTCAGCTTCAACTGTAGACAGTGCCACTGAATTTTGTTTCTTTGAGGACCAGGATATTAAACACCCTGCAAGAATTGACAACAACCACTGGTCCTTTTTCTATCTACTTTGCATCCAGCATAGTCAGCATCAGAATATCCTACTGGATTAATTTCGCAAGACTTTGGATACCACAAACCTAAATCATGAGTTCTAGCTAAGTATCTAAATATTCTTTTTACGGAGATCAAATGAGATTCTCTAGGATCTGCTTGATATCTTGCACACATGCACACACTGAATAGAATATCGGGTCTACTGGCCGTTAAATAAAGCAATGAACCAATCATACCTCTGTAGATCTTTTGATCTACTTTCTTACCATTCTTGTCACTATCCAGCCTTGTAGCTGTACTCATGGGTGTTGAGAGTGGCTTTGTGTTCTCAAAACCAAATTTCTTCAAAAGCTCTTTGGTGTATTTTGCTTGACAGATGTGGGTGCCATCTTTTCCTTGCTTGATTTGTAGTCCAAGGAAATAATTTAGCTCCCCCATCATGCTCATCTCAAACTCTCCCTGCATCAACTTTTCAAAGTACTTGCAAAAAAGTTCATCAGTAGATCCAAAGATAATGTCATCTACATAAATCTATACAAGTAATATGCTTTTAACTTTTGTTTTTACAAATAGAGTGCTATCTACCTGTCCTCTAGTGAAACCATGGTTTAATAAAAATGAGCTAAGCCTTTCATACTAGGCTCTTGGTGCTTGCTTTAAACCATATAATGCCTTATGAAGTTTAAAAACATGATTTGGAAATTCTGTATCATCAAAACCTGGAGGCTGTTCAACATACACTTCTTCCTTAATTAAGCCATTTAAAAAGGCAGATTAACATCCATTTGAAATAATTTTAAATCCAAAGCAGATGCATATGCTAATAAAATTCTAATAGCCTCAAGTCTAGCTACAGGTGCATAAGTTTCATCGAAATCTATGCCTTCCTCTTGGGAGTAGCCTTGAGCCACCAATCTGGCCTTGTTTCTTAAGATTACACCAGTCTCATCCAATTTGTTTCTAAACACCCATTTGATGCCAATAACTGGATGGTCTGATGGTCTAGGAACAAGTGACCATACTTGGTTTCTCTTGAACTGATTTAGTTCATCTTGCATGGCTATAATCCAAGATTCATCAGTGAGAGCTTCATTGACTGTCTTAGGCTCTATTTGAGAGACAAATGCTAGATAATCACAAGGTATTACATTACCTCTTGTTCTTACCCCTACAGATGGATCACCAATAATGTTCTCAGGTGGTGATCTTTCTTGTATCTCCACTCCTTTGGAAGATTTTCATGTGTATATCTTGTTGTTGCAAGTCTTCCAGAGGTGGATCATTCCTGTCTTCAATTGAGGTATCCTTTAGTTTCTTGGACAGTTCGTTTGCATCATCATTGTCACTATCTTCTTCCTTTCTCAAGGAAGGGTTAGTCTCATCAAAAATAATATGCACAGACTGTTCAATTAATAAGGTATATTTGTTAAATACTCTATAACCTTTGGGTTTAGAAGCATACCCCATGAAGATACCTTCATCTGATTTGGCATCCAACTTACCAATATCTCTTTTTCTATTATTGTGAATGAAGCAAGGACATCCAAAAGTCCCAAAGTGGCTGATCTTTGGCTTCTTTCTTTTAATAGTTCGTATGCAGTCTTCTTTAGGATTGGCCTGATCATTACTCTGTTGATAATATAGCTTGCTGTGTTCACTGCTTCAGCCCAAAAGTATCTTGGCAAATTATATTCTGACAACATTGTTCTTGCCATGTCCAATAGAGTTCTATTCTTCCTCTCAGCAACTCCATTTTGCTGTGTGTCCTTGGTGCTGAGAAATTGTGCTCGATCCCTTGGTCATCACAGAATTTAGCAAATCTTTCATTTTGAAATTCTCCTCCATGATCTGACCGGATTCCAACAATGCAAAACTTCTTGTCTTTCTGAACTTTCCTGCTGAAGTTTACAAAGCTTTCAAATGTATCATCTTTGTGTTCTAGGAATGACACCATGTAAATCTGGAATAATCATCAACTATAACAAATCCAAAATTCTTTCCTCCAAGACTGGTGGTTCTCATTGGCCCAAATAATCCATATGAAGAAGTTCTAAGGGTTTTGAGGTTGTCACTACAGTCTTTGACTTGAAGGACTTCTTAACATGTTTCCCTTTGGCACAAGGTCTGCAGACATCATCCAATTTTGTGCTGACCTTTGGCAGACCTTCCACAAGATTCTTCTTTAGCAGTTTTCTCATACCTTCTATGCTGCAATGTCCCAGTCTTCTATGCCACAGCTCAGTTGATTTATCCTTGATTGCTGCCAGACAGACATCTTGATCCTTTAGTTCTTCAAGATGAAGTGCATACAGGTTCTTTTCTCTATTGGCTTCGAAAATTATTGCTCCATCCTTTAATATGCTGCACTTTGACTCTTGAAACTGAATCTGATGACCTCTGTCACAAAGCTGGCTGATGCTGATGAGATTGTGCTTCAGTCCTTTGACGAGCAATACATCTTCAATGACTATTTTTCCTTTGTTGCTCACGGAACCACTGCCAATTACTGTGCCTTTCCCATTGTCTCCATAGGTAACTGTTCCTTCTTCAGCTTGAAGATCGGTGAATAGCTTCCGATTCCCTGACATGTGCCTTGAGCACCCACTATCCAAATATCATTTGGATGCTCGAGTGTTACCCTGAAATAAAATCATCAAGTTTTAGGTACCCAAATTCTTTTGGGTCCTGAAGGGTTAGTATCATCAACTTTTCCTTTTATTATCCATTTCTTATGTCTTGTTGGACATGTAGCTTTTATGTGACCTAACTTATTGCAATGACTGCAACAAGATGTTTTTGTTACTTTTTCAATATATTTGAAATTTGCTTTATATGATATGTCTTGTTCAGGTACAAATTTGGAGTCGGGTATGTTTTAGGATAGACTATGGTTTCTACATTATCTGGAGGTGTATATCCTAATCCATATTTTTTCTTTCCTGATCTTCTAGCACCTTTTAATATTAAGGGATTTTTACCATTTGTAAATTTTCCAATGTGCTGGATAACTTAATATTTTCTTCTGTTAGTGTCTTAATTTCAGTTTTCAGTTGATCTGACCTTGCTTGTTTTTCTAGTTTCATTATTTGTTCATTTTTAGCTTTTTGATCCTCACATAGCAGTTCATTTCTCCTTTTAAGTTCAGTTATTTGGCTTTCTAATTGATATTTTCTGATTTTAGATCAGAGTTTGTGTTTTCTAGACAAGTATTATTTTTCTTGCTTACTCTTAACACTTTGGTTGCTTCTCTATATTTACTGTATAATTCGTTGAAAGCTTCTTCTAAACTATCGGAATCTGAACCATTACAAGAATCAAAGGATGAGTCAGAGGTTACCTTTTCTTCGGTATTTGCCATGAAAGCCAAGTTGGCTTCTTCCTCATCACTGGTTGAGCTTGACTCACTGTCTGAGTCGCTGCTGTTGCTCCATGCAGCTGCCATAGCCTTCTTCTTATATTTCCTGAACTTCTTGGAGCTCTCTCTCTTCCTGAATTCAGGCTTCTTGAGCTTTGGACATTTAGCTTTGATATGTCCTAGCTTTTTGCACTCGTAGCATATGGGCTCACTCTTCTTTTAATCCTTTCCATCTGGTTTCTTGAAGTCTTTATTTCTCTTGAAGTGTCTTCTACCAGATTGGAACTTTTTCTTCTTTGCTAGAATGCGTTGCAATCTTTTTGACAGCATGGCTTCTTCATCTTCACAGCCACTTGAGTTCACATCTTCAGCTGATGACGCATCTGACTTGTCTTCTTCTGCTTTAAGAGCATTTGAATGCTTCTTTCTGCTAGAGGACTCTCCTAGCCTTTCCATATTGATCTCATGGGCCATAAGGGACCCAATGAGTTTTTCCAAAGACATCCTTTTCAGATCATTAGCTTCTTCAATAGCTGTAACCTTTGGGGTCCATGAGGATGGTAAGGATCTAAGAATTTTCCTCACCATGTCTCCAATCTCATAGGTTTTTCCTAGTCCGGCTAACCCATTTGTGATATCTGTAAATCTGCTGAACATCTGGGTTATGGATTCACCTGATTGCATCTGAAATCTTTCATATTGTGTAACAAGAATATCAATTCTTGTCTCCTTCACCTTGTCTGTGCCTTCATAGGTAATTCTAAGCTTTTCCCACATCTCCATTGCGGATTTGCAGGCTGAAACTCTGTTGAATTCTTTTTTGCTTAGTGCACAGCACAGAATACTCTTAGCCTTACAGTTCAAGGAGATCTTTTTCCTGTCATCATCTGTCCACTGAGCTTTCTCATTTGTGACCAGGAGATCACCTTCTTCTACTATTGACCATATCTGATAGTCGTGACCTTGGAGAAAGTACTCCATTCTAGTCTTCCAATAAGCATAATCTTCACCATCAAAGAGAGGGGGTCGGTTGACAGACTGACCTTCAATGTTACCTTGGGCTGCCATGGATCTTTACTCTTCAGATCATTGGATCTTCTTCTTTGTCGAAGAGACTCGCTCTGATACCACTTGTTGCCCGGTTGACAAGCCCAGAGGGGGGGGTGAATGGGTCTTTAAAAAAATTTACTTGATTAGTACATGTACTTAAAACATTCACACAAAAGACATTCTTCGATGAAGGTTAGTAACAGTTAGTTCAAAGCACAATCACACAAGAAAAAAACCACACAACACAAGAAATTATCCTGGTTCGGACCTCCTCTCCTTAGGAGTCCTACGTCCAGTCCCTGAGCAACAACTCAAGATTCTACTAACTAGGGTACAGTCCCCCTACGGACACTACAATGAACGCGCGACATTGTTGACTGTGCATTTTCGTTGTCCAGAGTTCCTCGCACAAGTCAATATGCGCACTTCCTCTAAACTGTCTCACAAAATTAAAATAGCAAATATGAACTCATACAGTGGTGAGAACAGGTCATATCCACAGAGAAGCTGAATAGAATTTGAATTAAACCATTTTGATTTGAAACCATCCCCACGAGCACATTTTCACCAAAGTATCATTGCATGAGAATTAACTATGTAAATAGCATAAATCAAATTCCTCACAGAACAGCATAAAACCTCTGAAATTCCAGACTCAACACCCCCATCTCCCAACACAACAGAAAATATTAAACAACGCAGATGAACGGGAAAATGTAACTAAGTTGAACTAAAACAAGAACTGGTATAAACACCACTGGATCTTCTACAGCAAAAGAAGAAAATCTAAAACAATTAAGAAGAAATGGTTAAAGCACTTGCGCCTGGATCAACCTCCAGGCAACCGATCTCCTCCCAGATGAAGAACAAATAAGAAATAGAATCTAACAATTGCACTGGATCAAAACCATCTAAATGCATAAGAAATGGACAATTTAAACGCAAAAGAAATATAACGCTCCCAGCAGCAAACGACAGCAACGAAGAAAACCCAAGAACAAACTCCAAACTCCCTCTAATCTGAACAACACAGAAGAATAGGAAAGAACGAATTCCCCTGGATCGAACTCCAATAGCTCAAATGCTTAACACGAGCCCCAACAACTCACAGCTCTGATCTCTTGATGAACAGAAAAGAAATGAAAGCTCAAAAAAAATCCCTAAAAATTGCCACTAACTAACCCCTCTCCCGGAAGAACTGAATTCAAAAACAAAATAGGAATTAAATGACAGAAAGACAAATATCCCCAACAATCGAACCTCCTCTGTTGCTCTGCTGAAAGAAAAGTACAAAGAAAATGGCAGAAATCTCAAAACACTGAACTAAGAACAGTTGCTGGAGAAAATACAGAAAGAAATGCCAAATAAACTCCCTAAAATCTCGATCTAGCAAGAATAGCAGCACAAACCCCCCCCCCCCCCAAAACAACCAATCTCCCTCCTTGCTCTGCTTAAAGGAAAAATACAGAAAAGAACTAAAAATTCCTAAGAAATTCTAACCAGTCGAACCCCTTACAGATGGATGGAAAGAACAGCAAGAACTAAACATTCCCAAAAAAATGCGAACTAGAGAGCCTTTGCTGAAAGGTAAATAACAGAAAGAAATGGTAGAATAAAACCAAAAATCTCAACTGGCCAACTCCGAATTGGAAGAACAGAGACCAAGAAGAAACCCCCACAATACTGAATTAAAAAACCTCACAACCCTCTGAATTAGCAGAAGCAACAAGAAAGAGCTCAATCCCCTTACAGAGCAAAGAAGAAACCCAAAACCAAATCGAACTCCAACCCTCTGCTCTGCATAAACAGAAAATATAGAAAAGAAAAGGAAACTAAAAATCTGGAAAAAACGAACTCGCCCCTGTGAGGACCTTTGGGGTCCCTTTATATAGGCTTCCGGGTCTTGGGGCGCCTCTGCTTCCTCCATTCGCTTCCATCGTCTTCTTCCCGCCTCCAGCACGGCCAGCTCCAGCTCAGCAGGGCGCCTTCACACTGGGATCTGGCCAGCACACGCGTCTCCATCAGCGCACAGATCTGCATCGCACTCCAAATTAGCATCAGCCGCACGCCATCGCATCAGGTCCAGGACCCATCCGCCTGGGCACATCCGCCACAGCACCTGGCCACTCACACACCAGATCTGGCCTCCATCTGCACAGCAACGGCCCGCATACACAGCTCCCTGCAAACCACCTTCGTCCATCCCTTCACACCTCACCCACATGCCTACCTAATCCGCTTCAGCCCAGCACTCCCCAGCCGGATCTGCTTAAATCACCATCGCCAGTCCTTTTGCCACAGCCGCGCACCAGCCTCCATCGCCCAGCAGCCCCTAGCGCACCGCCCACCTAGCTGGCCTCCTGCCATGCCACACCAGCCCTTGGTCCGCCGCGCACAAAACCAGCAGCGCCTCTAGTCGCCTGGGCTCTGGCCGCCCCAGCCATAGGCGCAGCACACCTGCCCTACCTTGGCCGCTCCACTGCACCATCGCGTCAAGCAGCACCCAGCAGCAGGCCCACCGTGCCCAAGCTCTTCCATCACACCACGCAGCACCCAGTCCAAATCGCCAGAAGCAACCAGCAAATCGCCTCCAGCCCCTTCCAACAGCTTCTGCTGGTCTCCTGGGGAAGAAACGAAAGGGTTAGGCAGGGTATACTTGTTATGATAGGATTAGATAGGGTAAGATTTTATTAAAAATATTTATTTATTTATTGGGATTTAGTGGGGTATGTGTCATGATGGGTATGGGAGTTTTATTTAACTAAAATTTATTTAAATTTGATTTATTTATAAACTAATTTCTACAATAATTATTAAAAGATAATAAGACCAAAAATTATTTATTTACGTTGTACCTACTTTTATTAGTTAAACTAAAAGACATCGTCTTTATTAAATGAAAATCTAACAAGTGTATTCTACCAAAATTATTTAACTAATATGCTCGAAAACCTATTAATGGATGAAAATGAGAATTAACATCAAATTGCGCATTATTTATGGACAAAGACGGTCTAAAGTTACTGTATGTATGAAATTTAACCCGAAAAATTGTGCAGTTATCATACAACACCCAGCTCAGTTGGTCTTCCTTCACACGAAGGGAATTACACCACCCTGGATACCCCACCAGGTCTTCCTTCACAACCGAAGGGAAAACAGCACCCTGGATCCCACCAGGTCTTCCTTCACACACGAAGGGAAACACCACAAAGAGAATAGAATGAATTCAAGCCCCTAGATCAAGCTTCAACAAGCTAAGATCTCAAGCAAGCAGGACTGAGAGTTAAAGATCTAGAAACACAGAAGACTCTCAGAACTACACGAGCTCTCTCAAGATTTTCACTACAGAGTGGAGAGCAAAGAGCAACACTGAAAGGAATGAGGTTCTTGGCTGTAGAATTCTATCAGAAGAATTGAATAGCTTGTGCGTTCGTCATCTATCTTCTTCTGAACTTCTGTCTTGTATTTATATCTCCATTTGAAATACGGCTGTTGAAGTAACCGTTGTCTCTTAGATTGGTAGACATTAGACTGCTTGACATTTGGAAGCTTCAACAATCTTTTATCCAGTTGAGCACGCAAAGAGATAAGGTCTTCTGGCGTCTATATGGTCCAACGTTGTATGACAGAATGTCTTTAAGACCCTGCACATATTAAATGCTAGAACAGTAGACAGCTAGGCTGTCTCTTGATGTCAGAAAACGTTGACGTGAATATTCACCAACATAGCAATGCCAAATAGCTTGTTCTAAAAGATGTTGACAGAATGTGCACGACAGGGGAAAGATATCACCTACATGCATGCAGAGATGCGTTCTGTCTTCATTAAATGCACAGCAGTCAGACAGATAGAAGAAGACTTTGATTATTCAACGCTTTAAGAGATAAGATAGATATCAAGCCGATATAAATCATAAATCCGTTGTCTATATGACTTATGAAATTGTTATGAATACCAACAAGTCATTATAGAGAGTAAATCGTTGTATTCAACGAAGAAATCGTTATAGACACTTAACAAATCGTTATGAGCTTTAAATAAATCGATGCGCGAAGCAAATCGTTATGAGCTCTAAAGAAATCGTTGCGCGAAGCAAATCGTTATGAGCTCTAAAGAAATCGATGCGCGAAGCAAATCGTTATGAGCTCTAAAGAAATCGTTGCGTGAAGCAAATCGTTATGAGCTCTAAAGAAATGGTTGCGCGAAGCAAATCGTTATGAGCTCTAAAGAAATCGTTGCGTGAAGCAAATCGTTATGAGCTCTAAAGAAATCGTTGCGCGAAGCAAATCGTTATGAGGACTTAAGAAATCGTTGCGATGAGCAAATCGTTACGATGGGCAAATCGTTATGATGACTTTAAGAAATCGTTGCGATGAGCAAATCGTTACGATGGGCAAATCGTTATGATGACTTAAGAAATCGTTGCGATGAGCAAATCAAATTGTTATGACTCTATTTAAAACGATATACATGAAGGAAATCTTTGTGACTTTCAACCGAAATCGATGTGGACTTGGATAGATACAATCTTGAAATATTTAATGCTTCAGAAATATAATGCTTACCAATATTGGCTTGATTGACCTTGACCTTGGAGTATTTCCTGTACTTAAGACTTAGAGAACTTTGATAAAGTTTTGTTAATTACCAAAATACATGTATATTTAAAAATTACTTAGGGACATACTGATCATCAATCCGCACGTCAACAATTCTGGATATTTACATTTCTGATATCAGCACATTTTTATAAAAATTATGGTGTTCTCAGATTTCATTTTCGTTACAGAATTCCGGTGTCGCCTTGTTAGAGCGCGCACCTTTGAGTACGACACTGGAATAACATTTATTATTACCAATTAATCCTAAATTAAATTTAATTACCTCTCATGAAAGTAGTTATATTTAACAATCAAAATATTCACATTTTCTAGTAAATAAAATTTTCGGGGCGTTACAACTCTCCCCCACTAAAAGAATTTGGTCCTCCAAATTTAACAAATAAGTGTGTTACTACATATAATACTGACCTGTAAACAATTCTGGATACTTGGTTTTGATGGCATCTTCCAATTCCCACATTACTTCTTATTGTCCTCATTTATTCCATTGAATCTTTAATAATGGAACCTCCTTGTTCCGGAGTTGCTTGATTTTTCGGTCGAGGATTTGCACAGGTCTTTCTTCATATGCCAAGTTTTCTTGTACATCCAGATCTTGATATTCAATAATATGCTCTGGATGGTAAACATATTTCCTCAACATTGACACATGAAAGATGTCATGTACATTGGATAATTGAGGTGGAAGTGCCAATTGATATGTCATCTCCCCAACTCTTTTTAATATCTCAAATGGTCCAATGTATCTTGGACTCAATTTTCCTTTAATTCCAAACCTCTTGATTCCTCTTCTGGGTGACACTTTAAGGAATACATGATCACCTTGTTGAAATTCCAGCTCTCTTCTTCGTCGATCAGCATAACTTTTCTATCAATCTTGCGCAGCTTTCATTCGATCTTGCACCAACTTTATAATTTCTGTTGTTTCTTGGATCATTTCAGGTCTGAGAATGGTGTTTCATTCAACTCCACCCAACATAACGGTGATCTACATTGCCGGCCATATAACGCTTCAAATGGTGCCATTTGAATAGTAGACTGATAGCTGTTATTATAAGCAAACTCCATAATTGCTAATTGATTACTCCAGTCATTTCCAAATTCTAGAACACAAGCACGGCACATATCCTCAATAATTTGATTTACTCGTTCCGTTTGTCCATCGGTTTGAGGATGAAATGCAGTACTAAATTTCAGCTTAGTTCCTAATGCATCTTGTAATTCTCTTCAAAAATGTGAAGTGAACCTTGCATCTCTGTCAGAAATAATATCTTTTGGAATTCCATGTAGCCGAACAATTTCCTTCAAATACAAAGCTGCTAATATATTGACTAACCATTTTTTCTTAATAGCCAAGAAGTGAGCTGATTTTGTAAGTCGATCAATTATTACCCATATTGCATCATATCCACTACGTGTTCTGGTAATCCCACAATAAAATCCATACCAACACTATCACCTTTCCATTCTGGTACCTCAAGAGGTTTTAACTTCCCTGCGGGTTTCTGGTGTTCAGTCTTGATTTCCTGACATGTTAAACATCTAGCTATGAACTCCACAATGTCTTTCTTCATGTTACACGACCAGAAATTTTTGTTTAAGTCCTGGTACATTTTAACAGCTCCTGGGTGTATAGTGTAATGTGCTCGATGAGCTTCTTCTAATTTTTGCTTCTTGATTTCTGAACTATCTGGTACACATAACCTGTTCCAGAACCGAAGATTTCCATGTGCATCTTCATTGAAGTCAAGTCTGGAAGTCAGTTTTTCTCTGATTTCTATCAATATAGGGTCATTGTCTTGTTGTTCTTCAATTTGTCTTAATAGATCTGATTGCACTGTCAAATTATCAATCACCACTCTATCCTTTTGTGGTTCAGGTTTTAGACTCAATGTAGAAAATTCTTCCAACAACTTCCATTCTTTGACTTGTAATTGGAATATCCTAGCCATGGGATTTCTACTGAGAGCATCAACCACAGTATTGCCTTTTCCAGGATGGTACTCAATCTTAAAATCATAATCTTTATTATATTCCATCCACCTTCTTTGCCTCATGTTCAATTCCTTCTGTGAAAACAAATACTTCAGACTTTTAGGATTGGAGTAGACTATGAATTGATTATTATACAAGTAGTGTCTCCAGAGCTTAAGAGCAAAAACTACCGCTGCCAATTCCAAATCATGTACTGGGTAATTTTTCTCATGAGTTTTTAATTGTCTAGATGCATAGGCAATAACTCTTTCTTCTTGCATCAAAACACATCATAATCCAATGTTTGATGCATCAGCATAAACTTCAAATGTTTTTCCTTCTACCGGCAAGGCTAAAACTTCAATATTTGAAATGCTTGCTCACAACTCTCACTCCATTCAAATGCAGTTCCTTTTCGAGTTAGTTGTGTGAGAGGTGAAGCAATCCTGGAAAAATCTTTAACGAACCGCTGGTAATAGCTAGCCATACCCAGAAAACTTCGAATTTCAGTAAGGTTCTTAGGTTGTTCCCACTTCTGAATAGCTTCAATTTTAGAGGTATCTACTGACAATCCCTCTCTAGAAATGACATGTCCTAAGAACGTCACTTGTTCCAACCAAAATTCACATTTACTAAATTTCACGTACAACTTATGATCTCATAATAGTTGCAAAGTAATTCGTAAATGTGCTTCATGTTCTTATACACTCTTAGGGTAGATCAATATGTCATCAATAAACATAACCACAAATTGATCCAAATATGATCTGAATACGTCATTCATCAAATGCATAAATGCAGCAGGTGCATTAGTCAATCCAAACGGCATCACTACAAATTCGTAGTGCCCATATCTACTTCGAAAAGTTGTCTTGTGAATATCCTCTTCTTGAATTCTCAATTGATGATACCCGGATCTAAGATCAATCTTTGAAAAATACTGAGCTCTAGACAATTGATCAAATAAATCATCAATTCTAGGAAGCGGGTACTTATTCTTAATTGTTAGTTGATTCAATTGTCTATAATCTATGCATAATCGCATAGTCCCATCCTTCTTCTTAACAAATAACACTGGAGCACCCCAGGTAGATGTACTGGGTCTAATGAATCCTTTCTCTATTCAATTCCATCAATTACCTTTTTAATTCTTTCAACTCTTCCATTGACATTCTATAAGGCGTCCTCGAATTGGTGTGGCTCCTGCAACCAATTCAATTGAAAAGTTTACTTCCCTACTAGGTGGTAAACCAGGTAGTTCTTCCGAAAAAACATCAAGAAATTCTTTTACTACCGGAATATCCTTCAACCTATTAGTGTTCTGATTTATTAGTGTTACAGAAGCCAAATACCCTTGACTTCCCTTTTGTAGCAACCTGGATTTTTCCAAAAATTAAAGATCTAAATAATATTAAAGTTTTGCTAATTGGAAAATCAAATAAAATAAAATTAATTAAATTAATCAAAGAAAAGAGAATTAAATAAAACACATCAAATGAAAATAAGTAATGGGCTCTATTAAATGGACCCATTAGAAATTATTGGGCCAAAATGGGATTTATAAAAAGAGAATAATGGGAAAATACCCTAAATTCGCAACCTAATTATTACCTAATTAGAAAAGGGGAATTTAATACATTAAATAAGCAAATAGAGTTAGATTTGGAATCCTAAACCTACCCTAATTGATTGGCCACAAATTTGGCTCTCTTCCTAACCCAAACAGGAAGTGGAATGCTTAGAAGGAATGTAGGAAATAGGAAAAGTCAGAATTAATAGGAATTAGACTAGGAAAGGGAATGAGGAGAAGCTTAAATACTTCTCTTAAACTCTCATGGCCGGCCCTAGCTCGTGCCAAGTGGTTGCTGGACCAGGATGAGAGGCCAAGAGGAGGAGATCTCGTGGGAGAAAGGAGTTCTCAAGCCCCCAACCCGAGTTCTTCAAGTCTTAACCCTAGAAGAGGAAAATGATCAAAGGTAGGCATTTTCAGGAGCATAAACCATGAAAATTTTTCTGTAGGATGTCTCGTCTATCAGGGACAAAAGCCCTTTGATTTCATATTTTTTCATCGAGCAAATCTTTAGTTCTTAATTTTCCAAGTTCTGTGAACTTCATGACCCCAAACCCTCTTATTAAATTCATATCTTCATGGTTACTCATCCTCATTCCTTGAGATTTTTTCTGTAAGAACTGATGGATGTTAGGGTTCTTTTGCCCCTAAAAGCCCTAATTTTTATCTACTCTATCTTGCGATTAATTTTTGCATCCCCACTGATCGCAGTTTGTTGTATCCCATGTTTCATTTGATTAAACCTTGACCAAAACATATCCGTTTTCAAATTCCTATTTACTGCAAATTCTCATGCATGTTTAGATCAACCTGCAACTGGTTTCATGATTTTTCATTGCTTGTACAATTAGTTCTATAATTTTGAATCCCCCTGTGTCAAGAAGGGAACTCTTGGACCGCAATCCAAGACATGTCTGACCCCCTGTCGGACTCAGGTGCAGGCCCTGTGAACGCGACGGCCCGATAGGCCGTGTTCGGGGGTCTTGTCGCGACAGCATTAACTGTCACGATCTGAATGCGACGGGCACTACCGTCGTGATCCGTGCACCTGTCATGACCGACCCGTCGCGATCCATTCAAACACCTATCGCGATCGACCCTGCACCCGTCGCGACCCCTACTGGGGTGCGTCGCATTCACAGGATTTTTTACAGAAAACCCCTGATTTGCTATGCTCTAATTGCCTATTGTGCTTATACCCTTTAATCCCAGTTATACACGTAGTAATTTCACTGAATATAAATTGAACATTTCTATGTGATTAAAATACACACGACCAATTTCCATCTATGATTTCATGTCACATGCACAAACTTTGAAACCATCCAAATATGGCTTAACTGGCATTAACATGTTACTAAATACATCTGGTAATTTATGTAATTAAATTGCCTCATGCTTAATTATACATGTGTACGTTTTTGTGCGATGTTTTGGAACATCGATACCGACGCTCCACTGTTCTAGAATTCCTCTAGAACGTCGAGCACTTGTTTCTATAATTACCCTCTTTCTTGACTTGGACAAACTCTCCGACGGATACTCCTTCTGCCGGACTAGTGAGTCTTTGTTCAAGGCCTCTGCATGTCTCCTCTGTCCATGGATTCCCACATGGTCGACGAGCCGGTTGTACCCTAACACCTATGATACCCCTTTAGGGATCAATACTGTCACGTCCCGAGATTTACGCAGCGGATATTAGTTCGAATAATTCGAGTCGATATTTCGAGACGTGGACAGTCGGCAAATAAGCCTCTAGCTAGCGCGCACTAAATGTGTATCACACAACATCATAATAGGGCCCAAATGTTGAACTCAATATAATTGTATTCAAATCTCATATTTGTCTCAGATGAACTAATACATGACTAAGACTCAATTAAAGCAAAAGTACATAATACCTCACTTCCTACTACATTGTTCTAACACTCACAATAAACTAACTATAGATAGACTCATGTTTGGAACGCTCTTCACTCGGGCGCATTCCCTTCCTCGACTTGCTCTTCCTCTTGAACTTCATAGTCACCTAGATTGGGTAAAAGTAGGGGATGAGCAAACTAGCCCAGTAGGATTTATATCTCGATGTGCGGGCAATGATATAAGTGATTAACATTTTAAAACTAGGCAAGTACGATGAATGATATGCAAGTACGAACAAAACTCATTAAAACATGATGTATGAAACAAGCTGGATAAAGTGAACAAGAGAGAATAAGATTTTTGAACAAGATGCCAAAAGAACTAGTAATAGATCACTTTGCACAAGCACGCAATATTTCACTTGATGTCAATAGTTTTTCAAGAAAGCAAGATATCACTAGTTGCAATAAATGCAGGATGACCATATCACACAAGCAAGCAAGCAAGATTGCACAAGCACGTTCAAGTAACACTAATCAGGCACGTAGACACCAATGTACACCAAGAAAAGATCCATCAAGAATGTACACCAGGACACGTGTATGTGGTTATGTATCTAACATTCAACAAGCAAGAAAGTACTCCCAGCGCAGATGCAACGCCAGTAATCATTATACCTCATGGTTAACAGTATATTTATGACTCTCCGTCATTGGGGCTAGACTGGAGCCCTTGGACACACTCCGTGCCCTGTCAGCCATCTCATGTAAAATTTCAAATGAAGATACCCACAGTCATTAATAATGGCCAATGAGAGTTTCAATAAGTAAGCATGTGTAATGTCATGTTCATGATGATGATAAGAAGAATAAATTGAACATGATTCCATAAGGACAATAGTCAAGAGATAAATTCGGCAGCTGAAAGATAGATTTACAATTTAGTTCAATCTTTACATTTATGGCTTTAGTCTAGATGGCAATTCACACTCACGAGAACAAGAAGAGAAAGAAGTGCACGCCCTAGATGTATAAGTGTGTAGAAATGCACATGTGTAAATTCACAATCCGTCGGTCTTAACATCTCGGAAAACACTTAACATGATGGCATGCAATGAACCATGCATTTAGCTTCAAATGGGTTTACAAGATTTTAAGATAAAATTTATCACTTAAAGCAAGCTAGAATGGTAGCAAGAGTAAATCACAGGTTTCAGGTATGATCATATCATTAAGAAAGCAATTAGAATAATATTCATGTAATTAAAGATTTTTCAATGGGTTAAACACTTTTAAGCCATTATATAGACAATATGTAATGAACAGACCCAAAATATGCAATATCTTGTAAAGGTAGTGTCGACACAATCCATGCTGGTGTCGACACTATGCTTCAAACACAAAGCAGAAACATGACAAACTGGTCAGGTAGTGTCGACACTAGTTCAAGTAGTGTCGACACTAGATCCAGGTTCCAGAAGACCTTCTGGAAAACATGGGACAGTGTGTCGACACTAGATGGGGTAGTGTCGACACTAGATCAGCTTCCCAGAACTTCCTGGGTAAAACTGGGACAGTGTGTCGACACTAGATGAGGCAGTGTCAACACTAGATGGCTTTCCCAGAACACTTCCTGGGCTGTTTGGGACAGGGTGTCGACACTAGATGGGGTAGTGTCGACACTAGAGGGCTTCCCAGAACACTCTATGGGCTGCCTTGGGACAGTGTGTCGACACTAGATGGGGTAGTGTCGACACTAGAGGCCCTCCATGACCAAACCTATGGTCAAGTGTGACCTGAAAATATGTCTCATGCAGCGATTCACTTACCACTCTTATAACTCTCTAACTAAAGACATTTAGACAAAACGTTCAACACGAAAGATGACGAAGACAACTAGTAGAAGAACTTTTATGTTGGGGGTTTGATCAAATTCTATCTCGAATCCCGAGAAAACAGATTAAGAACAAAAAGTCAAGTGTAGCCCGAAATCCCAGTATCATGCAGTGACTCTATTCCCACGCCTGTAACTCTCTAACCAAGGACTTTTGTACAAAACGTCCAACATAAAAGATGATAGTGACTCCAATTAGGAGAACTTTTGTGAAGGAAGTTTAGTCAAATTCAGTCTCCAATCACGTACATAATAAGAAGAACGGGAAAAACCCTAACCGTGTGCGACTTTGGAAAAACACTTATAACTCAAAATATACTCATTAGAATTCGATGAAACCAGTGGGAAACGAATGTTAACTTGATGCTCTACACATTGGTATAGGATATATTAAGGTTTGGCCCGAGAAAACCTACCTTCTGGGTTGAAGAAATCTCATTTTTCCAGAAACCCGAGTTCAGACACTCAGAGGAAAACGCTTACTGCTCCGTGTATACTGCATGGAATTTGAGAATTCCACTTGGGTTAGAACGTGGCCTTGACCCTCTTTCCAGGGTATAAGCCTTGCAAGGTTTGGTTTAGGTTTGACTTACCTTTGGTCGACTTCAAGATGATGGTCTGTGCAGATTGCAGCAGACAAAACAGGGGAAGAAGAACGCCTTGGTGTAGATGATCTCCTGCTCCCCAGCCACCAAGAACTTCTCCACACGACCCCAGCAAGTTCTAAAACTCATTCCTAGGTTTTGGTGAAGAGTATTTAAGCAACCATGGTGTTTTAGGAGTCCTATTATAACTAGGAAAGCTAAGCTGCGGTTTTGACAGGGCAGTTTCCTATCTTTTGAGGATTCCTTCCTCCCTTAGAGTGTGTGAGGCTTTAGGAAACCTTCCACCATAGATAGGCACGAATTTGGGTTGCCAAGAATGCATGATTGCATCCCAATTCAACTCAAATTGCCTCTTTCCAATTTCAGCCTATTTAGAGTTACGAATTTCCATGCATTCTCTAGCTTTATTTGATTATTGGGCCAATTGATGTCCATTGACCCGCTTATGATATTGGGTCATTAATATATAATGTTGGAAGTCCCTCCAACACTTTTATTAAATTTGATTTCTTTATATAATAAATTTCCGGGGTGCTACAAATACGATCCAAACGACTATTAGAAGTGCGCTCTTATCTTGAATCACGCCGGACCTCTGGACCTGTGCTTAACATGGCCAGTGGTAGAGTCGTGAGTTCCACCTGACCGCCAACACCGAGTGCGCGTGTTGTGCAACTGTTACCATCGCCTGATTACTCGATGGGTTACGTACAATGTCCATTAACTCTCGTCTATACTCTACTCGCTCATCTATTCACATTCACTCTACTATCTCGTCTATTCATCTAGTGCTCTCATCTATTTCTTGTTACTCTATATTGGCATTGACTGATTGTCTAAAGATAAACAATATAACCAATGCCAGCGCAATGGGGCCCGATCTGGTCTTGGGGAGAGTGCCCGAAAGTGCCATTTGCCCATAGGAGTTAAATGATCAGGATGTCGGCATTATATCCAAGTGCCATACTATCTAGATTAATCTAATGGCAATCAAAAGTGCTATATTCTCTCGTTGTCTGTTGACAACAAAGTGCTATGCTATACTCGTTGTGCTATTGCTATATTTTGTGCTATTTGTGCTATGGCCATCTTGCTATTTTGTGCTATACTCGACTCTCGTGCTATATTTGGAAACCTGCGCTATTTCGTTCACTTGCTATCCTGCTATCTTTTACATGACTCTCTCGCTCTAGCATTAGTTACTCTACCTTTAATACATTAATCATTTAAAGCCTACTTGACTATTGAGATTTAAGTCCTACTGGGAGTTATCGCTCACTCTGCGTTATTTGTCGTTGTGTTTCTCAGGTGAGACCTGAACGCGTCATTGTTGACTGTGTGTTTTTCGTTGTCTAGAGTTCGTTGCACCGGTCAAAATGCCCACATTCTCTAAACTGTCTCACAAACATAAAATAGTAAATATAAACTCATACAGTGGTGAGAACAGGTCATATCCACGGAGAGGCAGAATAATGCTTGAATTAAACTACTTTGACTTGAAATCTCTATCGACAATGCATTAAAAGTGAATATATAAACACACCGATCAAATCCCTCACAATTCAAAGATTAGACAGAAAATAAGAACAGAAGTTAATTACTACTAAATCAGAATTCACATGCTATTACTGAAGAACAGGAAATAGAACAACATTAATGACTCGAAAAGACTAGAACAACTACGAAATCCCTCATAAACTCATTCTAATTTCTGCTGCAACAAGAACCTGAACTCACAAACTCAACCCTGGATCTGGACTCTCCGAAAGTTTTCTGGACGCCAGACAGCCCCAAAATAAACCAAGAAATGGGATCTTCTTGGTTGCTCAGTACCGTCACTGTAGCACACACTTCCGGATCATCATCTTGTGCAGTCGCCTGGATAGATCTCCCCAACGCAAAGAAATGGAAATTACCCACAGTAACAATCCCCCTCCCAGCAGCAAAGAAGAAGCACTCGATCTCTGCACACAATAGCCGACAGGAAGAAAATGCAGAAGAAAAATGGGAAATTAATGTTTGCAAACCAATTAAACACAGACGAATGGAAGAAATGCACTTGGTCCTCTCACACAGTAGCCAACAGAAGACAGGAGAAATATAGAACTGTCGACAAAAGAACTGGAAGAAACACTTCGTAACCCTAAAATCCTTCACAGCAACACAGAAGAGAAGTAAAATTCTAAACTAAGAATAGCAGCCGAACTGAAGAGCAAAATGGACAATTCAACACAATCTGATTTTTCTCAGTAGCACATAAGAAATGAAAATAGCACAGAAGAAATGGACATCGCACAGAAGAAAGGAGGAAGATCACTTGATCTCCCCGACCAACAGCTAACAACCAAGAAGAAGAAATCCACAACAAAAATTATAAACTCCATCTCCCCTGCATAACCATCTGAACTCTGGAAGAACAGGAAAAGAAACTAAAATCCTAAAAACTCCCACTCGCTTGTTCTGCTGAAAAGAAGAAAATACAGAAATAAATGACAGATAAAACTCCCTAAAATCGTCAAACTCCTCCTTGAAGAGGACCTTGGGGTCCTTTTATAGGCCTCAGGGCCTCTGCTTCCCGCCTCTAAATCGCCAAGCTCTGCAGCTCTGCACCAGGATCGCCACGCTAGCATCTCCTCAGCGCCAACGCCAGCCTCACGCGCAGGGCCTCCATCCGCCGCACACCCACGGCAACGGCCTGCACGATTGCGCAAGCCTCTGCGCAGCACCGCCTTCAAACCGCCATCCGCCAAACTGCCTTCGCACAGTAGCCCATCCGCCAACGCACAGATCTGGGCACCGGCCGTACCAACCCGGGCTCCCAGATCTGGCTGTGCCAGCATGCACCCCTCCTCACATCTCCTTCACACGCTTCTGCTGCCCCAGTCTTCAGGCACCATCGCCCATCGGCCAGCCCCTGGTCCAGCACACACCGCCAGCCACCTCAGCTGCACACCAGCCGCAACGCACACAGCCGCCCGTACGCCTGGCCAGCTCCATCTCTCTTGGCCGCTTCAACTGCCCCAGCTCCAACCAAATGCCGCCTTCGCACCAGAGCTCCACCATCTAGCTGCTTCCAGCAGCTTCCACACACCACCAGAGCTACGAAGGAAAGAAAGGTAAAGAAGGGTTTAATGGGGGTACGTGGCTGGATTTGGTGAGATGAGAGAAATGGATTTTAAAGGGGGGGGGTATGTGGCATGATGATTTTATGAGGGGTGTTTATTTAAAGTTTATATATATATATATATATATATATATATATATATATATATATATATATATATATATATATATGGGATTGAGGTGATTTATCTATTTATTAAACTAAAGTTTATCTATTAAAAAGAATATTTACAAAAGTATTTTAACAAAATTTATTTATTTACAAATGTCTTTTATTTTTCAAAGTAAACTCGTGAAAAGAAAACTGAATATGATTAGTCAATTTTGAAAAAGAAACAGTAAATTGTTGAATGAAAATTTAACAAGTGCATTCTACCCGAATATCACCTAATATGTTCAAAAACTTATTTATAGATGAAATGAGAATTAAAATCAAACGGCAAATTATTTATAGACAAAAATTATCTAAACTTAACTAGATGTATGAAATTTAACGCTAAACATTTTGTCATTATCAAGACCGAAGATGAACCATACACTCAAGAGGACGGGAACGACCTGGAGTGATCTCATGAGTACCCTAGCGTCCTATTACTATGTTTAGCGTTGTAGTAGTTAGGTTTGAAGTTTAGTCTTTGCTTTATTTCAATGTAATTGGGCCCTATAGATTGGCTCTAATATTAGTGGTTGTAACTAGACATTGGAAATTATTAATGAGAAAGGTTTGCTTTAGTATTATTCATTGTGCAATGATTTGATGTCTAGTACTTGCTCTATACCTTTTCTTGTAACTGCCTCACGTTCTGATATTCTGCGTCGGGGCGTGACAGTTTTGTGGTATCAGAGCCTAGGTTATTCTTAAGTATAGGATGATCTAGGTTAACCTGCCTCGACTAGAGTCAATTATCCTACCTATGTGAGATGTGGTTAGTGCCAAGAGTAACTAGCTAAAATGAACTCACACACGCACAAATTAAATTCCACATCGATATCATGACAATAAGTTATTTTGTAGGAACTAAGCAATCAAGATTACTGCTGAACGTGCTCAAATGAGGGGCATGCAACAAACCATCCAAGAGTTGACTCGTGCCATCATGCAAGCTACCCAAGGCGGGGGTAATCGTGCCGGTGCAGGCGATCTGCATCGTAACTTCATAAGTATGAACCCACCTAGGTTCAGTGGATCCACGGATCCGGATGAAGCCAAACACTGGCTGAAAGAAACGGAAAGGATTTTCCGTGTCATGCAATGCGCAGCGGGAGATAAGCTGCTGCTAGCCACTTTTCAACTGGAGAAGGACGCCCGTGCTTGGTGGGAGTCAGTGGAAGCAACTAGGGAGAACAGTCAATTCACCTGGACCGAATTTAAAGAAGCTTTAAACTCCAAATACTTCTCCGAGCATGTCCAAGAAAGGAAGGCTGCGGAATTCACTGCTCTTAAACAGAGGAGCCTGACTGTGGCCGAGTATGAAGCCCAGTTCTCAAGACTGGCGCGCTATGCTGCACATCTGGTGAACACTGAAAGAATGAAGGCTAAGTGTTTTCTCAATGGCCTTAAGCCACAATACATCACCCAACTAGCACCTCTTGACATCCAAACCTATGCCGAGATGGTGAAGAAAGCTCGGCTGCTGGAAGATGCTACGGACTTCACCGACTGTATCAAAGGGAAGTTCGTGAAGAAGGAAATGACCTCGGGTCATCATCTGCTAAGCCTACCAATGGCAAGCTAAGAAAGGAAACCGAAGGTCTTCGTACCCAACACTCCAGCCAAGAGCAACTGCAAGCATTGTGACAAGCCAGGTCACACCGTTGACGAGTGCTGGAGGAAAGTCGACGCGTGTCTGCGTTGCGAAAGTCGCGAGCACCGCATCCCCGAGTGCCCGCTACTGAAAGAGAATGAGAGGCGCCCTAATGCGCCTAAGAAACAGGGCCGACTGCAAGCCCTACATGATGAGGAACCTGCTATGGAAGGTGGCGTGGTAGAAGGCACCCTTCAAGTTTTCTCATTATCAGCATTTGTTTTATTTGATACGGGAGCCACTCATTCATTTATATCTCAAAACTTTACTGATACTGTGAATGCTAAACCTATATCCTTGGGTTGTGAGTTCTCTGTCACAACGCCACTATGGGAAAAGGAGAAATTGAACAAATACTTTCTCTCTGCCGATGTAATGATCGGAGACCATAACCTAAAAGCCGACCTGGTGTGTATGCCCATGGAAGGCTATGATGTAATTTTGGGAGCCGACTGGTTGTCCGCATATGGGGCAAGTGTCGACTGTAAGAAAGGGAAGGTTATCTTTAGTGACTTTCCTAAATTGGCATTCTTTAGGATTAGACATAAGAGACGGATGTCTCTAGTCTCCGCCATAAAAGTCCATAACATGATGATGAAAGGTTGTATTGCTTTCCTAGCAGCCGTAGTTGTGGAAAAGAAGGGTGCTAAGATAGAAGACATTCACATAGTTCAGGATTACCCCGATGTGTTTCTTGAAGATCTGCCAGGGATTCTCCCGGAACGTGATGTCAACTTCGCCATAGAGTTGATCCCTGGAGCTGCCCTTGTATCGCGTCAACCGTACCGGATGTCACCTGCCGAGCTAAAGGAGTTGAAGACGCAACTGATGGAGCTACTAGAAAAGGGGTTCATCAGACCAAGTACTTCCCCATGGGGAGCGCCTGTGCTGTTCGTCAAGAAGAAGGATGGATCGATGAGGCTATGCATCGACTATCGTCAACTCAATCAACTCACCATCAAGAACAAGCACCCTTTGCCCAGAGTCGATGAACTATTCAACCAAATATCTGGAGCTCAATATTTCTCCAAGATCGATCTTCGATCTGGCTATCACCAAATGAGGATCACAGAGGACGATATCTTCAAGACGGCTTTCAAGAGCAGGTACAGGCACTATGAATTCGTCGTTATGCCTTTTGGGCTAACCAATGCTTCTGCAGCCTTTATGCAACTCATGAATAGCATATATCGGCCCTACCTCGACAAGTTCGTGGTCGTCTTTATCGACGACATCCTCATATACTCCAAGAACAAGGAAGAGCATGAAGAACACCTGAAGATAGCACTGCAAGTCTTGTGAGACAAGACTGTACGCAAAGCTTAGAAGTGTGAATTCTGGCTCGAAGAAGTGTCCTTCTTGGGCCATGTCATCTCAAAGGACGACATCTCCGTTGATCCCTCCAAAGTCGAAGCTGTACTCAACTGGGAGAGACCAACCAATGTCACAGAAATCAGAAGTTTCTTGGGGCTGGCTGGCTATTACAGGCGGTTCATCAAGGACTTCTCAAGGATCGCTGTTCCTCTCACCTGACTGACACGAAGGGAGAATCCATACTCTTGGAGTAAAGAGTGTGAGAAAAGTTTTCAAACTCTTAAAGATTGCCTGACCTCAGCACCTGTTCTCGCTCTTCCAATAGAGGGAGGAGGTTTCTCTGTCTACACCGATGCCTCAGGATTGGGCTAGGGTGTGTGCTGATGCAAAAGGAGAAAGTCATCGCCTACTCTTCTCGACAACTGAAGACTCATAAAGTCAACTACCCCGTGCATGATCTGGAGTTGGTTGTCGTGGTCTTCGCCTTGAAGATCTGGAGACACTACTTGTATGGAGAGAAATTCACTGTTTACTCAGACCATAAAAGTCTGAAGTATTTATTCTCCCAGAAAGAACTCAACATGAGACAGAGAAGATGGCTGGAATACCTCAAAGATTTCGACTTCAACATTCAATACCATCCAGGCAAGGGAAATGTCGTGGTTGATGCTCTTAGTAGAAAGCCGATGGCATCTGTTTCAAGTCTAGTCCTTGGCAAGATGCAACTACTAGAACAATTCGCAAGGTTAGACATAAATATTGAATATAGGGATGACCGAGTCTTGGTTGCAAATATCAAGATTCAATCCGACTTGTTGGAAGAGATCAAAGCTCAACAAGATGATGATCCATTTATAGTTCGCGTCAAGGAAACTTTAGCCGAAAGACCGGACTTTGCAATGACTGAAGACGGAAGGCTTGTCTTCAAGGAAGGACATGTGTTCTCGAAAATGAAGAACTGAAGAGAAGATTAATGGATGAAGCTCACAAGACAAAGTACACTATTCATCCAGGAGGTACCAAAATGTATCAAGACATGAAAAGAACATTTTGGTGGCCGAACATGAAGAGAGAGCTAGCGGAACATGCCGCTCACTGCCTTACTTGCCAACAAGTAAAAGCAGAACACCTGCGCCCTGCTGGTGTACTTAGACCGCTAGATATTCCAGAATGGAAATGGGAAAGCATTGGCATGGATTTCATCATGGGTTTACCCAAGACTCGTGGTGGACTCGACGCCATATGGGTTATTGTAGACCGACTAACCAAATCTGCCCACTTCCTAGCCATAAAGAGTAAGTGGTCTGTGGAGGTACTAGCTACTTTATATGTCAAGGAGATTGTAAGACTACATGGCATTCCATCATCTATTGTTTCGGATCGAGATCTGAGATTTACATCTCATTTTTGGAAGGACTGCAAGGTGCACTGGGTACTAACTCAACTTTAGTACCGCATTCCATCCACAACGGATGGGCAAACTGAAAGAACCAACCAAATAGTGGAAGACATGTTGAGAGCTTGCACTATAGACTTCTAAGGATATTGGAACGAGCATCTATCTCTTATTGAGTTCGCCTATAACAACAGTTATCAGGCGAGTATCAAGATAGCACCATTCGAAGCACTCTACGGAAGGAATTGTAGATCTCCTGCATGCTGGAACGAGGTCGGAGAATAGCAATGGCTAGGCCCAGACATGGTGCAATGTACCACAAAGGACATACAAGTGATTAGAGACCGGCTTAAGACTGCTCAGTCCAGACAAAAGAGCTATGCCGATAAAAGAAGGCGAGACTTGGAATTTCAAGTCGGTGATCATGTATTCCTAAAGGTGTCACCTACACGTGGCATCCAAAGATTTGGAGTGAAAGGAAAGCTCAGTCCTAGATTCATTGGTCCTTTTGAAGTACTCGAAAGGATTGGTGAGGTTGCATACCGACTGGCATTGCCACCAGATCTAGCATGTGTACACAATGTGTTCCATGTCTCCATGCTCAGGAAATATGTCTATGACCCTACACACATCATCTGCCACGAGAAGTTGGTGCTGAACAAAGATGTGACGTACGAAGAGAAGCCAGTCAAGATACTGAAACGGAAGGTTCAACAGCTTAGGAACCGTCCCATCCACGTGGTTAAAGTCTTATGGAATAACTGCGGAGTAGAAGAAGCCACATGGGAACCGAAGGAGTCATCAGACGGAACTACCCCAATCTTTTTAGTAAGACATTCTCTCCTATATGATCATATGAATTTGGGGACCAAATTCTTTTAAGAGGGGGAGGATGTAGCAACCTGTATTTTTCTGAAAATTAAAGATCTAAATAATATTAAAGTTTTGCTAATTGGAAAATCAAATAAAAGAAATTAACTAAATTAATCAAAGAAAAGAGAATTAAATAAAACCCATCAATGAAAATAAGTATGGGCTCTATTAAATGGACCCATTAGAAATTAGTGGGCCAAAATGGGATTTATAAAAAGAGAATAATGGGAAAATACCCTAAATTCGCACCCTAATTATTACCTAATTAGAAAATGGGAATTTAATGCATTAAATAAGCAAATAGAGTTAGATTTGGAATCCTAAACCTACCCTAATTGATTGGCCACAAATTGACTCTCTTCCCAACCCAAACAGGAAGTGGAATGCTTAGAAGGAAGGTAGGAATAGGAAAAGTCGAAATTAAAAGGAATTAGACTAGGAAAGGGAATGAGGAGAAGCTTAAATACTTCTCTTAAACTCTCATGACCAGCCCTAGCTCGTGCCAAGAGGTTGCTGGACCAGGAGGAGAGGCCAAGAAAAGGAGATCTCGTGGGAGAAAGGAGTTCTCAAGCCCCCAACCCGAGTTCTTCAAGTCATAACTCTAGAAGAAGAAAACGATCAAAGGTAGGCATTCTCACAAGCATAAACCATGAAAATTTTTCTGTAGGATGTCTCGTCTATCAGGACAAAAGACCTTTAATTTCATATTTTTCCATCAAGCAAATATTTAGTTCTTAATTTTCCAAGTTCTGTGAACTTCATGACCCCGAACCCTCTTATTAAATTCATATCTTCATGGTTACTCATCCTCATGCCTTGAGATTTTTGCTGTAAGAACTGATGGATGTTAGGGTTCTTTTGCCCTAAAAAGCCCTAATTTTTATCTACTCTATCTTGCGAATAAATTCTTGCATCCCCACTGATCACAGTTTGTTGCACCCCATGTTTCATTTGATTAAACCCTGACCAAAACATATCCGTTTTCAAATTCCTATTTACTGCAAGTTCTCATGCATGTTTAGATCAACTTGCAACTGGTTTCATGATTTTTTGTTGCTTGTACAATTAGTTCTATAATTTTGAATCCCCCTGTGTCAAGAAGGGAACTCTTGGACCGCAATCCAAGACATGTCTGACCCCCTGTCGGACTCAGGTGCAGGCCCTGTGAACGCGATGGCCCGATAGGCCGCGATCGAGGGTCTTGTCGCGACAGCATTAACCGTCACGATCTGAACGCGATGGGCACTGCCGTCGCGATCCGTGCACCTATCATGACCGACCCGTCGCGATCCATTCAAACACCTGTCGCGATCGACCCTGCACCCATCGCGACCCTTACTGGGGTGCGTCGCATTCATAGGATTTTTTTGCAGAAAACCCCTGATTTGCTATGCTCTAATTGCCTATTGTGCTTATACCCTTTAATCCTAGTTATACCCGCGCTAATTTCACTTAATATAAATTGAACATTTCTATGTGATTAAAAATACACACGACCAATTTCCATCTATGATTTCATGTCACATGCCCACACTTTGAAACCATCCAAATATGACTTAATTGGCATTAACATGTTACTAAATACATCTGGTAATTTATGTAATTAATTGCCTCATGCTTAATTATACGTGTGTACGTTTTCGTGTGATGTTTTGGAACACCTATATCGACGCTCCACTGTTCTAGAATTCCTCTAGAACATCGAGCACTTGTTTCTATAATTACCCTCTTTCTTGACTTGGACGAACTCTCCGACGGATACTCCTTTTGTCGGACTAGTGAGTCTTTGTTCAAGGCCTCTGCAAGTCTCCTCTGTCCATGGATTCCCACATGGTCGACGAGCCGGTTGTACCCTAACACCTATGATACCCCTTTAAGGATCAATACGATCCAAACGGCTATTAGAAGTGCGCTCTTATCTTGAATCACGCTGGACCTCTGGACCTGTGCTTAACATGGCCAGTGGTAGAGTCGTGAGTTCCACCTGACTGCCAACACCGAGTGCGCGTGTTGTGCAACTGTTACCATCGTCTGATTATTCGACGTGTTACGTACAATGTCCACTAACTCTCATCTATACTCTACTCGCTCATATATTCACATTCACTCTACTTTCTCGTCTATTCATCTAGTGCTCTCATCTATTTCTTGGTACTCTATATTGACCATTGACTGATTCTCTAAAGATAAACAATAACCAATGCCAGCGCAATGGGCCTGATCTGGTCCTGGGGAGAGCGCCCGAAGTGCCATTTGCCGATGGGAGTTAAATGATCAGGATGTCGGCATTACATCCAAGTGCCATACTATCTAGATTAATCTAATGACAACCAAAGTGATATATTCTCTCGTTGTCTGTTGACAACAAAGTGCTATGCTATACTCGTTGTGCTATTGCTATATTTTGTGCTATTTGTGCTATGGCCATCTTGCTATTTTGTGCTATACTCGACTCTCATGCTATATTTGAAACCTGTGCTATTTTGTTCATGTGCTATCCTGCTATCTTTTACATGACTCTCTCGCTCTAGCATTAGTTACTCTGCCTTTAATACATTAATCATTTAAAGCCTACTTGACTATTGAGATTTAAGTCCTACTGGGCGTTATCGCTCACTCTGTGTTATTTGTCATTGTGTTCTCAGGTGAGACCGAGGATGAACCATACACTCAAGAGGATGGGAACGGCCTGGAGTGATCTCATGAGTACCCTAGCGTCCTATTACTATGTTTAGCGTTGTAGTAGTTAGGTTTGAAGTTTAGTCTTTTCTTTATTTCAATGTAATTGGGCCCTATAGATTGGCTCTGATATTAGTGGTTGTAACTAGACATTGGAAATTATTAATGAGAAAGGTTTGCTTTAGTATTATTCATTGTGCAATGGTTTGATGTCTAGTACTTGCTCTATACCTTTTCTTGCAACTGTCTCACGTTCCGATATTCCGCGTCGGGGCGTGACACCTTTTGTACTAACTGACATACTTTAACTGTCGAGATTATGGGTATTCTTCTTGTAGGGGTTTATTAAAAGTCATGGAGTAAGCTTCCTTACCAAGAAAAGTTACTTGTCTTAATTGGCAATCTAAATTTGCATGATGTTTAGATAGCCAATCTACCCCAAGGATTACATCATAATCCCACATCTCAAGACATATCAAATCACCTGGCAAATTATGCTCTTTGACTAGAATTTGACTGGCAGGGTAATATTCCTTAAGTTTCTTACCCTCACTTAAAGGATTGCAACCTCTAACTGTGTAGGCAGTGGAACTGACTGCATTCCTAAAGATCTAGCAAATTTACAGCTAATGAAAGAATGTGTAGCTCCTGAATCAAATAATACATATGCGGGTTTTGAGTTTACTAGTAGTGTACCTTCAATAAGTCCGCACTCATGCAGAGATTCAGGTTCCACTTCGTGAATGGCTTGCAAATGTCCTTGCTTGGCTCGAGAATTCTGGTTTGCTGGTGCGTTCTTTATCATAGGGCAATCCGAAATCCGATGTTGTGTACTTCCACATCAGAGACAAGCACCCAACCTATGCCAACAGTTCTCGGTCTTATGTCCACTGATGTGGCAATGCCGACACACATCCTTGTTTCCAACTAGAGCTTTTCCTGCTTTCTTAGTGGACTGCTGAACCTTAGGGGCATTCCCTGACTCAAATTTCCTTTTTTGATTAGAAGAACCTTCACCAGACCTTCCTCTAATTTTCTCCACAGTATCGTTAGCAGCTTCTAATGCCAGGCTCTTTTAACCATTTCAGAATATGTGGTAATCAAGTGAGGTGTTAACTGTGTAATAAATTTGGACGCAGCCCGTTCATAAATCTCTTCGCTTTCAACTTCTCTATAGCTATTAGATGAGGAGCATACTTAGACAATCGGGAAAACTGTGCCTCATACTCCGACACAGACATTTTGAGTTGCTTTAAACTAGAAAACTCGTTAGCCTTCTTCTCCTGAACTACCTCAGAAAAATACTGATCATTAAACAACTCCACAAACTCCTCCCAACCAACCTGGTTTGGATCCTCTAGAGTAGATTCCACTGTTTCCCACCATCCTCTAAGTGTATCTTTTCCTCTTCTGTACATTGGATCACTTTAAAGATTCTCTCAATATCCTTTAACCAATTCTCAGCCTCATCCGGATCCGTGCTACCTGCAAATCTTGGAGGATCAAGACTCCAGAAATCCTTAAACAAACTTGTTCCATTATGGTTGTTGTTCTTGGCCATAGTCCTCATTACCCATGTCAGATCATGCATCGAGCTTCCATTTTCTTCCAATTTGCATCACTTCCTTCCATAATTAACTTGAGAAATTATCTGAGACATCCAACAATGCATACATTAATACATAACCAAACCATGTTCACATTCATCACATACAAATTAACACTCCACT
Organism: Colocasia esculenta; assembly: GCA_014218235.1. NCBI lineage: Eukaryota > Viridiplantae > Streptophyta > Magnoliopsida > Alismatales > Araceae > Colocasia > Colocasia esculenta. Next base: position 43,629,065 of record CM024754.1, read on the forward strand.
TTTCATTAACTAGTCAAAATATTTACATTACATTAACATTCTTGTTCTAATAAGCCAGATAATATTTACAACATTCTTAATAAGCCGAAAATATTTACAACACATCAACATCCTTTAACCTCTCACTTCACATATACATGTGAGTTATATATACAATCACTACTTAACAAAAGGGAGGTTACAAAAGTGAGTTCCTCATTCTCTAACTAACTTCAAGTCTGAACAACGGACTCCACAGACGGCTGTTGATCTCCCCCAGGCCCATGGTACAGCTCCCTTGCTGCTTAAGAAAGCACTTCCCAATATCCTTCAACTTAATGGAGCAGCATGTCTTGTCCCAGCTTCAAACTGTCTAGATTACTCATTATCTAGGTCATGGTCTTCAAGGAGGCATAGGGATTTCCTACCAGAAATGCGTCCGCAGTCAAGTTCAGCACTTCCTCCTTGATCTGCACATGTGCTTCCCTTTGGGCCTGAGCATATAACTCTATATCTTGATGGAGCATTTCCATTGCTGCCACTAGTCGTTCCTGAGCATTCATGTCCATGTTGTAGCAAATAACAAGTTAACTACCTACATATTTACAAAATCACTATTACCTTTATAACTAATCCCAAGTTTCTACCCCAACTCACTGGTCATTCTCTAGGTTTTAGGAACCTAAGGCTCTAATACCAAATTTATCTGCCACATCCTAATAAAAGTCTATTATCAGAAATGATAGAAAACGGGTAAAAGAAATATAACTTATGTTTTATTCATCTATTATTGTCATAGCGGAAGCTTAATTACATGACTCTCCTCATTACTGTCTATAAGAGGAGTAGAAAACAGAAAACTTAGTACATTCCACCGCTACAGTACTAATGAAAACATAGTTAATAAACTTCGGAGATCTGGTTGTCCCGCTCTGCACACTTTTCCCCCCTTTTAGGCATTTCCCTCATCCTAACACCTGAAATGATAGGATTTGATGAACTAACTAGCCCGTAGGATTCAATCTTCTAATCAAAGAGATAAGATAATCAAGAATAGGATTAGGAAAATAGGATGGCCATGACAAATAATTAACCAATGTGGAACATGAATATTGGACTAAGAATTACATGATCAAGAGTTCAAGACAATTATCCATCCTCTGATTCAAATACATTCAACTCATGATAAATAACATGATGACTAATCAAGCTTGTATTGATGCAATGCCAACATCCACAGATCCTTTATCATTCTGTACGACCACTAAACGAATTCTGGTGCTCCTCCCAAGACTGACCAGCCCTATTTGCACAAGCATATATCTCAAATGAGTCCAAAGACCCATAAATTGTCATCATAACTCATTCTTGTAAAAGATTCAGTGAAAGTACACAAGTTCTCAAGATTTCTTATAGCACAAAAGGTTGTAGACAAGTAGGTAACTATTATACTTAGGTGTTCAAAGACAATCCATAGGGGAGTAAGGATGACACTTGAATGATCTTTCTCAGATATACAGCAGTTGGAATCCAAGGGAATAAGAAAACAACTAGTTGTGTTAATACCAAGTGTCTTACCCTTGATTAGATATGAATAGGTCAAGTTAACACCTCAGACAGGTGTATGTCGACAGCCGGAAGTGGTCGTCACAGCTACTGTCCTCCCAGAACCAATTTCTGGGATCTAAACCTTGCCTATCGATAGGCCAGGGTCAGTTGTCGATAGGTGAAGACCATCTATCGACAGATGAAAACCATCTGTCGACAGCTACTGCTGGTTTTGCATTGTCTGGGTTCTGGAAGCAGGAACCCTGTCGACAGGTAAGTTCTGGCTGTCGATAGGTGCAGTCTAAACCTCCAGAATGTTGTAAAACTACCACAGGAAACTCTACCAAGTGTTTCTATGAATCCTTACATGATTGACAACATCAAAAGGATCTTGTTTCCAGTTCTAAATACTAATTTTCATGAGAGAAGCAAGTAGAACAACAGGGATATACTGTGGCATGGACACTTATGACAAGGTGATAGCTGGAAACATGACACTTCCAAACCACATTCTCTGCGACTATTAAGAAGATTTCCATCAATATGCTTGGTGGTAACACAAATATAACTAAAGCATGATTACAAAGAATAGAAACACATTTAAGATGTTTCTAGAATCAGTGGCAGTGTGAACATGGTCTAACACCTAAATGTGGAGTTCCCAGCATGAAAGGAAGACAAGAATGAGAAGAAAGGTGAGAAGAAAGAAGGAATCCTACCTGACCAAAAAGAGTAAGGGTCCTTCTTTTCCTCAACGTAAAAGTCTACAGCAGCAAAAGATGGAAGCAGCCACGGCGGGTGCAGGTGAAGAAGTGGCAACCAAAAGGAGAGACAGCAGCAGCTCAAGCATGCAGCAGCAACAACCACGGCAAGCAGTTGCAACAGCTCCAGCAGCAACAACACCAACAGCAAGGAGACTGGCAAGTAAAGAAGCAGCACAGCAGCAGCAGCAGCAGGAAAGGCTTGCACGATGGGTGAAGGGAGAGTTTTTATAAACTCTCACACCCCATGCATGTATGGCACGTAGGCCATACATGTGTTGAGGTAAAAAGCCTCTTTAACCACCCAAAGCCACGTTTACCATGCAACCCTCAAGGTTACACTAGGTAAAATGTGTAGGTCTTCTACCCCATGTGAAATGGGCTTACGTAGCCCCTAATACGTAAGCAAGAGATAACCCAAAAAAAATGGTTACAGTAATTAAGCAATAATTCAGCTGGCCCAAATATTCCCGTATTTTTATACTCAAATGGTGTCCATTCAAGTTGAAATTTCAACCATAAGCTAATAGAAATGTTTTACAAATTATGGTGATTTTAATTTAATTTTTTAGATTTATTTTCACCCAGCAAAAATTACCCGGAAAATAGGTGCGTCGACTTAATCTTGAAATCCCGTGTAAACAATTCCAGATATTACATTTCTAATATCAGCACATTTTTCTGGAAATTATGGTGTTCTCGGATTTTATTTTTGTTACCGAATTCTGGTGTCGCCCTGTCGGAGCGCGCACCTCTGAGTACGACACTGGAATAACATTATTATTACCATTAATCCTAAATTAAAGTTAATTACCTCTCATGAAAGTAGTTATGTTTAACAATCAAAATATTCACATTTTTCTAGTAAATAAAATTTTCGGGGCGTTACACGGTCACTGGTGCTACTGCCGCTGCTGCTGTTAGGTGGAGCTCCTCTCAGCACAAACTTCTGAAGTCTTGGACAGTCTCTGATCTGATGCTCGGTACTGCCACACTTCAGGCACTTTCCTGCTAGCATCCAGCACTCTAAACCGCCGTGTGTCCATCCACAATGAGGATACTCCTCCTTATCGTTGGGTCTGAAACTGGCCGTCGGGGGTACAACCACTGACTGGCTCAAAACTGCTGCACGATGTGGCTGCTGCTGGTACACGGCTGGCCTCTTCCTGTCCTACCACTGGAATGGTGACGCTGACCTCTTCTGGGTCGCTCTATTCTCTTCCAGGTACTGGTCCATCTCGCTCTCCGTCGGCAGCTGCGCTGAGAGCCTCGTTCAAGCTCTGGTAATCAAAAGCCACCAGTATGGTCCTGAGTGATGGTTTGAGCCCCATCACGAACTTCTTGGCCTTCCTATGCTCATCTGCAACAATGTGGGGAGCGTACTTGAAAGCTAAGCAATCTAGCTCAAACTCTAGAACAGTCATAGAACCCTGTATAAGAAAAGAAACTCTTGTTCCATCTTGTCCCGAATGTGCTCGGGATGAACTTGGCCTTGAAGAGTCTGGTAAACTCAGCACAAGTCACCTCTAACGCCCATCCTTGTACCTGGTATGTAGCACAGAGGCCCACCAAACATCGGCTCTCTCCTGTAAGATACGACTAATAAGCACCAACTAAACCACAAAGCAACCGCATGCAAGCACACATACTCTAAATACCTGTAGCATGTAGGTTGCCAAGCTCACTTTATCCTCTTATGCACACCTAATAGCAGAAAGATCTTCTCCACCTCTCTCAACTAGCTCTCCGCTAGAAGGGGCTGACTCTCCCCCTTCAAAAAAGGTGGAGCCATCCCTTAAAACTTCCATGATGGAACGGACCACCATGTCCAAACTCCTGAGGAACTGGAGCTGGAGCCTAAGCCTGAAACAATACGCAACTCATAAGCAATCATACAACAACAAAACAGACTACTCCTACTTGACAATGCCAACCTGTGCCTGCAATTGGGCCTGTAATGACGCCTAAGTCTGTGCCTGTGTTTGCATCGCCTGGACCAAGCCTTGCATGAACACACCATAATCACGGGTGGCGGTTGGTGGTGGGTAGCACAGTGGGACCCTGGTGTGCTAGGGCCTACTGCTCGTGCCTCTCCTCTCACTCTGCTCATCCTCCCGAGCTGAGCACTATGCCTACCACGGCTCGCCATACCTATAAAAGAAGCATCTCAATTAAAATCTAAGTTCTTAGACCTAACCATTTTCTTAATATCTTTAATTCATTATTAGGTATTTTCCACATATATGGACTGATTCTATAAAGACTTTAAAATATTGTGTGGGTGATGGCTTATTTATGTACAATCTAACTTGTTGCTCTGATACCATTCTCTGTAACGACCCCCTTTATACTGGTACAATATACCAATCCACATTGATATAAAGTGCACTGTCAAAGTGGGACATGTACACAACACGACACAGTAGGTAGAGATGTACACAAAAACAAAGAAAAGTATAGCGGAAATAAAAGTAATTCTCATTCCATCATCACGCTCACATTCCACAGTCTATATAGGTGAAAAGTAAACATATTCAGTCCATAATAATCAAGTCCAAAAGTCCATATCACAATATCATCTCTCGTACTAAGTAAAAGAAAAGTACAAGCTATAAGAATAGCTCTCTAAGTCTCGGCTACTCCTCATGCTTGAAGTCGCTTCTTGCTATCTTCTCCTTAATCTCGGAATACCTGTTCACCTTATATTTAAGCAAGTATGAGTCTATGCAATAGGCTCAACAAGCAACCTATTGATCACATCCATACACTTATCACATACACTCTACACAGGTACAATGCATTAAGTAAACTATCTCATAATTCACATGGTTATTCACAAGTACTAAAAAACATGCTTTAATATACTAACTACATATGAATTTGATTAACACATGGTGATTAGTAAATTCATGGATATGATTCATTCTCACATATTTCCATAACTAAATCAAGCACATACCTACTCATGATACTAACATATTATTTTCTCATTAAACACACTCATATATCACAATTACTTACTCTATTCTTGCTGTTTTGACATGATATAAAACACATTCACATGGTTTCACATTATTTCACAATGGATCTCATTAACACATAACTTTACATGATCACATTGCACATTCACACTTATTTACATTTGTTTCACATACGTTCGCCGTGACAGATAGTCCGAACCACCAGGAAGGACACTAACACCACAAATCACATTCCTGTCACCTACACAAAACATGACGAATCTGGTAAACTGCGCAGAACGGGAGCACTCTCCACTTCTAACAGTGGTAATGTCCACCTCCAGGATTTCATCCTGATGCCCACAGGATATCGCATACACACTGAGCCTTCCCATAGGTGTAATTACGGGTTGAGCACCCCTCGAAACACGCAACACATTTTAAGATGTACTTAAAATAGCATGGGAATATTGGATGTGATCGCCACCTAGCTAGTTGTCATGATTAAGAATTAAAATAGGCTAACGTTGCTAGGAAAAGGAGAGAGAACAGAGCACTGACCTTTGTCACGACAGGTCTCTCCGTCGCGAGAAAGCTGATGTCGCAACGCCCAGACAGGGCACATCTCCATTGTCGCGACCACCGTGCCAGGCGCATTTTCTGCAGTGCGGGAGAAATGGATTGGGACCTTCTTCCTGTCCTCCGGTCGACCAGAGAAAAAGAGCTCCTCGTCGGATAATGCTTGTGTGCCTGCCAAAAATGAAGAAAACAAGAAAGCAAGCCCTGTTAGAACATATTTAAGCGTAGCATCTATTCAAAAGTGAAAGGAAAGGGGAGAGCATGGAGGGAACGAATCTGGGGGGTGGTTTTAAACCCTTGGGTGTATAACCTGTGATTTTGGTTTGCTCGGTGTTGGGGGAGTTCCCTACTGAGCCAGTGACTAGAGAGGCTCACCCTACCCCCACAGATGAGAGCGAGGAGGACGTTTCACAACCGTCGTCCAGTTCAGGGCTGCGCCGTAGCGGTGCAGGGTCGGTACCTCCAGCTGTGTAGTAGCAGCTCCAGCAGTGTAGTGTTGTGTAGTTTAGTTAGCTGTTTACTTTCTTCAGTTGTACCTCGGGGTATGCCCCAGGCTCTTGTACTTCTTTTCAGTTTTGTGGAAATTTGGCTATGTAAACTTGTGATATATGTATAAAATGTGGTGTGTTCCTTTGTGTTTACACGGACTGTGGTTTGGTATCCCTTGCGAGGCTTCGGCCCGTTCGCGGGAGGCGGACTCGGATCAAGTACGTTATCGGTTTAACGGGCTTGGCCGAGGCGTTCCGTCACAGTTGGATCAGAGCAAGGTCCGTGTTAATATAAGGGAATTAGAAGGATACATAGCCTTATTTCGGTCTTAAACACTGCTGGTAGGTACCCTGGTTTTGATAATTTGTTGTTTGATTTGGTTGGTGTTTGTGTATGTAGAATTTGCTGGAATGGCTGATAGAAGTGATTGGGGTGGTGGAGGAGATGATCCGGAGGAAAGACCCAGCGTATGATAGAAAAGAATCTGGGAAAGCCTCACGGATATTCGGGCAAGGATGGATCAGCAGGCGCCAGTACACCAGTTGCAGTGCCACCTGGGGATGGAGAGGCTGTACCTGTTGTTCCAGTTCCGCCAAGAGTGGAGGTGCCTTTTGTAGCACCTGTGCCACCGCCAGTGTTATTAGTAGAAGAACCAGTGATGCAGGTTGAAAAGTTTCTGAGATTGCAGCCACCTACTTATTCAGGAGGGCCGAATTCAGATACAGCAGAGCACTGGGTTCATGAAATTGAGAGGGTCTTTGCAACTATGAGGTGTCCTGCAACAGATAGAGTGGTGTTAGCTACTTATCAGCTGAGAGGTTTGCATTAGAATGGTGGCGACTGAAGATGCAGACCACTTTTGCAGGCAGGACAGAGAGGCTATTACTTGGTCGGAATTCTTGATGTATTTAATGATACATTCTTCCGATTCAAGTCCAGCAAGTAAAAAGGGAGCAATTTCGGACTCTCCAGCAAGGTAACTCTTCAGTTTTAGAGTACCAGATGAGGTTATGGCTCTTAGCCGTTATGCGCCCTATGTGGTTTCAGATATTAATATGATGGTCGAGTATTTTATCAGAGGTTTGAGAGTGGAATTGCAGGATGCGATAGTACCTCTCATGTGTAAGACAGTGGAAGAAGCAGCCCAGAGAGCAGCTACTTTAGAGAGGTCTATTCGGACTCGACAGGTGGGCGAGTCAGGTTCAGGTAGCTTCCGGCTACCGCAGCAGTCAATGGGTGCAAGTAAAGGTAAAGCACCAGCAGGACCTTCTTCATCAGGCTTTGGGAAATGGGGCCAGAAATTGAAGCAAGCACTTAAAGGAAAAGGAAGAGGATGGGGAGGTCGTCCGCAGTTCCAGCAAGGCCGAGGTAGGCCTGAGGTGGAGGAGTCTCAGCAGAGTACTGCCAGATAGCCTATTGTTCCACCTGGATATAGATGCTATAATTGTAATCAGCCGGGACATTTGATTCGCAATTGTCCCTATGCGAGAGAGTATGGTTATAGAAGAGGTGTGCAGCAGCAGCAACCTCAGCAGTTTCAGCAGCCACAGGCAGGTCGTGGCAGAGGAGTACCGCAGCAGCAAGGAAGAGGCCGGGTTATGGCTATCACCCGAGCCCAGGCGGAGGCATCGAATATGATAGAAGGTACTTTACCTCTTTATAATTATTCAGCAAGAGTTTATTTGATTCGGGTGCCTCTCATTCTTTCATTCCGAAGAATTTCTGGATTGTATAGCTCATCCTCTAGAAGAGAAGACTTGTGAGTTAGTAGTGGAGGTTCCTTCAGGTGAGTTCTTGCTCACTTCGAGCTATGTAGATGAAGCTCCTGTTATGATTGAAGGGAACCAGATGCCGGGTCGATGTATGCCCTGCAGTTGTCAGATTATGATATTATTTTGGGGATGGATTGACTTGAGTTGTATGGAGCAATGTTAGATTGCAGAAAGAAGAGGATCAGATTTTGTCATCCTAATGGTGCAGTGTTTGATATCAAGGTATGCCTTTTTATACCTCCAAGTTTCTAATTTCTGCATTAAAGCTAGAAAATGATAAATGATGGATGTGTGGCCTATTTAGCTTCAGTAAGTTTGGTAGAAGCCAGTCAACCAGTGGAAGCAATTCCCGTGGTTAGGGAATTTGCTGATGTTTTTCCTGAGGATTTGCCCGGTTTAGCTCCACATAGAGAGGTGGACTTTACCATTGAGTTGCTGCCAGGTAACATGCCGATCTCTAAAGCTCCACATCGGATGGCACCAGCAGAACTTAAAGAATTGAAAAAGCAGTTAGAAGAGTGTTGCAGAAAGGTTTTATTAGACCGAGTCATTCTCCGTGGGGAGCGCCGGTTTTATTTGTGAAAAATAAAGATGGAAGTTTTCGAATGTGTATTGATTATAGAAAGTTGAATGATGTGACCATTAAGAATAAGTACCCGTTGCCGAGGATAGATGATATGTTTGATCAGTTGCAATCAGCGAAAGTGTTTTCTAAAATCGATTTGAGATCCGGGTACCATCAGTTGAGAATTAAAGAGGAGGATATAGACAAGACAGCTTTCAGAACCAGATATGGTCACTTTGAGTTTGTGGTTATGCCTTTTGGGTTGACTAATGCTCCTGCAGGTTTTATGGATCTGATGAATAGAATTTTTCATCCATATTTAGATCAATTCATTGTGGTCTTTATAGATGATATTCTAATTTATTCAGCATCTGAAGAAGAGCATGCAGCTCATTTGAGGTTTACTCTGCAGTTGTTAAGAGATAACCAGTTGTTTGCTAAATTCAATAAGTGTGAATTTGGTTGAAAGAGATTCAGTTTCTGGGTCATGTCATCTCAGCTAAAGGAGTAGCAGTGGATCCAAGTAAAGTGGAAGCAGTGATGAGATGGGAAGTGCCTAAGACAATAACCGAGATTAGAAGTTTTCTGGGATTGGCAGGTTATTATAGGCGCTTTATTCAAGATTTTTCTAAGATTGCAGCACCTATGACTAGATTGACTAGAAAGGATGTGCCTTTTGTGTGGTCCGGTGAATGTCAGAGAAGTTTTATGGAATTGAAGAAGAGACTTACATCAGCACCTATATTGACATTACCGGCAGGGAGTGGTGGTTTCGTGTTGTATACTGATGCTTCAAGGAGAGGACTTGGCGCAGTGCTTATGCAATATGGTAAAGTAATAGGTTATGCGTCCAGGCAATTGAAGCCAGCAGAAGAGAATTACCCCACTCATGATTTGGAATTGGCTGCAGTTGTATTTGCCTTGAAAATGTGGAGGCATTATCTGTATGGCGAAGATTTGAGATTTTTACAGATCATAAAAGTTGAAGTATATCTTCTCGCAGAAAGATTTAAACCTTCGCCAGCGCAGATGGATGAGTACCTAAAAGATTATGATTTTAGTTTGGCTTACCATCCGGGTAAGGCCAATGTTGTAGCAGATGCCTTGAGCAGAAAAGCATATATGAACCTGATGATGATTAAGGAATGGAAGTTGTATGAAGAAGTAGCAGAGAATTCTTTATATGTGCCCAGTAGTCAGCATCGGGCGATTCTAGCTGCTAGTGCTATAGAGCCGTCTTTGTATTGGCAGATTATAGAGGCTCAGAGAGCAGATGCAAGTTTGCTGAATTGTGAAAATGGAAGGAGTTTCTATGATGATAATTGGTGGTTAGGCTCGAGGCAGGTGTTTATTCCTGCAGAAAGAGAGGTGAAGCAGCGAGTGCTGGAAGAGGCTCATAAATCTAGGTACACTATCCATCCGAGTAGTACTAAAATGTACCATGATTTGAGAAAGCATTTCTGGTGGCCTCATATGAAGAAAGAAATAGCAGAATTTGTTGCAAGATGTGCTATCTGTCACAGATTAAAGCATAGCATCAGAAGCCTGGAGGTCTATTGCAACCGTTACCCATTCCACAGTGGAAGTGGGATGACATTGCTATGGACTTGTGGCAGGTTTACCAAGGTCGAGTTCAGGACATAATGGAATATGGGTGTTTGTTGACAAATTAACTAAAGTGTGCAGATTAGTGGCAGTAAGTATGTCTTGGACAGTGGACAGATTGGCAAATGTTTATGTTGAAAGAATTGTTCCACTGCATGGTGTTCCGAAAACTATTGTGTCAGATAGAGATCCAAGGTTTACTTCTGGTTTTTGGAGAAGTCTGCAAAGAGTAATTGGTTCTGAGTTAAGATATAGCTCCGCTTATCATCCCCAGACAGATGGTCAGACAGAAAGGACTATCCAGACAATTGAAGATATGTTGCGGGCTTGTTGTTTGGTTTGGGGAGGTAGCTGGGAGCATCATTTGGGAATGGTTGAGTTTGCCTACAATAATAGTTATCATACCAGTCTTGGAATGGCACCGTATGAAGCTTTATATGGAAGGCCATGTAGAACCCCATTGAACTGGCATGAAGTGGGAGAAAGGCAATAGTGGGTCCTGAATTAATTCAGCAAAACTGAAGTAGTGAAGCTTATTAAAGAGAAATTGCAGGCAGCTCAAAGCAGGCAGAAAGTTATGCAGATGTTCGAAGGAGAACACTTCAATTTGAGGTGGGAGATTTTGTTTTCCTGAGAGTTTCCCCAAGTAAAGGTATTATGAGGTTTGGCAAGACTGGGAAGTTGAGTCCAAGGTATGTAGGACCTTTCCAGGTGATTGAAAGAATTGGGGAAACAGCTATAAGCTGGATTTGCCAGCAGATTTCGCAGATGTGCATGATGTATTTCATGTCTCCATGTTAAGAAGTGTATTGAAGATCCAGCTCAAATAATCAGATATCAAGGTGGTGACCTGAGGCCGGATATGACTATGCCAGAATACCGGTACAGATCACAGATCGAAAAATAAGAAGCTGAGAAATAAAGAAATTGAGCTAGTTAAAGTGAGATGGGAAAATAGGTTGGGTGGTGAGGATACCTGGGAGTTAGCTGAGGAAATGGCTAAAGGGTATCCCTATCTGTTATGTAAGCCTTATATTTTCTTTTTAGATGATAGTGCTTGTAAAAGTGTGTATGTGTTTAAGTTGTTTGACTTTGAGTTGTGTTATGAATTTCGAGGTCGAAATTTTCTTTTTAGATGATAGTAATGTAACGTCGCGTGCCTTTCGGATCCAGCGGATCATGTGTTCTTGGTTGTGGCGGCCGTTGTGAGGCCAATGTGAGTGGGTTGTGTGGAATGTGTGGTTTGAGCAGGTGAAGTGCAGGGTTGATCCTGAAATGAAACAGGACCTGCTACTGTTCAGTTGGAGTTGGCGGCAGGGGTGACGCGTTGACTGGTTGGCGTCCAGGTAGTGGACGTTGATTGTATGATCTTGGCGGCAGTAGATGTGGACTAAGGGTGGCGGTAGCTGTTGGCGGCATAGAGGTTGACGCCAACCTGAGAATGATGCAGGTTATATGCTCACCCGAGGGCAGGTTTCTTACCTGGTTCTCTTCCCCTCTTGCCCCAGCTTCGCGTCTGGTGTTCTGAAGCTTAAACAGGTACCGAAGAGTGGTTGGACGATCGTAGAATGCGTGGCGTTGCTGAATTGCGCGAGGAAACGTCGCGGCGTGGTGCAATTCCCGTGGGAGCTCGCAGAGGGCTCGGCGTGAACCGGGAGATTGTGGGAGGTTCTAGCGTGTTCTGAGGTAGGGGACGAACCTGTTTAGCTCCGTAGAAACATTAAAACACATCGTAACCACCTAAATCAGCATGATAATGTATTTTCGGATTAAGTTGCACCATGTGGGGATAATGGGTGGTTTGAGTAATTTAATGTTCGAAGCATGCTGTGTTGGGTTATGTTGGGTTCCTGCATGTTAAAAGAATCGTCTCTATATGTTTTTCTGTAGTTAGAATGGTTGGAAAGCCCGCAGAGCCGGATTAGGGTTTCTGCAGGGTTTAAGGCCGGAGAACTTGGCGTCAACATCGTTTGTCGCCAAGCTCCTCAGCCAGGATGAACGGCCAGGTCCCTTGCCGTTGATTTGTTGTAAGCGACAGTCGATGTTGCCGCCTACTGATATAAGCAGAAATGACTGATTACAGTATTTATCGATAATGCATGTGTGTTGACACATGAGGTGCACTAAGTGCACATGGTTTTCGTGTTTAGCATACAAGGTATGCAATAGTTACTTACTTCAGTGACTGCGCGTTGTTTACGTGAGTCAGTTGGGTTCACGTGTAGTGGACCAGTGTTATACTGGGTTTACGTGAGGTTTCACGTGGTTTGTGAGTGACGTGCACGTGGTTCTGTGTACGTGGCGAGTAGACGACGCCTACCGTGGTTACCTCTCCAGGTGGGTGCCCCAGGTTCTTTGTGAGCCAGGCTGTTAGCTCGGGGCTTTGTCCGGTACTTGTGCTGTACCGTCGAGGTCTGTGTCGTCTGACCTGGACACCCTCACTCTTGTGTTTGAGTTGCACGTCCGGCTGAGGGAAAGACGACATGGGACAGTGACACTTGTGTTTGTCTTTAGTCACTTGTAGCGCGCTCGTAGTTGGGGTACGGACACCAGTAGACGTACTGGACCCCAGCTAGTCCTTTTTCCAGTGTCTCACTCTAGAGAGTTCGGGCCAGGATCTCTAGAGGTGCCAGGCATGGGCCTGTGACCGTGTGGTACACAGGTGGTGGTGTTTAGTTGGTCTCCACAGTTGCTTGACCTTTTCACGTGGAGCGGCAGCTGGACCTTTCGTCCGTGGCTGCGAGACTGAGAGGTAGACCTGTGTTAGCTTGTCCGAGTCAGTTACTGGTGTCGCGAACCAGTTCACGTGACTCGTGTTTGGCTTCTCTACTTTAGCTTGTACACCTGTACTGGTTTGCCGTTTAATTATTACAGTTGTTTCTCGTAGTCGGCAGACGGTGAGTACTTTTACAGCTTAATATCTTGCTTAGCTGTTCTATAAATTGTTGGTACTGTTTACTGTTTTCGTACCTGTGGTTTTGGTTTGCTCGGTGTTGGGGAGTTCCCTACTGAGCCAGTGACTAGAGAGGCTCACCCCTACCCCCACAGGTGAGAGCGAGGAGGACTTTTCACGACCGTCGTCCAGTTCAGGCCGCGCCGTAGCGGTGCAGGGTCGGTACCTCCAGCTGTGTAGTAGCAGCTCCAGCAGTGTAGTGTTGTGTAGTTTAGTTCTGTTTACTTTCTTCAGTTGTACCTCGGGTATGCCCCAGGCTCTTGTACTTCTTTTCAGTTTTGTGGAAATTTGCTATGTAAACTTGTGATATATGTATAAAATGTGGTTGTTTCTTTGTGTTTACACGGACTGTGGTTTGGTATCCCTTGCGAGGCTTCGGCCCGTTCGCGGGAGCGGACTCGGATCAAGTACGTTATCGGTTTAACGGGCTTGGCCGAGGCGTTCCGTCACACCAAGGGTCCTGAGAACCAGTCAAACCGTGGGCCAGAGAGGTTGGGGGGTACATAGGATAGGTAATGCCATAAGAGGATAAATAGGAGGTGGTTGTGAGGCCATGCACTTTCGGCTGTAGTCGCGACAAGTCGTAGGGGCGCGATAGGATAGTCGCGACGCCAGGATGGTCCGCGACATGAAGGCCACGTTCATGAATATGCATGGGCTGTCGCGACGGCCATGGGGGGGCGCGACACAGGCTAATGCGGTGTTACGACCCCGTCGCGTTAAAGACAATCGATTATTCTTTGAATTGCTGACCAATCATTTGAAGAATAATCAATAAAAGGCATAAGGACTCTTTAATAAATATTGGACAGGATTTGGGCTTTTAATGGGCTCAAAGCAAGGCTAAAGATGGGTCAAGGTGAGTGACCAACTGGGGCTCATTAAGAGAACAAGAAATGTGGTTCACCTCATGGGCCAGAATTGGGTGTCTACAGATTGCCCCTCCTTGGCTTCCACTTTGCAAGGGAGTGCAGTGGAAGTGTAGCAGAAGCATCATGAAATGACGGCGAAGCGGAAACACATGGAGTGAAGTGAAAAGGTGGGAGCCAAGGTAAAGAGACCCCAATCTAACCAACAAGCAATTGGAATCTTCTTGAAAGCCCGAGTTAGCTGCTCGAGCAGAATGCAAGTAAACACAAGTCTGGATGAGAAGGAGAAAGTAAAGGACGATCAACCCCTCGATTGAGAAGGTACCCTAGCCGATGGTTTGCAGGTTTCATTTTGGAGGGACATATGCGTGCCAGCAGGTAACACAGACTCTGTCCTGGGAGCGGTTCGCAACCAAAATGGATCAAAAGGAACAAGGATGAAAATTGTATAGAGAATCCAGACAGGGAAATTCTTGACAACTAACAAAAGCAACAACTCGCTCGGAGGCAAACCTTCCGATTCGGAGTGGAATAGTGTTTCTATTCTAACATGAAGAATGATTGGGCACTCAACAGAGCTCACCATTAGCCAGGAATGAGTCATGATAGCTCAAAGTCCTACATGGCATACTGGGCTAAAAGAAAAGAAATCATTAAATCAAATGCAAAAGGAATGGAGAAAATAGAAAATATGTCAAGGATAATATTGCTAAATTGGACAAGAAGGGTCGAGAGTCTTCCTGCAACGGATGTGCAAGGTACAGAGTCCATCATCCCCAAACTGCCCCCTTAATGGCCTATCCGGCGATTAGCAACATGCTCCTAGATCATCACCATTTTTGTTAAAGGGGAACTCAAATCCCAGAACATATTGAGAACCACCGGTCCTTGAAGCGATATTAAGTAAAAATACATATAGTAATGCAAAAGAGTAAGGATAGAGATACTTACCTGTCTACCTGTGAAGCTCTATTTTTTGTGATTTTCTGGTTTCAATTTTTTTTTTTGTGATTTTCCTGATAAACAATCAAAGCAACAACTATAACACACGAAGAAAATATACACATACGCAATCAATAACACAACAACTATGTACAGACATATATAAGACACACCCATAGAAAGGCGACGCACTCGGGGTCGCGACACTGTCGCGGTGGCCTGGATGGTTGCGACCTTAACGCGTCAGATCGTGGCGTCGCGACATCATTCTGCGCGATAAACACCAAAAATCCGAGCTTATCCTTATCCTAAAGCTATCTCTCTACATTAGGACTCCTAAACCTATCCTAAGACTACTCTAACTCCTATGTACGGGTTTTGGATGGGATTAGCACCCCTAGAGCTCTATAAATAGGGTGTAGGGGGCTATTTTCGCTGCTCATCTTCTCTCTCTTCTTCTCTCTTGCTTTTCTCTCTCTTCAAGACATGAAGAGATCTCTTTCTTCCTCCAGCCACCCACCCCCTATGGGTCCAAGGCTGCTAGGGAGGCACATGCGAGCTGCTCCACCTCCCTCCTCTCCGTGCCGCGGCACATTAGCGCAAGGCGGATCTTCAGTGAGTGCTTCTCTCTCTAGCTCTTTGATTTTTCCTCTCCTCTTTTCTTCTTCTTCCTCTCATTCGTTCTCCTCCTAATCTTCTCTCCTGCTCTTCTAGATTCTACCTGGCAATAGGAGATTCTCCGAAGTTCCATGGCTTGAGCCATGCTAAAGATGCTTCCTGTGGCGTCTACAAATCATCTGCGAGTGGGGGCTTACCATAATTCGTACCTTTGCTAGAAACTACCATAAGGGAGTGCACGTGTGGGATAGCCTCACTGTGCTCGTGGAGCTGTGGCACCCTCAGATTCACACCTTCATCTTTCCTTCGTTTGAAGCCACACTACTGTGGAGGAGCTGGAGCTCATGTTGGGGCTCCCAAAGGACAAGAAAGGGGAGGAGTATCGCATCTCCCACACCATGTGCTCCTATCGACTCCTGGGTCATCCTAGGAGAGATCACTACCAAGCATGAGGACTTGCGGTCTATGACGAGCCCGGCTATGCTCACCTTCTTCGTTCTCAATGGATAGTGTATCAATGCCAAGAGAAAATGGGGAACCATCTTGCCATAGCCAAGGCCGCCGCCATCTGCATCTGCGGCGTGATCCTCTTCCCAGCGCAGGATAACCATCTTTCTGCGGCAACCCTCAGCATCATCTCCTACGTATGGGAAGGTATGTCTATCTCCCAGGCCGTCCTTGGATATCTCTATGCTGGATTATCTTCGCAGCCACAGGCGGCCCTTTCTTTGGCTCCGCCATCGCCCTCGAGTGCTTGATGGGCCTGCACATTAACTTCCAGGCAAGAGACGACCCCCCACCAATGCAAGAGCATGCTTCACCATCCTCTAGCTTTTGTTGGCACTCCTCTTCACATGACGACGCAAGCATGGTGCAAGACCGCGCTGATCAAAGGACTGAAGGAGGAGGATCTATTCAAGACAATACCGTTGGAGAAATTTGAGATGCGCCCGAGGTTCCTCCACAACAAGATGTCCGCCTCCCACAACACACTGGCCTGGCTCTGCGACTTATTGGCGATGAAGCACTGGTTCTATACAACCCTGATCGGTGCCAACTCCAATGTGGCGTCGCACGCATATTTGTGCCGCCACTCTCTCACTACCTACCAATCCAAGCACGGAAGAGGAAGACCATCAGGATGAACGAGACGTGAGGAGTGCCATCGTCCACTGGGAGGGATGCGCTACGTGCCTCATTTCAGTGGAAGTGGCAGAGGACGAAGATGTGACCTGGGAGTATCATCAAGCTTTGAAGAGGATCCGGCCAAACATACCCGTGGGAGTCCGAGGCGGCACCGGGTGCTTGAGATGGATTTGAGAGATGAGGCATTATATCAAATGGTAGTTAGGACTAAAAGATGATTTGATTGATTGTAGGGATGATTAGATATGTAATTGATCATTTGAATTAATAAAAATCAGATTTTTTCAATGTGTGCATTGCTCTGTTTATGTGGCGACCACTACAGACGTCGCCTAAAGGTCACGACGGGTCGACAGGTCGCGACAATGTCGTGGCCTACTGGCCGTCGCGACAAAGACGCGACGTCTATAGCTGTCGCGACATGAACCGAGGGTTCAAAACACAGAAACCCCCCTTTGTTCCCCCTCTTGTGCGTTCAACGTGGAGGCTCGAACTCCAGCGATAACCCCCCCCCCCCCCCTTTTTTGCTCCGATCTCCCTCTGCACTCTCTCCGTCGCTCTCTCACTTGCTCACTGTTCCCTCTCCCCCTTTATTTCTCCCTCTCTCACACTCAGGGCTATGGAGGGATCTAGTGGTGGCGGCGGCTCTCCCGGTGATGGGAGGAGGAAACGACAGGTGAGGAGGTCGACCCGGCGTGAGGCGGCGGCCCTGGCAGCGGAGGAGCTCCCGAGGTGGAGATGGCAAAGGAAGAGGTGCCGTTGTCGGACATCGAGGCGGCGGCGATGGCGCGAGAGGAAGCAATGAAAAAGGTATGTTTCTTGGCCCTCAAATCTCTTGATTGATGGTGTATGTGCGATGAAGATGCCCTATAGAAGGCATTTGTAGGGCGATTCGCCAGAAAATGGCCACCAGACAAGAAAAGTTCCGGTTGGTCCGCGTCTGAGAACGCGACGGCCCACCCCGTCGCGAAATCAGCTGTCGTGACGGGTCAGAGGCCACGATATTGTCGCGACGGCCAAAGTTGTCACGACAAGGTCGCGGTCACAATGGTAGTCGCGACGCATCGGGGCGTCGCGACAAGGTCGCGGCTCCCTTGGCCGGCGCGACCTCAATTGAGAAACCAAACAAGGCATGCTTATTCTGACTTATTGACTAATTTATGCTTGCAGGGCGAGATGAGGGCTCGGGTTTTATGGCTCCTAGTCCTGGCAGTATATCTGGCCTTCCCCGGGTTCCAGAGAGAGAGAATAGATGAAATGGGGTTTGGGGAGGTGCTCCGGATGGATGGGATGAGGGCGGATGCACCACTCACCCAGGCCCTACGCAGCAGGTGGGATGCGGAGGTGACTGCCTTCGTGATCCCATGGGGACATATGATCCCCAGCCTGGAGGACGTGAGTCGCATCACAGGCCTGAGGGTGCACGAGCGGCCAGTGAGCGGGTTCACCTACCCATGCTACCAGGGGTTAGCACGTAGACTCCTAGACTTGACTGTAGGTCCCAGATCTTCTCTTATCTCTAGAGTAGAGCTGCAGGAGAGTCTAGGGCTATTCCAGACTGGTAGGGAGGTGGAAGAGTCAGTAGATGAGTAGCTGCAGAGGTTGGTGAGGGGTTGCAAGGAGATCCTAGCCAGTGCGTCATTTTCTCACGTTCTTCTTAGGCAGACTTTTGTTTCCTACGAGGGGCGACGCGGTTCACTGTCGGTTCCTGCCACTGCTAGATGACCTAGGCTAGGTGGGGGACTATGTGTGGGGAGCGGCATTCCTGGCGCACCAGTTCGACAGTCTGGGCTCCTTCGACAGGAAGACTTCCATCAGCGGCTTCTTCCCCTTCCTTCAGATATTCCATTCTTCTTTTGCTCCTTAAACGGCCTTTATATTATAACTACAATCTGACTGCGCCCTTTAATTCTTGCAGGTCTAGACCTATCTCTACCTCCCCGGCCTGAGGAGGGGGACCCTAGAGTGACCGGGCCTCGTGCCCATAGCTCGATGCTGGGTGCCGTGTCGAGACACGCACTCATTGGAGGAGCAGCTGGCATCCATCCAGGACGCAATTGACGTCTACCCTCAGCTAGATGTGAGTGTTCTACCCTCTCTCTAAGCTCAATTTGATTTGAATTAATTGCTTGGCTATTAACCAGATGTGCTTGTTGTACAGGTGGTGTGGCAACCATACCTAGAGGAGGGGGACAAGGGACAGCCTTGGTTGGAGCAGGCCCGATCCTACTTTGGTAGGGGCACTGTGGGTTCATGCTCTGAACCTTGTGCTACCTCTCCACCTGCATCTGACTCAGAGGTCCCTCGGCCTCCCTCAAAGTGCTGTGGAGTTCCCTAGCCGAGGCCGGACCCCTAGGCCTGGCCAGAGCTTCCGGGGACTTCATGACACTACTGACTGGGCAAGTGTGCCCGAGAGCAGATTACCGACTGGGAGCACCGAGGCAGGCGGGTCCGGTCTAATGTCGAGTCCGATGACGTGTACCTGCAGGCTTTCACCTTGAGTATGGGGGCGAGGGTCTACAGGGGCGCGAGGTGATAGGTAAACTTCTAAACTCAGACTTTGTGAATTATTCTAATTGGATTGGGCTAACAGATTTTGATGATTTGCAGGTGGATGTGGCCGGTGAGATCACCTCGCTCTGGGCCCTACTACACTCGGCAGTACAGGACCGGGATACGACGAGGAGAGAGGTAGAGCAGCTGGTAAGTACCTACTCAGACTTCGGTAACTCACCCATTTTTAGCTGACTAATAAACTAACAAGTGTTGTATGTGCAGCGTGCGGATCTAGCAAATGTGAGGAGGGCACAGGTCGGTGCATCCTCGTCCCGAGCGGCAGCAGAGGCGCCTCAAATAGACCTAGCAGACGCAATGGCTCAAATAGACCTAGCGACCAATTGGCTAGTGCGGTGAGGAGAGCCGAGGAGGCGGAGACCGAGTTGGCCTAGAGGGTAAGTGCGCCATTGACCTGATCTCACTTGATTTAGAATTGATACTAATATACTTTGGTACAGGTGACAGAGTTGAGGGCCACCACTGGGCAGGCGACCCACTGGCGCGAGCAGGCCAATATGGCGGCAGCGTCGGTTGCTCAGTGGCATCTCCAGGCGGAGACAGCGGCAGCAGAGTCGGACCAGCTGCACACTCAGGCCGCAGACCTTACGAGAGAGTTGGTGACACTACGCGCGCAGGGGTCATCAGCGGATCAGGCGGAGCTGGCTCGACTACGCACTGAGACGATCGCGCAGCAGGGCCGGATTGAAGAGCTCCAGAGTTCATGGCGATGATGAGCCAGGTAGTCCGGAGCAGGAGCAGGAGCGGCGCGAGCGGAGCTAGCGGGGCGAGTGGTGCCTCCGTCAGGCAGTTTTTGGCAGGTTCCTCCAGCCGTCGAAGGAATGAGGAGGAGGAGAGACATCGGCAGGAGAGACGAGTGCCCGGAGTGGTAGGGGTGGTAGCGAGATGCCACCCCGCTGAGAGGCAGGAGGGATCTGGGGAGAGTGGCGGCGGACAGTGAGGAGCTTGTGAGCCCCCCCCCCCCCCCCCCATTTACCTTTGTACATGATGTTTATCTTTAGTGGATATTTTACGTTTTGGTGCCAATGTTTGTGATTATTGGAATGAATTATGATTGACACGAGTGTGACATGAGATCCGAGAGAGAGAAAGAGAATGACTGAGTACATCGTTGCGCTTGTTCCAGAGTTCCTTGCCCTGCGCACTTAGCAAAACATGTTAGATCTGATCTTTGACTCAGCCCCTTGCATTAAATAAGGGGGATTTTAACTTCATGATTGTCAAGGAGTTGAGCCTTATTTAAATAGGCAGAAAATAAATGAAAATAATGCATGCTAAAAGAAAATGATATGTACCATTTTTTTGAATTTTGGAGTTTTCTAATTTTTTTGGATTTTCGATTTTCTATTTTTTTTTATTTTGAGGTTTTCTTTTTGATTTTGGGATTTTCTCTTTTTATTTTAGGATTTTCTCATTTTTTTGGATTTTGGGATTTTCTCTTTTTTTGGATTTGGGATTTTCTCTTTTTTTTTGGATTTTGGGATTTTCTCATTTTTTTTTTGAATTTTGGGATTTTCTCTAGCGACACCTTTTGCGTTCGGACAGTTGGTTGTAATCCTCCCTTCCCATCCTTAGCTGTTAAATATCCTCTGGGTGCGGCGTGCATTTGTTTTTTTTTTCTGGCTCCCTTATGGCTGATTGCCTCTAGTCACTAGGGTTCCTGCACAAACCAAGCGTGGGAGTGATCCGGTCATAAGTGAGGATAGGAAGATTAAAAGGGATAAGACTTGGCGTTGGTGCTTGGGACATGGCTTGTTTGACTCACGAGGGTGTGGCCCATATGGATTCCGTCTGTTGTCCAGAGACTTTGTGGTCTTTTGCTTTTACTTGGGGCATGCGTACGACCGGGCTCAAGAGTGTCCCGCGGGGAACTGTACTGCCACTCTTTGTCATGCCCTCATTTGTATTTTCTTTCACTATTATTCTTTCATTATTCCTTCTTTCCTTTATAATTGACCGTCTCTCTTTGAGACTTCATGCACACATGATTTACACCCTCATTTGTCTACAAGTAGCGTCCTTTTTCCCCTAGACCTTGTCCCGAGCAGGAAAAGAAAAGACCTTTGCTCTCCTACACTAGGGCTAAGTAGGAACATCCGTGTCTGGGGAAATTGACCACGGGGTTGCCGTGTTACGTGTGTGTTGGCCGAACCCAGGGGGGCCTAACGGCAATAAGATAGATGTGAGACTTACAACAACCAGTGTTCTTTCAAAAATGGTGCCACTATCGAAAATCTTTTATAAGGATAGAATCTTTTAAGGTACAACCCATTACGGGTGAGAGAGCTCCTCACCTCGACATTTACTAGCCTATATGCGTTCCCAGGGTACACATCTTGATGATGTTCGGCCCTTCCTAATTTGCTTGCAATTTTGACCTAGGACCTCCAAGTTTTATGAAAATCGCTTCAAGACCATGTCTCCTGGAATTTACGTTCAATCACTTTCTTTTGAAAAGATCTCGAGAGTCTATTTTGATATGAAAGCACATGATCGGCTGCGGCCAGACGCCGCTCGTCTAGGAGTTCCAGCTGTGTAAGTAACGCCTCTCGACATTCATGAGGTTAAGTTCTTTGTCCAGTTGTACCCTTAGCGAAGGAATGAGGATCATATTGGACATACTGCCTCCATTCATAAGTAAGAGAAAAGGGAGTTTGCCCAGTGGGTGTGCGGACGGAGGTACGGTAGGCCATAGAGCCTCAATCAACTTCTCAGGCCAATCAGCAAATTTATGAGACTCACAAGTTTTCTTTAAAATTTTCAAAAGTGTTTTATTTGTGGCTTCGGCTTGACCATTGCCCTGTGGATAGTATGAGACGAATGATGCAGAGAAATGTTGAATTTCTTACATAGTCTTAAAGCTCTTGGGATATGAACTGGGGTCCATTGTCGGTGACGATGCCGCTTGGCACTCCGAATCACGAGATGATGTTCTTCATGATGAATCTGCACATGGTTGAACCTTGATTTCTGCAAATGCTTCCGCTTCGGCCCACTTGGTGAAGTACTCAGTAGCAGTCAGGATGAAGGATTTTGTTTAATTTGAGCATTAGGATCACCGAGAGGTCCAATGATATCAAAGGCCCACATGGAGAATGGCCAAGGGGAAGATAGTGGATGTAAGGAGGAAGATGGAGCATGGATCTATCGACATGGAGCTGGCACTTAACACACACCTAGGGACGTAGATGGCACAGTCTTCTTCTAGGGTCGGCCAGTAATAGCCCTGCCTAAGGATTTTCTTAGCTAGCATTTGGCTATTCACAAGCCCTCCACACTCACTGGAGTGGGCTCCTTCCACCACCTTCTAGGCTTCTTCGTTCGACAAGCACTGAGGAGCATTCCATTTAGAGCGCGTCTGTACAACACTTCTCCAACGATAGTATATCTTAGCACGACTCTATGGATGGCTCTTCTATCCTCAGCTTCAGCTTCTTCAGGGAAGGTACCGTCCTTGCAGCATTGCTTGATCTCATGGTACCATGGCCTTTCTTCTTCCATCATTTCTCCTAGTTCCATAAGCATTACTTCCTTCGATTCTCTTCTCTCTGCCTTCAACACTAAAGAGATCCTGAGGTTATTGAACCAAGGATCCTGAGTGGAGGGTGCTTCTAACCTCTGGACAATGATAGTCTCTGCGTGCGGCTGAGAGGGAAGGAGAGAGATGAGGCCAAAGACGCCAGGGCATCAGCCAAGATGTCTGAGAGCGAGGAGTGTGAATGTAGATGAGCATGCGGAATGCTTGGCTAAGAGAGTGACCAGATCTTGATAAGGTTTGAGCTTAGGGTCACGAGTGCAGTAGGTAGAAAGGACCTGCTGAAGGACGAGTTGAGAATCTCCTATGATCTTGAGATGACATGTGCCTAAGAAATAGGCAAGCTTTAGATCGGCTAGGAGAGCCTCATACTCAGACATTATTAGTGGCGGGGGGAACTGAAGTTGATAAGCCAGTGGAATGGTGATCCCTTCTGGGGTGAGCAAGACAGCACCTATGCCCCGTCCCCTAGAATTGAGAGCCCCATCGAAATGGAGTGACCAGAAGGGATTGCGAGAGATGAGTGATAGGTTTTCGTCAGGGAATTCCTCTTGAACGTGTCACTATGAGGAAGAGGAAGGTGAGCAAGGTGCTCAGCAATGGCATACCCTTTTATAGCCTTCTGGACTATACAGGTGATATCAAATTGAGACAAGAAGCTCTGCCAACGTGCCAATCTGTCGGCGAGGATTGGCTTCTCCAGGAGATACCTAATAGGGTCCATTCTAGAAATTAAACTCACCTGATGGGCTAGGAAGTAGTGCTTCAATTTCTACACTACCCACACTAGCGCTGCACATGTTTTCTCCATTGTGGTGAGCTTGAGCTCGGAAGGATTGAAGAGCCTAGATAGGTAATAGACTGCCCTTTCTTTACCAGAATCATCATGCTGAGCAAGGACAGCTCCTAGGGAGTCCTCGATAGTTGACAGATATAGGATAAGGGGTTTTCCTGGGACAGGCGCTTGCAGCACAGGGGGATTCATCAGATAACTCTTGAGCTCATCAAAGGCTTCTTGGAACTTATCATTCCATTCGAATTTGGCTCCTCCTTTCAACAGTTCATAGAAACGACGACACCTTTGGGAATGCTGAGATATGAATCTCCTTATGAACTGTAGCCGACCAATTAGTCCTCGAAGCTCAGATATGTTCTTAGGAGGAGGCATCTTATTTATTGCCTTGACCTTGTTTGGGTCTATTTGAATCCCCCGCTTGCTGACTATGAAACCTAACAACTTGCCTGAGGAAACCCCAAATACGCACTTCTTTGGATTCATCTTCAATTGATACTCTTGTGCGCGCCGAAATACCTTGGCAAGCACGGAGGAGTGTTCACTTCGGGTCCGAGACTTCACCACAATATCATCCACGTAAACCTCGACATCAATATGAATCATATCATGGAAGATTGCTAACATTGCCCTTTGATAAGTGGTGTCGGCATTCTTCAGTCCAAACGGCATGACCACATAGCAATAAGTTCCCTAGGGCGTGGTGAAGGAGGTTTTCTCTTAATCCTCCAGGGCCAAACGGATTTGATTATATCCTGAGTAACCATCATGAATGAAAGGGTTTCAAACCCGTCGGTGTTATCAATCAAAACATCCAAATGAGGTAATGAGAAATCGTCCTTTGGACATGCCCTATTAAGTCCCGTAAGTCTATGCAGATTCATACTCTACCATCCTTCTTCATTACCGGGACTATATTAGCCACCCACAAAGGATAGAGGACTACACGGATGAACTTAGCTTTGTGTAGCTTATTGATCTCCTCCTTCATCTTCAAAGCAATGTGGGGAAGGGAAACACCTCAATTTTTGTTTAACAGTTATTGCCCTTGGTTTCAAGATTAACCTATATTCCACCAATTCGGGGTCAATGCCGGGCATGTCATCGTATGAACAGGCAAATGAATCTTTGTACTCCCTTAGCATCTCTATGAGCGCTTCTTCTTCAAGAGGGAGATTGGGAAGCTATAGTCAAGAGCCTGGGTTCTTCTTATGTCCCAATGTTACCTCTTTAGTAGGTTCGTCCATTGCCGATGTGGGTTCAGCAAATCTCCTCATGCCACTGGCATACATCTCGGCAGCGTCCTCTATCTCACCGTCTTCTTCATTCACTGGGTCCTCCTCAGTTAATATTTCATATACCCCAAATCCGTCGTCTAGCCCCTCCTCTTCGTGATGAGCTTCTATGTTCAGAATGACAGCTTCTTGGACGAACTCTTCAACAGCCAGAAGAGCGCCACACCTTTGCACCAGATCTACAGGTATCTACGGGGTATGCCACTACCCTTACTCTTCCTAGATGGGGACGGGGACTTGCTAGATTCTACCCTTGAACCTGGAGAAGTGTCCAGAGGGCTGATATTTACAGAGGACCAGAGGATTATTGGAAGGGAAAGAAAGGGGTGCGGCATGGCCACAGGGGTCCTCCGATGGGACTGGAGGCAGAGGCAGGCCACCCAAGCTCAGGGTGCCTACAGCAGAGTCAGGGTGTAGGGGAACAGAAGGCCCCTCACCCAAATTGCCCAATGTGACCATGCTGGTCAGCGAGCGAGGATCGCTTTTCAAGCAGAAGGAGGAGGAAAAGGTGGGGATCACCACCGAAGAAGGAGTGCACAAATGATGGGGATCGCCGTCGAGAACAAGGAAAATGCGGGGACGGGGATCGCCGTCGAGAGTAAGGAAAATGCGGGGACGGGGATCGCTGTAGAGAGTAAGGGAAAATGCGGGGACGGGGATCGCATCAGGATTTGAAGGCGGGGAGTGACGGGGATCGCCGTCAAGCGCGGGGATTGCAGCGAAAATGGAAGCAGGAGATTAGTGCTTGAAAAGGAAGGAAATACGGGGATCACCGTCCGACGAAGGAGAAAGGGGAAAGACGGGGATCGCCGTTTGAAGAAAGGGGAGGAAAGACGGGGATCGTCATCCGATTGCTGGGGGGAATGAGAAGGAAAGGAAACATTTTTTTTTTGTTTTTTTTTTGTTTTTTTTTGTTTTTTTTTTTGAATTAGCCAGGACATACTAAACTAAGAAAAGGAAACTAACTATCCTACATATGGAGGCATCGGGAGAAGGAAAGAATGGTGCCATTAAAGAAGATGACAAAATGGGGCGAGGGAGTGGCTAACGCTTCGAAAGCATCAGAGGAGAATTGGAGAATAAGAGGAGAAAGAGAATTTATAAACAACGATTGAAAATACGGAATGAATAAAAGGCCGGGGGTGCCTGGCCAGAACTCCTCTACCAGTGATGGGATTAATGTTTCAAAATCCTCACCATACCCAAGCAACTGTCGCTTGGAGGTGGTTGCTGATGCTGAGGCTACTGACTCTGTCGCTGCTTGGGGCTTTGTGAGATCCCCCTCTCGGAACAAAAGACTGAGTGTTGAGACCAGGTCTTCTATGTCTGATTCTTCTTCTGCCTCTGCTTCTTCGGCCTTCTTCTTCTTGCCAGGCCGCTGGGCCTCCAGAACTTGATATGCGGATGTAGATGCCTTTGTCTTGACAATGTTGTATCCTGGCTATATGAGTCCTCTGACAAAGTGATCATACAATGTCCAGGTAAGAGGCTCTTGGTCTGACTTTGAAGTAGACGAGTATGCTACCCATTCCATGTATCCCAAGCCACGCTTAGTGATTTGCTTAGAATTAGCGATGACCTGAGTTCTCCCCTGAAGGTGAGCTCCTAGACCCTTTCCCGGCTGGTAGCCAATCTTGAGCATGATGTTCCAGCCTTGGTGTCTGACGATATACCCTCTTGATAGCAGCCAATGACGGGGACATTGTTTGGTGACCGGAGGAGAAGGTATAAGCCCATGGATAATTTATATCAAGCACTGAGATGATGGGTTATTTGAGGGCCAAACTGCCGACATAATTTTCTCTATGGCTTCCACAGTATGGGTGGTTGCCGCACTTTTAACCTTGACTATGTGCCCTTGGAATGGGAACTTCAAGCATTGGGTGTTGTGGAGGGGGCCGCCCCTAATGCTTCAATCCAAGGATGTCCAGGATAGCCTTAAAAGTCGGGTCAATGTCAAGTACATAAAAGTCCACGGTCATAACAAGCGGGCCTAATTCTACCTATAGGGAGACAACACCGTGACAGGCTCGCCGGGAGTTATCGTAGGCCGCTATAGTGGTGGGAGTTGGTTGCAAGCGGCGTTCGGAAATGTTGCATGACCGCAGAGTGCTTAGAGGGCACACATTTATAGAAGCTCCTGTATCAACTAAGGCGGCATCAACGGCCACCTTATTTATAGTCAGAGTTACACACAAAGGCATCCTCCTGGCCTCTGGGGGAGCTAGCTTGTTGTCTGCAAAGGTGATTGTTGGTCCTTTGTTAACAATGGACAAGACCAATAGCAGATTGTCGGGATTCATATCTTCATTTACTATGACCCTCTACAGAAAGGCTTTTAAGGCATCTTGGTGGGTCTGTGACCTCTTGATTAGCTCGAGAATAGATATTTTGGCTGGAGTCTGGTCCAGATGCTTTAGTATATCATACTGGGTCCCCGGGACGGATCTCTCTCTTCGAGTCTTGTTGCTACTGTTGGGTTGCTACTAGAATTTTGGAGCGGGCTGGTGCTGCAGCATAGGATTGCGAATTATGCCGAGGTCATTTGCAGGTTGTTGTGGTTGCTATGGTTGTTGCTGTTGGAACTGGAATGGTTGCTGGAATTGTTGTTGTTGCTGTTGGAATTGTTGTTGTTGTTGCTGGAATTGTTATTGTTGTTGTGGCTGCTATCGCCTTTGCTGCTGCTGTTGTTGCCTCTACCCCTGTTGGTCCCTCAATGTCTGGATCAATCTCTTCATTTCAGCCCAATCAATCTGATTTTGTTCGTGGAGATCATATATAATATCTCTGAATTGAAAACAATCCGACACATTGTGGCCCGGATGACGGTGGTACATGCAATACTTTGTCTGATCCGCCGCCATATTCCAGTTTGCCTTCTCTGGAGGTAGCCTAAGGGCATTAAGGGACATGAGGGCTGCGAAAATATCAGCTAGACTCTCTAGAAGGGGAGGATATTGAGCTCTCTTAGGTCCGTTAGGCTTCCTGGGAGCATAGCCATTTTGGGGTGGAGGGACCTGATTGTATTGGCGTTGGTCTTGTTAGGGGTTCTGGGTTTGAGGAGGTGGCTGCCTATTGTTCCATGGCTACTGAGGTTGTTGGGTATAGGGGGACCTACCTACCGGACCCTGAGGATTGTTAACTGCACCTACCTGTTCATTGGTTTGGACTCCTTCGGTACAGGACCTTGAGGTTTCTTAAGATAGCGAAACTTTGGGGTCTCAAACATAGAGTGGATGGGTGAGTCCTTAAGTTGGGTATGGATGAAACGGGCTCAGCTGTATAGCTGGTGCATGGAGGTGATGTCGTTCATGGATAAGATGGCACGGTAGGTAGGTGTGGCATTGGCAATTATCAACTTGACTTTCTCCTCCTCAAGCATTGGGCAGTAGACCTTCGAAGCTAGGGCACGCCACCTGTCAGCATAAATTGCAAACTCCTCATCAGGCTTCATCTTTTCGGCTACTAGATCAACAAAAGAATACTCGGGTCCGACCCGATCCTGATATTGCTGTAAGAACCTTTCTTGAACAATCTGAAAATCTTCGACTTCCTTGGGGGGCAAAGAGTAGAACCACTCGAGGGCCGCTCCATCCAATGACTTGCAAAACAAGTACACCATAAGATGGCGGTCGTACTTGTGCAGGGCCCATTCATATACAAAATCTTTCAAATGCACATAGGGGTCACCTACCCCAGAATATCGTCGGTAGATAGGGAGTTCCGACTGGGGTGGGACCCGGAGGTGTTGGAAGGAAGAAGGGGAATATCAGCGGCTTTCCGCGGATCCAATTGTCTCCGGAGGTCATGGAGCTCCTCTTCATAGATGTCCACTCCGCAAGGAAGTCGGAGGGGGACGTGGTGTGATGAGCGGGAATGAGGGAGCGGGATTGCTCCAAAGAATAGGACCTCTCACGGGGAAAGGAAGCAGGTTCGGCCTGATAGAATGAGGAGACTGGAGGAAATTTGGGCCGAACCTCCCGCACGGGAAGGAAGCTGGGCTCGAAAAAATGCATAGCCCGCGGACGCAAGGGAGTAGGATCCGCCATGGTGGAAGGAACATGTGGCGCAAAGGCAGCAGGGGCAGAAGAGGCCGCCTACTGGGCTGAGTGATGAGATGGCGGGGATAAGGGACGCTTGCCTTTGGCAGCGGCCAGAAACTTCTGAACTTGGTCCGGGCTCAAATGTGGGAGGAGCTGACTGAATTGGGTGTGCGGGTCATCCGCCCCAAGAGGAGAAGGGGGGCGAGATTGACCATCAACGATAGTAGGGGGTTGGATGTGCCCAGAGAGGGTGGCCGCAGAAGGTTGGGCCACATCCTTAAGGAGCCCAATGGGCAAAGAGTCGCCGGCGAGGACACAGAAATGGTCCATGCCGAACAAAGGATTGTGATATAATACAACAGTTAGAGGGGAGACTCGAACGACCTAGATAATGACGCATGCAACAACCCCTAAAACAATTATGGGAGACGACACAATTACCAAACAATTCCTAGACCCTAACCACAAGAAAGGACTATGAGATAAGAAGGGGTGTACCAAACGAGCACTCAAGTTAACATGATTACCATCAAATTTTTAGGGTTCTTACTTGACCTTTAATGGATTGATTAATGGGATTTCACTCAGTCAATAGGGACCCTAATAGGTAAGGACTCAAGTACTTCGGTGACACTAAGGAGATGCACAAACTCACGCGTGAGATGGCTTGAACTATGGGTACAACGGGTACAACCAGCCCGGGGAACCGCAACATGCGTACGGCCACGGGGACTTAGGAGGCCCTCGGTAGGTGGCCCTGGTCAGCCACGAGTGCTCGCAGGTGAGAGGGTCTACTCTACAGGAGGAAAACCTAAACTACACATGACAGAGTGTATGCATGAACCAAGTGCACCAGGGTGCATGCAATGTCTAACCTAACACTAACAAACAGTGACTAACAGGGCTTGGCTGAGGTCGCGACGACCAGATCTGTCGCGACTTTATCGCGGCCGGTAGACCGGACGCGATGGCAACAGAACGCAGAGACCCACAATCACATGCAAACAAAGGGCAAGCAAACTGTAATACCCCAGAAATTTCATTAATTAAAAATTTTAGATAAATAGAAAATTCGTCAATTTATAAAAACCAAACTAGCTAAAAGATACACGTCATTATTGCATGAGTAGAAACTCATGTAAAAATTCTATAAAAAATAGTTGTACCTTAAAAATTATTCTCTAATGACACATTAAGAAATTTGGGCATAGAAAAATAATCCGGGCCATGATTTAGAATTTATGTGACTTATCATGGTAAATAAGAATAAATTGAAATATCTATTATTACATGAGCCAAGTAGATTAACAATTGAAATAAAAATTATGAGTAGACTCCAAATAATATGTGGGGATAGTCCATAAAATAAATTGGACCAATGTACAACTTATGACCTATGAACAAATTCAAGTATGAAAATAGTAAATAAATAACTTACGTATTATCGAAATGATAGAACTTACGTACCACTATCGTACGTGAGAAAACACATTAGAAAATTCCGTAAAAATTATAAATCAACCTCAAACATTATTCTTAAGAGTTTCATGAAGAGATTCGAGCAACAAAAAATCCGATTGGCCAAGTGTACGTTACACGTGACCAAGTTAACCGAATTAGGGAACTAAGTCGGAAAATTGTTAACACGGAAAAATAACCCACCATAAATTAAATAAATAGGTTGGAGAGACTTATAACATTATGTATTAGTGACCCATTAATGAAAATGAGCCAATGGATCACTTTAGCTTAATAATAAAATTGGAACATAAAAATACTCAGAAATTTGTACCTGTAAATATGCAATAATTGTGAAGGGCACATTAGGGTTTAAATTAGGGTAATTAGTCATACAAGGTAAGTCAAAACCGGATCCAACTCTAAGAGGTGGTTTCTAAACCTTTGCTACCTCCTTTGGGTGAGAGAATCTCAGATTTTGGAAATAGAATGCAGAAATTCGCAGCCCTCTTTCCTAGTCCCATTAGGACATAAAGTAGCACCCTAAAACTATAAGAACTCTTCACAAAACGTTTGGGGAAGGTTTAGCATCAAGTTGGGGTCGTGTGCAGCAAGTTTGGGGCGCTGGAGGAGAGGAGAAGGCTGGGGAAAAACGTGGTCTTCTTCCACCTCGCCTGTAGCGAACCAGGAACCTGCAGGGAGTTCTTTGCATCAAAGGTAGGCATTCTTGAGTTTGCTTGTGTCTAGCATCCCTTGGCCTCCAACCCTAGCATACAAGCCTCGTTCCCGGCTTAGAAGGAAGGGATTTCTACCCAGTCCTAAAGCCAACATAGCTTGTTGCAGGTCCAGTCAAGTTTGTAAGCAGTCCTCGGAGTGTCCCCGGAACGTGTAATCAACCTCCTGAAGGTATATAATATTCCGCATTACGTTTCATTTCTCTGATTCTGCCTTCCCCTTAGTCCATATTGGTTGGTGATCGAAGATGAGATCCATGTTTTGGAAGAAAAATTCTGTTAGGGTTTTACTTTCAAATAAAAGGGTTTTTTTGCTCACAAGATTAAAGAAAAATAATACCATCTTGTAGAGCTTCGAGTCTAGCTTCATTGCTTCTGATTTTACTAATTTCATGGAGTATACTTTGTGTATTAGTCGTTCTCCCTAAGTCGCGCACATAGTTAGGGCTTTTCCCGTTCTTCTTATTATGCACATATTTGAGACCGAATTAGACTAAATCATCAACATAAAGTTCTTCTACTTGTAGTCAAGATCATCTTTCATGTTGAACGTTTGTCTAAAAATCTTTAGTTAGAGAGTTATGAACCTCGTAAGAGAGTCATGCATAATACTGTGTTTCGGGTTTGCAGTTAGCCTTAGGTTCTTCCTGTTTTTCTCGAGATTTAAGACTGAAGTAGGTCAAGCCTCTAACATAAAAGTTCTTTAAACAGTTGTCATGGTCATCTTTCATGTTAAGTGTTTTGTTTAAATATCATTAGTTAGAAAGTTAAAACTTCGTAATAGAGTCATGCAGGATACTGCGTTTTCAGGTTGCATTTAACTTTCACTTCTTCATGTTTTTCACAAGGTTCAAACCGAATTAGGTTAAAACCCCAACAACAACGTTCTTATAATCGTTGTCCTTGTCATCTTTTATGTTAGACGTTTTGTCCAAATGTCAGTAGATCTCATGTTACAAGTCTAACATGTAAGTCACAACGAAGTCATGCATGTTTAGGGCTTTCCCATGTTCTTCCTGTATTCATGCAATTAGAGACCGATTCAGACCCAGCCCACAACACAAAAGTTCTTCCAATAGATGTCCTCGACATTTTCTATGTTGAGAGTTTTGTCTAAAAGTTAGCATATAGAGAGATATAGGCATTTCATGAATATCGCCCCTGTGTCAAAACATGGTAAGTCTGAACCAAGAGCATGCCAGATCCCGGTCGGACTCAGGCACAGACCCTGTGAACGCGACGGCCCGATATGTCGCGTTCTGAGGTCGGGTCACGACAGTACTTCTGTCGCGTTCTGGTCGCGACAGTACCCATGTCGCATTCTGCCTGCCTGATCTGACGACCCTGTCGCGATCCTTGCAAGACCACGTCGCGATCTCAGTTTTGGGCCTGAAAAATCAGTCTTTGCAAGTCTCGTTGTACCACCATAATTCCCATATCATGTTGACGATCTTAATACATAAAACAAAGTTGTAAGTATTGGTTGTATTTAATCTAATAAAAGTCAATCACTTGATCTTTCATATCCATGATTTCATGACACATACACACACGTTGAACCATCCAAACATGGCTTAATTTGTATGAATATGACACATAACATATCTGGTAATTATTGCAATAATTACCTTACTTTAACAAGTACTCGTTTACGATTCGTGCGATGTTTAGAACACCGATCTCGACGCTCCACTGTTCTAGAATTCCTCTAGAACGTCGAGCACTTGTTTCTATAATTACACACTCTCTTGACTTGGACGAACTCTCCGTCGGATACTCCTTCTGCCGGACTAGTGACTCCTTGTGCAAGGCCTCCGTCAGTCTCCTCTGATCATGGATTCCCACATGGTCGACGAGCCGGTTGTACCCTAACACCTGTGATACACCTTAGGGATCAGCAAGATCCAGACGGCCTTAGTTGCTCTCGTTCTTATCTTGAATCACGCCGAACCTCTGGACCTGTGCATAACGAGGCCAGCGGAAAGGTTGTGTTCCACTGACTGCCAACACCGTGCGCGCGTGTTGTGCAACTGTTACTATCGCTCGTTACTCGACGTTTATGTGCAATGACCATAAGATCTCATCTATACTGTACTCGCTCGTCTATTCACGTTCACTCTACTATCTCGTCTCTCTCGTCTATTCACGTTCACTTTACTGTCTCGTCTCTCTCGTCTATTCATCTAGTACTCTCTTGAGACTCGTTGAGCTGTTGTGGCTCCTATCGTTTGTACTATTTCATGACTGTCTAGCGCTATAATGCATACTGTGCAGGGCACGGAGAGTGTCCGAGGGGCTCCAATCTAGTCCTGGGGGCAGAGAGCCACCCGAAAATACCTGCACGGGCTATTGACGGTGTTCTGCATTGCACCGGTTCTGACTATACTATCTTGGCTAGACATCTGACTACTATCCTTTTAGTCTGAGGAGTTCAGACGTACTGTGATATTACTGTGCTATCACAAACTGTTATACATTAGTCTGAGGAGTTCAGACATAATGTACTATCATGAAACGGCTACTGTCCTAGAAGTGACTACTGCCGTATTCTACCAGTGCACCGTTGTGCAACCATACACGCTATCTCGTTACACGCTATCTCGTTACACACTATCTCGTTACACGCTATCTCATCATACGCTCTACTTGCTCTACTTGATACTCGCTATCTTGAGTTACTGTGTGCTATCGCGACTTGATCACATTCAAAGTGCGATTTACTCTTTACTGACCATCCACTATCATCTCTTCTTGCTATACATGTCGCTTGCTATTCTGACAATATCGTTACTTGCTATTGTTGTTATCGTTTTCTATCATGACTTGACTTTAATCATCGTGCTATACTTGATTCATCTACTATTTGAACCACGTTACTTATGCTATTACTTTCTCGACTTTACATGACTCTCTCTATCATTAGTTACTCTGCCTTTAATGCATTAATTACTTAAAGCATGCTTGACTCATGAGATTTAAGTCCTACTGGGCGTTGTTCGCTCACCCTGCGTTTTGGTTATTGTGTCTCAAGTAAGTCGGACAATGACGTTAGATGCACCCATGGGACAAGACCCGAGTGTTGAGTGACCTGGAATTAGTTGATGAAGATACTCTAGTACAATGGAGTCTAGCAGATATTGTTTTAGATTTCTTTCTAATGTAATGGAGTCAATGAGCTATATGTTTTGGCTCTGGATTAGTGGTTGTACTAGTCTTAGTGGAATTTCAATGAAATGAAGAGTTTTATTCCAATTATTGTTCATTAGATACTCTGATTTATTCAACTGATTGTACATGTTACTCTACTATGTACTTCGTTCACGTCTCCCCCGATTTATTCCGCTGCTAAATTGGAGGGGCGTGACAGTTGGTATCAGAGCCTAGGATATCCTTATTAGGATATTTTAGGTCCTAGGATGTTCTAGGTGAATTGACATGACACGTGTCTAAGACAACCCCCATACTTATGTGAGGATTGGGTAGAACCATGGTTAAGATATAAAATGTGTATACTTACCCTATTGGTTTAATACTACCTTGTACCCTAATGTCAACCTCATTCTGGAAGGTAACTTTAAACCTACCCTCATTATTACCTTAACATGGAAATGATGATGTATAGGTAACTGAAGAAGTCATGGAATTTGGTGGACCAAATTCTTTTTAAGTGGGGGAGGATGTAATACCCCAGAAATTCATTAATTAAAAATTTAGATAAATAAAAAATTCGTCAATTTATAAAAACCAAACTAGCTAAAAGATACACGTCATTATTGCATGAGTAGAAACTCATGTAAAAATTCTATAAAAATAATAGTTGTACCTTAAAAATTATTCTCTAATGACACATTAAGAAATTTGGGCATAGAAAAATAATCCGGGCCATGATTTAGAATTTATGTGACTTATCATGGTAAATAAGAATAAATTGAAATATCTATTATTACATGAGCCAAGTAGATTAACAATTGAAATAAAAATTATGAGTAGACTCCAAATAATATGTGGGGATAGTCCATAAAAGAAATTGGACCAATGTACAACTTATGACCTATGAACAAATTCAAGTATGAAAATAGTAAATAAATAACTTACGTATTATCGAAATGATAGAACTTACGTACCACTATCGTACGTGAGAAAACACATTAGAAAATTCCGTAAAAATTATAAATCAACCTCAAACATTATTCTTAAGAGTTTCATGAAGAGATTCGAGCAACGAAAAATCCGATTGGCCAAGTGTACGTTACACGTGACCAAGTTAACCGAATTAGGGAACTAAGTCGGAAAATTGTTAACACGGAAAAATAACCCAACCATAAATTAAATAAATAGGTTGGAGAGACTTATAACATTATGTATTAGTGACCCATTAATGAAAATGGGCCAATGGATCACTTTTAGCCTAATAATAAAATTGGAACATAAAAATACTCAGAAATTCGTACCTGTAAATATGCAATAATTGTGAAGGGCACATTAGGGTTTAAATTAGGGTAATTAGTCATACAAGGTAAGTCAAAACCGGACCCAACTCTAAGAGGTGGTTTCCTAAACCTTTGCTACCTCCTTTGGGTGAGAGAATCTCAGATTTTGGAAACTAGAATGCAGAAATTCGCAGCCCTCTTTCCTAGTCCCATTAGGACATGAAGTAGCACCCTAAAACTATAAGAACTCTTCACAAAACGTTTGGGGAAGGTTTAGCATCAAGTTGGGGTCGTGTGCAGCAAGTTTGGGGCGCTGGAGGAGAGGAGAAGGCTGGGGAAAAACGTGGTCTTCTTCCACCTCGCCCTGTAGCGAACCAGGAACCTGCAGGGAGTTCTTTGCATTCAAAGGTAGGCATTCTTGGGTCAAGATTAAAGAAAAATAATACCATCTTGTAGAGCTTCGAGTCTAGCTTCATTTGCTTCTGATTTTACTAATTTTCATGGAGTATACTTTGTGTATTAGTCGTTCTCCCTAAGTCGCGCACAGTTAGGGCTTTTCCCGTTCTTCTTATTATGCACACGATTTGAGACCGAATTAGACTAAATCATCAACATAAAAGTTCTTCTACTTGTAGTCACGATCATCTTTCATGTTGAACGTTTTGTCTAAAAATCTTTAGTTAGAGAGTTATGAACCCCGTAAGAGAGTCATGCATAATACTGTGTTTTCGGGTTTGCAGTTAGCCTTAGGTTCTTCCTGTTTTTCTCGAGATTTAAGACTGAAGTAGGTCAAGCCTCCAACATTAAAGTTCTTTAAATAGTTGTCATGGTCATCTTTCATGTTAAGTGTTTTGTTTAAATATCTTTAGTTAGAAAGTTATAAACTTCGTAATAGAGTCATGCAGGATACTGCATTTTCAGGTTGCATTTAACTTTCACTTCTTCATGTTTTTCACAAGGTTCAAGACCGAATTAGGTTAAAACCCCAACAACAAAGTTCTTATAATCGTTTTCCTTGTCATCTTTTATGTTAGACGTTTTGTCCAAATGTCAGTAGATCTCATGTTACAAGTCTAACATGTAAGTCACAACGAAGTCATGCATGTTTAGGGCTTTGCCACGTTCTTCCTGTATTTCATGCAATTAGAGACCGATTCAGACCCAGCCCACAACACAAAAGTTCTTCCAATAGATGTCCTCGACATTTTCTATGTTGAGAGTTTTGTCTAAAGTTAGCATATAGAGAGATATAGGCGTTTCATGAATATTGCCCCTGTGTCAAAACATGGTAAGTCTGAACCAAGAGCATGCCAGATCCCGGTCAGACTCAGGCGCAGACCCTGTGAACGCGACGGCACGATATGTCGCGTTCTGAGGTCGGGTCGCGACAGTACTTCTGTCGCGTTCTGGTCGCGACAGTACCCCTGTCGCGTTCTGCCTGCCTGATCTGACGACCCCGTCGCGATCCTTGCAAGACCACGTCGCGATCTCAGTTTTGGGCCTGAAAATCAGTCTTTTGCAAGTCTTGTTGTACCACCATAATTCCCATATCATGTTGACGATCTTAACTACATAAAAACAAAGTTGTAAGTATTGGTTGTATTTTAATCTAATAAAAGTCAATCACTTGATCTTTCATATCCTTGATTTCATGACACATACACACACGTTGAACCATCCAAACATGGCTTAATTTGTATGAATATGACACATAACATATCTGGTAATTATTGCAATTAATTACCTTACTTTAACAAGTACTCGTTTACGATTCGTGCGATGTTTTAGAACACCGATCTCGACGCTCCACTGTTCTAGAATTCCTCTAGAACGTCGAGCACTTGTTTCTATAATTACACACTCTCTTGACTTGGACGAACTCTCCGTCGGATACTCCTTCTGCGGACTAGTGACTCCTTGTGCAAGGCCTCCGTCAGTCTCCTCTGATCATGGATTCCCACATGGTCGACGAGCCGGTTGTACCCTAACACCTGTGATACACCTTAGGGATCAGCAAGATCCAGACGGCCTTAGTTGCTCTCGTTCTTATCTTGAATCACGCCGAACCTCTGGACCTGTGCATAACGAGGCCAGCGGAAAGGTTGTGTTCCACCTGACTGCCAACACCGTGCGCGCGTGTTGTGCAACTGTTACTATCGCTCGTTACTCGACGTTTCATGTGCAATGACCATAAGATCTCATCTATACTGTACTCGCTCGTCTATTCACGTTCACTCTACTATCTCGTCTCTCTCGTATATTCACGTTCACTTTACTATCTCGTCTCTCTCGTATTCATCTAGTACTCTCTTGAGACTGTTGAGCTGTTGTGGCTCCTATCGTTTGTACTATTTCATGACTGTCTAGCGCTATAATGCATACTGTGCAGGGCACGGAGAGTGTCCGAGGGGCTCCAATCTAGTCCTGGGGGCAGAGAGCCACCCGAAAATACCTGCAGGGGCTATTGACGGTGTTCTGCATTGCACCGGTTCTGACTATACTATCTTGGCTAGACATCTGACTACTATCCTTTTAGTCTGAGGAGTTCAGACGTACTGTGATATTACTGTGCTATCACAAACTGTTATACATTAGTCTGAGGAGTTCAGACATAATGTACTATCATGAAACGGCTACTGTCCTAGAAGTGACTACTGTCGTATTCTACCAGTGCACCGTTGTGCAACCATACACGCTATCTCATTACACGCTATCTCGTTACACACTATCTCGTTACACGCTATCTCATCATACGCTCTACTTGCTCTACTTGATACTCGCTATCTTGAGTTACTGTGTGCTATCGCGACTTGATCACATTCAAAGTGCGATTTACTCTTTACTTGACCATCCACTATCATCTCTTCTTGCTATACATGTCGCTTGCTATTCTGGACAATATCGTTACTTGCTATTGTTGTTATCGTTTTCTATCATGACTTGACTTTAATCATCGTGCTATACTTGATTCATCTACTATTTGAACCACGTTACTTATGCTATTACTTTCTCGACTTTACATGACTCTCTCTATCATTAGTTACTCTGCCTTTAATGCATTAATTACTTAAAGCATGCTTGACTCATGAGATTTAAGTCCTACTGGGCGTTGTTCGCTCACCCTGCGTTTTGGTTATTGTGTCTCAGGTAAGTCGGACAATGACGTTAGATGCACCCATGGGACAAGACCCGAGTGTTGAGTGACCTGGAATTAGTTGATGAAGATACTCTAGTACAATGGAGTCTAGTAGATATTGTTTTTAGATTTCTTTCTAATGTAATGGAGTCAATGAGCTATATGTTTTGGCTTGGATTAGTGGTTGTACTAGTCTTAGTGGAATTTCAATGAAATGAAGAGTTTTATTCCAATTATTGTTCATTAGATACTCTGATTTATTCAACTGATTGTACATGTTACTCTACTATGTACTTCGTTCACGTCTCCCCCGATTTATTCCGCTGCTAAATTGGAGGGGCGTGACACAAACTAACCAAAAGTGCAATACAAGTATGAAGTAAGGTAAACTACCCAGCAAGACTCCCTAAACAAACAGAAACTGACACATGGATCAAAATCAGTAACAAACAATGTGTACCTGATGAATCGACCTCCAACAACGTCGCGGCAATGTTGCGACCTTTCTCTCCACCTCGATATGACCCGAAATCAACCAGTAAAAATAAAAGGAAAATCCAAACCCTAGCAGGATTCTAACAAACCAAAATGCGAATATACATGGCAATACAGCATGGATAAGACATGGAAGCACTTTTAGTGAGGCAACAGTGCAAGGGAGAGTGAAGGAACGCGTACCTAAAGTCACGTCCGCCTTTTTGGATGCGATGGTGTCGCGGCAGCGCGATGCACAGCGTTAACACCCGAGCACAGAAAGACAGAAAAAGACATAAAACACACCTAACAGGGTTCTACAAAGCACTTAAACAGATGAACATGGCAGGCAAACAGGCAAAATCAACGAGGCTAGCACTGAAGGTCCCACCGTAATCGCCAAAAGGTGTAATCACGGAGTTGTGCACCCCTCGAAACACGCAACACGTTTTAAGATGTACTTAAAATAGCATGGGAATATTGGATGTGATCGCCACCTAGCTAGTTGCCATGATTAAGAATTAAAATAGGCTAACATTGCTAGGAAAAGGAGAGAGAATAGGGCACTGACCTTTGTCACGACGGGTCTCCCCGTCGCGAGGGAGCTGATGTTGCGACGCCCGAACAGGGCGCGTCTCCGTTGTCGCGACCACCATGCCAGGCGCGTTCTCTGCAGTGCGATAGAAATGGATTGGGACCTTCTTCCTGTCCTCCAACTGGCCAGAGGACAAGAGCTCCTCGTCGAATAATGCTTGTGTGCCTGCCAAAAATGAAGAAAACAAGAAAGCAAACCCTGTTAGAACATATTTAAGCGTACCATCTATTCAAAAGTGAAAGGAAAGGGAAGAGCATGGAGGGAACAAACCTGGGGGGTGGTTTTAAACCCCTTGAGTGTATAAAAACGTGGGAAGGAAAGAAGGAAATGCGTCCTATCTAAAAGGGAACAATAAAATGCATGAAAAGAGAAAGGGGAGAGGAAAGAAGAAAGAGCCCCAGATGGGCTATTTACTTGGTGCTTAACTCCATGCTCTAGTTGGTAGAGTTGTACCATGACATGGATAATGTTTGGATTGTTAAATCATGTTACATGTTAGGTGTAGATAGCATGTATAGGTGTATGTCTATTATCTATGATTTAATATGAGCATGTGATAGTTAGGAACGTGTTTGGATGTTTTATATGTAGTTAATTATATAAGCATGTGCCATGTAAATTGTTATGGTTTAAATGATATCATGTGTTTCTTTATTGTTTGGTAGTTTAACATGTGTGTGATGTGTGTAAGGTTGAGTCTTTAGATTGCTTGCTGGGTCTTTTAGACTCATACTTGTTTCGGCGTACAGGTGAGACAGGTGTTTCCGTACTTGGAGGGGGTGTAGCGAGGAGCATCCCCGAGCACGAGGAGTAGCATTTTGTGGAGTTCACTATATAGTTGTACTTTCTCTTTCATAGTTCGAATAATGTTATTCATATGGACAATGTTATGGACAATGTAGTTCTTTTGAAATTGTAATAATTGGACATTGTCATTTCTTTCATTGCTATATAGACTGTGGAATGTGTGATGATGATGGAATGAAGATAAGTCTTTCCTTTTATTCCCGCTGTACTCATTGTTATTCATTTACATATCAACCTATCATTTAGTGTTGGGTTATTATCCCACTGTAATGACACCCTTTGTGCCGATGGGGATTGGTATAATTGTACCGGTATGAAGAGGGTCGTTACAAAGCATGAGTAGGGACTCTTTTGCATGGTTATTTTCAACTTATCATGGTTGTGGGACTGGGTGGTATGATTTTTGGAATGAGTTTATAGAGTGTGTTCTTGAACCCTGAAAGGCGTCCAGTACAGTGGACGCATTCTTGTGAATGCGTCACTTACACCCGATGCGATTCAGGGTTGAATAGCGTCCTGAATGTCCGACGCATTTTGAAAAGGAATAGCGGCGTCTGTATTGGACGCGATTAAGAAATTGGCCACCTGAGCTCTGGTGTGTTGTGGCCTGTTTGTCCGGTTTCTGTCCCACGTTGCTTGGGCTATGT
The DNA here is from genome assembly GCA_014218235.1 of Colocasia esculenta. Lineage (NCBI taxonomy): Eukaryota > Viridiplantae > Streptophyta > Magnoliopsida > Alismatales > Araceae > Colocasia > Colocasia esculenta. The sequence goes on from CM024754.1 coordinate 43,670,372, forward strand.
TACCAAGGCAATGTAGGGTCTGTATGGGTTATGTTAACCCACGTTGTGATTAATATCGAGGTGTTTTGCATGGATTTATGTGCATAGCAAGTTGGGTGTCACGCCTTCTGTAGTTACCTCTCCAGTCGGTTACCCTAGCACTGGGTGCTTAGGGCTTGTCCCGGTACGGGAGCACCGTCGAGGTTTGTGTCGTCTTCCTGGACACCCTCACTCATGTGTTTGAGTAGTACGTCCGGCTGAGGGAAAGACGACAGGGGACAACGGCTCGTGTTTGTGGGTGTATGGCTGTTTGTAGCACGCTCTTGGTTGAGGGACGGACACTGGTAGACGTACTGGTCCTCAGCTAGTTCTGTTTCAGTGCCTCACTTTAGGGTTCTCGGCCGGAGCCCCTAAAGGTGTCAGGCTTGGCCTTGCAGCAGTGTTGCTTGCAGGTGTGGTGTGGTTAGTCTCCACAGTTCTTGTCTTTGTTGAGGTGGAGTAGGAGCTGGACCCTTCTTTCGTGGCTGTGAGGCTGAGAGGTGTACTTGTGCAGTTTGTCCAAGTCTGTGGCTGGTGTCGCGAACCAGTTCTCGTGACTCGTGTTCGGCGTACCCTTCCTTTAGCTTGTACACTCTTACGTGTGTTGCCATTTATTTACTTACAATTGTTACATGATTTATAGTTTTGATATAAATTGTGTTTCTCGGCTTTGGGGGAGTTACCCTACTGAGCCAATGACTTGTGAGGCTCACCCATTTTTCTTCCAGGTGAGGGAGAGCAAGAGGATTATCATCCCTCCTGTAGTTCCGGTCAGCGCCATAGTGGAGTTTGGCCCTCGCCACCAGCAAAGTAAAGTTCTTACTTATGGGGCCTTGGGGGTTTGTCCCAGGCTGTTGTATCTTGTATATTGACTATGTATTGAACTTAGTATGTACATTTCATATGGACATGTGTGAGAAATGTATCTTATATGTGTTTAGTGTGTTTCTTTTATATTTTCACAGATATATGTGGTTGATATCCCTTGCGAGGCTTCGGCCCGATCGCGGGAGACGGAGTCGTATCAGGCTTGTTATTGGGTTAACGGGTTTGAACGGCATGGTCCGTTACAGTTGGTATCAGAGCAAGGTCTGTGTAAATATGAAAGAACGGGAAATGTACATAGTTATTGCTTATCATGGTCTTCTGCTGGTAGTTGGCCCTGTTTTTATAATAATATACTTGTGTGTTGTGTGAATGGAATGTGTATGTGCAGGTTTATAATGACTGATAGGAGAGATTGGGTAGGAGGAGGTGATGATTCTGAGGAGTCTACTCACCAGATGATAGAGAGAATGTGGGAGAGTATCACTCACATCCGGACAAAGTTGGATCAGCAATTACCGGGTCAGCCCTCTGGAGTAGCACCACCGATGACGGAGGAGATCATGCTGGCACCATTAGTACCACCCTATGGAGTAGAGGCACCCCCTGCAGCACCTTTACCTCCAGTGGTACAAGTGCAGCCAGCAAATGTGGAGGAGTCCATGATGATGGTGGAAAGGTTCTTGCGTTTGCAACCACCAACATATTTGGGAGGTCCAAGTCCTGACACAGCTGAGTATTGGATTCATGAAATTGAAAGGGTGTTTGTTACAATGAGGTGTCCCCAGGCGGATAGGGTTATTTTGGCAACCTATAAGTTGAGGGGATTTGCACAAGAATGATGGAGACTTAAGATGCAGACCGTGTTCACTAGTAGAGCTGAAGAAACAATTACTTGGCCCGAGTTTCTTGAGGTATTCAATAAAACTTTCTTTCTGGTACAAGTTCAGCTAACAAAAAGGGAGCAATTTAGAACATTTCAGCAAGGGAACTTGTCGGTGTTGGAATACCAAATGAGATTCATGGCCTTGAGTAGGTATGCCCCGTATGTAGTAACCAACAATGCAATGATGATTGAGTACTTCATTCGGGGATTGAGGTCGGAGTTACAAGATGCAGTTATTCCTTTGATGTGTGGTACAGTGGAAGAGGTAGCCCAAAGAGCAGCAATACTTGAAAGAACTATACAAGCCAGGCAATCTAGTGGATCAGGATCAAGTGGTGGTAGTTTCCGACTTCCACAACAGTCTGCGGGTGCTAGCAAGGGAAAGGCACCTTCGGGTGGATCGTCTTCTTCGGGCTTTGGTAAATGGGGCAATAAGTTGAAGAAGATGTTTAGAGGCCGAGGAGGTGGCAAGCAGCAAGGATTTCAGCAAGGGCTCGGTTATAAGCCGAAGATGGAGGAATCTCAACAAAGCACGACAAGGCAACCCGGAGAATTCTGGTGTTATAATTATGATCAGCCGGGGCATATGGCGAGGAATTGTCCTTATCCAAGGAGAGCTAATTATGGTAGAGGGGCACCACAACAACAACAGCAACAACAACCTTCAGTAGGGCAAGGGAGAGGTGCACCTTACCAGAGGGGTGGAGGACGAGTAATGGCGATTACAAGGGCTCAAGAGGAAGCATCAAATCTGATTGAAGGTACTATACCACTCTTTGAATTTTCAGCAAGAACATTGATTGATCCGGGTGCATCTCACTCTTTCATTTCCAAAGATTTTATTGATGTTATGGTGCATCCTTTTGAGGAAAGGCAGTGTGAACTTATGGTGGAGGTACCGTCGGAAGATTTTATGCTTACCACATGTTATTTGGATGAGGTACCTATTATGATGCATGGTAATCAGTTGTCGGCTAGGCTTTATGCTTTGCAATTAAAGGAGTATGATATGATATTGGGTATGGATTGGTTGGAGGCGTATGGGGCAGTGGTGGATTGTAGGAAAAAGAAAGTGAGGTTCAGCTATCCAGGAGGAGATTTATTTGAGTTCCAAGGTATGCCATTCTACACCCCTAAATTCATTATCTCTGCCCTAAAGGCTAGGAAATTGATTAATGCAGGATGTGTAGTCTATTTGGCATCTGTTAGTTTGGTTGAGGCAGAAAAGGTAGTGGATATGGTACCTGTTGTTAGGGAATTTGCGGATGTGTTTCCGGAGGAGTTACTGGGGTTAGCACCGCATAGAGAGGTGGATTTTACTATTGAGTTGCAACCGGGTAGTATGCCCATTTCTAAAGCACCATACAGGATGGCACCTGCAGAATTGAAGGAGTTAAAGAAGCAGTTGCAAGAGTTACTTGAGAAGGGATTTATTTGGCCGAGTCATTCACCGTGGGGAGCGCCGGTTCTTTTTGTAAAGAAGAAAGATGGTAGTATGAGAATGTGTATAGATTATCGCTAGTTGAATCAAGTCACCATAAAGAACAGGCATCCACTTCCACGTATTGATGATTTATTTGATCAATTGCAATCAGCAAAGGTGTTCTCCAAGATATATTTAAGATCGGGGTACCATCAATTGAGGATCCGGGAAGAGGATATTGACAAGACGACATTTAGAACAAGGTATGGGCATTATGAGTTTGTGGTTATGCCATTTGGGCTAACCAATGCACCGACGACATTTATGAACTTGATGAATCAGATCTTTCATCCTTATTTAGACCGGTTTATTGTGGTGTTTATTGATGATATTTTAGTATATTCAGCCTCAGAAGAAGAGCATGCAGATCATTTGAGAATTTCATTGCAAACATTGAGGGAGTATCAACTTTATGCAAAATATAGTAAGTGTGAGTTTTGGCTTAAGGAGATTCAGTTTTTGGGGCATATTATTTCAGGTGAGGGTGTTGCTGTAGATCCAGCAAAGGTGGAGGCTGTTATGAAATGGGAAGAGCCAAAAACAGTGTCGAAAATTCGAAGTTTCCTTGGAATGGTCGGATTATAGGCGGTTTATCCAAGATTTCTCTAAAATTGTAGCGCCATTGACAAGGCTTACCAGGAAAGGAGCACCATTTGAGTGGTTATTGATGCGCGCGACATTGTTGACTGTGCAACTTCGTTGTCCAGAGTTCTTCGCACACATCAAAATGCGCACTTCCTCTAAACTGTCTCACAAACATAAAGTCATAAAGAAGAACTAGCACAATAGTGAGTACAGGTCATATCCACGGAGAGGCTGAATAGAGCTCGAATTAAACTACTTTGACTTGAATTCATATCGAAAATGCATTAAAGTGAATGAGAGAATAAAACCAACCAAACCCCTCACAGCAGTCAAAATCTCAAATGCTCAACAAGAAAAAAATAATAATTCAAACTCCCAGATGCCGAACTCCAACTCCAAACATCAGAAGCAAAATTCAGAAGAAATGTTCCATTCTCCCAGGTACCCAGAACAAGCCAAAGATGGATTCCCTAGGTGCTCTGGTCCCTTCTCCCCAATGCAAAGAAATGGAAAATAGATGTTGTCAAGCAAGAACAAAACCACAAATCTGGACCCAAAATCCTCTGATCTCCGGAAGAACAGGAAGAAGCTAAAATCCCACATTAATCAAACTAACCAACCCTTTGATGCCGAAATCTGCTCCCAGCTCAATCATCCACAGCAAACAAAAATATAGAATAACTGATCTCTCACAGCATGAAGAAATGGAAGAAACACTTCGGATTGATCAAATGAAAATCTAAAACAACTCATGTGCTCAAAACTCCCAGAAATAGCAGAAGCTGTCACCCTCCCCTGCTCTACTGGAAGAAAATTACAGAGAAAATAAACTAAAATTCCTAAGGAACTCCAACCCCCAATATCAAGATCACTCCACTGCTCTCTGAAAGAAGAAGTACAGACGAAACAAATGGCAAACTAAAATCTCTACTGGCCGACCATCCCCTGCTCTTTACAAAAGAAACAACTAAAACTAGAAATCCTCCACAGCTCGAACCAGCAACAGAAGAAAAATACAAGAAAGAATTTGCAATCTATGCAGCCGAACTCCTCCCAAATTGCTGAACAACAAGAAGAAGGAAGAAGGGAACACCCGGTCTCTCACACAGTAGACAGAACTGAAGAAAGCACAGAAGCAATGGAATCAAAATTAAATGCAACAAACGCCACTGGATCAAACTATTCTAAGCACAGACGAAATGGAAATTAATTGCAGAAGGAAGAAATTAAAATCTCTCTAATCAATCTCTCCAGCCAACAGCAACAAAGAGAAGAAGAAATTCAGAAAAAGAATGCTCAGACCTTCCAAATACCAAACTCCGATTCCAATCAGTAGAACAATGTAGGAACTGAGGGAAGAACTCCCCAACATGCTGAACCAGATAAATCTATCAAAAAATGGCAAACCCTTTACAGCAGAAGAACAGAAGAAACCAAGAACACCACCCCTCTGAACTACTCTACTGCTTCGACAGGAAACGAAAACTACAGAAGAAAAATAACAAGAAATTCTCCAAATCGAACCAGAGAACCCCGGAGATGAGGACCTCGGGTCCTTTATAGGCCTCAGGACCTCTGCTCTGCTCTGCCCCAAATCGCCTCCGCACGGGCACCAGGATCGCCAACGTCGCACGACCTCCAGCTCAGCACCGCATCTGGTCCAACCGGCCTCACCTCTGCCGCTCATGGTCTGCATCACCATGATCCAGCTCAGCACAGCCCGAGCTCCATCTGCTTCGGCTTCCACGAACCAGCTGCATCGCCCATCGCATGCGCCAGCACCCATCGCGCCAGCACACCCCAGCAGAGCTCCATCTGCTTCCCGCCTAAATCACCATCGCCAGCCATCAGAACCACCCCGCCGCGCACGGCGCACAGCGCACCGGCCTCAACAGTCCCAGCCGCTCATGCCCGCCATCACACAGATCTGGCCACGCGAGCCGGCCACCTCAGCGGATCCACAAACCAGCCGCCAGCGCACAGCACCCGTGCACCTCCCAGCCGGCAGACCCAGCTCAGCATCTCCAGGCGCATCGCCAAGCACCAGCCGCCTCCACCATCGCGCCATCCACCAGATCTGGCCGCGCCAACACACACAGCAGCCCCATCGTCCAGCCCCGGCAGGCGCCAGCCCGCCAGCTGCGCACGCCTCCGCCATCGCCCAGCACACCAGCCGCGCCAGGCCCGGTAGCCGCTTCATGCCAGGGCGCTTCCGGGTCCGATCAACCCAGCAGCCCTGTGCCCCATCCGCAAGCCCCTCAGCTGGCCTCCATTTCTTCACACCCTAGCAGGCCTCTACACGAGCCAGCAGCCCACGCCACCTCACCCGGCCTTTCCGCCAGCGCCATCACCATGCCTCCATCTGCAGCAAGCTCAGCAAACACCGCCCGGGAGACCTGCTCACACCGCCCAAACCCCTGGTTCCAGCTTCCAGCAGCTTCCGGCTACTTCCTTTGCCCTGGTGGAGAGAGAAAAAAAGATGTCTAAGTGGGGTGTGTGGTAGGGTGAGGCATTTAAAATGTTTTTTATTATTTATTTTTTTATTTATTTAGTGAAATTAGATGGGGGTATGTGGAATGACGGTATTTAGGTAAATACTATTTATTTAACTAAGACTTAAAATTTGATTTATAAACTAATATTTACAAAAGAAAATCTAAGATCAATGATTTATTTATATACAATATACATGTAAATGAGAAAACATTTTTATTAGTCAAATTATTTAAAAGGTATTGACTTTATAAAAAATCTAACTATGTGATCTACCCAAAATCTTAACTGAAATGCTCAAAATTTTATTTATGGATGAAATGACAGTTAAAATAAAATGCACATCATTTATAGACAACTGATGTCTAAAATCAACTATATGTACGAAATTTAATGCTAAAAATTAAGTAATTATCACTCCCCCCTACTTGAACATTGCTAGTCCCTTAGCAATGAAAATTACTTCAAATGTAGGACTAGAAGATACAATGTCTCATGCTAAACAACCATCATGTAAAAGATTAATGTAGAAATATGTCTTTCCTAATTGTAAAGGCTTATGGCAAGAAATTAGTGCACGAGTGGTAGCTCACTTAAGAGTTCACATCAGCCCTTCTGAAGCTTCTTTGTTTCAGCTAGTATTTGAGATTAGATTGATTTGAGGGAGAAGAAAAGAATTGTAGAATAAGATCCTTGCTCAGTCAGATCTGGTTGTTTCTCTCAGTTCCATTCTGCTCATCTTCCTTGAGGATTATTTCTCTGAGTTGAGGACTTTTGTCCTTTTATTTGCACTTTGTGCACTCAGAATTTTCTCTTTTTCATCCATAATGCTGCACAACCCATCACTTTTCAAGAGTAACGAGTCCAACTTTACTCAGATCCGGGGCATTTTTCATGGATAATTTTTTTCTTTTTTGCTTTTGCTTTTTGCTTTTTCTTTTCTTTTCCTCTTTACAGAAAGATGAACAGTCAGGTTCCTTGATCACATGCCTTCACTTCCTTCGCAATTCACTTAGGGGGAGGGGAGAAAATCAATCACCTCTCTCCTACTAGCCTTGACAAATTTGCTACATTCGGGTTCAGCTAGTCTAAGTGGCTGTGTGGTGTGTGTATGAAAACTTCTTGCCATGAATCCTTACATAAGGTAGACAAGAGGTACATGTAATCTTTTACTAGAGGCTACCTAACATGGATTTTTGTAAGGGAATGTGACAACTACAAAAATTAATGGTTAAAGATCAGACACATAGTCTGTGAAATGACAAGCATTTTTATTCAAAGATTTTTTAAAGATGAAACATTGTGAAATTTTTATTTTTCTATGTACAAGCTAAGAAAATGAAATGAAACAATGGTTGGGATGAGGCTATGAGTGCATGCTTATTCGACCTCTCCCCCCTACTTATTCACAGGAAAAGAAAGTAAGACAGAGAATTACCTGGTAAAGAAAATTTGTACACTTGGGTTGCCTCCTAAGAAGCGCTAAGTTTATTTCGTCTTCAGCCGGACGCAATTAGGCTTCGTTTGGCTCAGCTAGCTTGGTAGAATCCGTTTTTAAGAAAAGTGGGCTTTCAAAGAAATATTTTTGCCCATTGACAGTGAATGATTGTCCAGTTTTAAGATCGAGAATAATGATAACACCATTGTCGTAAGATCTGACAACAATGTAAGGACCATCCCATCGGGACTTCAATTTTCCATGAAGCCTAGAATTGAATAACCCGACCTTATCATGCACTTCAAAAAAATTTCTGTGAATTTTAAGGCTTCAATTAGTTTCTTCTCCTGCCCTTCATCAAGATCGCTAGCAATTATGATGGGCCAAGTTTCGTCCTTTTCTAGAAAGATGTATTTTAAATTAGCAGGGAGTGGTTTTAGCTCAACCTTAGGAGGACACTCAGATGGAATTGATGGATCACTATTTTGAAATAAGGAATTAAATTGTCCTTCCTCTCCCTCAAACCCTAGAGCACAGGGTTGGTCTACTGCTTTTTCCTCACAAGATTCTTCCAAGAGTTCTTCATTACCAGTTGATTTGTTTTCAGATTTTGGCTTTAAAACTTCAGAAAAATGGACTCTTGGAATGTAATGACTTGGGTCTTCATTTATTTTGATTATGTCTAGAGGCTCTTCAAATATTTTCTCTTTTTCCTTGAATTTTCAACATTCTTTTCAACCTCTTCTTCAATTTCATTCTCAAATTCATTTTCTTATCCTCATGCAATGTTGACATGTGTGAGTGAGGATTTGTTATGATGTTTTCATTTCTTAAAGTAGACACTGTTTCCATATTTTCCACTTGGGGGCCCCTAGCTTGGGCAGAATGATGGTCCTGTTGTATAAGTTGATTTTGAATTTGTGGTGCTGAAATATTTTGGACAAAAGTTTGATGTGGGTTTTGTGGTAGAGGTGCATTTGGTCTGACAGGTGGTCTGTACCCCTGACCTTGATAGTATTGCTGGTCCTGATAAAATCCAGAAGAGTTATTCCTTGGGTTTGTTATAGTTTGACTTGGTAACTGACCCAATTCCTCCCTACACACCTCAGCAATCTGAGACTCTATCCTATCCAAATTTTGCTGAATATTTTGCTTCTGATTTTGATATTGATTTTGTTGTTCTTGCACAGTTTGGCAAAGAGTCATCATCATGTTTGAAGTTGATTCATTTTATCTTCCCAATTGGGTTGGGAAGATGGTGGTTGATTGTACGAAGGTTGCTGAAAATTGGTATGAGCAAATTGATTGAAGTTTTGATTTTCTTGGAATTGTTGAGGTCTGGAATAAGAAGATTGGTCAAATCCTGAATTCTGATTGGGATAGGATTGACCATACATGGATTGCTTGAAAGAAGTTTGAGACACTTCTTCATATTGATTTTTCCATGAAAAATTTGGATGGTTTCTCCAACCCGGATTGTATGTGTTGGAATATGGATCATGAGGGGGTTGGTAGAAACCTTGGAAAGTTTGGACTTGTTCTTGATAGGCCATGGGTTGAAAGAATCTTCAATCGATAGGTTGAGCCAAATCTAAGTCCAGAGAATGTCTACCAAGCATGCACAGATTGAAAAGCCTCTATTTATGATTTTTGAATTTTTAAGATTTTTATTAATTTTTGATGAATTTTTAAAAAAACACAAACAAACAAACACTTTCAAATCAAATTAACCTACCACTAAGTGTTCCTTGGACTTATGTTATTTTTCTCAAAATCAGATTTATGCTTGCTTAAATCCAATTCTAATCTTCTTGTACTGGCCAGGTAAGAGGTGGAGTAGAGGGAGGCCCCCCTTGCTTTCACAAGGACCCAATTAAATAACCTCTAGCTCACTTAAGCGTAAGCTTTTTAACCTCTAATCCTAGACACCAGACTTAAAGAGAAGTTTTAGAATTAAGAAAGAACAAATCTAATTATGAACCCTAGGGCCAAGTCTACTAATTTTTATTGAAAGTTTAGGACAATGCAAGAATGTGAATTTTTTTTGTGATTTTTGGGCAAAGGAAAGGGTGATGAAATCCCTCACCTTATCTTTTTATCTAATGGGTTAAGCCCTTAAACAGTCCCTTTTTCAAATATGAAATGCAAAGATCAAATTCAACCAATGGATTTTCTAATGCTAAGTCTAATGCATGAAACGAGAGAGAGAAATCTTACCTTTCCCCCGCACTCTTCAATGCAAAGAACAAAAATCGAATTCAAATGTCAATTAAAGTGATGAATGTCCTAAAACATGGGATTCTAATCTTGAGAGATGAAATTTTTATTTACAAGCAAACGGCTAACATGAAAGAGCGATTTGAAAAAAAATTTAAATTTAGATTTTTTAATTTTTATTTAGTTTTTGAACTGAATGAAATGAAATTTAACTAAGAAATATATGAAGTGGTACTATAGACTAATGCCAAACCAATCAAACCACAAAGAGAGTCCAATTATTACATGCCAACAAGAAAGAAATCTCTGTACATGCACAGAGAGTACATCAATCCTCACTAAAAGCTTCACTCACACTCTTTCTATCTAAAAGACTGAATTAAAAACAAATGCAAAAACAAGAAATCAGCAAGCTTCTCCTCCAATGGGCTTCAAATCTCCAAGCCCAAATCTCCAAGTCCCTCCTTTTGCAAATCTGAAATGAAAACCCACTCACAAGTCAATGAAAGGCCCAATGTAAATGAAATCAAATTAAAGCAAATCTAAATCAAACTCTAATGCCTCCCCGGCAACGGCGCCAAGATGATGCGCGCGACATTGTTGACTGTGCAACTTCGTTGTCCAAAGTTCTTCGCACACATCAAAATGCGCACTTCCTCTAAACTGTCTCACAAACATAAAGTCATAAAGAAGAACTAGCACAATAGTGAGTACAGGTCATATCCACGGAGAGGCTGAATAGAGCTCGAATTAAACTACTTTGACTTGAATTCATATCGAAAATGCATTAAAGTGAATGAGAGAATAAACCAACCAAACCCCTCACAGCAGTCAAAATCTCAAATGCTCAACAAGAAAAAAAAAAATAATTCAAACTCCCAGATGCCGAACTCCAACTCCAAACATCAGAAGCAAAATTCAGAAGAAATGTTCCATTCTCCCAGGTACCCAGAACAAGCCAAAGATGGATTCCCTAGGTTGCTCTGGTCCCTTCTCCCCAATGCAAAGAAATGGAAAATAGATGTTGTCAAGCAAGAACAAAACCACAAATTTGGACCCAAAATCGGAAGAACAGGAAGAAGCTAAAATCCCACATTAATCAAACTAACCAACCCTTTGATGCCGAAATCTCCTCCCAGCTCAATCATCCACAGCAAACAAAAATATAGAATAGCTGATCTCTCACAGCATGAAGAAATGGAAGAAACACTTCGGATTGATCAAATGAAAATCTAAAACAACTCATGTGCTCAAAACCCTCAGAAATAGCAGAAGCTGTCACCCTCCCCTGCTCTACTGGAAGAAAATTACAGAGAAAATAAACTAAAATTCCTAAGGAACTCCAACCCCCAATATCAAGATCACTCCACTGCTCTCTGAAAGAAGAAGTACAGACGAAACAAATGGCAAACTAAAATCTCTACTGGCCGACCATCCCCTGCTCTTTACAGAAGAAACAACTAAAACTAGAAATCCTCCACAGCTCGAACCAGCAACAGAAGAAAAATACAAGAAAGAAATTGCAATCTATGCAGCCGAACTCCTCCCAAATTGCTGAACAACAAGAAGAAGGAAGAAGGGAACACCCGGTCTCTCACACAGTAGACAGAACTGAAGAAAGCACAGAAGCAATGGAATCAAAATTAAATGCAACAAACGCCACTGGATCAAACTATTCTAAGCACAGACGAAATGGAAATTAATTGCAGAAGGAAGAAATTAAAATCTCTCTAATCAATCTCTCCAGCCCAACAGCAACAAAGAGAAGAAGAAATTCAGAAAAAGAATGCTCAGACCTTCCAAATACCAAACTCCGATTCCAATCAGTAGAACAATGTAGGAACTGAGGGAAGAACTCCCCAACATGCTGAACCAGATAAATCTATCAGAAAATGGCAAACCCTTTACAGCAGAAGAACAGAAGAAACCAAGAACACCACCCCTCTGAACTACTCTACTGCTTCGACAGGAAACGAAAACTACAGAAGAAAAATAACAAGAAATTCTCCAAATCGAACCAGAGAACCCCGGAGATGAGGACCTCGGGTCCTTTTATAGGCCTCAGGACCTCTGCTCTGCTCTGCCCCAAATCGCCTCCGCACGGGCACCAGGATCGCCAACGTCGCACGACCTCCAGCTCAGCACCGCATCTGGTCCAACCGGCCTCACCTCTGCCGCTCATGGTCTGCATCACCATGATCCAGCTCAGCACAGCCCGAGCTCCATCTGCTTCGGCTTCCACGAACCAGCTGCATCGCCCATCGCATGCGCCAGCACCCATCGCGCCAGCACACCTCAGCAGAGCTCCATCTGCTTCCCGCCTAAATCACCATCGCCAGCCATCAGAACCACCCCGCCGCGCACGGCGCACAGCGCACCGGCCTCAACAGTCCCAGCCGCTCATGCCCGCCATCGCACAGATCTGGCCACGCGAGTCGGCCACCTCAGCGGATCCACAAACCAGCCGCCAGCGCACAGCACCCCTGCACCTCCCAGCCGGCAGACCCAGCTCAGCATCTCCAGGCGCATCGCCAAGCACCAGCCGCCTCCACCATCGCGCCATCCACCAGATCTGGCCGCGCAACACACACAGCAGCCCCATCGTCCAGCCCCGGCAGGCGCCAGCCCGCCAGCTGCGCACGCCTCCGCCATCGCCCAGCACACCAGCCGCGCCAGGCCCGGTAGCCGCTTCATGCCAGGGCGCTTCCGGGTCCGATCAACCCAGCAGCCCTGTGCCCCATCCGCAAGCCCCTCAGCTGGCCTCCATTTCTTCACACCCTAGCAGGCCTCTACACGAGCCAGCAGCCCACGCCACCTCACCCGGCCTTTCCGCCAGCGCCATCACCATGCCTCCATCTGCAGCAAGCTCAGCAAACACCGCCCGGGGAGACCTGCTCACACCGCCCAAACCCTGGTTCCAGCTTCCAGCAGCTTCCGGCTACTTCCTTTGCCCTGGTGGAGAGAGAAAAAAAGATGTCTAAGTGGGGTGCGTGGTAGGGTGAGGCATTTAAAATGTTTTTTATTATTATTTTTTTATTTATTTAATGAAATTAGATGGGGGTATGTGGAATGACGGTATTTAGGTAAATACTATTATTTAACTAAGACTTAAATTTGATTTATAAACTAATATTTACAAAAGAAAATCTAAGATCAATGATTTATTTATATACAATATACATGTAAATGAGAAAACATTTTTATTAGTCAAATTATTTAAAAGGTATTGACTTTATAAAAAATCTAACTATGTGATCTACCCAAAATCTTAACTGAAATGCTCAAAATTTTATTTATGGATGAAATGACAGTTAAAATAAAATGCACATCATTTATAGACAACTGATGTCTAAAATCAACTATATGTACGAAATTTAATGCTAAAAATTAAGTAATTATTAGTTATCTGATTGTAGGTGCAACTTCATGGAGTTGAAGAAGCGGCTCACTTCAGCTCCAATATTGGAGATACTGGCAGGTCGAGGTGGTTTTGTGATTTATACCGATGCATCTAGGAAAGGACTTGGGGCAGTACTTATGCAACATGGAAAGGTGGTGGCATATGCATCTAGGCAATTGAAGCGTCATGAAGAAAATTATCCCACACATGACTTGGAGTTGGCGGCAGTTGTCTTTGCATTAAAGATTTGGCGGCATTATTTATATGGGGAAAGGTTTGAGATATTCATGGACCACAAAAGTTTGAAGTATATCTTCTCTCAGAAGGATTTAAATTTGAGGCAGCGCAGGTGGATGGAATATCTTAAAGATTATGATTTTAGTTTGGCATATCACCCAGGTAAGGCAAATGTGGTAGCGAATCCTTTAAGCAGGAAGATGGTTATGAGTCATATCATGATGAAAGAATGGAAGTTGTATGAAGATGTGGCAAAAAATTCTTTATTTGTACCAAGCAACCGACGAAGAGCCGTGTTGGCTAATAGCACCGTAGAACCATCTTTGTATTGGCAAGTTGTAGAAGCTCAAATGGAAGATGAATATTTGGCCGACATTGTGAAGATGGAGGAAGTTACAATTGATGATGATTGTGTTGTGCGGTTTAGGCACAGGCTGTATGTTCCAAGTGAAGTTGGTGTAAAACAGAAAGTGTTGGAGGAAGCACATCGGTCCAGGTACACCATACATCCGATAAGCACTAAAATATACCAGGATTTGAAGAAATATTTTTGGTGGCCAAGCATGAAAAAGGAGATAGCAGAGTTTATAGCAAGATGTGCGGTGTGTCAACAAGTTAAGGAGGAGCATCAAAGGCCAGGTGATTTATTACAGCCACTACCAATACCACAATAGAAGTGGGATGATATTTCAATGGACTTTGTTGCAGGTTTGCCCAGGACAGCATCAGGTCATAATGGTATTTGGGTTTTTGTTGATCGGTTAACCAAAGTGTGTAGATTGTTATCGGTTAGCATGTCATGGGCGGTAGATCGGTTGGCAAAGTTATATGTTGAAAGGATTGTGCCATTGCATGGGATACCAGTTACTATTGTTTCAGGTCAGGATCCCCAGTTTACATATGGTTTTTGGAGGAGTTTGCAGAGGGTTGTGGGCACGGAATTGAGGTATAGTTCCGCATATCATCCCCAAACCGACGGACAAACAGAGAGAACAATCCAAAACATTGAGGATATGCTTTGGGCGTGCTGTTTGGCTTGGGGAGGTGGTTGGGAACAACACCTTGGTATGGTTGAGTTTGCCTACAACAATAGCCATCATACAAGTATCGGTATGGCACCATATGAGGCACTTTATGGAAGACCATGTAGAACACCGTTGAATTGGAATGAAGTGGGGGAAAGGCAAGTAATGGGATCAGAATTGGTGCACTAATGTGCAGAAGTGGTCATGTTCATTAAGGAGGAACTCCAAACGGCACAAAGTAGACAAAAGAGCTACGCGGATGTCCGGCGTAGGCCCTTGCAGTTTGAGGTTGGAGAATATGTGTTTTTGAAAGTTTCCCCGACTAAAGGTGCTCTAAGGTTCAGTAAGAAGGGCAAGCTGAGCCCTAGGTTTGTGGGTCCTTTTCAGATTTTGGAAAGGATCGGTGAAACGACCTACACGTTGGAGCTTCCGGCGGACTTCACGGATGCTCATGACGTGTTTCACGTTTCAATGTTGAGAAAGTATATCCGAGATCCTTCTCAAGTTGTTAATTACCAGTAGGATGATTTGAAACTGGATATCACCATGCCAGAATATCTAGTGATGATCACAGGTAGGTGGACACAAAGGTTGAGGAATAAAGACATCGAATTAGTGAAAATTCGGTGGGAGAATAGGCAAGGTGGTGAAGATACTTGGGAGTTGGCCGAAGAGATGTTCAAGATATATCCGTATTTGTTAGAGTAAGTATTACTTTCTTTTTAGGTGATAGTTGGATGTGTTTTGAACTGTGTTTGTGCTTATCGCTTTAATTTCGAGGATGAAATTCTTTTTAGGTGATAGTAATGTAATAACCGGTACGTTCGGATCGAGGTTCACCGGGTTTGGAGGTCAATGTGAGGCCCATTGTTAGACCATGGAGGTCTATGTGAATTTTTACAGGTTTTCAGGGTCAGGTGGGAGGTAGAAGGGCTGGGCATCCCATCCCAAGCAGGGCTCTGTCGGGGTCTTTGAGAACGCGTCGCATACAGACGACGCAATTCTCATGGGTTATCGCGTCTGATTTTCCCGACGCGATTAGGATCTTAATCGCGGTCGCTTTATGGGACGCGATTCAGCACCTTCGTTGCGTGGCCGTTGCTGCATGCGCGCCACATGGCGCATGCAGGACGTCGTGGGTTTTAGTCACGTCGGCAACGTCGGACGCGTTTCTTAACGCATCGGGTATATACGACGCGATTTGATTATGTTGTGTTAAGTGTATCTTCCCCTGGCTGAACATTGCAATTGCAGTGCTCAACTGGGGAAGATGCTGCTGCGGCGGTGAAGGAGAACTGGGGCGATTTAGGTGCAATTGGAGTCTGTTCGGCGTGATTTCGGTGCGAGGACGAGCGTTGGAGCGCGAGGAATCCTTTGGTGGCATTGGAATTGTGTCTCCTTCGTGGGTAGGGGAACTCTACCTTGTTTCCTACCCTGTTTGCATGTGGAACAGCTTGTGTGAAGCATGAATTGGGGTTCTTCATATGGAAATTGTATAGGCATGGTAGTAAGCATGAGTAGGGACTCTTTTGCATGGTTATTTCCAGCTTATCATGGTTGTGGGACTGGGTGGTATGATTTCTAGAATGAGTTTATAGAGTGTGTTCCTGAACCCTGAAAGGCGTCCAGTACAGTGGATGCGTTCTTGTGAACGCGTCGCTTACACCCGATGCGATTTAGGGTTGAATAGCGCCCTGAATGTTCGACGCGTTTTGAAAAGGAATAACGGCGTCTGCATTGGACGCGATTAAGAAAGTGGCCACCCGAGCTCTGATGTGCTGTGGCCTATTTGTCCGGTTTCTATCCCACGTTGCTTGGGCTGTGTTATCAAGGTAATGTAGGGTCTGTATGGGTTATGTTAACCCACGTTGTGATTAATATCGAGGTGTTTTGCGTGGATTTGTGTGCATAGCAAGATAGGTGTCACGCCTTCCGTAGTTACCTCTCCAGTCAGTTACCCTAGCACCGGGTGCTTAGGGCTTGTCCCGGTACGGGAGTATCGTCGAGGTTTGTGTCATCTTCCTGGACACCCTCACTCCTGTGTTTGAGTAGTACGTCTGGCTGAGGGAAAGACGACAGGGGACAATGGCTTGTGTTTGTGGGTGTGCGGCCGTTTGTAGCGCGCTCTTGGTTGAGGGAGGGACACCGGTAGATGTACTGGTCCTCAGCTAGTCCTATTTCAGTGCCTCACTTTAGGGTTCTCAGTCGGAGCCCCTAAAGGTGTCAGGCTTGGCCCTGCAGCAGTGTTGCTTGCAGGTGTGGTGTGGTTAGTCTCCACAGTTCTTGTCTTGGTTGAGGTGGAGCTGCAGCTGGACCCTTCGTCCATGACTGTGAGGTTGAGAGGTGTACTTGTGTAGTTTGTCTGAGTCTGTGGCTGGTGTCGCGAACCAGTTCTCGTGACTCGTGTTCAGCGTACCCTTCCTTTAGCTTGTACACTCTTACATGTGTTGCCATTTATTTACTTACAACTATTACATGATTTACAGTTTTGATATAAATTGTGTTTCTCGGCTTTGGGGGAGTTACCCTACTGAGCTAATGACTTGTGAGGCTCACCCATTTTTCTTCCAGGTGAGGGAGAGTAGGAGGATTCTCGTGTCCCCTGTAGTTCCGGTCAGCGCCGTAGTGTAGTTGGACCCTCGCCACCAGCAGAGTAAAGTTCCTACTTGTGGGGCCTTGGGGGTTTGTCCCGGGTTGTTGTATCTTGTATATTGACTATGTATGGAACTTAGTATGTACATTTCATATGGACATGTGTGAGCAATGTATCTTATATGTGTTTAGTGTGTTTCTATTATATTTTCACGGACATATGTGGTTGATATCACTTGCGAGGCTTCGGCCCGATCACGGGAGACAGAGTCGTGTCAGGCTCATTATTGGGTTAATGAGTTTGAATGTCGTGGTCCATTACAGTTGGTATCAGAGCAAGGTCTGTGTAGATATGAATGAACGGGAAATGTACACAGTTATTCCTTATCATGGTCTTCTGCTGGTAGTTGGCCCTATTTTTATAATAATATACTTGTGTGTTGTGTGAATGGAATGTGTATGTGCAGGTTTATAATGGCTGCTAGGAGAGATTGGGTAGGAGGAGGTGATGATTCTGAGGAGTCTACTCACCAGATGATTGAGAGAATGTGGGAGAGTATCACTCATATCCGGACAAGGTTGGATCAGCAATTATCGGGTCAGCCCTTTGGAGTAGCACCACCGGTGACGGAGGAGATCATGTCGGCACCATTAGTACAACCCTATGGAGTAGAGGCACCCCCTACAGCACCTTCACCTCCAGTCGTACCAGTGCAGCCAGCAAATGTGGAGGAGTCCACGATGATTAGTTATCGATTGGTTTGTAGTACATCAATTTTACGTGCATGCATGCAAACCCTAAAACTGACTAACCATGCATAAAGTTGTAAGTACGTGAAAGTTATTCTAAACACTCTTAAATCACTTGACTTGCTTCTTATCATCTGATTATTGGAATTCTGTCACAAAAATCTTGCTCACCTTGTAAACTGTATACCCATGCCTTAAAACATGGATGAACACATGTAAATACCATCCTATTTTATTATCACTGTCATGTTTCAGAATTGTTTTCCATAAAGATCTATCTAGAGTTTTTACTGATCTTTGAGAGACACGTCTTTTCTCATCTACTATTTATAGTGTGATCCTCACACCTGAAACAAGCCATTAACATAATTGAGAACTAAAGAAGTGTCATTGTCGAATTTGCAGAAACTCTCTCTTGAATATTGCCATCCTGACATCTTGTTATCAAGACTTGTTATATCTTGCCTTGTTACTGCACTATTGTTTTCTTGAAATTCTTAATATTGGCCATTACTTGACTGTGGGTATCTATTTTCAATTTAATGAGATGCTGGACCGGGGATAGAGAGTGTCCAGGGGCTATAATCTAGTCCTCAAAGTAGAGAGTCATAAATATACTATTAACCATTGGGTATAATGATATTAGCGTTGCATATGCGCTAGAGTACTTGCGTATGAATGATAGATACAACAACCACACTACACTTGTTCCTGATATTCATTTCAATGTGGCATAGATCCTTAGTGCATGTTATGATCAATGCCTGATTACTGTTACATGCTTGTTATATGTGTGTGCTTGCTTGAGTGATATGGCCATCCTACGTGCTTGAATATTACTATTTTATTGATAGTCCTTACTTTCTAGATATTATCATGCTCCCTTGATCAGTCTTGCTCTCTTGATATTTATTTCCTCCTGTCATGTTTTAATAGAACTGTCATACATACATATCTTGATTTACTCATACCTGCCTACTCCTTAAACAATCAATTATTTATATTATGTTCGCACATTAAGGTGTAAATCTTGATGATCAGTCCATCTCCATATAATTTATTATTTATTATATATATTTTTGATGATTAACAAAACCCTTAAAATAATTAACTAACATCATTTTCTGAAGTTCATCAATAGGCACCAAATCAAACAAAATCAGTAAGTTGTCTACACTCACTACCATTTGAAGTTCATTGCATATGTTTTGTCTAAGTATACATCGACTTCCATGTAATAGCCTATCGACTTCCATGTAACAGCTCACAACGATTATGGTTACACTTAAACAATGACTTCTTTGGTAGAACATCGATTTCACTTAAACAACGATTTCGGTTCTACAATGACTTTACTTAAACAACGATTTCCTTAGAAGAAAATTGATTGCGTTTCTACAACGACTTCATAGTTAGAACATTGATTTCATCGCTACAATGACTTCATAGCTAGAACATCGATTTCGTTGCTTTATCGACTTTGTTTCACTTAAACATCGATTTCGTTGCTACATCGACTTCGTTTCACTTAAACATCGATTTCGTTGCTACATCGACTTCTTTTCACTTAAACATCGATTTCGGTAGAACATCGACTTCATGTGAAATAATGACTTCGTTTCTACAACGACTTCACTTAAACAATGATTTCAGTAGAACATCGATTTCACAAGGAACAACGACTTCACTCAAACATCGACTTCATGTGAAACAACGACTTTACTTGAACAACGACTTTGTTTCAAACTAAGATTTCATATGCACATCGATTTCAGTACAACAACTTTGTACAAAACATCGATTTCATTACATTTATACATGGATTATGTTCACATCGACTTGGTTTCAACATGGATTACATTCTCACATGGATTATGATTATATCATCGATTTCATATCAACATCGACTCTCTCTGCACACAGACTGTCTCCAAACATCAACTCTCTTTTATTAACGATTATGTTTTAGACAACTGTTGAATATTCTTATTTAAATTCTTTCAAACATTCTTAAGATACATTCCACACGATATTCAAATTCATTTTAAATCTCTGTGGATTTCAAGTCTTCCTGCGAATTATGTTGTATCCTGTGCTCTCTAACATTTATTGTGATGGTACAATATCTCTACACGATATATCTTTGCTTACCTTACTTTTGTCACATAAAGAAATGCTTTATATGATGACAAAATGACATTTCCTTTTTAGTGTATCTTCATATAGCATGACTACTAATGTTGACTGACAGTTTAGACAAAGATAAGTTGCCTATGTTTCAGCATTTATTGTGTGCAGGGTTTCCGGTAGAAACACACGTTGCAAAGATGGACCTGTCAACCTGACAAAGGCTAGAAGATTCAGACAATCTTCCCTTGTGTGTGTGTGTCTATCCCAGCATTGATGGCTGCAGGTTTTCTTGCTCCATACTTCGGACCAGACACTCCAACGTGCATGAAGATGTGAGACAACGGATACTTCAACGGTCAAAATCTTTCAAAGAAGATAAATAAAAGATTAGTGACTCCATGAAGCATAACCTTTGGATAACATTTGAAAAGCTTAATGATCTTAGTCACCTGGAAGAAAGAAGAGCTCGCTCGTCCATTAAAACCTTCTGTAGCTATTAGCTCTCCACAGCAAAAGTGCCTAGCCTTTGAGAGCTTGAGTAGATCTGAGAGAGAGTTCCTTGTTGATAATCATTGTCTCTCAGACATTGCCTCAGATCAAGCAGTTTGTATAAGCTTGGTCTAGGGGCCATCCATTTCTTACTCATTTTCTTTGAGTGTTCCTCTTCGGGTGTGAAGAGAAGACCTGTTGTTGAGTGGGTGGTTGTTCCCTTCGGCAAGAAGGAAGACCTGTTGCATCAGGTGTTTTAGTTCCTCTTCGGGTAGAGAAGAGAAGGCCAGCTGCTGCTGGATGTGTAAGTGTCCTTAAGGGGGACTGTACTCTTGCTTAGTGAAATCCCAAGTTGTTGTTTGGGGACTGGACGTAGGACTCCTTGTGTCAGGAGATCCAAACTAGGATAAAATTTCATGTTGTCTGTGTGATTGTTCTCTTTGTCTTTATTTAACACTAACTCTAACAATCGAACTTAGTGTCTTTTGTCAAGCGGTTTTATTTACAGGAAAAATTCTAAAAGAAATTTTATCAATCCATTCACCCCCCTCTGGGCTTGCTATCTGGGCAACAAGTGGTATCAAAGCTTGGTCTCTTCGAGTAAGTAGATCTCACGATCTGAAGAGCAAAGACAAATGGCAGCTCAAGGTCATGTAGAAGGACAATCAGTCAACAGACCTCCTCTATTTAATGGTGAAGACTACAACTACTGAAAGACAAGGATGGAGTTCTTCCTTCAAGGACTTGATTTCCAGCTTTGGACAATAATCGAAGAAGGAGATCTCAAGGTAACCAACAGTAAAGACAAATGGACAGACGAAGACAAGAAGAAGCTATCTCTAAACAGCAAAGCTAAAAGTATACTGTGTTGTTCGCTGAGTAAGAAAGAATTCAACATGATATCAACCTGTAAGTCAGCCAAAGAAATGTGGGACAAGCTAAGGCTCACACATGAAGGAACTGACAAAGTAAAGGAGACAAGAATTGACATATTGGTAGCTCAATATGATAGGTTTCAAATGCAGTCCGGAGAGTCCATCTCCCAGATATACAGTTGTTTCATAGACATCATGTAGCAACCTGGATTTTTAAGAAAAATAAAAATTTAAATAAAGAATTAAAACCTAGCTAAATGGATATTTAAATGAAAAGAGCATTAAATAAAACCCATTAAATGGAAAAGAGTAATGGACTTTGCTTAATGGACCCTCTAGAATTTATTGGGTCAAAATATGAATTTACAAAAGGAGAATAATAAGAAAATACCCTAAATTCGGAGTTTAATTATCTCATAATTGGAAAGGGGTTATTAAAGCAATAAAAGTGGCAATTAGAGTTGGAATTGGATTCCTAAACCTACCCCATATAGTCTAGCATGAATTTAGATACTATCCTAACCCAATTAGAGATTGGAAAGCAAGAGAGGAAAGGTGGAGTTAGGAAATCTCGGAATTAAGAGGAATTTGAGTAGTAGTAGGAATAGGAACTTGTGTTTATATAATACACCTCTTAAATCCTCATGGCCGACCCTAGCTCGTGCAAAGGGGTTCTTGGACGTTGAGAAGAGGCCAAGGAGGAGGAGAAATCGAGGAGAGGAAGATCCATCAAGCTTCTTCCTTCGTTCTTGGAGTTCTAAGCCCTAGAAGATAAATCGAGTCAAAGGTAGGCATTCTCACAAGCAAAACCAAATCAAATCCATCTATAGGTAGTTCCAATCACCAGGAACAAAGCCCTCTTGTTTCATGATTTTCCTCGAGCCAATATTTTGTTCTTGATTTTTGAAGTTCTGCAAACATGATAACCCCGAGACATCATGTTTAATTCTTATCTCCTTGTACACTTGATCCCATGCTACGAAATTTTTATTGTAAATACTTGATCTTGTTAGGGATCTTTTGACCCCGAAAGCCCTAATTTCTGTTGAGCATGATACTCGAATTAAATCCATCTTGCTCCCTATGTCATGTTCTATGTTACTCGTTCTCGTTCGTTCTCAAACCATGTTCAAACCATGCTCTCTCTCGAATTCCTAATTTCTGGAAGTACTCTCGCATGTCTAGTTCCATTTGCCACTGATTTCATGATTTTTCATCATGTATATAGTTAGTTATGATTTTCTAAACAACCCTGTATAAAAATTTGAATGTTCTGGTCCGCAATCCAATGTCTGGTCTGACTCCTGTCAGAGTCAGGCGCAGACCACCAGATCGCGACTGCCCGATATGTCGCCTTCTGGGGTCCGATTGCGACAGCCTACCCGTCGCGACCAAGAAGGCGACAGGTAAGCCGTCGCGTTAACAGTACCTGATTCGCAAGCCCTGTCGCGATCCTTACATGCTCCTGTCGCGATCCGCCTAGTACCTGTCGCGACCCTCATTGGCCTATGTCGCGTTCACAGGTTTTTGATGAAAATCCATAAAAAAATGCCTTTTTACAGTTATACCCCCAGTAAAAACTTGGTTTTAAAAAATGGAGCTACATTGAATGATTTAAAATACATATTCACGACTTATTTCTAGCTATGATTTCTCTTACACATGCACACACATGAACCATCCATATATGGCTGAAATCTGGCATAAAATATCTCATAATGTATCTGGTAATTTATTGCAATAAAGTATATTAATTGCCCTATTTTAAAGGACTTGTATTCGTTTCTTGCGTTGTTTATATACCGATATCGACGCTCCACTGTTCTAGAATTCCTCTAGAACGTCGAGCACCTGTTTTATATACACACTTTACTTGGCTTGTGGTGAACTCTCCGTCGGATATTCCTTTCGCCGGACTAGTGAACCCTTGCACAAGGCCTCCGTAAGTCTCCTCTGATCATGGATTCCCACATGGTCGACGAGCCGGTTGTACCCTAACACCCATTACACCTTTAGGGATCGATATGATCCAAACGGCTATTAGAAGTTCGCTCTTACCTTGAATCACGCCGGACCTCTGGACCTGTGCTTAACATGGCCAGTGGTAGGGTCGTGAGTTCCACCTGACTGCCAACACCAAGTGCGCGTGTTGTGCAACTGTTACTATCGCCTGTTTACTCGTCGCATTACGTGCAATGTCCACTAGCTCTCATCTGTACTCTACTCGCTCGTCTATTCACGTTCACTCTACTATCTCGTCTATTCATCTAGTGCTCTCATCTACTTCTTGGTACTCTATATTGGCCATTGACTGATTGTCTAAAGATAAACAATATAACCAATGCCTGGCAATATATAAAGGGCCCGATCTGGTCCTGGGATGTGCGCCCGAAAGTGCTAGTGCCCATGGGAGTTAAATGATCAGAGTGTTTGGCATTACACTCAAGTGCTATCTATCTCGACTATCTATATGACAATCAAAACACAAAACGTGCTATACTCTCTCGATGTCTAGAATGACAAACAAGTGCTATACTCGTCGTGCTATTTTTATACTTGTGCTAGTTGTGCTATGGCCATCCTGCTATTCGTGCTATACTCGATACTTGTGCTATTTTTGGAAACTATACTCGATCTCGTGCTATTGTGCTATCCTGTTACCTGTTGTGCTATCTCTTGCTATATTTTGACTCTCTTGTACCTGCTATCTTTAGATACTCTGCCATTAAATGCGTTAATTATTTAAAGCCTGCTTGAGCCTGAGATTTAAGTCCTACTGGGCGTTATCGCTCACCCTACGTTATTTGATGTTGTGTTCTCAGGTGAGACCGAGGATGACACATACACTCACGAGGAAGGGAATGACCAAGAGTGAAGCCAGGAGTACCCTCGAGTCATTATGTTATCTTAGAGTTGTAGTTAGTTATTTCCTTTTATTGAAATGTAATTGGGCCCTATAGAATGGCTCTGATATTAGTGGTTGTAACTAGACATTGGAAAAGTTATTAATGAGAAAGATTTGCTTTAGTATTATTCAATGTGCAATGGTTTGATGTCTAGTACTCGCTCTATACCCTTTTCTTGCAACTGCCTTCGCACTCCGATATTCCACGTCGGGGCGTGACACATCACCAATGGACTGGCTGGGCTTGGAAAGACTTATGAGACTAGAGACATGGTAAGAAAGATACTAAGATCTCTACCAACCTCATGGACTCCAAAGGTAACAACAATAGAAGAAGCTAACGATCTTAGGAGAATGTCACTTGAAAAACTCATTGGGTCCTTAGTGGATCATGAGATAAATATGGAAAGGCTGGGAGAATCCTCCAGCAAGAAGAAGCACAACAATGCTCTCAAGGCTACATAAGATATTTCCGAGGGCGAATCAGAAAGTGAAAAGAGTGATGAGAGCAGTGAAGATGAAGAAGCTTTTCT
This sequence comes from Colocasia esculenta, assembly GCA_014218235.1. NCBI lineage: Eukaryota > Viridiplantae > Streptophyta > Magnoliopsida > Alismatales > Araceae > Colocasia > Colocasia esculenta. The sequence goes on from CM024754.1 coordinate 43,695,253, forward strand.
CTCTAGAAGACTGCAACACATTCTAGCTAAGAAGAAATACGAATCAGGAAGAAGGTATTTCAAGAAAGGTAGAGAGTTCAAAAGATCTGAAGGCAAAGAAGTCAAGAGATCTGAACCAATATGCTATGAGTGTAAGAAGCCTGGACACCTCAAGGCTGAGTGTCCAAAACTGAAGAAGACTGAGTTCAAGAAAAAAGGACAACATGAAGAAATTCAAGAAGTACAAGAAGAAAGCCATGGCTGCTGCATGGAACAATGAGAGTGACTCAGACAGTGAGTCTAGCTCCAACGAAGAAGAAGAAGAAAAGGCCAACCTAGCCTTCATGGAAAATATCGATGACAAGGTAACTTCTGACTCATCTTTTTTATCTTGCAATGAATCTGATTCTGATAGCTTAGAAGATGCTTTCAATGAACTATACAGTAAATATAAAGACGTCAGTAAGCTATTAAAAATAACAAAGAAAAATTATGCATGCCTAGAAATAACCAACTCAGATTTAAAATCTGAAATTGAACAATTAGAAAAATAAATTTCTAAACTAAAAAGAAGAAATGAACTATTATGCGAGGATGTAAAAACTAAAAATGAAAAGATAATAAACCTAGAAAATCAGGAAACCACAAGTAAACTTAAAAGTGAAATTAACACACTAACAGAAGATAATGAATATTTAACAGCTACAATTGAGAAATTTATAAATGGAAAATCTTCCTTAATATTAAAAGGAGCAAGAAGATCAGGAAAGAAAAAAAATGGTTTAGGGTATACTCCACCAGATAATGAAGAAACAGTCATTTATCCTAAAATCTATCCAACGCCAAAATTCATAGCTGAACAAAATTCTAACTATAAATCAAATAATAATAAAAACCATAAACCAAACAAGATAATAAACAATATCCATTGCTGTACTCATTGTAATAAATTAGGTCACACTAAAATAACCTGTACAACCAAGCACCTAAAATGGATTCCGAAAAGAAATTGTGAAGAAGCTAACCAACCAGGACCCAAAATGTCACGCCTCGACGCGGAATATCGGAACATGAGACAGTTGCAAGTAAACGGGTACAGAGCATGTAATAGACATCAAAGCATTGGCAAGAATAATGCTAAAGCAAATGCATTTCATTAATAAATTCTCATGTCTATTACAACCACTAATATCATAGCCATTCTATAGGGCCCAATTACGTTGAATAAAAGTAAAGACTAAACTACAACTCTAACATAATACTACAATGCCAGGGTACTTTTGACTTCACTCCTGGTCATTCCCATCCTCTTGAGTGTAAGTATCACCCTCGGTCTCACCTGAAAACATACAATAATAACGCAGGGTGAGCGATAATGCCCAGTCGACTTAAATCTCATGATCAAGCATGTTTTAAATGATTAATGTATTAAGAGGCAAAGTAACTAATGATAGAGAGCGATAGTCAAGTAATGTCAAGCAAGTGATAGCATGATTCATATAGCACAAGTGTCGAGCATAGAACAAAGAGCAGGATGGCCATAGCACAATGAGTCGAGTATATAGCATAGCACTTTGATTGTCATATAGATAGTCGAGATAGATAGCACTTGAGTGTAATGCCAAACACTCTGGTCAATTAACTCCCATGGGCACTAGCACTTTTGGGCGCACCTCCTAGGACCAGACCGGGCCCTTTATATATTGCCAGACATTAGTTATATTGTTTATCTTTAGACAATCAGTCAATGGCCAATAGAGAGTACCAAGAAAAAGATGAGAGTACTAGATGAATAGACGAGTGTATAGAGAACGTGAATAGATGAGCGAGCAGAGTATAGATGAGGACTATAGGTCATTGCACATGAAACGTCGAGTAAACGGGTGATAGTAACAGTTGCACAACATGCGCAATTAGCGTTGGCAATTAGGTGGAATTCACTACCCTTCCACTGGCCATGTTTGCACAGGTCTAGAGGTCCGGCATGAGTCAAGATGAGAGAGAGAGAGCATTCTAAGGCCGTTTGGATCTTATTGATCCCTAAAGGGTATCATAGGTATTAGGGTACAACTAGCTCATCGACCATGTGGGAATCCATGGATAGAGGAGTCTTACGGAGGCCTTGAACAAGGATTCACTAGTCCGACAGAAGGAATATCCGATGGAGAGTTTGTCCAAGTCAAGAGAAAGTGTATATAGAAACGAGTGCTCGATGTTCCAGAGGAATTCTAGAACAATGGAGCGTTGGTAACGATATTCCCATAACATTGCGAGAAATGAAGACAAGTCCATTAAAAATAGGGTAATTTAAATATATTATTAAAGTAATTTACCAGATATATTATGAGATATTTTCATGCCAAGTCGAGTCATATTGGATGGTTACAAGTATGTGCATGTGATGAAGAGAATCATGGATATGAAAAGATCATGTGTGTGTCTTTAAATTAATCAATGCATGTTCACATTATAACATCTTTCTTTACTGCGTTTAAGGCTATTTACAGAAGGTATAATCACTATAGAACGATAGGAACACCAAAAATCTAGGGTTTATATGCAAACGTCCAGAAGGCGACGTACCCCTGTAAGGATCGCGACAGGGTACATCCAGAACGCGACAGAGTCTGTCAAAGGTCGCGACAGGTCGGTCAGAACAGACGGCCAGAACGCGACGCTAGGTCCTGTCGCGATCAGCCCCTGAGAACGCGGCCTATCGGGCCGTCGTGTTCTCAGGTCCTACGCATGAGCCCGAGCAGGAAAAAGGTTTGCCTCTGATTGCGGTCCAGGCTTTCCATGTTTTGATACAGGGTAGATTAAAAATTGATATCTTGGTGTACAGTTGATCAAAAATTGCAAAACCACTTTCAAACAAATCTAGACATGTGAGAGTATACACAGTAAATAGGAATTTGAAAATAATCATGATCTAGACAGGTTTTAAACAAGTTCATGTACAAAGAACACAAAGCAGGATATAGTGAAGGAAGAAGAATTAATTCGAGTAGTATACTAAATGAAAATTGGGGAAATCAATGGCAAATGATTCTTGACCACGAGCAGTATGTCCACTAAAAATTTCGTGGCATAAGATCAAGTGTACATGGAGATCTAAATTAAATATGAGGGTTCGGGGACAAGATGATAGCAGAACTTCAAAAATAGAGATCTCAAGATATGGTCGATGAAAATTAGAGCAACCAGAGGGCTTTTGTTCCTGATACCAAGAGCACCTTACAGACGAGATTAATTAGGTTTAACTTGTGATAATGCCTACCTTTGGGTCGATTTGTCTCCTAGGGCTTTGAACTCGAAGAACAAGGGTTTGATCTTGAGCAAGCCTTCTCCCCACATTTTCTCCCTTCCTTTGGCCTCTCCTCCACGTCCAGCAAGCCTCAACAATGCATTAGGGCCGTCCATGGAGAGGTTGGGGTGTATTTAAGCTTCCTTTGTTTCTAATTCCTACTACAACTCTAATTCCTATTTAATTCCGAGTTTCCTCTATTTCTTTCAACCTTCCAAGCTTTCCACCTCCTAATGGGGTTAGGTTGGGTTGCAAATTTGTACCTAGCCAATTTGGGTAAGGTTAGGAGTCCAATTCCAACCCATATTAACTATTTTAATAACTCTTTTCATTTTAGGAAATAATAAAGATGCGAATTTAGGGTATTTTCTTTTTATTCGACCTTTAACAATCCCTAATTTGGCCCAATAACTTTTATATAATCCATTTAACAAAGCCCATCACTTCTTTTGTTTAATGGGTTTTAATTAATTCCTTTTTCTTTAATTGTTTTGCAATTTATTCCTTTTTCTTTAATTTTTTTTCAGTTTATTTATTTATAGGAATATCGGGTTGCTACACAAAAGAACTTGGGTACCTAAATCTCATTGATTTATTGCAGGGAAGCCTTAGAGCATCAAAGTGGTACTTGGATAGCGGGTGCTCAAGGCATATGACAGGCAACAAAAGGCTGTTCTCATATATCAAAGATGAAGAAGGTACAGTAACCTATGGTGATAATGGCAAAGGGTTAGTAATTGGTTGCGGATCCATTGGAAGCCAAGATATAATCCTGATAGAAGATGTTCTATGCGTCAAAGGACTCAAGCACAACCTTATCAGCATCAGTCAACTATGTGACAAGGGTCATCAGATCAAATTTTAGGAATCTAAGTGTTTGATCATCAAGGATGGTTCAACTATTTTTGAAACCAGCAGAGAAAATAATCTATATGTACTACATCTAGAAGAGTTAAAGGATCAAGACATCTGTCTAGCAGCAAGTAAAGAACAGAATGCTAAACTTTGGCACATAAGATTAGGACATTGCAACTTGGACGGTATCAGAAAACTCATCAAACATGATCTAGTGGAAGGTATACCGAAGATAAACTCAAGACTAGACAACATCTGTGAACCTTGTGCAAAAGAAAAGCATGCAAGATCCTCCTTCAAATCCAAGACAGTAGTCACCACCTCCAAACCACTAGAACTGCTTCATATGGACTTGTTTGGACCAATGAGAACAACCAATTTGGGAGGAAAGAATTTCGGATTTGTTATGGTTGATGATTATTCCAGATTTACATGGGTATCATTTCTTGAGCATAAAAATGACACATTTGATAGTTTTGTGAAGTTCAGTAAGCTAGTTCAGAAAGATAAGAAGTACAATATCATAAGTATTCGATCAGATCATGGAGGAGAGTTTCAGAATGACAGGTTTGCAGAATTTTGTGATGATATGGGGATTGAACATAATTTCTCAGCACCAAGAACACCACAGCAAAATGGAGTAGCTGAGAGGAAGAATAGAACACTTTTGGATATGGCTAGAACAATGCTATCTGTGTAAGGTCCTCAAATTCTATGCATACTGTATTTATTTATTTTTTGTACATATTTTATTATTTATTCTATGCATGTATGTTTGTTTTGATGTTTTACGTTCTGCCCGAAATCCCTGAGTAACGTCAACATCACTTGACGTTAAGAGCAAGTTGACGACAACTTCTGTGCCGTTGATTGTATGGCCAGAGGATATAGACGTCATCATCGATTGATGCCTATTTCCAGTTGACAGAAGAAAAGTGGCCATTTACTTCTCTGGCTGTGTTTGGGATTCCAGATCTGAAACGGCCCCGTTTTCTCCAGTGATTGTTTAGGAAACCCAATCCCCAACGGTCAGGACTCCTAATGCTAGGTTTACCCCGACTCTTAGCCCTGTATAACCTAAGTATTTCAGCTAAGTTAGACCCTTTGGTTTAGAGGAGATTTCTAGGGTTCGGTTGTGAGAAAGAACATACCTTTGTGAGGCTTGATCCGGCGTTTGGGAGGCTACTCCAGCAATCTTCTTCGACTAGAAGGTGCTTTTGGAGGTGAAGAAGCTTCCCCGACTCCGAGAGACCATCTGTGCAAGCGTGAAGACCGGATTGGGGCTGAAGGAATTATCTTCTTGGCTTGGCCGAGGAGGGCTTCATCACCAAATTTCATCTTCCAAGGTTTTATTTCAGGCAAGTAACTTAGGGGTTTCATCCCTAGACATGTCCTCTAGGGTTTAGGTATTTTTTTGGATTTTTAATTCGTGTATTGGACCCCCATATTCTCTCTTTATTACGTTCGGTCTGCACTTTCTGCAGACAGGAGGGTGACAGCAACCTTGTTGCCACAAAGTTCTTGAGTTGACGGCAACAGACTGTGCTGTTAACCCACCTTGACGGCCAGACCCTTGCCGCCAAGTTCTTCTGGTTTTACAGAACTGTGATTTTCATCTCTGTGATATAAATTTCGGATGTCTGGATGTTGGATCATGCTGTAAAAATTTTGGATGGTTAGGTATTGTTTTAGGGTCAACCCATGGATTTCCGTCGAATTTATGATCATGTTTCCATTTAATATAATTTCTTTTATGAAGGAGTATGCATGATTTGACAGGATTTAATTCTAAATAAAAAAAATTGATGCAGGAAATTGTTACAGAGAATTTTCATGATCTTAGGGTTACTGTTTACATGTTTTAAAACTATAAGGACCGACTGTTTACTGTCTATCATGTTAAATTGAAATATCTTGCTGAAATTGCATGAAATCTGTATTAATTATTAAAAATAGTTATACATTAAAAAATTCTGAAAAATTTAGCCATATGATATATTCCATGCGTAGGGTTTGTGGTTAAAAGTGGAACTATTTTGACATCAATAATTACTGTTTGCATTTTTAAAGGGTATTAAGCCATGTTAAGCATGATTGTTTAAGAAAAGGGTATTTTCAAGTGATATGCAGCACGTTTAGGTACTGTGATGAATGATTTGGCACTATGAAATAGTCATGTTAGGTTCTGTAAACTGAAGTATGTATGTTTAAATAAAGTGCATGTGAATGGGCTAAATAGTGCATGAAAATGATGCTAATCATGTGATTAAGTGAGATAATGTGTTTAAGTGAATTATGTGCCGAAATTGACACTGCTACCATAGAAGTCTGTGGATCCATACTGTAGAAAAGTCCCTATGGGAAGGCTCATTGTGTATGTGATATCTTGTGGGCATCAGGATGAAATCTTAGAGGTGGACAATTACCACTAGTTAGGGTGGAGAGGGCTTCTCCCGATTCTGCGCAGTTACCAAGATTCGTCACTATATTGTCTAGGTGACGGGTATGTGTTATATGAATGTGTGTCCTTCTTTATGGTGGTTCGGACTATGTGTCACGGCAATTATGTGTAAAAGTGTGAAAAGTGTGGTAAATGTGCAATGTGATCATGTGATAGTGTTGTGTTAAAGTGTTACCATGTGAAAAGATGTGAAACTATGTGAATGTGTTTTGTTTATGTTAAAACAACAAGTAAAAGATGTGGATATGTGTTATAAAAGCATGTGAAAAAATGTTAGACATCATACTAGGATTGTTAGTTACCATATGCTAAATTCCATGTTCTAATTGTATAGAAATATGAAATGATATGAATTGAAATTGACACAATGAATCAAGTTAAAAGACCATGTGTAGAAAGCATGTTATAGGTTATTCATGTATACTTGCTTATTTGACATAAACCATGTGCCATATACTTCTCATATTGTTTAAAAGATTAGCTTAAATGTGATATGTGTAAGGATGTGCCAATAGGTTTCTTGCTGGGTCTTTTGGAAGACTCATACTTGCTTTAACATACAGGTGAGACAGGTGTCTCGGTACTAGAGGAGGACATTGTGAGGAGCGACTCCGAGCGCGATGAGTAGCTGTACTTATGGAGAAGGTGCGACTCCCACGTGCCGCCCCAATCTAGGCAACACGCTCTCAACAAGTCCTCGAGGGTCTAAATGGTCCTCTCCGACTGCTCGTCTATCTAGGGTGGTAGGCTGAACTCAACCTCAGCTCAGTGCCAAGTGCCCGCTGAAAGCTGGCCAGAAACGAGAAGTGAACCTCGGATCTCTATCTGAGACAATAGAGACTGGGGTCCCGTGCAAGGGTACCACTCTGTCCACAAACAACCGAGCCAGTCTGTCCACTGACCATGCTGCTCTTGACTGGTAGGAAGCGAGCGGTCTTCGTCAGCCTATCGACGATGACCCAAACACTGTCGTGCCCCTAAGAAGTGCGAGGTAAGCTAGAAACAAAGTCCATGGTGACGTGCTCCCACTTCCACATAGGAATGGGAAGCGACTGCAGCTCACCACCAGGATGCTGGTGCTCTGCCTTCACCTATTGACAGGTAAGGCAGCGTGAAACAACTCAGCGATATCTCTCTTCATCCCAGGCCACCAAAAGAGTACCCAAGTCATGGTACATCTTGGTGGAGCCAGGATGAATAGAGTATCGCGACAGGTGGCGCCTCAGCAAGTACCTCCTCCCTGACGTCCTCTGGAACGTAGAGTCGTCTCGGAACTAACCTCGATGTCCTCATCCAACACTACCTCAGGAAACTGCAACACGTCTGCCAACTCTGCGTCTGCACTCTGCGCCTCAAGCACCTGCTGATATATCAACAGGCGAACTGTCATGCTGGTCAACACTGCTCTCTCCCGGAGGCTAGACGGCGTGAACACACCCTGAGTGGCATCCTCCAGAAGTCTCCAGTGTCTAACCAACAAAGAACTCAAGTGGGCTCTCCTACTCAAAGCGTCTGCTACGACATTAGCCTTTCCCGGGTGATAGGAAAGGGTAAAGTCGTAGTCCTTCAAGTACTCGAGCCACCTGCGCTGCCTAAGGTTGAGATCTCTCTGAGTGAAGACATACTGTAAGCTGTGGTGATCTGTGAAAACCTCGAACACCTCATAGTACAAGTAGTGCCTCCACAACCTCAAGGTAAACACGACCGCTGCAAGCTCCGGGTCGTGTGTCGGGTAGTGCTGCTCATGCTTCTTCAGCTGATGAGAAGCATAAGCAACTACTCAACCGTGCTGCATCAGCACAGCACCCAAACCAGTCCCTGACGCATCTGTGTAGACAACAAAGCTGCCGCTGCCAGAAGGTACCACAAGGATCGGAGCTGAAGTCAGTCGGCTCTTCAGCTCCTGAAAATTGTGCTCGCACTCTGCTGTCCACACAAACCGAGTCTCTCACCTGGTCAACTAGGTCAAAGGCTCTGCAACTCTGGCGAAGTCCTGTACAAACCTCCTGTAGTAGCCTGCCAGCCCCAGAAAACTGTGAACCTCTGCAACTGTAGTGGGCTAGCCCAAGAAACCACGGCCTCAACCTTGGCGGGATCAACTGCCACACCTGCACCAGAACAACGTGACCCAGGAAGTGCACCTCCTTTAGCCAAAATTCATACTTACTGAATTTGGCGTAAAGTTGGTGACTCCTCAAAGCCTGCAACACCAGCCTCAAGTGGACCTCGTGCTCCTCTGTCGTCGCTGAGTACACCAGGATGTCATCGACGAACACCACCACGAATCGGTTCAGGTACTCTCGAAAAACACTGTGCATCAGCTCCATGAATACTTCAGGTGCATTCGTGAGCCCAAAAGGCATCACGACAAACTCGAAGTGGCCGTAGCGGGTGCGAAAAGCGATCTGGCGATGTCTGACTCGCGGATCCGCAACTGGTAGTAGCCCGACCTCAAGTCGATCTTCGAGAACACTGAAGCTGACTGCAACTGGTTGAACAAGTCATCGATCCTGGGCAAAGGATACTTGTTCTTCACGGTCACCTGATTCAGCTACCGATAATCAATACACATTCTGAGGCTGCCATCCTTCTTCCTCACAAACAAAATAGGCGCTCCCCAAGGCGAACGGCTAGGATGAATGAAGCCCAACGCAAGCAACTCCTCTAGTTGGCGCTTCAACTCTCGCAGCTCCACCGGCGCCATCTGGTACGGTGCCTTGGATGCAGGCATCATACCCGGAAGTAACTCGATGGAGAATTTACCTCCCACTCAGGCGGCAAGCCAGGTAGATCCTCCGGAAACACGTCGGCAAACTCACAAACAACAGGCACATCTGAAACAGAAATCTCACAAGAATCCGAGACACACACAGAAGCCAAGAAAGCAACACAACTGTCTCGGATGAGGCGCCGAGCTCTATAGAAAGAGACAAAGGGTCGGCGGATAGAACGAGTACCTCGGAAGCAGAGCACAGGTGCTCCAGGTATCTCAAACCTCACAGTCTTCTGCTGACAATCTACCAGTGCAGAGTGCGCCTCTAACCAGTCCATGCCAAGAATGGCATCAAAGTCATGGAGCTGTAAGGCAAACAGTCTGGCTGGTAGCTGGTGGCCCTGTACCTTGACGGTGACACCCTCCAAGTAACCAAGGGTACGTACAAAGTCACCCGTCGGCAACTCAACTGCAAGGTCACAGGCCCGCTCTAGAGCAAACTCAGACAAGGAAGCAAAGAACTCCTCAGAAGCAAAACAGTGTGTGGCACCCGGATCAATCAAAACTCTAGCAGCCCTACCAAGGATGGGAACCGTACCGACAACCAGATTAGAGGCCTCTGCCTCCTCTCTGGTGATGTTCATCACCCGACTGTGACCACGTCCTCGCTGAGGCTGTGCTGCTGGCGTTGCTGTTGCGGCTGCTGGTACTGGCCCTGGTGCTGCTGCTGGTGCTGCGCTGGCTGGGGTGGACGGTACTGAGCCTGAGGTGCCTGCTGCTGCTGCTCCTGTTGCTGCCTCAACGGACACTCTCGCTTGTAGTGACCCGGCTGCCCACAGTGGTAACAACCCGAGCCCTACTGTCTCTGCTCTACTCCCTGCTGCACCGACTGCTCCACTAGCTGCTGCTCCGGCTGACGTCGCTGCTACTGCTGCCTGTACTGACGCCTGCCTCCGAGTGAACAGCTTCTTCAACTTCGAGGTCAGGCCAGCACCGCCTGTCTCCGAAGAAGAAGAAGAGGAAACACTCCCTCGTCTGCCTGAAGGGCGCTGGTACAGAGAAGACCTCGCCGAGCCTCCACTCTACTGCGGCTGAAACCGACACTCCCGCTCCATGGTGGTGGCTCTCGCCACTGCTGTCCCCAAAGTGTCACAGAGGTGGCCAACCATGGCCCACCTCAACTCTGAGCGTAACCCGCTAATGAACCGCTCGGTACGAGCCTACTCACTAGCTGCCACGTGAGGGACTTATCGAAGTAGCTGCACAAACCTCTGGTGGTACTGGGCCACGGTCAAGTCTCCTTGCACCAACTCCTGGAACTGGTCCCTCCTCTCACGGAAAGCGTAGTCGGGGAAGAACTCGTCGTGAAAGGCCACTAGGAACTCTGCCCAAGTGATCTGGTCCAGCCTCCTGCCTTGAAAACTGGTCTGCCTCACTGCTCTCCACCACTCGTGGGCTAACCCTTCAACTGATACACTGCTAACCTGACCTGATCCAGCTCTGCACAGTCCATGGTCTCGAAGGTGCGCTCGAGCTCATGGACCCAGCTCTCTGCCCTGTCTGGATCACGGTCACTAGAAAAAGTCAGAGGTCGAAGACGTAGAAACCTCTGCAGAAGTTCCGTGCGGTCCTCAGGTGCTGCCGCTACACCTGGAGTCTGCTGCCGTACTACTGGTGGTACCTCTGGCTGAACAGGTGCTGCCTGTGGGGTCGGTGGTGGCTGCTCCTCTGCTGCCATCTCTGCGAACTGCTGACCTCCTGTCGTCATCTGCTGGTACGACTGGTACTGAGGGTACTGCGAGTACTACTGGTACTACTGGTGAGGCGGGTACTACGGGTACTGCCACGGACCCTAGAACATCGCTCTCCACCACTGCTCCATGACGGCCAGCAGGGGCTGGGGCGGAAACCAGTGTTGCTGCTGCTGTGGCTCTCCCTGCCGCAACGGAACACCCTGCGGCAACGGGTCCCCAGGCTGCTCGAACTGCTGGGGCTGAGCGTAGATCGGCACATGCTCGGCTGCAACCGACCCGTCCGACTCGAACTCCTGACGCTCCACCAGCTCACAAACCTGCCTGCGAGTGCGTGGAGGCATGTTCTGCAAAACAGACACAATAAGAAGTTAACAGATAAACTCCAGCTGCTTAGCAGTGTTACTTGTACTTCCTAAGGGACTTTACGTTATTACTTATTTCCACTACAAGTCTTGATAGACCCCTTGCTCTGATACCACAGTAACGACCCCGACGCCCGGATCCCCGGCTCCCACCAAGAATCTGAACATCGGGTGTCACGTCCCGAGAATTACGCAGCGGATATTAATAATGCGGAATCATTCGAGACGATATCCCAAGACGTGAACAGTCGGCAGATAAGCCTCTAGCTAGCACACACTAAATGTATAACAGCATACATCATCATAGGGACCAAATATTGAACTCAACTAATCTTGTATTCAAATCTCAACTCATTGTATTCCAAATGGAAACTAATACAGGACTAAGACTCAATAAAATGAAAAAGTACATTTATTCCTCACTTCCTACTACATGAATCTAACACTCAAAGCAAACTACTATAACTAGACTCATAGTTGGAACGCTCATCACTCGGATGCATTCCCATCCTCGACTTGCTCCTCCTCTTGAATGTCATAATCACCTAGAATGGTTAAAAGTAGGGGATGAGCAAACTAGCCCAGTAGGATTTATATCTCAATGTGCGGGCAATGATATAAGTGATTAACAATTTAGAACTAGGTAAGCACGATAAATGTCATGATATGTATGTACGAATAAAACTCATTAAAACATGATACATGAACAAGCTAGAAGGAGATAACAATTAGTAGGAGATAACAAGATAGAACAAGATCTAGAAGGAGATAACAAGATAGAACTAGCAATATATCACTTTGTACAAGCACGCAAAGTTTCACTTGATGTCAATAGATTTTAAGAACGCGAGATATCACTAATTGCATTAAATGCAAGTTGGCCATATCACGCAAGCAAGCAAGCAAGAACGCACGAGCACGATAATGTAACACTAATCAGGCATGTAGACACTAATGTACACCAAGGAAAGATCCACCAAGAATGTACACCAGGACACGTGTATGTGGTTATTGTATCTATCATTCAACACGACACGCACGACTCCCAGCGCAGATGCAACGCCAGTAATCATTATACCCCATGGTTAACAGTATATTTATGACTCTCCGTCATTGGGGCTAGACTGGAGCCCTTGGACACTCGCCGTGCCCGATCAGCATCTCACTTAAATTTTAAATGTAGATACCCACAGTCATTAACAATGGCCAATGAGAGTTTCAAGATGTAAGCATGTGTAATGTCATGTTCATGATGATGAGAACAAGTAATAAGTAAATTGAACATGATCTCATGATAACAATGGTCAAGAGATAAATTTGGCAGCATAACGGTACGATTTATACTTTAGTTCAATCTTTACCTTATTGGTTTTAGTCTAGATTGTAAATCACACTCACGAGAACAAGATGAGAGAGGAAGTGCACGCTATCTCCAGGGAACTTCAATGGTACAACCAACTCGGTCTCCATCTGGGAATCCACAGAGAACGGAGATTTACGGAGGTCTTAGAGGAAAGGTCGCTAGTCTACCGATTCGGAATGACCGATAGAGAGCTTCCAAATTCCCAAGAAAGGGCTGCCTAGATGTGCAAGTGTGTAGTGATGTACGCATCTCAATTCACAATCCACCGGTTTCAAACTCGCGGAAAGCACTTAACAATATAACATGAGATGAAACTATGCATTTAAAGGATCATGGATTGCAAGGTTTTAGGATAACAATTATCATTTAAACATGATAGAACAGTAGGAAGAGTAAATCACAAGTTGCATGAATGATCACGTCATTAAGAGAGCAATTAGAATAACATTTATGTAATTAAAGTTTTTAAATGGGTTAATCACTTTAAAACCGTTAAACAGTCCTCATGAGATGATTAGAACCAAGACATGCAAATTATACACTTGATACCATGTTAAACAGACCTCGGTAAGCTTGTAAATACGTGTCCTATACAGTAGACGCATTTAAAAACGTAGTGTACAGTCGAAACAGTGAAGAAGCCAAATCGCGTCCACAGGCCTGGCCACGTTAGAGATCAAATCGTGTCGGAGTGAAGCGACGCGTTCATGAAATGTCTTAAAGAAATCGTTGGGCGGGAAAATCGCCTGAAACGCGTCGGGGTCTGCCGCTGTGGTTCAGACCGGCGCTGACTCCCAGGCGAGCGCGAAGACCCACGCAGCGTTGACGGGTCAACGCGTTAAACACATCGGGGTGTGCGGACGCCTTTCAGAGGATCGCATCACCCAGCAGCGATGTGATACCAGACGCTTGAAACGCGTCCTCTGAACCGGACGCGGTTCAAGGTTCAAACCGAAAACGCAGAAAAACTGCACTCAGGGGGTTTGATCCATGCAATGCTTATAACTTCTAAACTAGGGACTTTCAGAAAAAAAGTCTCAACATGAAAGTTGTAGGGAACATGGAATAGATGCAAACTATGATTTTTAAATAATTTAAAACGACCTTGAGATACGTGATAAATCGACTTGAATAGGAAACGACCCTAACATGCGTGCCTTTGGCAAAACGCCTATAACTCATGATGTACTGAATGGAAAATGATGAAATCAGTGGGAAACAAAAGTTAACTTGATGCTCTACACATTGGTATAGGATTTTTTAAGGTTTGGCCCGAGAAAACCTACCTTTTGGGTTGAGGAAGTTTCATTCTTCAAAAAACCCTTCTTCAGACCACTGCTTGAAGAATGCCTAATACTCCGTGTATACTGCATGAAAATTGTGCATTCTGGTTGGGTTAGGAAGTAGACTTGACCATCTTCCAGGAGTATAAATCTAGCATGATGGAATTTTGGTTTACCCTATCTTTGGTCGACTCCAAGTGGACGGTTTGCACAGGTCGAAGCAGACGAACAGGGGAAGAAGATGACGTTCTTGTGGTCATTCCACAGCTCCCCAGCCACCAAGAACTCCTCCACATGACCCCAACAAGTTGTAAAACTCAACCCTAAGGTTTGGTGGAGAGTATTTAAGCAACCATGGTGTTTAGGAGTCCTATTGCAACAAGGAAAGTCAAGTTGCGGTTTCAGCATATTACCTTTCCTAAATTGAGGATTTCTTCCTCCATTGGAGTGCCTTGGCCATCAAGCAATCCCAAAGGATGGCTAGGCACAAATTTTGGTTGCCAAGAGTGCATGATCTCATCCCAACTCAACTCTAATTACCTCTTTCTAATTTCAGCCTATTGATGGTTACAAATTTCCATGCATTTTCTAGCTTCATTTGATTTTTGGGCCAAATGTTGTCCATTGGCCCAATTATGATATTGGGTCATTAATATATAATGTTGGGAGTATCTCCAATATTTTTATTTAATTTATGATTGCGTCGTATTTCCGTGTTAACGGTTTTCCAACTTGTTTCCTTATTTGGATAATCGGTCACCATGTGATGTACACTTGGTTAATAGGATTTTCTATTGCACGAATTTCTTCGTGGAACACTTAGGAATAATGTGTGGGGTTGATTTATAATTTTTACGGAATTTTCTGATGTGTTTTAGCACATACGTTAATGATACGTATGTTTTAAATATTCTGATATTATGGAAATTATTTATTTCTATTTATTTGAATTTTTATGTAATTAAAATTTTCGGGGTGCTACACCCTCCCCCACGTAAGAGAATTTGGTCCCCAAATTCATGTATAGAAATTTATTGTACAAGTGAGGTGTACTTAATAGCTCCGGATATCTTTTGCGCATTGCTTCCTCGGTTTCCCATGTGTCGTCTTCATCCATGCGTTGATTCCCTCTAACCCTTCCTAGTGGGATGACCTTGTTCCTTAGTTGGCGCAGCTCCCGATCCACGATCTTAATTGGCTTCTCTTGATATGTTCCGTCTTTGTTGAATTCCAGGAGCTCATATTCTATGACATGCCACGGATCTCATACATATTTTTTCAACATGGATATGTGGAACACATTGTGTATTCCATCCATTTGTGGTGGTAAAGCCAGACGATATGCCACCTCGCCGACTCTTTCAAGGATTTTGAAAGGCCCGACAATCCTTGGTGACAACTTGCCTTTAATGCCAAAACGCCTGATCCCACGGCCTGGAGACACTTTCAAGAATACATGATCACCAACCTGAAACTCCAGGTCTCTTCTTCTATTATCTGCATTTGCCTTTTGCCTTTGCTGCGCCACTACCATTCTTTCTTTAATAAGCTTTACATTCTCTGTGGTTTCCCTTATCATCTCTGGTCCTAGCATTTGTTTTTCGCCAACTTCATACCAGCATATTGGAGATCGGCAACTCCTGCCATAAAGTGCTTCAAATGGTGCCATTTGAATGCTAGCTTGATAGCTATTATTGTAGGCGAACTCTACATGTAAGACCCTCGAATTTGTTGCATTATTGGTATTGCATGTAAATACTTCATGTTTGTGTATGTATGTATGCAAATGTCTACGTATGTACTAGTTAGTATATTATTGCATGCATGTGTATAATTAGTTGTAAATAATGTATGAATGGTATAATGGTAATATGTACATAATAGTAACGTATGGTACATATATAAGTATAAGTTGTGCATGGTTTCTGCATGTTTTGGAGTTCTGGCCGAAGGCCAGCTTGGCGTCAATATCAATGGACGTTTGTGTGGTGTAGGCGTCAACCATATGGACGCCAACACTAATCCCAGCGTCCAGCGATGTGGACGCTAATTTCTCTGACCTGCATGCGTTGCAGAGCCGGATTTCCGGGAGCAAGCTTGCCCACCCATTGGGGAGCTGTCCCCAACGGTCTGAAAGCCCTCTTGTCAAACCTGCGTGAAAGGAGAGCTTCCTCTCCTATTTACAAAGCCTTTTCTGCAACCCTCAGCCCTCTCTTGACTCTCTTTGCAAGGGGAGAAGAAGGAGAAGAAGAAAGCCTAGTTTCTGTGAGAAGGACCTGACTTTGCAAGCCTAGATCCGAGAATTTGGAGCTTCATCCGGCCATCTACTACGACTAGGAGATAGCTGGAGCATCAGAGAAGGCTTCCCCGACCTCGCTTTGGTGTCTACATCAGTCAAGAACCCGGAGGAAGGTGTCTTTGGAGGCTTCTTGGGACTGCACAAGGAGAGCTTCTACGAACTCTAGATTCCTTTGGAGTATTTTTCAGAGGCAAGTAACCTACCCCTATCGTCCATATAGATGTCTAGTAGGGTTTTATCATTTTTATGTATTTTTCCTCGTGTCCTAGATCCCCCATTCTTCTTGATTTTTGGAGTTCGGTCTGTGTTTCTGCACAGACAGGAACTTGGCGTCAATGCCCTTGACGCCGAGATCCCTGGTGTGCGTCCAGCGATCTTGCCGTCCACTCCTGGAACGGCCAGAGACCGTCGTTAAGTTCTCCAGGACAGAACAGTGAGCTGTTCTTCCTGATATATTTGATTAATTTCGATGTGTTTTCGATGAGGATATATTGTAAACTTATTAGGATATGTAATATGGATGTCTGAATGTGTGGTGACATCCTTGTAATTTCTGTGATTTGGCATAAATGGTTTATTTATGGACAATGTGTGCATGATGAGATCTAGACCATGTTCGCTACCGTGTATGAAATTCATGTGGAATTGGATGCCCTAAATTTTTCTAAACCAAGTATGGGTGAATCAGTCCATACTCTAAATTTTTGGGAATTTTCTCCATGTTCCTTTGATTTGTTGAATTTTCTGAAATGGAATGAGAAAAACATGTGTAGGGTTGTGAAATCTCCCGTAAATTTTGTACTGTGAAATAAATTCGGGAAAATTCCTGTGGTATTGTGTATATTGAGTTCAGGGTTATGATCTGCTAAAACTGAAATTTTATGTTATACATCATGATAAATTGAATTTGAATAATGCGGGGAGTTATGATTAAATTTTCTGCAATTGCATTTTGGATCAGAAAAATGTGAAAACTTTCCTGTGGAATCCTAAACCCGAAATTAGCATGTGGTTAAATTTTCAGGTCATTTGGACAACTATACCATGCAATATGAATTTTCCATGCAAAAATAGGTAGTTAATGCATGCCTTGGTAAAACGATTTAATTCGGTGTAACCCAACCTGATTGTGAAATTTCCTGAAGGATAAATTTTGTCATCTGTAGTGGCATGATTAGGAAAAACAGAGTCATGTTGCGAATGAGAGAATGAATGAGATGTGAGTGTCATGTGTAAAATGTGCGTAAAAACCGATATGTGTAATGTGTAAACCTGTGCCAAGTGTGATACTGCTTCCATAGAGGGCTGTGGAACCGTACCATGGAAAAGTCCCCATGGGAAGGTTCAATGTGTTGTGATCCTAAGGGCATTAGGATGAAATCCTGGAGGTGGACAAGTACCACTGGTTAGGGTGGAGACTTGTTCTCCCGGTCTGCGCAGTCCAAGAGTCGTCACTGTATTGCCTAGGTGACGTCTATGTGTATGTGATGTGATGTGTCCTTCTCTGGTGGTTTGGACTATGTGTCACGACACTAAATGTGAATGTGAAAATGTGTATGTGTTCATGTGTAAGAACTGTGGATGTGAACAATGTGTAAATGTGCACGTGTAAAGTGTATACTATGTGACTAAGAAATTGTGTAAAAATGTGAAACCAAAATGTGAGGTTGTGAATTTGTGATCCATGTTGTAGCAATCTGAAATCACGTTAAAACAGCAAATTAAAAGTACTTATAATCATGTTTTACATGTGTAAATTGTCTAGAATCCATGTTAGAAACAACTCTTAGCGGTGTGTAAGTAATCCCATGATTGTTTGCCCTCACGTGGTGGTTCGAATAAGAATGTAGCTTTCATGTGTTAGATTGTAAAGTGATGAACCATGTCAAAACAGCAAGCTTAAAGTATGTGAAATGGTTATGTGCATGTGTAAGAATGAGTAGTAACCATGTTAGTAAATGTTCCTTTCACGTATGTAAACTAGTCATGCTAGATTGCTTTCATGTTTTAGATTAATTGGAAGTAGAACTTTCATGTGTTGGAAAGATTAGAGAGCATGTGATAGGAGATTTTAATTTAGAAAATCTGAAAGCATGAATCATGTGTTTAAGTAGTAGAACCACCATGATAGGTTGTTAAATTCAATGACAAGCATGCTACACGATTGTGTCTTGTGAATGTGTATGTAAAACCTGCTATGACATGTACATGTATGGTATGTGTAGAGTTATTTGATGAGTCTTTTAGACTCATTACTTGCTTCGGCGTACAGGTGTAGTAGGTGACACACCTTTGGAGGAGACCGTGGAAAGCGACTCCGAGCGCGGAGAGTAGCTAGTTTGGTGGAGCTTAGTTGTGACATTTTGGCATTTTGATGTATGTAATTGAAACATTGTATTAGCACTATCATGGAAAGAAATGTTTAAGTGTGGACAATTATGTATTTGATTTTCAGCAATTCAATTATGTGGACTTTAGTTCTTTAAATGTTATCGAATCATGTATGTTAAATGTGGATGATGAATGAAATGAAGACAGTGGTTCTTTTACTTCCGCTACTCTGTTCTTATATTCACGTGTATCTCAGCTGAATGTTATTGTTGGGTAAATGTCCCACTGTGGCAACGTTTACTATATCGACGTGGGTTGGTATAACCGTACCGATATAATGAGGGTCGCTACACTACAAGAGGTAAGTGTTCATGCCAGCTACCTCCAAAATCTAGGACACAGGCTCTAAGCATATCTTCAATCACCTGGTTGGTTCTCTCCGTCTAACCATCAGTCTGTGGATGGAAAGCCATACTAAAGTTTAGTTTAGATCCCAAGGAATAGTGCAGTCCTTTCCAAAAGTGGGATGTAAACCTAGGGTCTCTATCAGACATGATAGACACCAGTACTCCATGTAATCTGACTATTTCCTTCACATACAATGCAGCCAGAACATCTATTGACCACTTATTCTTCACTGGCAAGAACTGAGCCGACTTAGTTAAGCGGTCGACTATAACCCAGATACCATCGAATCCACCTCTAGATTTGGGTAGTCCGAAAATAAAGTCCATCCCTATATCTTCCCATTTCCATGTCGGGATTTACGGCTGTCAAAAAAACCCAATTACCCAAAACCCAACCGGATTAGTGAATAAAAATGGGTAAAATGTACTGTGTTTACCCGCTAATGAATATTTGGATGGGTCTCGATCCAACTATTTTATGATATTTAGTTAATGGGCCTAATCGGGTTTTGTCTATTGGGTCTCTAAAGACCCATCAGGATTTTCCAATGACATGCGACATGGACACCGAGAGGTGAGAAGTTGGGGTCTATCTATTGGGTCGCCGCTGCCCCTTTCTCCCAAAAAATTCCAATTCAATGGCTCGTCGCTGCATCTTTCTCTCCCCATTTCACCCTTCATCGCCGCCTCGCCAGCAATGTTGCTGCCTTACCCCGTCGGCAACGTCGACAACGCTACCTTACCCGAGATAATCGCGCACTAAAACGGCCTTCCTCCCTGCTTTCCGGCCGGCAGCTCAGGATCACCGACTCGCCTTTCCCCATCGAGGAGGAGGGCGAGGCGGACGGCCAGGTCGATAGCAAGGCTGAGGAGTTCATCAAGCACTTCTACGAGCAGCTGCAGATGCAGAAGATGCCCTCCATCGAGCCCCGGTACCGCAGCTAGGCTGTCTATGGCTGATGACGATGACGGGTACCTGCTGCGTGCCCAAGCTATAATGGTGATGGTGGTGGAAGGATTCTGGGGGTGGTGTTAAATGGATCGATCGATGAGGTAAATAAATAGCGGTGAGATAGATGGGTGGCGCGCGGTTCGTTAGTTTAAATTGGATTTCCTATTCTTGCTGTCGACATGAGGGATCCCTGCAGCAGACGTCATGTTTATAGGGCGGGGTTAATTTGTAAATCTTTACATCGTATATGCCAGCTGCATGGGGGGTTCTGATCAGTTCTTCTTTCCTCTCTCTCTCTCTCTCTCTCTCTCTCTCCCTCTCCGGGTAAACTTGTCAGTCACATTTCAAGGAAGGCGATAGATATCCTGAAAGCATATTACAGGGTAATTTCTCAACTCGATTCATCTCAATTTTCGCACATATCTTGATCCAAGCACGGTGGTCATGATTAAGGCCGTGGGTCTAAGCATCTACTGAGGTGCATTAGTGTTGTCCTCCGTTTTTAACTTCCTTGTTCCCTAAGAAGTGGGTCATTCCTTTGATTTATGATTAGTTTTTGGGGTGGGGAAAAAAAAACATAGAACAACTGTTGATTTAATGTTTATCTGCAGGATGAGTTATCGAATGAAGAGTGGTTATTAGTACTGAAACTGAAGAAGCTATTCAAGATACTTGAGGTGTGTAAGGCTGGCTGGCTGTTGAGGTATAAATCTGCCCCACGGCTTGTCTTCTTGAGTGATGCAAAATCTTTCTAATTATTCATCTTTATTTGCTGTTTCTTCCTTGTTATATATGTTCCCATAGAAACATGATAGAGTACCCTGTTCCAATTTCAAGCTTTATGTATTATAACTTGACAAATAGACATCTGTGGCCAGTTCCTTTCCGATCACAGGCTAACAAAACCAGCACAAGGACAGGTTTTCTGATCAAGATGTTGGATGTCTCTTAACTCTTTGTTTTTTTTTCTCAGTTCTTTTTTCTTCAGTACCCTATCATGCAGGATTTTCTCATGTCAATAAGTCTTACATGGTACATTTTTATGTAGTATGTCTGATACAATTGATATGGATGTGGAGGAGAGTGTAAGTCTTGATACTCAAGTACGAGATGTGAGCACTTCCAGTTCTACTAAAGGAAGAAGATTGTGTTCTTTAGTTTGGAATGATTTTACTAGAGAACAGCAAGGGGATGATGGCTTTGTTGCTATTTGTAATCATTGTCAAAAGATTTTAAGTGGAGGAAGCCAACATGGGACAACTCATTTGAAAAAACACTTGCGCATATGTATTCCTTATCAAGATGCAAGAAGGGGGAAGTCAGGAGACAATGAAGACTTCAAATTCAATCAAGAATTGAGCCGTGAGAAACTTGCACGGATGCTTGTCATGCATGAATATCCGTTTTCCATGGTTGAGCATTGTGGTTTTATGGATTTTGTTAAGAGTCTTCAACCACAATTTAAGATGTTTACTAGAAATACACATAAAGAAGATTGCATTAAATTATATGAGAAAGAGAAAGACAAGATGTGCAAGTTCTTCAATAAAATAACTTTTCGAGTTACACTCAGCTGATATATGGACTTCTAGTAATATGGTTGGTTATATTAGCTTAACTTGCCATTTTATTGATGATGATTGGAGGCTTCAAAATAAAATCTTGAACTTTTTATCTTTTGAATATCCACACAGTGGTGAGGAGATTTATAAGACAATTAAAAAGTTACTTGTTGATTGGAACCTTGACAAGAAATTGTGTAGCATTGTTTTGGACAATGCCTTGTCCAATGACAAATTTGTTCGTGAGCTCATTGAAGATCTATCATTGAATAGATCTCTTCTTTGGATGGTGAATTTTTTCATGTTCAGGATGGACTCAAGGAGATTGGAGATGAATTAGCAAAAATCCGAAAGATTGTAAGGCACATTAGATCTTCTGCCAAAAAAATACAAGATTTTAAGAAAATTGCAATGCAAGAAGAAATATTACCAAAGGGTTTGATACTTGATGTTCCAACTAGGTGGAACTCTACATACCTAATGTTGGAAAGAGCATGTGAGTTTCAAGAGATCATTAGGCATTTCATTTGCTTTGATGATGATGTTCATTTATATATGTCATTAGAAGAATGGGAAAGAGTTAAATTGTGAAAGATTGCCTGGAGTTATTTTATTTCATCACAAAGAGATTCTCAAGTGTGAAGTCTCCAACATCCAATTTGTATTTGAATGATCTATGTCTTGTCAATTTGCAGTTAAACAATTGATCAAAACATCCACATCTATTTATTGTGAGAATGGCAGAAAAAATTCATGCAAAGTTCAAGAAATATGGGATATGAATAGCATGTTGCTATCAATTGCCTCTATTTTGGACCCCGTTACAAAATGAAGTCAATGGAATATTTGTACATGACAATCTTTTCAAACCCCTCAGAAGTCAAAGAGAAAATTGATGATGTGCATGCTAGTTTTGAATATTTGTACAATGCATATGTAGAGCAAGTGAAAAAAGTTCCTAGAAGTCCACACATTTTAACTCATACAGGGAATAGCGACTCTCATGATACAAGTTTTGAAGTTGGGGGTGTCTTTGAGTTATCTTCTTGTGCTGCGGTCAGTGGCACACTTTTGGGACTTAATGTATTTCTCCAATGACATGTAACAAGTCAATCAACAAAATCTGAGTTAGAGATATATTTAGAGAGAAAAGTAGAGGCTTCTACAAAAGATTTTGATATTTTACAGTGGTGGAAAGACAATGAGAAAGAGCATCCTATCCTTTCAGCTATGGCACGAGATATATTAGCAATTCCCTTATCAACTGTGGCTTCAGAATCAGCATTCAGTGCTGGAGGTCGAGTAATTGATCAATATAGGAGTTCCTTATCTCCTGAAACTGTTCAGGCCCTAATATGCACCCAAGATTGGTTAAGAGATGCAAAGAAAGGTACATTAAATTGTCTCATTAAAATGTTAATATTTTATATTTAGAGTTTACTAATTGCAATATGAATTAACAGATGGACTTTCGACCATGAGTCATGCATTTGAAGTTGATGCTAAACTTGAGATTGATGATATGTCAATCATACCTCTAGATAATGAGTAAGTATTCATTTTGAAGTTTTAATTAAGTAGTAATGACTTACTTATTCTTTGCTATTTTGTGCAAATGTCTATTTGTAGCTTTGTGGTGCCACTGATATCTTGATTTCATGGCTTCCTATTTCACAAATTCCTCTGAGATCAACTCCTCTGCTAGTTTTAATTAAAGTTGTGCTTGACCTCTTGTAGGGCTGGAAACAGTGGTGCTCCAACATGAGTCACAAGTTTTGGATTATCATCCACACTGAGAATAAAACCCGAGAGGCTTCTGTTTAGTATATGTTTCAATTTTTACTGTAAGCTCATTAAGTGTTTTCTGGTGTTTATGACCATCACTTTACTTGTGGAGAAATATGTACTTGTATATCTTGATAAAGTTCATCTACTGATACGTGGTATCAACCACATAAGGCAGAAACCACTTCTTTTCTGTATACTTTGCTGAATGGTAGTGTTGCTTATGGAGATGCTTTGACATATCTCTGTTGGAAACTCAATGAGTCTCCTTTTGTCCTTTGTTTACCCAGACTAATTAATGCACTAATATCACTTTCTCATGTCAGGTCTCCTGGATATGGCATATCATTGGTTGCTAAGACTACATCAGGCTGTCTGATTTTTGCTGATGCTGCAGTTTGCTTTACAAAAGAAGACATGGAACATTTTGAAGATTCTGAGGAGAAACCAGAGCTCTCACCTCCTGAAGACCTTGGTGTCCAAGTTGCTTCCATGTTACTTGGAGAAATTGAGCAAGGTGGAGTTGTGGATTCAACACACCAGGTTAGTTAACATTCTATCTGTACCTTGTTACACATGCCTATACTTGCATTGTAATTGAAGTGGAAAGCGGGTAGTCAGTATGGAGCTAACCAGTTCAACAAGATTTAGAGGACCCTGCTTAACTTAAACCTGCCACTGATCACTGACCCCTTCAACACCCTGCTTAACAAAATGGAGAGCAAGAGTGGGAGGAAGCAGCAGCCTTCTTTAATTTCTTCAGAAAACCAGAGGCAGGCACCAAATGTAGAGAAAAATATGTATATTTTGATTTGTTCATCTACATTTCTCAGGCTATTTTGTTTTTCTTCCCCTTGGTTTTGATGCAAAACCAAAGAATTATGTTAAACGGAATTCTAAGTGAAGGCAGCATCAGAAATCATTTCGTATTAATTGAAATATGGAATGTGTTTGTTATGTATATCTAGAGAATGATCAATAATATAATAAGAACAAGTGGTTATTGCAAACTGAATGTTTTTTACTTGCATCATCTATAGTACTCCTCTTCTCTAAGCTCATGCTCCTCTAATTGTCTAGCTGACAACTATGATAAAATTTGGGAGAAGAGAAAAAGTGGTAAGGAATATTTATTTATTATTCGTTATGAGTAGAACATAGATTGATTGGTACTCCCATCTCAGGGGCACAAAACTCAAATTTATTCACCTTATCCCTCAATTTCAAATCAGATAGCTTAGTGAGTGGCAAAAAAAATGTGGCACTAATTCCTCTGTTATATAGTTGTAGGTCCTATAAGAATGTAGGCAGGAAGAATTGACCCCAAGAAGCATAAGATGACACCCGGTAAATAGATGCATAAGAAGGAATTATCTGTGAATCATGACTTATCTTGCTTTTGTAAAAAAAAGGTTCATAAAGGTTATCTATTTTTGACAAAAAAACACCATGGTTTGGAGAAATTGTTAGTTTTTTTTTTCAAAAAGAAAAGGATAATCAAAATAGAAAATAGAATTTTTTTTCTGATTCTAAAATATTTGAATTTCAGTTTTGAATAGTTTCTACCTTGTGTAGCATCTATTGTCTTCATATGATAGATTGCTGGAGCCTGTTTAATACATCTTTTATTTTATTTATACCATCAACCATTAAATTTATTATCTACTTGATGAACCGTCATATCTATTTTATCTTGATATGCAGGTTCTGATGATGCTTCTAGGTGTCAAATCATATTTGAAGACAAATACTTTTCAAAAAAGTTTATTTGAAGATAAATGACCTCATTTTACAACAAATCAAACCTTAGTACTGTGAAAGTTTTAACAGATTTATTACTCTTTTCTCACTTGATATTTTGTGCTTATCATTGGATATCACAATGGGATTGTATGTTTTATCATGGTAGTGTTTTGTGCTTCCACATGACAAGTCTGTAGAACTAAATATATTTTTGTACATGTGCTATTTTGCGTTTATTACCATTGTTTGTGGCTGCACATGTGAGATTTTATGGTCGTATATGCCACTATATATTGTACATGTATTTGTGGGTTGAGACATGAGGGTGTGGTTAATTGTACAGGTAGGATCTGGATCCAAAATGTTGTGTTTAGTGCACTTGATTTTTTCTTTTTTCAAAATTTGTCATTGTATTTAAAGAAGCAATTTATAAGTTACAGATACGATATGGATCCAGATAGGGATTCAAAATATTGTGTTTAATGTATTTGATTTTTAATTTTTTTTCAAAATTTTCTATTATATTTAAAGAAACAATTTATAAGTTACAGATAGGATATGGATCCAAATCGAGATTCAAAATGTTGTTGTTGAGTGTATTTTAATTTTAAAGTTTTTTTGAATTTTATCATTTAAAATCTAAAATATCATCCAAATAATCTTACCTGGTGAGAGGATCCGAAATAGCTTTGAAACATTGAAAATTTTATCATTATGGGTTTAAGTTTGAGACCCATACCCATTATTTAAAAATAATTAGAAAATGGGTATGGATATATCCTTGTAAGGAGTTATAGGGTATGGGTATATATCTTATTTAACACTACTGGGTCCTAATTGAGTATGAACATATTAGACCCGTTTAGACTCATTTGACAGCCCTACGGGATTTCTAGGGGTTTGAGTTTACCTGCAGGTCGCAAGTGTTCCGCCTTGACCTTTTGACATGTTAAGCATCGGGTGACATATTCCGCCACCTCCCTCTTCATATTTGGCCACCAAAAGCTTCTTTTCAGATCCTAATACATTTTGGTAGTTCCAGGATGAATGGTATACCTGGTCTTGTGAGCCTCATCCATAATCATTTTCTTTGTCTCCGCATGGTCGGGTACACAGACTCGATCCCGGAACAATAGTCTTCCATCTTTAGTTAAAGAGAAATCCGGCCTCTGGACTAGATTAGCCTTAATCTCCACAAGTACAGGGTCATTGTCTTGGAGTGCTATGATGTCCTCCAATAGTGTAGGTTGTGCTCTAACACTAGAAA